>JBAJHW010000002.1:31730221-32410221 GCA_037013535.1 Intellagama lesueurii | reverse complement strand
AATGTCTGCAGACATAGAAAAAGAGAGCATGGTATTGCAAAACACCTATCAAGAAGTGGAACCACAAATAACTAATCCAGAAGAAATATAATAAATCTTGGTTATGGTGCAGTGCTGGACTGGATTTAAAGGTGTAGCACATAGGTAGCCCACTGCTTCTAAATTATGGAAATTTTGTGGAAGACGTTGACCTGGATTTTGTGCTTAATTATGGTTTTGTCAGAATTTCACAGTGACGCCAGGCTTTCATATAGTTCTCAAGGTAGGGATCCAACCTTTTAAGCTATTTTTTTGTCTTTTCAGTAAGTTAGTTTTTCATAACATTAGTATTAATATTTATTGTGAAAGATAGCAAATGTATGATTTTTTTAGTTACTCAAAGTAGAACTGAAATATGCATGTTTCTTTTATTAGCAAAATAAAAGTCAATATTTTATTTTTTATTTCATAATAAAGAAATCCAAAAAATTACATGATAGTTTAAGTGATGAAGGTGATTTACATACTTAAAACCAGATCTACAATGCTTGCTTTTTGTTTCTTCATTAAAGATGTAATATACACTTACTGTTCCATCAAAAGTTCCATGTGCTCCGTGATATATATGTTGAGCCCCTCTGCTTACAGGTTCCCTCATTCATTTGAATGGAAATAGCAGATTTAGACAAGCAGAGAGAAACTTTACATTTCAGTTTATTTAGGAATCCTTTTTGGCCAAGGAGTTGTACATAGATTGACTAAGAGAAATAGTCCAGGACAGTTACATTTGCTTTGCTCTCTTTAACTGTACCCTTACACATGTACAAAAAAATAATAATGTCCATGTAAATAATGTTTTCAGTAGGAAAATAGGAAATCGCTTCTACTCTTCCAGGGACAAAGGTTAGCCATTGAAAAGTATACATTAGAATAGATAATATACTCAGAAAAAAAAGATGTTCAGATTTTTTATTGCTAGGATATGTTTTCCTTTATCATAAAGCAGATAATATATTTAGTAAAGAAGTTTTGTTTTATTGAAATAAAAGTTGAAGATGTTTGGATGTGGAAAAGTATGTATAACATTGTACTACTCCTTGTGTGCTGTTATATTTTCTTCTCTTTTATGCTCATTTCTTCGACCAATTTTCAAAGAGGAATTCCTGTCTTACCTTGAACACTACCAACTAACAATCCCAATAAGGGTTGATCATAATGGAGCTTTCCTCAGCTTTACTGTGAAAAATACAAAACCCTCCAGGAGAAAGAAGAGGAGCATTGGACATTATGACCAAGAACTGGCAGTGTCTAAATTATTTTTTAAACTTTCTGCCTATGGCAAGCACTTTCATTTAAACCTGACTCTCAATACAGATTTGGTATCCAAACACTTTGTAGTAGAATACTGGGGGAAAGATGGACCTCAGTGGAAACATGACTTTTTAGACAATTGTCATTACATTGGATATTTGCATGGCCAGCATGGTACAACTAAAGTAGCATTGAGCAACTGCAACGGTCTGGTAAGTGCAAATTATATATTTGGCACATTGGTACAATTAATTCTTTACATGCTCAGAAAAAAACAGGGTTATCTTTAATACAGTTCTCATTGTTTGGATCTGGATATCTTGTTGCCCTGTTCTGTAACTTGTTCTAATAATAACGTCTTTATTATCGAGAGCAAGTTAAGAGCATTATCACACTCAGTGGGGCGTACTTCTAAGCAAACATGACTTCCTACTTTTGGCCCTATATATGTTCTTTGGGCTCTTCAGTTCTATGGTGTGATGTGAATGACTGTTCTTTATATTTGTGGGTAGGCTTACTATTGTACAGCAACAGAAAACGTAATAATTATGCATCGCTGTATATACTCTGCTAAACATGTGGAGCACACAAAGTTAGAAAAAAAAGTTTCTGCAAGTGGTAAATTCTAAAATGCCATGTACAAAATAAAACAGGACACTTTTAAGTGTAACCGCAATACTTTTCGAGGAGCCTTTTACCCTGCTGTTCCATACTAGTGGGTATCAGCTGCCTGAAGTCTTTTCTCCTTCAGCAACCAAGGAAGTAGTAGTTTCACTCCAAAGTCATAGAAGGGACAATAAGTTTTTAAATACAAACATACCAGCAATGTTTGAAAATTTAAGTAAGAAACATACATATGAGCCTTATCTGTTGCTAATCAGGATTATCGTACAGTTGAACATCTAGAGTGCAATCGTACATATGCCTAAGTAAAAGTAAATGCCATTGAGTTTGGGATTGCTCGCTAATGAATATTACAGGGCTATAGGACAAGTGTTGATCATGTGAATCATATTCCCTTATTATAACCAGAAAGTGATGGGGGAGCAGTAGGCTATTTTCTGTGGTTTTGAAACAGGCATATGAAACCAAGCAGCTTGGAAGAGTTTGGCTCAAGGATGGGTCATAAGTAATCTATTACTTTTTCAACCTGAAAATCACTATACTACGCTCCTTATATAGTGCTGTAATGCTTTTCAAGTTGAAAGAGTAATAGATTACTTATTTGCAATGGTTTAAAATTTATGAAGGACCTGCAACAAACAGGTATTTTGGAGGTTTTTGTCCTTGTAAACTTTGCTATTGTTGAATGTTATTGCCTGATTACTTTGTACAGTCTTTCAGGAAACGGAAGATTTGCTTTATTAGGTCAGGTAGAAGGTGGAGAACATTGTTTCCCATAATAGTAGTGTAACATATTTGTAGTTTTTCTTATAAATAAGATTTTCCAGCCTATTTTAGGGTGTGGCGCTCATAAGCTTGTTTCCCTGACATGTCAAGTAGCAACCTCTTTTGCCTGTCTAGTAACCCATATGTTCACTAAGAAGAGGGTGTAAAAGGGAGGTGATATTGGCTACATATGAGACAGGAAATAATACAGAGGATGAGAGAATTATGTGAGTAATTGGTTGTGAGAGAGTGAAGTTTGGAGAAAAAAATAAGAGCTGCAGCACTTATTTACTTTAAATGTATATGTTAGGGTCTTACAGGAATTGCTCTTGCTTTTTTCAAAAAGTATTTTTAATTATTGCTTCATAAACTCTGCAAAGTAGTAGTGGAACATAATGAGAAATATCTCCAGAAATTACATGTAAGTTGGTAAAATATAAAATATACAGTTAGGATCTCTCTCTCTCACACACACACACACACACCCACACCCACACACCCATCTCTCTCTCTCTCTCTCTCTCTCTCTCTCTCTCTCTCTCACACACACACACACACACACACACAGCCTTTTTCATAGTAATCTGTTTCTGAACACCATAGCAAACCACTTAGAAAACAAAGTGTGTGGTCTGAAGACCTGTAGATATTAAGTATCTTGGGGGAGAACAGTCAGTGAAACTACACTGTATGCATCTAAGCCATATTTGAATCCCAGCTTTCTCCAGCATGCTTTTCATGTTTTCTCAGTTCTTCTAAGGCTTATCAAGATTCAGTGTGTTGCAGTGGTTGTAGTTAGAATAGGACTGCCAAGTCTTAAGTTCAAATATCCATTTGCTGTAAAGCTCACTGAGTGATTGGCCAATCATAATCTCTCAGTGTAGTCTAACATAAGGTCCTTGCACGGGTAAAAAGAGAGGGGGAGGAAGAATTGTGTAACACCAATGTTAAACTGCTTGATGGAACAATGTATATTTACAACAAAAATAAGACATGTTCCAAATGAATTCCAACTTCTGTGCCATTTTCCTGCAATTTTCTCTTGTAGGGTAATACAGGCTTGCATTAATGCTGGCTAATGCAGCAACTGTCTGTTGCAGAATAATCTAATGATGTAACCTGTCTGCACACAATTGCTAAAGTGTAGTGAGGAATATACCTTTTTTGTGGATATTTATATTTTTTTGAAGTGGTAGCCACATTATTCTGTGCAAGCATATCAGCAAGAAGCACAAAAGAAAGCAAAAATAAAATAAGATAAAATAAGGAAGACAAAGACGTCATGGCACCTTAAAAACTAACTGCTATATTTTAATGTGAGCTTTCATTTAATAAATCTACTTCTTCAGATATTAGAGTAAGAATACAAAGACTACACAGCAAAACATTAATTTCCATCAAGATAAAGGGGTAGTGGTAGCTGGTAGACTCGAGTTGCATTTAGACCCCGTTTGGTATTCAGTTCTGTTCTTTTGAACCTTTGTTCTGTTAACAGCAACAATGATTAGTAGCTAAAGGAAACAATACCACAAACAGCATTTCGAGACATACCTCTAAATTTAACTTAGTTATTTCATTTATTTCCTCATAGACTGATTGCCAACATTATATTCTCACAGTCTCACTGCATATGAAAATAAGAACCTACTTTCTGACATCCTCTCCAGAACACCTAGGAATAATGAATATCTATTTGATTTAATTTTATTGGATTTAAATACCATCTCCAAACTTAACTTAGAATTTTTTTCCTTTATCCTTAGTCACAGATTTCAATATTCTTAAATCACATGTATTGGTGCAACTTTTGTTGCATAACTTGTGCCTGAGGAAGACATCACTGGCAGGGAGAGATTTTCAGTAATTAAAGACTTTTCCGTTTTCTCCCACAGCTTTTCTAACTCCTGCATAATTCCTTACATCATGTGGAAGCTATGAGATGAAAAGAGGTCTTTAATTACCCTGCTAGTAAAGTCTGTGGGAGTGATCTTCGGTTATTAAAGATTCTCACCTTCTGTCCTCTGGCTCTCACACAATGAATGGGATTACTTGGGAGTCAGGAAAAATATAGGACAGAAGTAAGTTTTTAATTAGTGAAAATTGCCCCATGCTGGTGATGTCATCATCCTTCTGCAATTGTAAGTTACCCAACAATATTTCAGCCAGTGTGCAATAATATGGATTGAGATTAATAAATTAAATAATTGTGCTCCCTGTCTGAAAAACTGTTTTAAAATACAGTTTTCTGATGCTAGCTCATCTGTTGGGAGCAGTTGTGGAAAGAACTTTGATCTACAAGTATGAAAAATGTGGAGGAAAAGATAATGTTTGTTGCAGTGGTGACAAATCATAGCAAAGGGTGTAGAGTCTGAGCATAAGCAGTGCTTTTTTAGAATAAGTAGTTCACTTGTTGATGTGGCTGGTTTATTTCAGCAGTAAGTCTTATATGGAAAAAGTTCTGTGCAGTTGTAGTATAATTCATGCCTAAAAATAACTGGAGTAGTCAGTTAAAAAACGATAAAAGAGAACACCATGTTTGGAGATCAACCCACCGCTCATTATTAGTAAGTAGTAAAACTTAAAATATATCATCCCATGATATGTGAAGATTGTTTCACTATTTCATCAACTATAACTGAATATCAAGCTTTATTTACTTTTCATAAATAGGATTAGTACGAATTCCTAAGTGTTGGGAATGGGATTGTCTGTTGAACTGGTATTGTTAGCCTTGTAGGCCAGTTAGCAGACATATGCCTTCCTTTAGGTTAATTCCTCTGGACTTGCTACCCACATGGAATAACTCTTCTCAGTGGACTTTCTTTGGGTGTAGGGAATGTTTCCTTGTAATTCCATGTAGGGCTTTATAGATTTTGAAAATCCTAGGGCTTGGTTTACTTGCTGTGGCTCCTTTTAAGAGGGAAGAGAGATGCAAAATTCTCTTGCAAACCCCCCCCCCCCATTTCTCTCTATCAGGGTTCTCTGACAATCCTTTCCGTACTTTACCTTGTGTAATAAGCCTTAAATGAGTCCGTATGACTCCCGTGATAGAGAGGCTGAATTAAAGATGTTGTGTTTGGGGGCAAGTAGATCAACTTGACACCTTCAGTATTGAACTCATGCCCCTGGTTCTGGGTGGCCAGGGATGCAGTATTTATTGAATATTTACTTATTGAAATATTTATTTATTTAAAAAAATCTGTGTATAACCAAAACCATGCTGCTCAGACCCATGCAATTCAAGGGAGAAGTGTAATGTTGCATCTTCTCGTTCAGGCTTTACAGCCTAATTCAGTGTGATGTAGGCAATACAGTCAACCCTCGACTTACGAACGGCCCTAGTTGCGAACTTTTCGACTTACGAACCGCTCTGATAGAAAAATATAGCCTCGACTTGCGAACTTTATTTCGAGTTACGAACCGAAAAAAACCCCTAAGTCATCTTAGGTTAAAAGGAAAAAAAATGAAAAAAAATTCTGCCCCTAGTGGTAGGAACGGATTAACCGGCTTTGCATTAGTTCCTATGGGAACTAATGGTTCGACTTACAAACCGCCCCTCGACCTAAGAACCAAAAACAGCCGGAACGGATTAATTGGTTTTCAGTGCATTCCTATGGGAAATGCTTATTCGACTTACGAACTTTTCGACTTAAGAACGTCCTTCCAGAACGGATTAAGTTCGTAAGTCGAGGGTTGACTGTAGAACATTAGACTTGGTCAGAGAAAATCTAGGTTCAAGTCCTTTTTCATCCATAATGCGCTGTGACTATCGTTTTCTCTTTGAAAAAGCTCACCATGTTGTGCAAATAAAGCCACATTATTCCATCTTTAGCTTTAAGGCCTGCAATGAAAAGGAGGGACATACTGTATGTTTGAGGAGTTAATAGATAAAAGTCTAGGTTGTACTTAAAGTAATAAAAATACACCAGGAGTCCAGAAATAAGGTATATTGTAGTTTCATGCATTCATCCACATTATTTTTTAATTGGAAAAAAAGATGAAGATGAATGGTAATTAAACTTTAGGACAATTGATTTTCTTTACTGGATGTATCACAGGCCAAGGAGTAGAGGTGTCTGGCACATAACATTTTCTTTCTATAGCCTAATAGTTAAATTCTAATGATGTCATGTTTTGCTTGAAGGAAAAGACTGATTACAGAAGAAAACTCTGACTTCCCTTCACCAGAAGTGTTATACTGAGAGAATATTATTGAACTACAGATTTCTTATTGGTTCTGTCAAAGAGTTCAGTCTTTATTACAGCAGTTCTTAAGCTTTTGTATCTTATATCCCAGCAATGGCCCTGTCAAAGAATCTCACCATGACAGAAATTAAAGGCTCATCTTCTTCAAGAAAAAAGAGGCATTCTGTTACTGTATTTATTTTTTGTGGTTATTTAGTTGGCTGGGCAAATGGAATTAGGAAAAACACTGAGTGTCAAAAAGTATTACTCGCACGTCAAAAGGCAGTAGATGGGTAATCTATAGCAGGAAGGGTTGGTAAGAGACAATGTTAGCTGTAGGAAAGCATGAAAATAGAGAGAAAATTAATCCCTAATAATTGTATGAAAATCCTGTGCGCTACTTAGGTGGCCTCTGTATCCCAAGAGTCAGACTTGCCCTAGAATGAATAGTGGCCTGGATGAGGAGTGTCTTTGGCACTTTCCCCATAGTCAGCTTTGCAGAATCACCAGTATTTATGAGGTTTGGGTTAGCAGTGATATTGGGTGCTGTGCTCCCTTGCAATGCCTGTACAAAACTGCCTTAGCACGAGTGACATCAAACTGGAAATTGAGAAAGAAAATACTTTCAAGCTCATTGAAGGAAGATCATTGTTATCTGTACAATCTTGAAAGAAAGCTCTCCGCAGACAAATACAGCCTCTCGGCTAAGCTTGATGTCCCCTCGGTTCAGTACCCCAGGTGACTGCCCTACCTGTAAAGACAGTATTGAACCCCCCCAGTAGTATGTGTGTCACTGGTTGAGGATCTCTGCTTTAGCATGGAAACCATCCACTTGTGAGCAGTGTGATCTAGTGGAGCCAAGACTTGCAGGGTTGAAGCTCCAAGACTTTCAGAGTGGATGTCTGTGCTTTCCTGTTCTTTCTGAACTCAGCTGCAATTATGGCAGTCTGTTCCTATTGTAATGCAAAGGATTGGCAATTAAGGGCCATTAACCTTACAGAATACCTGCTTTTCGTTTGTTGGTATGGACCAATCAAACTGCCTGAATTTCTGGACACTTACGGGAAGTGGTTATAGGATTCTTATGATGAGCACTAGCACTTGCAAATTTACTGCTATACCACTGCTTATGAAACCAGTTCCTACCACTGCCAATCAAATTTTAATTTTGAAACTTTCCTCTTTAATTGATATCTTATGGAAATAAAATGATAGAAGAAGTGGGGGAATGTGGTAACTAAATGCTTCATATGCAAATCCAAGTCTCAAAGGCACCAGAACATATTAGTCATTGCTGTACTTTTTTTTTCTACATGTCTGTAGGCATTTTCCAACAGTGTGGAGAATCAGATGGGAAACTGCTGTTCAAAAATAACTTACTGTGCACAGAAGCCAACAGATAATAATTGCAGCTACTGTTAATTCCTGCTGATTTCTGTTGCTTGTGCTGGGCTGGAGATTTTTCTGCTAGTTTTTACAGTTTTTAAAGTTTAGAGTCTTGGATTATTTTACAATACATGGCAAGATGAATTTTTAAAAACGTAAATTAGTCAAGTATCTTCCCCAGAGAGGTTATTTTGTGTGTGAAGCAGCAGTATCAAGGTTTGGAACTTAAAAATATCAATAAATTGAAATACACTATGACTACACCTTAACATTTAAGGCCTGTTCCACTTTTATTCCCACCAAGAGTAGACCCATTGAATTTAAGAATAGTTTTGTTTATTTATTTATTTATTTATTAAACTTGTATGCCGCCCATCTAGACAATGTCTACTCTGGGCGGCTCACAACAAATAGAGTAAAACAATTGAAATGTAGCAACAATTTTACAACAATAAACAATCATTCAAGATAGAGGATAAAAAGATAAATTAAGTGGTGCCTGGAGGGAAGGCCTGCCTAAATAGCCAGGTTTTATGTTGGCTTTTGAAAATACCCAGCGAAGGGGCCAAACGGATCTCGGAGGGGAGATTATTCCAAAGACGAGGAGCCACTGCCCGGTTTCTTGTTTTTTTCTTTCCGGACCTCTCTTGGCGTTAGGCTCCTCAGCCGCCCCTCCTGGCTGGATCGAGTGATACGAATAGATCTAGGTGGGAGGAGGCGTTCCGCCAGGTATCGAGGTCCTAAACCGTTTAGGGCTTTATATGTAATCATTAAGACTTTGAAATCAATGCGGAAGCGAACGGGCAGCCAGTGCAAGGCGGCCAGAGTGGGAGAGATATGTTGATGCTTTCTCACCCCACTGAGAAGTCTGGCCGCCGCATTCTGCACCATTTGAAGCTTCCGCATCAATATAGTTAATATAATATTGTTAATATAGACAGACAAATTCCATTTATTTCAATGAATCTGTTGTAGTTCCGACTACAACTATATTTAGCCCTAGGTTTTTACTACTATTCCCACCTATTGATTTGCACGTGTTTTTTAAAAAGTGGAGTTGTTGCCAGCTTAATATTGTAATATTAGTTATTCTCAAATCTCTTTTAGATATAATTTCCTTCACAGTTTTTGCTTGATTGGAAGTAATCTCGTGTGTCACCAACATGTCTGTGAGTTTAACAATAATTATTTGATTGTATTGTGCAATTCAGTATATTATAGTACATGCTGATCAGAAAATAGTTCAGGTTTTATTATGCTGCTATGCTACAGAAAGGGACGTGGTGGCGCTGTGGGTTAAACCGCAGAAGCCTCTGTGCTGCAAGGTCAGAAGACCAGCAGTCGTAAGATCGAATCCACGCGACGGAGTGAGCTCCTGTCGCTTGTCCCAGCTCCTGCCAACCTAGCAGTTCGAAAGCATGTAAATGCGAGTAGATAAATAGGTACCACCACGGTAGGTAACAGCGTTCCGTGTCTAGTCGCGCTGGCCACGTGACCACGGAAACTGTCTACGGACAAACGCTGGCTCTACGGCTTGGAGACGGGGATGAGCACCGCGCCCTAGAGTCGGACACGACTGGACTAAATGTCAAGGGGAACCTTTACCTTTACCTATGCTACAGAAAAGTCTGATATCCTTGCCCTTTTGGGTGATTTTACTTGATTAATTATCCTGACAGAATTGGAAGGGTTCTGAGTTTATTTGGGGCGGGAGGCTGTTGGATAAAACTATACCCATTTTTTTTCTTTCAAATCTTGCTGTCTCTTATTTCATGTAGGCACAAGGTTGTAAGGTTATGAATGGTTTCAGCCGAATAAGACAGTTCCTGCAATTTGCTAGTGTGAGGAGAAGACAAACATACCCAACGGCACACTAATGCTATCTATTTATATTTTTCTCTCTCAGAGAATGCTAACTATGCTTTGTGTTGAAATGAATATGAAGTAAAGCACTCTGTATGGATAGGGACTCCTGACGTTTCCAGAAGAACATGCGTTTTGGCAGGAACTTTTTGCTCTCCCATCCTGAAAAACTGAGGTTGTGGACTGAACTTGCTCTTGCCAGCAAAGGTTAGCTGCCAAGAGCAACATATATATGAATATTTGTAAATAATTTTTAATTTTAAATAAAATTTAATTTAAGTTAAAATTAATTTAAAGGAGAAAGAAATATCCTTCTGCACTTTGAAGTATCCCAGGGATTCAATAGGCTCTCCTGTAACATTCTCCTTGAGACCAGAAGTATATTGAGTAGAATAAAGTACTGCTGGCTTTCTTGAATTAGGGTTCTTGGCTGCCTGTGCACCCTCTTAATTAAATAATTAATTAAGTAGTCCTAGTGGCAAGTCTGCTTGAGGTAGAGGCATGTCCTGTGGATGCTTTCATTGTGCAGACTGGATGGGGGAGAGGCTGCAAGCAACAGGGCAAAGGATGATTATTCCAAAGGTCTCAACTGGCATTTTGTGAGGGAACAAAGATGCTATTAATCTTTGGGATTAATTTACTGTACTCCCTTTCCCACTCAAGCTGCTGTAGCTACTATCAGCAGCCAACAAGAGGTGTGGGAGTAATGTAATTGTTGAGCTGTTATTTTACCTTACATAGGAAAAGGGAAAACTGCCAGTGTGAGAAGAGAATATTTAATGGTTTTGAAGAGCAAAGAAAAAGGCCATCTTTCACCAAGGGATGACCTAGTTAACTTTCCCTCTCTGGATATGTTGAAGCAGCCTTCTGCTGTGGAAGGTAGAAATATTGTCTCTCAAACCAAAAGCGAATGACTAATTTTAGAAATCTTTCTTTTTCAATTGAGACTTGTTTCCAGAGTACATTAACATCCTATAAGTATGGCCTAAAGAAAGTTGTTATAGAATCATGTGGAAAAAAACACTTGGAAGCCCCCGATTAATAACTGTAATCGAGGAAACTAGCTTTTAAAAAGCCAGTAGTAAGAAAAGGACTGTCTTGTGAAATGAAGCAAAGGGAAAAGGAACTATTATCCTAGCACCCTGCTGTTTAGATAATTCAATCTCTTTTAAAACCCAAGTTGAAGCATAAAGATGAATGACAGTGGCGTTTTATAATGTTTATTTGGAAATAAGTCACATTGAGTTCTGTGGGGTTTACTCTCATGTTTATGACTGTGAGACTAAACCTTACTTTTAGTCCTGCACTGAAACCTGTGTTTTGTTTTTTGTTTTTTTTTTTACAAATGATGTCATGCCATAATGAGAGATTTGAATAGCTGGACTGCTAGAAATAATAATTGTGCTTTCTCTATGTTTATGCAAACAATAGTTTGGTCAGTCAGCCTGTAGTAGATATTGCATCTTTCTTGCATATATTCAAGATGACAGTGGTGAGTCATCTGAGGTGTTAGGTTTGGTTTGTCTAGGTAGACTTTAAGTCTGAGAAGTTTGATGAATTTCTCTGTTACTATTTTTGATCTCAAAAGAAGCCAGTGATTTAAAAAACAAAATGGACAGAATTCAATGTCTTCAATGAATGAATGGGACATGTGACCAATATGTCCTATTTCATTTCAGTAGATCTGTTCTGTAGGATCAGCACTGAAACTTTTTGACCTGTTCCTCTAAGCTGCTGAGCTGGCAAATATAGGAGGAACTGTTCTATTCAAAATGCTAGAACTGCTTGCTGGAACAATTATTTGCCAAAGCTGTATATTATATAATATGTGTCACACCAGCATAGATTATCCTAATTTTGTAAAATTTTAAGCATTACTTTATGGTCAAAAAGTTTAAAATTAGATGGGACAAAAATCAGGAAAGAGTTTTCTTATTGTTTCAAACAGAAGGCTAAAATGTCCTGAGAAACTTTTAATTGTATGCTTCTCTTTACATATAATTCTTAGCAAACTCTTAAGAAGAGTTTGTGAAATGTTTGATATACATCATGCTGTTGTAGTCCTAAAAGGAATATGAGGAGAAGGGGGATTGTTTTAAAAAAATACTGCAGATTGGGGCTGAAGTTGAGAGACTGCAGGTTGCCTTAGGGCACCTGGTGAGTTTGTGGGGAGAGAACTGAAGTAAATGATGGAGAAGAGTTTAAGGTTGTCTTGCTTATTCTGTTGCAGAATGTGATAATAAGTGTTATTACTGTCACAGTTTTTCATGGGCATTGCACTCAGAATTCTTCTGTATTTCCTTAGCACCAACACAAGCACCAGCATCATTAACAAAATCTGCAGATCCACCCATCAGTTTGGAGAAACCTCATCTGTCTCCTTCAGAACTCAATACCGTTGTTGCTTTAGACACCCTTGGATTTTTGCAGTCTCTGACTGCTGCCAGATCCTAAACCCTCAAAGGAACCAACCACACCTTTTCAGAAACACACACCATTGGCAGTGTTTGTTATTTCATACAGCAGGCTAAGGATCCAGGTTTATTTTTCCAGTGGTTACATCTTGGGTTTCCCCTCTTGTTTCTATATTGTCAGCCCAAGCTTGTTATGTTTCTGATTTTTATTGAATTATTTTTTCAGTGTACTGATTGACATTCCCCTTTGGCCTTTGAAAGTCGGTGTCCTTTTAACAGTAGTTACCGTAAAAGTTATTAAGCATGCTGCTTAATACATGGAATGGTGAGCACCAGTCCTTTAGTCTGCATCAGAGGCAAGCCCAGATAACTCTCCTTGAGTTTTGTCTAGTCTTTTCTTCAAAAATTTTATGGTATCCTCACTGATTTATCTCAGAAAACTGAGGACATTTGATCTGTTCTCTTGTGCAGGTTGGAAATCAGCATTTGCTAGTGTATTTAAATCATCTTAATCTCATACCATTCTTGTTTCCATTAATAAACAATCCCTGATTAGATTTACTGGAATGCTCTAAACATTTTCTACATGGCTGTTGTCTCTGTATTACTATTTCATTTTGGGATATACATTGATATATTTGCCACAACAGATAACACAGAATGTTCCAATTTTTTGTATTTAACATCTGCAGCAAACTCTGTTTTGGTTACAGCTGCTGTCATAGTTCAATTGCTATTCAGAAAGAAGTGTTCTTTTTCTCAATTTCTATTGATTCTTTAGATCCTGAAACAAGTTCCAGGGGGTGGGTTTCTGTCATCTGAGGTCAGATGAAAGGGCCGACTGTTAGACCAGGCTGGTAAAAATGGAGTGATCAGCCTGCCTTGTTTACTGGGATCGAGTAAGTGTATAATGCCCTCTGATTGACAGTGCCAAGAGCACCTTGTCTAAAAGTACTTCTTTTAGATTTAATTTCTCAGTTGGGATTTGGGTTTTTTGTGTCTTTGTTGTGGCCCTTGCTGTACTAATTGAGAGCTTTGTCAATGCAGGGTAATCTTCCACTTGAAAGTTAAATATAGTCAAATGCTATCTTCTTTCTCAGTTTTGCAATGCATATGCAACCCCTTAAATTTCATTCTGGATTACGTAGTTACCAAGAGTAGTGCTCCCTTCACTTAGAGTGTGCACTAGAGCTATTTCTATTTTTTTATCGTAGCCTTGGTCAGATTTTTCTCATGGCCTAAAATAATCATTTTTCATATGTCTGGGTAATAAACTCTTTTGTTCACAATCAGAATTGTTCAGTGAAGTCTAAACTTTAAATTCTTACTTATTTGATTGAGAGACGTTTTGTATATTTGACCACCTGCCATGATCTATGGCTTTTAATACCATTACATCCCATACCTTGAGCCTCAGGTTTGCCCTTTTCCCTTTCCCCAGATTTTTTTCTGGTTGACAGAATAATCTGTGTATAGTTATGCAAGGTATTCTGCAGAAACATATTGTGCCTCTGCCCCCCCCCCCATTTTTAATAGTAGGAGCTTGTGCAGATATCATGAGTGTCACGTGACAGCTCTTCTGTTACAGATGCCTCCTGTAACTATCAGTAGCTGAAATCCTGTTGTGCAACTTCATGCCATGTAGGGCTGATGATGTCATCAACCATGGTGGGTTTTTTTGGAAATTAAAATTCTTTTATTCCCCCCAAAAGCTTCTAAGGCTCTCTTGGGATCTCTTTTATCTTGGGGAAGCCATTGGGGGCCTCAGGAGAGGAGGAAATCTCTAAATTCCAAAATGGTCAGCAATAATAATAGCATTTCACCAGCAGCGACTTTCAGAAATTAAGATTCCCCCCTCCTCCTGCAGGTCCCAATGGCTTCCCCAGAACAAAAGAGATCACAAGGGAGCCTTGGAGGCGGGGGGGGGGGGATTGTTTGTTTGTTTTTAATTAAAAAAAACCTGATGTGACAGATGATATCATCAGCCTTACACCGCTTAATACTGTGCAGTAGGATTTCATCCAGTGAAAAAATTGAGGTAGGGTGGCAGTGGTTCAACCTTCTTAGTCTATGCAAGGAAATCTGTTCCTCCTGTGCAAATCAAAATGAGCACCACTTCAAATATTTCAGTTTTTTAGAAGGCCATTGCCTGTTATATGCTCAGATATACTCACAAATGATTGATCGCACAGAAGACCCATGAAAAGAACAGTTACAGATAAACTGTTTTGCGTGCTTCAAAAGAGCAAGTGTCTTTTATTGTACAATTCAATTTACAATTCAATCAGCTTGCTGTGGAAAGTGAGTGAGACTTCTTCCTTTGTTTTGTTGATCTGCTAGTCTGTTTTGAGGTGGTAGTTGGTATTTAAAAATGTTTTTATTAACAATAAAAATAATATGGATAAGTTTTATTAGTCTCTGTTTACATGAAGGTGGTTTATAGTGTTAGGTTTCAGTATCTGCATAAAAGCAGATAATCTTAAGGATTGCTTTGAATAGATCTTGCAATTAGAAAAGTAGTTTGATATGTTGTGTCATATTAAATCATTTTTAGTACAATGGCCAAAATCCTTTTGTTTAGCATAGTAAATGGCACTACAGTAGACCCACTAAAGAAATGGGGATTTGGGGAGTCAACGCCTCTGTTTCATTGATTCAAGTGGGCCTACTCTGATTGTGACTTACTTTAGCATGGTAAGTTGCAATTAAAGTAGGCCCATTTGAATCAATAGAAGAGTTGACTGCTCAAATCCTCATTGATTCAATGGACCTACTCTAGTACAATTTACTGTGCTAAGCAACAGCATTTTGACCATGTATGTGATCATAAGATTCCTATCTAAGTATATTGTTTCAAACTGTTCTGTTGGACATTATTGTTGAAAATGTTATTGGTAATAAGATGTAAGTCATAGGATCTTGACAATTTTTTAAAAAACATATAACTAATTTTCACTGGGAAGTTTTGCTTTCTGAACCCCAAGTCTTAGAAAAGAAGTAGAATGCATACTCCAAGTGTGGTTTGGATGCTAATTATCAGAGAGGTGCAAATGTCTGTTTTTGGACAACATACAGAAGTTCACAGACAGTATTGCCAACTCTGGGAGCTGGAGTCCAAAGCTCAAATTTGCACATCTTTATTAATCACATATGTGAATGCCAGACTATTGTTAATGCCTGGTTGTTTTCCCCAAGGAGAGATGCACAAATTATCTTTACATCAGGACATTTCTACTTGGGAAATGTGTGTGAGCCACCAGTTTGAATATTAAGGCTCCATACATAGTTCTTATATATAAAAAACTAACAACCAAAGTCTCTCTGTTATCTAATTTGTTGCTTTCCCATTTTAGTATTATTTATTGGTAAATTATCTTATTTTACTGAAATTGGAAGGGTCAGCTGATCTGAGGGGCTGAAGTGTAGGCAGAACACAGTGTACATGAATTTTGGACAGCACTTGTTAATCCTTACTGCAAATTAAATTTTTATTACAAAAAGGCAAATTCTTTGTACATTTTCATATCCTGGTTAACTGATATATATATTCTTTCCCACTTTTTTCTAAAGCATGGTGTTATTGCTACAGAAGATGAAGAGTATTTTATTGAGCCTTTAAGAAACATAAGTGAACATTCAAATAATTTTAGTTATGAAAGTGGTCATCCTCATATTATTTACAAAAAGTCTGCCATGTATCATCAACTTTTCTATGATCATACCCATTGTGGTGTTTCAGGTAAGTAAGGATGAACTCTCATTAATGGTTTTATTCCTTCATTATGATAAAATACATAGAATATTTCTGTTTTTGTTCAAACAAAAATATAACTTAGGACCCTCTTAGAGTAAGTTTAGTGCTATCAATGCTTTTTGGATTTTATCATGCAATCGTAAAAAAAATAGTTATCCTTTTTGGTAGGAAAGATGCCAAAAATTGATGTGCATAAAGCAATTGCAAAGTAGTTTTTCTTCTCTTGTCATCTCCTCTTCATGCATTCAGGCATGTGAGAAATTAGTCATCTGATTTTGCAATCATTGCATTTGATAGAGCGCCTGCCAAAAGGGAGGAAAATTTTAACTTGATTGGCCTTATGTAATCATGTAAGTAAATAGGATTCTAGCCAGTATCTTTAAGCAAACACTAAGAAGACCACCTTGTGTTATGCCTACTGCTTGTACCATAGCAATTAAAGTGATTTCATAAGGGAGGGAAATGGGTGGATATGTCAATCCCTCCTCTTTGTCACTTGTGACTGCTTGCCCTGTTCTGTATTTCTACAGTGAACAAGAAGGAGGTGAAACAGATTCCTACCTGGACTTCTTAGAATCTAAACTGGCTACCAGCAGAGCTATGAAGGCCTTTCTCAAGCAATTCATTTCATTTGTATTCTGGAAGCACAGGAAGTGATATTGGCTGAAATCCTATTGCTTAGCATAGTAAGTCACAACCAGAGTAGGCCTATTTAATCAATGGAGATTTGGTGAATCAGCTCCTCTGTAAGTTCCATTGATTCAGTGGTCCTCCTCTAATTGCGACTTGCTACACTAAGCAACAGACTTTTAGCCACTGTTTCCTATTACTCATCCGACACAGAAATGGAGAATGCTATTAGAGGTAGAATAAGGATTTCTTTTACTGTTGCTAGACTACTGTGTTTGTTTGATATCCTTGCAGCAGGTAAACTTACTGTGCATCTAGCATAGGATCATGAAAAACTGGTAGCAGAATGATGCATGATGCAGTTGCTATCCCACTTTATTTTTTATCTGTAAGTGCAGGGTGAGGGTTTGCCATACACATGCTTAGTGTAGAAACATAGTGGCCTGGTGACAAAAGAACAGAAAGGTGTATGATTTGGTTAGTAGGCCACTTAACGTTAGCATTGGACCTGTATTTTATTTATTTAAAATATTTTTACCCTGCCTTATGTACATCTTGAAAAGGACTCAAGGCAGCTTACAACATTGAAAGACAATATTTAAAGCTAAGAACAGTGACTATAAATATGCATTACTTCATATAAATTTACGTAAATGCCACTCTGAGAAATGGAAAACAGAAGTAGTACTAAAAATTCAGTCAAAGCAGTAATACATAACAACCCATCTAAAAAAATCACACAATAGGTAGCTAGTTATTGAGGGAAGGCTTATCTGAAGAGAAGGGTCTTCACCTGCTTGTGGAAGGAGAACAAAGATGGGGCTGGTCTGGTCTCCTGTGGGAGGGAGTTCTAAAGTCTGAGAGCAGCAACAGAGAAGGCTCTCTCCTGTGTTGTCATCAGACACACCTGTGAAGGTGTTGGGACCAAGAGAAAGGCCTCTTCTTATGATCTTAACACCCAAGCCGGCTTATAATGGGAGATACAGCAAAAGAGGCAAAGCCCTTTTCCATGCATTTTGAATAAAAGTCATGTGGATTGGTGATAGAAACACAGATGATTTAATTGCTCCATAATACATTTCTGTGTCTCTTCCTAAGAAGTAAACCTGAAAAATACCACAAACTGGATAGGAAATTTTTCATGAATTCAATGGCTGCAATCTTGTTGGTACAGTTACACCATTTGAGTAAGACAGTATCATCGTCCAGTGAAGGGAATATTTCATTTCAATTAATAGAAAGCTTCCTATCCTTCTTTTTCAAATTCCTAGACCAGCGATGGCGAACCTATGGCACACGTGCCACAGCTGGCACACAGAGCCCTCTCTGTGGACACGTGAGCCAGAAGTCGCCGGATCGCTACCCCCAGCAGCCAAACCTGAGGAGGTGGCTGCAGCCATGGTGCTAGCGCCCCTACAGGCGGCGGGCCAGGATCCGGAGCAGCTGGTGCTGGCAGGGGTTGGGCATGACTGGAGGCAGATCTGGAGTGGGGTCTGGAGGCACCTCCGTGCCGAGGATTCCCCCTTCCGCTGCCACTTCCTCTTCTGCTGCCGCCGCCCGCTGCCTGCAGTTTTTTTTTTTCCGTTTTGGGCACTTGGGCTCAAAAAGGTTCACAGTCACTGCCCTTTTGCCATGGAGAAGCCTTTGGGAGCCTTAAGATGGGTATGTGTGGAGCCTTTAATGGCGAAAAATCACCACCAATGACCCAGATCCTGGTGGCAGCCATTTTTAACTATTAAAACACCTGCTTTCCATCTCAAGGCTCTCAAAGGCTTCCTCAGAGCAAAAGGGAACCCTAAGAAGCTTCAGAACCTGAAAGTGGGTTTTTATAAGGAAGTTTTCTATTAATTTAAATTAAATATTCCCATCATTGTCTGATGATTTAATCCTGTTTACACAGTATAAATATGCACAAGAGGATTTTGCCCAGTATTTGTCATGCAAGATTCAAGCTCCTGTTATACATTATAATATATTTAAATTTTATTTAATTTTTAAAGATATACAGGAGATGCAACTCTTGGAAAGCAAGAGATGTTCTGAGTCTGAGAGGAGACGGTTATGATATTGGTGCTTTGAGAGAAATAATGCACTCACAAGAGCTCAAGAACCTCTTATAATTATATTAAAAACCTGATTTTATTATAAATATACCATTTCACACTTATTGATTCTTGCTGTTGTTGACACCCACATAAGTATTTTTTCTAGTTTCAGATCAAGAGGATCAAAGTTACATACATATTTGAGTGTTAAACCATTCATATACGGCAGAGCACATAAGCCTATGTTAAATGTCAGGCAGACATAGGACCAAATTGGATTATTCTCTTTTTCTCGACAACTGCTCTTTTACCTACGTTAGTCATATTTGTATGCTCTTGTTGTGAATGGTTAGAAACAGCTTTACATGAAATGTAAAAATTTCAATTAAAAAAATTAGGTCTGGAACATTTAGCATTTGAAACATGAACTTGTCATGGTCTGGTCATGTTTAATTGCATACAACTCTGCTGTTTGATGTGAATAACAATCACATTGATTACTTAAGTGTGTATGTGTGCATATGCACCTATTTTATTATTTTATTAGAAATATTATGCTAAAATGTGAGATAATATAAGAAAGGTACATCTTTTTATATCATTGCAGACTGTCTATTATTTTCTCATGAAAATCTAGATATATTATGGCCAGAATCCAGTTGCTTAGTGTGGTAAATTGCACTAGAATAGGCCCATTGAATCAGTGGGGATTTGGTGAGTCAACTTTTTTCCAAGTTCCTTTGTATCAAATGGGCCTACTCTAACTGGGATTTACTGTAGTATAGTAAGATGCAGTTAGAGTAGGCCTATTTGAATCAATGGAATTTATGGAGGAGTTGACTCGCTAAATCTCAGTTGATTCAGTGGGCCTACTCTAATGCAATTTATTATGCTAAGCAACAAGGTTTTGGCCAATGTTTATGAAAAGGTGGGGTTTAATTTTTTCTTGACTAAATTAGAATTCAATTAATTAAAAAACCCCTACAACTCAATATAAACATAAAACAGGTGTACAGAAATAAAGTTAATAAAGCAATCCATTTCATATTATCAATTATTTTGATTCCTAGAAGACCTCACAGGAAGCAGTAAACCTTGGTGTTTGAACAGTACTGTTGCTTTCCCAACTTTACTTCCAGTCAATCACACATTAAATAGTCACCATCGACCGAAGAGATCAATAAGCACTGAACGATTTGTGGAAACTCTGGTAGTAGCAGACAAAATGATGGTGGGATACCATGGTCGCAAAGATATTGAGCATTATATTTTGAGCGTCATGAATATTGTAAGTTTGATCCCTCTGCATGTTGGTATAATTTGTTTAAACATAACAGACATTAAGGATGTAACATTCATAATCTAGTATGAGCTGTGTTTTCCACATTATCTATTTGTTACCCTGTTTCCCCAAAAATAAGACCTAACCTGAAAATAAGCCCTAGTATGATTTTTCAGGATGCTTGTAATATAAGCCCTACCCCAAAAATAAGCCCTAGTTAAGTGAAACCCCGCCCTCCACCACTGTGCAGCAACCAGAAGAAGATGACATGACTGTAAAATAAAACATCTCCTGAAAATAAGCCCTAATGCGTTTTTTGGAGCAAAAATTAATATAAAACCCTGTCTTATTTTCGGGGAAACACGGTAGATATTTACTAGGAACTGGATAATTGAATTGTGCTCCTAAAGTCTGATGGGTTGATGCTAGAGTGTTCCAGTGTGATTTCTGTTAGAAATGGCTGATATAAATTTTTGCTACAAAATACATCTATTTGAAGGGTAAATAGCAACTTCTTCTGCTTCAGATCTATCCCTAAGGAAAAACCCAACTGCTTTTCTTTAACCAGTGCTGGAATTCGTTGAGTCTTTGTGCTAAGGTGGCCACAGCTATTTACACTAATATGTAGAGATTGAGAGAGACCCCTACGCATGTAGATGCGCATTGCAAAGACCTCTTGAGAAGATAATCTTAATTCCACATGCATCTAAGTGAAATGGGATAGCAAAGAAGAGCAAATACTGTAGGTCACACTTAGCTTCTGTAGTAACTGTCATAATGCTTTTGCTTTTGCTGCAGAAGTTACCATGTAAAGTAGGATTTTGCTATTAGTTTTAGTTTGAGTGTTTGAATTATGTATTTTTCAGTAATATAAGAGCCAGTTTCCACTGAGCTTTAATTTATTTGAAGGATTTATTGTCTGCTTTTCAAGTTAAAAACTCTCACAGAGTAGATGGGGTAAAGACTTCGTTTTCTCTGATACAATAAATTTTGTTTGGCTTATGTCAATTCAGATAATAGATATGTACTCACATGATTGGCTTCTGTTCCACATATAAAAGCTCATGCACATTGACAACTCAGTTAGAAGAGAGAAGCTGGAACCTGACCCCAAATATATGAAATGGGTTAAGGACTGGAGACAGAGAACAGGTTTAGCTCCCATGTTAACAGTGCTCTTGTTTTATTCTTTTATAAAAATGAATGACTATTTTAATTCCAGTGGGGAAGAATAATGCATTAAATTGGAAATGTGAGGGAAAAAGTTCTTATAATCCTTGATAGTGGGTAGCCTGATACCTGCCCAGGAGGAGTAAGATACTGTCTCTTTCTACTTGCCTACCATCATAACACCATGGAGCAGACCAGCAGAAAATACTGAAGGTATAATGTTGTAATGGTGAGTGAGACTGGAAAAAAAATCTACCCCTCTTCAGTCCTGTCCGTAAGAACTGACAGAACTGTAGGTAGTACTGTAAACAGTCTGTTCCAATTCATACATTGGCAGAAATCCTGTTGCAAAATTACATACATAAACCCTGTTGTTATTTATCAGCCATGGAAGTTAATTTTTGTTTTATTCTAAAGTTTTCTGTCCCCCAGTTCCAAGGCTCTCTAGAGATCCCTTCCAACCTGAGGAAGCCCTTGGAAGCGTAAGGACTTGGGCAGGGAAGAGACTTTAAAGACTTTATTAAAGTCTCTTTAATGCCCCAAAATTGCTGCCAGCCCTGATCCCAGTAGCAGAACCAGTGGCAGTAATTTTGTAACATTAAAGGCGTCCTCGCAACCATCCTGAGGTCCCCAAAGACTTCCCCAAATCAAAAGACATCCTTAGGGAGTCTCAGAACCTGAGGGAGAGAGGAAGATAGGAAAATTTACAATAAAGATGATATTTTGCAGGATGTCGTGAGGATTTATGCACGTGCAGTTGCACAGCATGATTTCAGCCATTGTGAGACAGGAAAAAAATGAATTATGTTTAAATATATATCAAACTATTTAGAATTTTTGTCTGACTTTGTATCTTTTCTTATTTTCTGGAGGTCAGGTTGCCAAACTTTATCGTGATTCCAGCCTAGGAAACGTTGTGAATATTATAGTGACTCGTTTAATTGTCCTCACAGAAGATCAGGTAAGAATGAATTGTAACATAAAACTTACTTCTCAGAAATATAAATTGTATAGTCTAATTATTGTTTAAAATAGAGTTGGATAATTAAATTTCATCTGTAGACTTTTGTGATCTGAAAATTAGAGGAGTTTAGAATGATATTTAAAATGCATTTTAAAGATTTTTGCCTCTCTTTACTGAGAATTACATATGTGGGAGATTTTAGAATTAGAAAGTTGTTACAGGTTGTTTTTTGTTTCTTTATTTTGAAACCTTAAAAGCTGCTTTAAATACTACTTTTTCCCACATTAAGATAATCTCTCCGTGTGGTAACGTTTGAAACTATAATTCTTACATTTGACAAACAATTATTGAAGTTTTAACTTAAATCTATGAGATGTATGCACAAAATAAACTGTAGGTCAGAGATAAAATCTGGCAAGAAGAAATTATTCCTAGAAATCACTGCTTCTAATTATAGATCAGATTTAGACTTCAGAAGTCTTAACCGCTGACCCTAGTAATTTGTTTGGAACATTTCTGGTATGCATGTTGTATTGCAGCCAAACTTGGAGATAAATCACCATGCAGACAAGTCCCTTGATAGCTTCTGTAAGTGGCAGAAATCCATTCTCTCTCACCAAAGTGATGGAAACACCATTTCAGAAAATGGAATTGCCCACCATGATAATGCGGTCCTTATTACTAGGTATGGCTTGTTGAAATTATCTCATTTTTTTCTTTCCTGTTTCTAATTTATTTGTTTTCACACACACAAAAACAAACTAGAATTGAAGTATTTGTAGTAATCATATGCAGGGTAAAAATATTGCTTATGCTTGAAATTGTTATAAAACATTTAGTGATCAAATCACTGCTGCTTTTGATTTAGTACTAGGAAATGTTCTACATGAAATGAATGTACTTGTATGTATATTAAATACTTTCAGAACTGAGCATACTGATTTCCAAACTAAGAATTATAAATAGAAAAGACAAGGTGGAACTGTTCTTTATTTTAGATCTCATCCACACTGTGGTGTTGTCCCTGGTTGTGCTGGAGTTGCTCTGGGTTCTGTATTTTTTGTTGTGAATCTGAATAGATCATGTTTGGTATTGGTGTCCACATATGGCAAGAGTATTTAATACTGGAAGTATTGGGATGCACTGGTTTGTACTGATATTGTCTGTCCACACACATCAGGTACCTAGTAGGTATCCTTCAGTCTCAAGAGACTATGGTAACGTGCTCTGAATAGAGGTCTTGGAACAGTGTTAGGTACAGCTCTCTGAGATCTTAACTCCCAGCACAGATTATTGTCCTCTTTTGCTAGTCTTCTCTGCCCTCTACCTACCTACTTCCCTTTCTCTTCCCTTTCTTCCTGTTTTATCCATTCCGCATTCTCATACTTTCATATATTTTTTCTGCAGTGTTTTCTTACCATCAGGTTATGGTGTAAAACCAATAACACTGAAAAGCAGAAAGAACAGCTAATTTCTTCTCTGCACTCTCCTCGCCAACTTCCCTCTTCCCTCCCTTCCCTCCTTGTTTTACCAATTCACCAAACCTTCACCTTTTTGCAACAAAACTTTATAACTTTAATTTTTTTTGTTTTTAGTTTTCACTTTTGTGCTATGATGCAAAAGTTGTAACTTAAAAAAAATTAAAAGCAGAATGCAAGAACAGCTGATATCCCAAGAAAACGGAACAGGAGCAGCAGTAAGGTATCGAGGGGTGGTGATTGACCAGCAGAAACACGCTCCTAACAAAACATAGTCAAATGACACAGACCAACAAAGTGCACTATAAGCACAATTTAGTGAGTACTGGACTCAACAAAACAGATCATATGCTAGAACAAGGCAGACTAAAGTAGAACAGTTTTAAAAAAGTAAAAGAAAAAATAACCAAAGCAAGGTTATTTGTCATATTCTGATGCTGTTGACACTAGATTCAGTCTTGTATTTTGTGGACACAAGGATGGCATACCATTATCATAGATGCAAGAAAGGTTGAACAAATACTCAGTGTGGACAGGCTCATATATTTACAATTGTCCCTAAGTTTAAGACTCAAATAATATTGAATAAACTCTTAACTGGTGATTAATGATGCTTTGCTAACTATGTCTCAGTAATATTTGCAGTCACATTCTCTGTGTATGACAACAGTTGCAATGTTCTCCTAATATCAAAATAAGATCTGTGTCTTCAGTTGCCTTTTACTGCATCCCCTTGTTTGATACAAGAGCAGATACCATTCTGTAGTAGTATTGCTTGTGTCCCTTTGCATAAAGCAGTCACTGTGTGATTTAAAGGTGAGCTTTAAAAGGGGAGGCATCTGATTGAATTCAGTGAATGCATTTGGGTGTATGTAGTATGACTATGAGTGATGTATCAACAAGAGATTTTTGCTTTTTGAGAGAGATGTAGTAGTAACTTTATTACGGTCAAGGACCAGTATTTGTATTCTTCATGTTTTTAGTGAAATTCAGAACATAAGATCAAAGTAGAGTGATTTTGTTGGAATCAATTTTGACGCCTTTCAGTTTACTATTTCCCCCCCAGAACTCTTCTCAGAATATATGAGATAACAGTTGGAGCTGTGGTTTTCTTCTTGTGATAAATAAGCAGTAATTTTTGTTCTCCAGATAAAGCCTTGCTTAGCAAACCATTTAGTTGGTCATAATGCATTCAGTGGAATTGATACTTTGATACTCTGATCTTTTTAAAGAGAGTACTGGGAAAGAAAGTCGAGGGTTGACAGGTAGAATACTGTGGAAAAATTTACTCTTCAACTCTGTATTTATGCAGCTGGGTGGGGGCAAGGGTCATTTTTCAGATTTGGTAGCAACCTAAGGGCTGTACTCCCAAAAGGGCATGGCTATGGGTGTGTGGCTAGAGGGATTAATTTGCATATTTTTAAATAGGTTAATTTTTTTCTGTTGCATTTTATAACTGTTTTTGGCTTTCATTAAGGTCATGTGATTTTTATACTGAAAAAACCCCCCTGCACTCATTTGTGGTTGAAATAATAATAATAATAAAAAAGAATTAGCTAGGCAGAAACATGGCAGAATTGCCCCTTGCCCCCTAGAAATCACAAGCGGCCTTTCTGAGAAAAAATGGAGGGTTCTAGGGCCCCCAGTAGTGCAGGCTAGTTATAAAAATGTCCCCTCGGTAACCTAATGTGGCTCATGGATTGTCCACCCTGTATTAGACTTACAGCAAACACTAGAAATAAATAATCTTTACTTCCTGCTAATATGGTCTGAACTGGCTCTGATAGAAATAGAGATATTCGTGTCACAAATTGCTTGAAAATTGATTTATTGGTGTAAACAATTGACTAGCTAAGCATCTGTGCTCAAATGCCTTGTATTATTTATTTATTTAAAATATTTTTAACCCACGTTTCTCCTTAAAAAGGAACCAAGGAGAATCAGGATAGGAATATCTTACACTGAGTGAGCTTTTGGCCTCAGTCTTGCTCATCCTTCTTCTGCATCTCGACTGCCAACTGTGCCATCACCTGCCTCAAGAAAAATAACTCTCTTCTTTCTGCAGGAGGATTGAGTGGCAGGTGGTAGAGAGTTCCTTTGAAACACTTAGAGGCTGACCACACTGGCATGTAGATTGATATATGGATCAATGTTGGTATGGTTTGAGTTGAATCAGATGATGATGTCCACACGTGTTTCCATTTAGGTCGATCCATCCTACCCTTTTAAGAGTTTTTGTGCACCTTTCTGGTAGGACATGTATTGTTTTTTGTATGATTCAGCACGGTCCTAATTAATTCATTGTGTAGCCTGTGTGAATGGTTAGCCTGCACCCAAATGGAACTATGGGTAGCATTAACTGAGGAGACAACCCTGTGATGTATTAGGTGGGTCATGATATTAAAAGGGAGCTTGGAGAAGCCCCCTTCTCTGTTCTTGTCTTCCCTTTTTAAAAAACATTTTAAAACGATTTCCCTAACCAATGCAGCAAAATTCTAATATCATGCTAGTTTGATGCACATGCCACTTGCTTTATTTAATAACAACAAAAAAGGAAAGTCACCCCATCCCCCTAAATGACAGCTGCAAGAAAAGGGGAAGGGGGGTATGTTGACACTATGGGCTCTACCCCCACAAGACAGCACATTTATTTGTTTGTTTGTTTGTTTGTTTGTTTGTTTAAAAATGAGCATAACAATCCAATTTGAAAAACCCCTCTCAGACAGTCAGTCACTAAGGAAAAGCCTGTCTGAAGAGAAAGGTCTTTGTCTGCTTGAGGACAGCAGAGATGGGGCCAGCCTGGCTTCTTGTGGGAGGGGATTATCTAGATCCATTTCAATCGGGTTTCAGGCCAGGTTATGGGACAGAGACTGCCTTGGTCGCCCTGTTTGACAACCTTTGCCGGGAGAAAGACAGGGGGAATGCATCCCTGTTGATTCTCTTGGACCTCTCAGCGGCTTTCGACGCCATCGATCATGGTGTCCTTCAGGACAGATTGGCTGGGATGGGAATGGGAGGCACCGTTTTACACTGTTTACGCTCCTACCTGGCTGATCGAGTCCAGAAGGTGGTGCTGGGGAACAGTAGCTCTGATCCATGGCGGTTGCGTCATGGGGTTCCTCAGGGCTCTATACTGTCCCCCATGCTATTCAATATCTACATGAAACCGCTAGGGGAGGTCGTTAGGAGGTTTGGGCTGAGGAGTCAGCAATATGCTGACGACACCCAGCTCTACCTCTCATTCTCTACCAATCCAGGTGTGGCAGTCGCCATTCTGAACTCGTTCTGGACTCGATAATGGACTGGATGAGGGTCAATAAACTGAGGCTCAGTCCAGACAAGTCGGAAGTGCTGCTGGTAGGTGCTCTGCCAGATAGGTTAAAGGGCCATTTCCCTGCCTTAGACAAGGTTACACTCCCCCTAAAGGACAGGGTCCGCAGCTTGGGGGTGTTCCTTGACCCGGGTCTGACCTTGGAAGCCCAGGTGGACTCGGTGTCCAGGGGTGCCTTCTTACAGCTGCGGAGAATATATCAACTTTGCCCTTACCTGGATGAGCGGAGCCTGGCAACAGTCACACATGCACTGGTAACAACCAGACTAGACTACTGCAATGCACTATACGTGGGGCAGCCTTTGAAGACGGTCCGGCGACTGCAGCTGGCACAGAACCGGGCTGCGCGGCTGGTAAGTGGTGCCACCGCACGGACTCATATCACGCCGGTTCTGAAAAATTTACACTGGCTGCCGGTTGCTGCTTGGGCCCAATTCAAAGTGCTTACTTTGACATATAAAGCCCTAAACGGCTTAGGGCCTGGTTACATAAAGGACCGCCTTCTTCCATACGAGCCTGCCCATCCTCTAAGATCAGGCCAGGAGGCCCTTCTGAAGGTGCCATCCCTGAAAGAGGTGAGGGGGATGGCATGTCGAAATAGGGCCTTCTCGGATGTTGCCCCCCAACTTTGGAACGTCCTCCCTATAGAGATCCGCCTGGCTCCAACACTTTTGGCTTTTCGGCGCCAGGCAAAGACCTTTCTGTTTAGCCAGCATTTTAATTAAATAGTATTCTTTAGCTGGCCATATGAGCAGCAGGATTTATTAATATTAATGTTTTAATGATTGTTTTTAATATAGGATATTATTATAATATTGCCTATTTTAATGGTTTTAATGTTTTTAAAGTTTTAATGTTGTTGTACGCCGCTCAGAGACCACTGGTAATGGCGGGGCTAAAAAAATCTTATAAATAAATAAATAAATAAATAAATAAATAAATAAATACATAAATACATAAATACATAAATACTTAAATTCCAGAGTTTGGGAGCAGCAACTGAAAAGGCCCTCTCCCCTGTCCCCACCAAGTGTGCCTGTCAGGGTAGTGATACCGAGAGAAAGGCCTCCCCTAATGATCTTAATGCCCGGGCTGGCTCATAGAGATATGGTCTTAGGTAGTTTGGGCCCAAGCTGTTTAGGGCTTTTTGAGTTAAAATCAGCACTTTGAATTGTACCTGGAAATGGATTGGCAGCCAGTGGAGCTTTTGTAACAGGGGAGTTATATGTTCCCTGTAACCAGCCCTAGTTAACAATCTGACTACGGCATTTTGGATCCACTAGAGTTTCCAAATGATTTCCAAAAGCTGCCCCATGTAGAGTGCATTAAAGTAATCCAGCTGAGATGTAATTAGGGCATGTGTCACTTTGGCCGAATCAGACCTCTCAAGAAACGGGCGCAGCTGGTGTACTAGTTTTAACTGTGCAAAGGTGCTCCTGGCCACCATCAGAACTTGGGCATCCAGGCTGAGAGACAAATCCAGGAGCACCCCGAAGCAGCACATTTGTGTTTTCAGAGGGAGTGTAACCCCATCCAGCACAGGCTGAATCCCAATTCCTTGATCTGCCTTTTGACTGACCAGGAACACCTTATCTTGTCTGGATTAAGTTTCAGTTTATTTGCCCTCATCCAGTCGGTTACTGACACCAAACAATGATCTAGAGCTGAAACAGCTTCCTCAGATTTAGACGGAAAGGAGAGATAGAGTTGAGTGTATTCACCTGATAATTGTTCTATCTGGCCCACACTTAATTAGCAAGCTAATCAGAATATCATAGGCACTTTGTCAAAAGTTTTGCTGAAGTCAAGATATATTATGTCTAGAGCATTCCCACTGTCTACCAAGAAGGGGTACCCAATTTTAAAAAATGAGACAAGATGAGTGTGGCAGGATTTGTTCTTGACAAGTCTGTGTTGGCTTCTAGTTATTACTCCATTGTTTTCAAAGTACCTGCAGAGTGACTGCTTTATAACCTGCTCCAGAATTTTCCTCAGGATTGACATCAGACTGACTAGTCTGTAGTTCCCAGATTCCTCCTTTTTTGCCCTGTTTGAAGATAAGGTCAACATTAGCCTTCTTCCAGTCATCTGGCACTTCACACATCCTTCATAATTTCAGAAAAATAATAGAGGTTCTGAAAGTTCTCCAGCTAGTTTCTTCAGTACTCTTGGATGCAGTTCATCAGGCCCTGGAGATTTGAACATGTTCAAAGTAATAAGATATTCCTTGACTATTTGTTTATCAATTCTAAGCTGCAATCCTATCCAATCCACTTGTACTTCATATTTGCCTGGAGGGTCACATACTGGCTTTTGGGGGAAAAAACAAGCTAGGCATTTCTTATCCAGGTAGGGGCACAACTGGGCAAGTTGATAGAAGGCACTCTTGGCCATAGCAGATATTTGAGCCTCCATAGGTCAAAGAGTACCCCAAAGCTGTGAACCAGATCCCTCAAGGAAAGAGTAACCCCATTAAGGTCAGATAAATCTCCTTCTAACCAGTCCAACAATTCTCTTAAAAGTAGGGTCTCTATCTTATCTGCGTTCAGTTTTAGTTTATTGGCTCTCATCCATTCTGTTACTGAAGATAGGTAGTACTCAAAGACCTGCACAGCATCTCTTGCAGAAGAAAAAGAGGAGAGATAGAGCTGCATATCATCAGCATACTGGTGACAGCAAACTCTAAATCTCCATATCACTTCTCCCAGCAGCTTCATATATATGTTAAAGAGCATTAAGGAGATGACTGACTCCTGTGGAATCTCATAACATAGTCCCCAAGAGTTGGACACAGTATCCCCAAGCTGTATCATTTGCAATCAGTCATCAAGAAAGGACTGGAACCACTAAAGTACAAAGCCCCCAATCTCTAAACTTGATAGCTATCCTAGAAGGATACCATGATTGATGGTATTAAAGACTGCAGAAAGATCCAGGAGGACCAGCAGGGTTACACTCCCCCTGTCTGCCTCCCTTTCAGGATGACCAGGGCTGTTTCAATACCATGTTGCCGCCTAAACCCCAATTGAAATGGATCCAGATTATCAATTTCTTCCAAGAATGCCTGCAGCTGATCAGCTACCACCCTCTCGGTCAACTTACCCAATAAAGAAATATTTGAGATGGGTCGTAATTGTTCAAATCATCCATCACCAAATACGTTTTCTTAAGAATGGGCCTTATTATTTAATTTTTCCACCTTGTCTTTAGGGATTTCCAATGGGAGCCCAGCACACTCTTCTTCTGGGTTAATTACAGTAGGACCGCCCTGTACATGGGATTTATTTATTTATTTATTTATTGAGCTTATATGCTGCCCATTTAGACATAGTCTACTCTGGGCGGCTCACAGAATGCAGAATAAAAACAATTAATATCAGATAACAATTTATAGCATTTACACAGAACAAAGTAGATAAAGATAAAGAAAAAGAGAAAGTTACGTAGTGCCCGGAGGGAAGGCCTGTCTATATAACCAGGTCTTGAGTTGGTTTTTGAAAATGCCCGGCGAGGGGGCCAGACGAATCTCGGGGGGGGGGGGGGAGCTTGTTCCAGAGACTGGGAGCCACTGCCGAGAAGGCCCGGTGTCTTGTTTTTTCTTTCCGGGATCAGTATCTGTTGATTCATTTAACCGCTGCCTGAAAATACCAGGGATGTTGGCAGGTCTTTGGGTCTGAGTCCCAAGTCCAAGTTTGAGTCATTGGTATCAAGTCCTGAGTCTCAAGACCCAAGTCTGAGTCTTTATAAAAAACATGCCATTTTCACCAGAAAAAAAGGAAGGGGTATGTGGGTTCCAAGTTGCGACTTGAGTAAAAAAACAAAACAAAACGAGCTGAGTCATCAGTGGGACTTCAGTATTTTTCATGTTTACCAGGGTGTGTTTACCAGAACTGGCCAATAGAAGGAGCCAGAGACCATGCAATGTATAGTGTTCAATACTTCCATGTTTTTTGTCATCTTTGGGGGGGGGGGGGGCTTGGATCCGATCCCCTGTGGATACCGCAGTCCTACTGTATTCTGAAGAGCCATCCAGTATGATGAATAATAATAGTACACATTAGAGATCTCCAAACCTCCCTCCTCAATGTTCCTGTAATTTAGCGCTGTTAGAGATCTGTGACCTTTTCCTTTTATAGATACACTTCATGATCAGTTGTTGCTGCAAGTGAGGCATTTTGCAACTGTGACTCAAGACATGTCCCAAGTTTCTAATCTAATCACACCAATAGAAGAGCCCTGTGCAGTTATGAGTAGAAATGGTGTGGAGCAGGTAGCATAGCTTTGGGAGAACCAAGATGCGGTTCTCCCTGGGCATGATAGGTTCAGTTTTTGCCAGTTCAACAATTTGTAGCAGACATTTATAGTTGCTCAAGTTTGTTTTTTTCAGTCAAGCTGGAATATGAACCCCCATATATTTTGAATAGGACATGCCTGTTTTGTCTGTTAGAGTTTGCAGCATGGAGGCTTCCTGTTCTTTTATGTTAAGTGCCAGTATTCTGGATTTCTTTGTACTGATTGATAAACCTGCTGCTTTAACTTAATCAGATGTGATTTCCAGGATCCTGGGGGTTTCTTTACTTCGGTTGAAAACTGCAATGGCCACATTATGAGCAAATTTCAAAGAGGTAGCCATGTTAGTCTGTTTTAATATTTATGGCAAAATTAATAAATAAGTAAAAATTAAAAGTGGTGCTTTAAAGACTAACTTTATTTCAATGTGAGCTTTTACATGGAGCATAAGCATTAGACCATAGGCTTATATACACAGAATACACGGTGAATGACTGGAGATTACACACAACTACTTCCCCTTTGACAGTAACACATATATCGAGGTCAACATCATGTCTGTGGGCACACGTAAGATGCCACAGTATAGAAGCATATTCCTTGCTGACATGGAACCACACTTTCTCAGCTCCTGCTGAGACCCTAAAGCCACCTTTTTATTTAAAATGCATTAAATGACATTTTTTTTATCATCTGGATTCATGGCAAGGAATTATTTGAAAAATTCAATTAGAACTTTAACAGCTATTATCCCATTGTTAAAATGAGCATAGACTGGTCTACACAATACGTGTACTTTTTGGAGGCCACTGTGTTTATTGTTCACACAATGAACACTGAAAACTCACTGAGCACTGTACATACTTACATGTTTAAAGCTGATTCAGGAAACATCTTTGTTGTATTTATATTTTGTTAAGGCTTGGAGCTTGCCTTACCCAGTAGTTAAGTAGCTTCAATGCTAGAGCAAAAATCAGAGGTGACAAAGGACACCCTTGCTTTGTTCTCCTCCTAATGGAAAATGGTGTGGAATCCAGATTTTTTCCTTAATAATACTAATATGTTGGATATAAAGAGCCTTAAGATTAGAGAAGATCAGAGAAGAAGTACCTATTTATCTGCTCACAAACACATAAAATAAATTGCCATTCTAATTTATTTAAAGCATTTGATAATGTCAAGAAATGCAACTACAAACGAGGAATGCCTATTTCTGGTTCTTCTTCATGGCCTCTGTGAATCACACCCTGGGTGATCCGCACCTGCGCAGAGCCTCATTGGAAGATTTTAGAGCTTGTGCGGTAGCAAAAACACACACATTAGTATAAGCCCCTCCCCCCGTATAAGTACCTTGGCGCCAAGGCTCTCCCTTCAGTTTCAACCGCCGCGTTGAGAGCCTTGTATTCTGCTTCTGTGAGTTGAAAGTGAAAGAGAGTCTTACTCTTGATTCCTTTTTCTTATAGTATTTTCATTTACGAGTATTATAGATCATATATATATCAAAGTTATTGTTTTTTCTACCCTTCTTTTTTGTGCTCGGCCTTCGGTCACAGCACCCCCCCTTCCAACTAATGGTTTTTTTCCAAATCGTTTTTTCCTACTATTCATGGCCCCTTTGGGTCCGTTTAAACACTGCGTGGTCTGTGATAACAAAATACCACTCTCCGACGGCCACACTAAGTGTCTTTTTTGCTTGGGGGAGGAGCACCAAACGTCCTCCTGCCCCCATTGTAAAAACTTCAAACGCGGAGTCCTCCACTCTCGCCTTTTGAAGCTTAAACTTCGTCTTTGGGAACAATCCCTTCAACCAACAAAGATGGCTCAACCTCCTTGTAAGGCCACCTCTCAGGCCAAAGCGATGGAAAAAGCCATTTCTGAATAATCGAAACAATGTCCATCAGCCACACCATCTCACTCCAATGCTCCATCCACTTCGTCCAAAACTTCTAAAACCCACAAATCGAAGCATTCAATATCGAAACCTTCGACATCGAAATCCTCTGCTAAATGTCAATTGTCCACCGAAGCCTCTTTGGCTCCGGAACCTTCTCCAACAAAGATCCAAACAACACAAATCTAAATCATCCGCAGTTATTCCTCAGCAGTCTCAAGAACCCTGCGAGTTAATATCTGTTGGTTCACCTTCTGATGATGATGGACTTCCCTCTCATCAACCCTGTTCTCAGTCACCAGAATGGGACGAAGAAGAGGATCGTTTAACATCCTCTCCTCCCAGCCTTCGACACTCTGTTCCTTCGAGCAACCCCTCTGTAGTTGCTTCACACGACAGAGTTGACTCCGAACAACAACCGGAAACTATGCCCTATTCGGTTGCATCAGATTGACCACCACAGCCTCCTCCGATACATCTACCTCAGCATTCCTATGAGGCACCTGTTCCATCACGTGTGGCTCAGACCCGCGTTCAGCACTCCCATCGGGTTGCCATTTGCCCCCATCAGTGCTTGTCCAGACAAACTACAACCACCAGTCATTCTACCTGGTTCGGTGGTAACTTCACATAGCGTGCCTCGATCTCGACAACCATTGGTGTTGAAACGGCCATATCACCAAGACCCACATGGGTTTCAAACTGCTCCCTATCTGGCATCTAAAAAGCCCAGAATGGTCGAGCAACATTCTTCAATGCGCGAGGCTTTTACAGTTCCAGCCTCTCGATATTTCCCAACCAACCCGGACGACGGAGACCGTTCCTCACGCTCGGCATCCCCGGCATCTATATATTCCAGTGTTCCACCAGCTCATCAGCAACCTCCGTTTTGACATCATCGAGATACAGGCTCTGATATAGTTGAATCTCGATATCCACCCTGGTCCATGAACACACGCTTGGTCCCTCCACCGATGCACAGCCCTCAACGCCCATTACACCCTAAACCTCGAACCTGACATCATTACGACACCGAGTTCGAGACCGATGACCAGCCATATCAAACAGTGTCCATGGACACTCAATTAACATCACTCGACATCGATGACTCTCGACATCGACAAATGTCCATGGACATGCCACCTCCACCAACATCGAGTCATAGACATCAGTATTATGACTCTCAACCTCTCGATACCGAAGTCAATCGACAATCCGTCGACTCTCTACGCGATCCCGAATATTCCGATCGGGGATCCAGACCTCAAACACCTTCAATATTACTTACCTCGCCAGAGTCGGACCTTGTAGATGCCGACCCACCATCTCCGTCAGAAGACTTCCAAACCTACGCCCAGCTTATGGTCCATATGGCGAAATCATTGGACCTTCAGATCCACCGTCCTTCGATAGAACCAGCCGATCATCTTTATGATCCAGTCTCAAATGACACAACCACTCCTGTGCACATTTCGATGCTACCTTCTCTCCTCAGCACTGCACAGTGATCCTGGACAAAACCAGCCTCTTCCCATACAATGTTGAAACGGATTGATAATCTCTACAGAGTCCATGACCCAGGAGCCCTGTTCCTTCAGAAACAGCCAGCTCCGAATTCCATATTTGTCGAGGCCTCACAGTCCTGATCTCAACATCGACAAACCCTTATACCACCAAAAAAATACAGTAGGAGAATTGACTCTATGGGGAGATGGCTTTATTCGTCAGCAGCATTCACCATACGAGTTGCTAATCATCAAGGAGCCATGGGTGTATACCAACGTTTCCTTTAGGACAATATGTCCATTTTTGTCGATTCCTTGCCGGAGGACAAGAAGTTACTTGCACAAATTTTTCAGCAAGAAGGCCTCTCTGTTGCCAAACAGCAGATGCTCTCTGCTAGACACACTGTCGATGCTACAGCAAAGTCCATGGCTACTTCAGTAGCATTATGACACTTTTCTTGGTTGAGAACAGCTGGCCTTGCTGAAAATGCCCGTGCACGCATTGAGGACCTTCCCTTCGATGGGGCAGGCCTCTTTAATGCAGAAACTGATGATATTTTAGAAAATGTTCAAAAGAAAAGATCAGCGGCAAGGCGTTGGGGAGTCTACCCATCCTACCAACAACACCCACAGCATAACCAATGGAGGCGACCATACAATTCCTATCAAAAGTTCCAACGTGAGCCTCAAAGACACCTTATACACCTTACTTCAAAAATCAAAGAATCAAACCTCGTCAACAGCCAATCACTAGGCGAAATGACTGCAAGCCCAAACATCACGTTTGACGCTGCCCCGACCGAGATCGCAAATCATTACACCCATCCTGCCCTCTGGAAACACCTCCCTGTCTGGGAATCCATCACCACAGATGTCTGGGTACTTTCCATCATCCGAAACGGCTACCGCATCCACTTCTTCCAACTTCCTCCGCCAACACACGTCATCACTCCACCATCGCAAACCCTACAAGAAGAAATAAAAAATTTACTTCTCAAAGATGCCATAGAACCAGTATATCATCACAACAAAGGGTTTTTCTCTTGCTATTTCACCGTCCCCAAAAAGGACGGCGGTCTTCGCCCCATCTTGGACTTAAGAGAACTCAACAAATATATCATTACCACAAAATTCCGTATGGTTATCCTCGAATCAGTTCTCCCCTTACTCCGAAAAGATGACTAGTTCACTGTTCATAGATCTCAGAGACACATATTTCCACATTTCCATACATCCTTCACACAGAAAATTCCTTCGGTTCCAAATCGGATCCCAAGACTACCAATTCAGAAGACTTCCTTTCGGCCTTGCAACAGCTCCAAGAGTATTCACCAAGTGCATGGCACCGGTAGCCGCTTACCTCAGACTTCGGAAAATTCTCATCTTCCCCTACATCGATGATTGGCTCCTTGTAGCTCGCTCCCGTCGCAAAGCTCAGCGGGACACACACTTCACCCTTACCCCTCTTCACGATCTCGGTCTTGCTGTCAACGAACAAAAGTCAAACTTAAAGCCTACCAAGATTGTCCACTATATAGGCGCACTCATAGACTATGTACAAGCTCGCGCCATTCTCTCAAGGAATGGGATGGCATACTCTGCAGAAGGAGGGAAGGAGAGATGGAGCTGGGTGTCACTAAACAGCCTCTTAATGGGGTCTCAGATGTCTTGTATTTTTATATATCCAAATTTATCTCCTCTCACATATGATCTTATTATTTCCTGCCCAAAATTCTTGTAAATAGTTTACAGACTTGTTTAGTTAATGTTATGGAGTGAAAGGAATCAAAATTCTCTGGATCTTTATGTGGCTTAGGGTTGAGAATAATGTGGGACAGCTGCCAAGACTGAGGTACAACAAGTTGCTGGCCCAAACAGAATTGAAGATCTAGTCTAGAAATGTTTAATAGAATTCTCCATAAGCCTGGAACTTTACTGAGTTTGAGGTTTTTTTCTGATTTCATTAACTTTGATCAACCAGCAAATGTTTCAGCTTTGCTTTTTGTAGTAGTCTGTTAATGCTGAGTTCCTAGGGTTAAAAGAGGAATGTAAAGTATTAGATGCTTTAAAAAAATAATTAATTTTTGTCATTGATCTTTTCATATTCTGTTTATTTTAATGCACGTGATGCAATATTTCAACTTTTTCTTTCCATTAGGATTCAATAGGATTCAATAATGTCGCACAACTTTTATTAGTGAGTTCCTAAAATTTTTGATTTACAGCTTGCATAGCATATGCTATTTAATTTCTAAAGTTTTAAGCTCAGGTCTCTTTTTGGCTTGCTTGCTTGTTGTTTTTCAAAAGATCACAGATTGTGTACCACCTGCACTGATAGTTTAACACATGCATTCCCCTAGCCATATTGAGCATCGTGAGTGTATCCCATGTGGTATTGTTAGAGATTCCTGAGGTAGAATTTTGTTTAAGAAAATCACATACGACTCTTGAAAGTTGCCTCTCAGAATAAGAAAGTTGTCTTTTAAAATAATTGGTTTAAGTAGTGGTCCCCAACCTTGGGCCTCCAGATGTTCTTGGACGATAACTCCCAGAAGCCTTCACCACCACCTCTGCTGGCCAGGATTTCTGGGAGTTGAAGTCCAAGAACATCTGGAGGCCCAAGGTTGGGGACCACTGGGTTTAAGGACCTTTGAGAAAAGAGTGATGTAGCTTGCTCAAACGTGATCAGATGCTGTGATTTGGCTGATCTGCAGTTCTTGGTTATGGTATGTCCAGTGATTACATACTAAAATAAAATCAAGTCTTAAATATGTGCTATTTCTGTGTGAGAAGAAAGTGTAATTCCATTTTTTATTTTTTGGATTGCAGAATTGCTATGTTATCAGACCAGAATCCACAGTGATAAATTACAGGGATGAATTTATTTTGACAGTCTAGTTACTAGTGTCCAATTAATTCATAGGCCATGAGATCATCTCCTAGGTTTAGCTGCCCTTTCTAGAAGGTGTTCCACAAATTAGAATGTCTCTTAAGAAAGTAAATTGATTAGCATTAGAGTTATAAGTGCACCCAAATTTGATTTTCTTACACTATGTCCTTAATTTAAAAGACTCTCTTTTGGGAGAGTAAGGATATCTAGTAAGTGAAGTGTTGCATGAGAATCAGAGACAATCAGTACACCTTTAGATTTACCTAATGCTGTGAAAAAGATATTGAGTTTTGTTCCTTATAATGATTACAGTGGGCTTACCTTGAGATGTGTTTCCTGCAGTAACAGGAAATAGCCCTTCTTAAGAAACCTGTCTTGTATACAGGTTGGATTTGATTCAAATCAAATCAGTTTAAATCACAATTCAAATCACGATTTAAATAAAAAATGTTTTTAATTTAAATTGTGATTTAAATAGTTAAAAAAACCCATTGATTTTTATCCACCCTGATTGTATATAACCCATTGATCTGACACCTTTTGATGGGCCAATGCAATGTAGTGTGGTGAACAGAGTGATGGACTTGAATGCAGAAGACCTGAGTTTAAATCCATGCTCAACCATGGAAACTCACTGAAGAGTGCTAGTGGTAACACTTGACTTTAGATTCTTCAGCCATTTCCTGAATGAGGGAACTGAGGAAGTAGAGATAGGTGTTCAGATCAGCAGTGGAGACTGTATATTCAGAGGACATGTGGGTGTCTGTTGCTTTAAATCAATGGTTCCCAACCTTGGGTCCCCTTGGACTAAAACTCCCAGAAGCTTTCACCACTAGTTGTACTTGCCAGGATTTCTGGTAGTTGTAGTCCAAGAATATCTGGAGACCCAAGGTTGGGAAGCTCTGGTCTAAATGAATTCTATATCCTTATAAGGTGCATATGATCAGCATCAGTACCAGTTTAGAGCACTCTCCTTTAGCTCCAAATATTGTTGAACACAGTCTGTTGTCTTCAGAGGACCCAAAGGGTCCACTTATGTGGATGATTTGTTCATCATATTTCACTGAAAGAGAAAGCATTGATGTATGTGAAGACTGCCACTGCCGCTGCTGAGGGAACACTACTCTGTAAGCAGGAGCAAGAGTTTGTTGAATGCATCCCAGGAGGGAGAAAAGGAAGGGAAAATCCAGTACCAGCATTCAGACAGAACACATTGGAACAATGGAAACCCATGCTGGTGCACCTTGGTCAACTGCAGGGACTGATGATCACCTCCATTAGTTCAGTTCTGTGGGTCACGTTCTACTCCAGTATCTTTTAATGACTTCACTCCGTCTCTGAACAAAGCTGCTTACAAGATATACCAATCTTATACCTTCCATGCAGAGTATCACAGTCTGGTTGCTCAACTCATATCATTTCACTAGGAGGATATCAGTCTACATTCAAGCAACAGTATAAGTCTTCTGTGATGGAAGGCCTAAGATACCTGGAAAAATGATTTTAGTGGAACTGAGGGCTGTAATGTTTCACACACTTACCTACAGCAAAGTCTCACTAGACCCACAATAATTTACTTTTGAGTAAATATGCATATTACTGTTGTGCCATTTCACAGACCTTTTGAATGAAGAAAATAGGGCAGAACATGTCTTCCATCCTTTTCCTCCAAAATCATTCATATTACCCTATAGGTACTTGTCACAGTATTTAAAAGAGTTAAGGGCAATACTTTACTCTGTAGTAAACAGATGGAAAATGTTTAATATTATAAAAACACTAAAAATACATGTTATTACAATGTTAGGACTTTTCAGAAAACATAACACAGGCATTTGACAGTGACAGTGAACTTTCAAGAAAACAAGGGCTAGCAGTCCAGGAAAAGAAAAAATGTCTTAAATATGTAACGTATATGCAAATCTTATATGGTGGGTCACAATATAGTCCAAATCACATCATAGCTGGTTGAATTTAAATGAATCTCCCCAACTTTTATTTTTCATACTAGCTTTTCAGTGCTGATTACTATTTGGCTTTTTTCAATTCTGAATTGGACTGAATTGGTCAACTACTCTCTCCACCCCTGCAGTTAGAAAATTCTGGCCTCTTAGTGATGATTAATGATTAATAAACTGTTAAATTATTGGCATTATAGCCATTAAGCAAAAAATAAAAATAAAAAAGTTAATCAAAAGTAACAGAAGTAATATTATTCCCCGTCTCTAGTTTTGGCCTCAGTTGCCATGACTTTTGTATCTCATGAATCACAGTGTGAGACTACCGCAGGGATCTCTTTGTGGCCAAATCATCTGAAGCAGAAGCTAAGCTTTCATCTGGAATGGCTATTTCTGTGTATTTGGGCATTGAGCAGCAAGAGATTATAGTGAGTGGCCTATCAAAAGGACTGGTCAGAACCATTTTAACATCCAGAATGTCCTCAGTGAATGAAATTTGTCAGATAACATAGTTGATTTTCTAGAGGTAATGCCTGTGTTTTCAAGTTTCCCCCATGGCAGTATAGCTCCCGGAATTGTTCAGTTTCCTTCTTTCCAGCCTGGAACAACCTGAAGTGGTGGTGGGGGTGTTGTCCAGGCCAAAAATTCCCTGAGGAGAGCACGATGCAAGTCCATTTTTCACTAGACCATCAGGAGATGGGTCAGAAACTGAGTAGTCTTAGTAGGAGTATCCTGTAGTCTTGGACATCATAGTGCCCCTCTCTTTGAGAGTCTGTACTTCTGTGGCCTTTCAATTGCTCCACCAAATATTTTCAGGTAACCATGTGGGGTAAACATTATTTTTTAAAAAATGAGGCATAAAATAATATTGTTTTTATTTATACAGATGATATAGAAGGGAGGGTATTATGGCAGTATTTAAGAGAATGTAGAGGTACTGAAGATGATCATATCGATTTAGTTTGCCCCCAACCAGAAATATGTTAGCATTTCTCATCTGTAGTGAGTTTTCATTTCATAATGATACCACTGTCCAGTTCAGTGTACATGTTTCACAAGAGATGACACAACAAAATGTTAGCTGCTGTCATTAACTGTTTAAGGGATGGTGGGAGGCTGAATCCAGATTTCCTGTTCCTTTAGAGATGATTCTATGATTCTGCCGTAGCTGACTTTTACACTAGCTGTCTTCTGCCCTTTTTATTATGTTTAGGCTTCTCTCTCTTTGCTGTCTCATCTATAAACTTCCTGTATCACCCCATTCTTGTTTTCCTTATTTCTTTTAACAACACATTCTACACATTCCTTTCCTTAGATTAGTAAAAAGGTCAGGGCTTGATACTTAAAAGTTTCTTAATAACCAACATGACAAGCTAGTACAAAATGGTACTATTGTACTAGGTATAAGAATGATTGAAAATAAATGTCTTAACACTGATGGCGTTCACCATTTATTGGATGCCTGAGTGCATACAGGTAGCATGTGGGCTGGTCATTATGTATATATATAGTGACCAGCCCCAAACCAGGCTTTTGACTTCTTAAAATAACTTTCCATTAAAGAGCTTGACACCAGCCAGTAAGCAAACTAGACCAATGTACCTTCTAATTTTCAGCCCTGCTGGGTTAGGCTCCGCCTCTCTCTCTCTCTCTCTCTCTCTCGACTCCGCCCACCCCCACATTCTGGCTTCTGTTGTGACCAGAACCTCACACGATTGCTGCGTAGAGGAGGAAGAAGCTGTGCGGAGGGAAGCGGAGTTGTGTGTGTGCACACACACGTGCCCAGCTTAGCGGGAACCTTACACTAGATCACTAGACCCAGTGGTTACAGAATGAAAAATGATATTGTCCTTATTACAAAGTAATAACAACTTGGAAAACAGATCTAAGCTCCAGTTTTCCTCAGTTACAACCCAACAGCCCAAAACATATCTTCCTCCTTCCGTTACACTTTACTTCTCTCCCATTCCAGCCCCTCTCCTCCTTTGAGCTCTCCTGGATAGGCTGGCCATATACACCACACAGCCAATAACTTTGTTTTCCTGTTACCAAGCAGATTGAACCCTGTTTCCCCGAAAATAAGCCCTACCCTGAAAATAAGCCCTAGTATGAATTTTCAGGATGCTTGTAATATAAGCCCTCCCCCAAAATAAGCCCCACTTACGTGAAACCCTCCACCACTGTGCAGCATTGTACAGCAACCAGAAGAAGATGACATGAGTGTATTTGAATAAATGTAGATTGTTGTACATTAAAAAAATTAAAGCATCCCCTGAAAATTAGCCCTAATGCGTTTTTTGGACCAAAAATTAATATAAGACCCTGTCTTATTTTCAGGGAAACACGGTATATACTGTATATGTACTATACACACATGTGCACATGTACACACGTGCACATGCCTGTTTAGGAACTATGCACACGTGTACCTTATATTTTTAAAAGTGCCTTTAATCATTTACTTTGTGCAAGAAGTATTCTTAGGTACAGCAATCAAAATCTCAGTGCTACTACGTACTTAAATTTCATCTTAAATGAAAAAGCAGGTGTTTGACAGTTGAAAGCATACATTTCAAGTATAAGACAAGCATGTTTTCAGATCTGAATTGTAACATAATCTTTAAGCAAGCCGTTTATAGCCTTACATTCAAAAAGATTTATCATATAGTTCCAGCGTTCTGCATATTCTAATCAAAACAAATAGCATCATGCATATATTTTTTGGCTCTGTTCTGAAAACTCTTCAGACTTTCCAAATACAGTGGTGCCTCGACTTATGAACTTAATTGGTTCTGGAACTCCGGTCGTAACTCGAAATGGTCATAAGTCGAAGCACCATTTCCCATAGAAATGCATTGAAATGCAATTAATCCGTTCCGGCCGAAGAAAAAAATCACCAAAAAAAACACAACTATACTGCAAGACCCATCAGAAACGCAATTAATCCGTTCCGGCTGAAGGGAAAAAAGAAAGAAAAGCAAACAAACCATGCAAGACCCTTCGGAAATGCAAAAAAAGCAAACCAGAAAGCAAACAAACCCCGCAAGACCCATCGGAAGTGGGGGGGGGGGAACCCAAAAAGCAAACAAACCCCACAAGACCCATCGGAAGTGGGGGGGGAACCCAAAAAGCAAACAAACCCTGCAAGACCCATCGGAAGTGGGGGGGGAACCCAAAAAGCAAACAAACCCCGCAAGACCCATCGGAAATGGGGGGGGGGAACCCAATAAGCAAACAAATCCCGCAAGACCCATCGGAAATGGGGGGGAAAAACCCCAAAAAGCAAACAAACCCCGCAAGACTCATCGGAAATGGGGAAACCCCCCCAAAAAACCAAAAAAACCCTGCAAGACCCATCACAGCATAGAAACATAATCCCACCACGCAGCCCAAAACCACGCTGCAAACCCCACCCAGAACAGTTTTTAAAAAGTAGAAAGCAGCACCTTACCAGGCAGTCCGAAGCCGCCTCTGATCGCACTCACTCTAACCGTTGGGGCGAAAGAGCTACAAAGAAGCAGCCTCTTCGCCTACCAACGGTTAGCAATTTGAATTCCCCGCCTTTTTTTCCTGCCTTTTTCTGGTCGTAACTCGAAATGGTCGTCTGTTGGGACGTTCGTAAGTCGAGGCACCACTGTAAAGGAAATAAGGAAAAGCAGGAAACCACCTTACTTAAATGTCTGACAGTAATGGATAACATAAAGTTCAAGAAAGCTGTTTAGTTTTCTTCTGTGGATTAAATTGATAATATATAATAATATAACAATGTTGAAATATTAAAAGAACAATTATTTGAAGTATTAGTAGTCTAACCTATTCAATATGATTAAAATTTGAGATTTATCTTTGAATTTTGGCTCATAAAATTAAAATATCCCCTTCTCTGGATATGAGGAGAGGGACATTGTGGGAGATAGATCCTATTCCTTGGGGCTAGGAAGCAGAAAAGTGAACCTTATACAAGAGAGGAAACAGCTGTCTCTTCAGACCTGCCTGCTTTACCTTATCATCCTTATTTTATTCTCATGACTGTCTCTAGCCTTAATTTTAATTTCCTTCTCTACTCTTCTTTCTTCCCTAGTTATGGCTAGATGACTTATGTGCAGGTGTTTGGGAGTGATTTGAACACCAGAACTGCAGACTTGGAGGGAAAAGTATTGTCTTTTCCCCTAGGAATGCCATGCCTGCATAAAGCTTAAACTCTTCTCTCCTAGGAAAGGAGTGTTTGTTCCTCACTCCTCTCCACTGCATGGTTAATAGATCCTTCTGCTTCAATCTCCTCTTCATAGTAGTCTTGACGGCTCATTGGAAAAGCATGCAGATTTCCCTGAATTTTCCTTCTTACCTACAGCCACCATATTTTTAAAAACGTCATATTTATGAAAAATGTTGAAGTACAAAAAAACCAAAAAGAAAAAAGAAGGGGAGAAGGGAGGACAAGGAAAATGGGGGGGGGGCAGGAGCAGAAATGACCTACATTTGTTATATTAATGAATATTCTTTTCCAAGATTATAACCATCAGACCTTACAGTCTACATGATTCAGGTGAACAAGTGTATATGGCACCCAAATATCCTGATAAAAATCTTGTGTCTGTTGGCAGTGAAAATAGATATTTCCAAAATAGCCAACATAGATAAGTTTTGGTTTGAAAAACTACAGGTGGCTTTCCAATACTGCAGTACTGGTTTTTTTTTCCTATTGGAAGGACTCAGGTAAAGAGTTTCTGCTAGCTTTCCACAAATAACCCAGTTCTGCTATGTGAGTTTCTGGTGCCTCCCCTTCCTTCTTTCCTACCTCTTCCTTGAAAGCTGGACCAGACGTTTGTTCTTGATTCAGTTCAACTGGCTTTATTAATAACAATTTATCTCTGTCCTTCAACTCTTCTGCTGGGTTTAACATAACTGTGGTCTCGGTTCCCTTCACTGATCTCCCTGGTACCCACTTCCAACTTCAGTGGATCCAAGTTCCTCCCAGATATAGTTCAAGAGCATTAGGCATTGATGCTACTTCTGACACAGCAGGAGTCTTTACGGATAACATACGAAATCTGTGTTCTACTGAATTCACACACTTTACTGTCCAGGGTTTCACAGTGTCTGGGGAGAAAACTCGTGCCACAAGGGACGAGAAGCTGTCAATTTCTGGTTCTCTTGGTTCTGTAACTCTTTCATTCTCTCTCTCTTTCCTCAATTTTTCCCTTCTCTTTTTCTCTCCCCAGTACGATGGTTTCCAGAGCACTTGTCTTCTCCACTCTCTTTTGGCTTCCTCCCTAGGGACTTTCAATTGGACCTGTTCTTGGTGCATGGATCTTCCTTGATTATCCACAAGAAATACAAATGAGGAAAAATGAAAGAACCTGCAAGAGGCCACCCCTTTAATATTTAACAAAAGGATCAGTAACGGAATGACCCAAAAATAAATGAGCCGAAAGACCTCAAATGAATGAATCCTGAAAGTTTTCCCTGTGTGTATCCTTAATAGCCACCCAAGCCTTCCTAGTGTCAGTCCTGCAGCTGGGAGTCTTGATACATACCTTAGCAATATGATGTTTTTAAAAGTATGTGCTAAAAGTATCATCTGAGCTTCAAAATGCCCCTTTTGGTTTAGAAATAATCTGTTTCTGGATCTTTGCAGCAGTATCTTTTTCTCTGCTGAAATGGGACAGTACTAATGGGAGTCCTTTGAGGTTATCCATCCGAATCTCAATATTTTTGTGCTTTATATGCTTAACATTTGTACCCTTATGTTTAACCACAATGTCTGCAGGACAGCTTAGAAAATATAATTTAAAATATAGCAGTATGCAAATATTAAAATACACACTTAAAAAGAAAAAAAAAGAGTGAAAGTAATTTGTCCCTTGTAGCACTACTTCTTTAATCACAATAATTCTTATTTCTTTTATTTATATATTTATTTAACATATATACCACCCAGTAATTTGATATGGACTCTCTGGGTGGTTAATAACTAATGCATATAAACTACAGATAATACAGTAACAACAGTAAATATAAACAGACAATAGGGATGTAAGGAAATATTCTTTCTCCACCATTCTTACTTTTGTGACATTTCTTTTTCTAAGAATTCTAACAATCATTCTTTGAGGGAGTGTACATTTTGACAGTTTTGTATGGAGTCTCCATATATTTATATCTATGTGTGTAGGTTTTTCTTTGGTGCCTCCAAATATTTTTTCCTTGGGCAGGATAAGGATCCTAGTTATATGTGGATTAGTTTCTGCAGATTAGACTGCCCTCTTATGTAATCATTCTGGGACCACCCAACCACTGATCTTCCAGATGGAGCACTGTATTGAGAGATGTTTGGTTGGTGGCTACAGGAAAAAGAGCTTTTAGGAAGAATGTTGTGATTAATCAATAATTATTATTTTAAAAGATAGAAACAGTCTTTTTCAAAGAAAGTGACCAGGATTTCGAACACCTTCAATCTATATGTCCAGCTGGCTTGATCATGGTTAGCTTTGCAGTATCTTTTAAAACAACTGCCTTTCAAAGTGTGTTTAGTTATTATTTTTTCCTTATAAATGACATAGCACTGAACTGATGTAATACACAAGTAGAGGGCTCAGTTGACATAGCACTGATCTAGTTTGGAGGGAGAGAGAGGGCTTTCACAATACATTGTGGTTAAGGAAGGAGAAAAGAGTGCCCGTACAGTGTTCTGAAACAGCAGGGAACGGAGATTGGGTGGGATCCTATCCCAAAACAAGAGAGGAGATTAGGACAACCCTCTAGGTTCCCAAGAGGTATTCCCAAGAAGAAGAGCTCTCAGAGATAGAGGTTTCATGTTAGAATTTGGGGGTTAGCTGGCTGGCTTGGATGGGAGACCAGGATGAGACCAGGATGAGGAGGAGCAGGAGGTGGGACCCAACCACAACCCCTGTGAGCCACGCTGGCCATGGCAAGGGATGACAGGTGAGGAGGTGGCAGCAGGCTTGAGGGGGAGGGGAGAAATGGTGGTGGTGGAGGAGGAAAGGCTGCTGCTGCTGCTGAAACAATTTCTCCCCCTCATCTCATCTGTGTGCTGCCACCGCCATCTTAGGGAAGATGGCTCAGGAGAAGGTGGTGGCAGAGCCACTGCTTGAAGGGAGGATGAAGAGGGCAACAGTTTCCTTCCTAAGGGAAAACTCTCCTTCCCTCAGTAAAACCCAATGTTAACCCACCCTCATTATCTCCACCTCCTGGAACTTGTTAAGGGATTGTCAGGGGAGCAAGTGGGTTTAACAAACTGCCATCTGTGGTTCTTCTCGTGGTCTCTGTGAATGCATACGAATGGGTTAAACTGCGCCTGCGCAGGACTCCTTGGAATATTCTAGAGCTTAAAACAATTGACTAATAGAACGTTTCCCCGTAGCGCGCATGCTTCGCCCGCCCATAATACCTCAGTTGCTTTTTGCCGCTACTGAGATCGGACTCTTTCGCGATGTCTAGAGCTGTTTTCAATTCTTCTCATATCTTACGGTTTTTTGATTCTGGTCTGGTTTACTGGCTACCGTTTGTGATTTCTGGAGTACTTTGACCTTTCGACGGACTTGGTATACGATACGATTGTTGGATTTTGGATTGGCTACCATTTGTGATTTCTGGATTACTTTGACCTTTGGACTGATTACCTATAGTGATCACGGGATCAAAAGAAGGCTGATGGTTTAGGTGATCACAGAAACAGAAAGCGGGTGATAATTAAGAAGGCAATTAACTTTAGAGAGAGAAGTTAATGAAGAGAGTCGACACACAGATGTCCGCCAGCGGAGTCCTCCTGCCCGTCCTGGGCAACACCCCCAGGAGGGCTCCTTTTTATTAACCTTAACAAGCTTACAGATTGGTGATAGTAATAGATAGGGTACTGGTACCCACAATTACCGTTTATGATTTTGGCTTATGGACTTTATCGTGATTTTTTCGGCTTCTAATCTTTTTCGGCTTCTGATCTTGGACTGGCAATCGTTGACGTTTTCCCGTGAGTTCTTCCTTCCCCCCCTCTTCTCCTGTTCCCGCCAATTTTTATGGCCTCGTCAGGTCCCTTTAAGTGCTGTACGTTGTGTGCCAATAAGATCCCCTTCACGGACGGCCACAACCGCTGCTTATTTTGTTTAGGGGAAAGGCACCAGACCAACTCCTGTCTGGAGTGTAAAAGGTTGACCGAGCCCACCCTTAAGCTCCGCTTACAGCGGCTTCATTCATATTTGTGGGAGAAATCGCTAACACCCTTGAGCCTGGCAGCCATGGAGCCTACCTTGACTCCTGCTCCTCCTACTCCTCGTCCCGAGCCCACTGCTTCATTGGCTCCTGCCACCCCTTCTCCGAGGGCTTCTTCGAAGACGCCTAAACCAAAAAAGTCTTCAGCATCGACGTCAATCTCGATGTTGAAATCACCATCGGTAAAGGATCCTAAGAAAAAGAAAGAGGTGGCTAAGCAGAAGAAGGCTAAACAATCTTCTAAATCTACTCAACCTCGGGAACTCCCTCCAATCCTAGTTTCCCTTCCGTCACCGATACTCAAGGAATCATCCAGGGAGTTGCCAGATCCAGACTCTTTCTAAAGCGGGCGACTCTGTACCACCACCACAGGCTCAGGCTTTGGTATCGATACCGAGCCTGTCTCCCAGTCATGGCCATTCTGAGGCTGATGTGATCTCCAGCCCGGCCTCGGCCCATTTGAGCCCTATGTCAATCGGGCGGGCAACAGTAATACAACTGTCGAACTCGAAGGTGTTGCCGCAGCAGTCTCCTCCACATAAATGGCTGGTGAAACGTCGACATATCTCTCCAGCCCGACAGTATCCTCAGCATCGGGAGGTTATATTTCTTCCTCGTCCGTCTCGACGTCATGCGTTCTCGGATTATGAGGAGCCTCTTTATGTAAAGGTTGATCGACGTGGTGATCGACGTCGATACCGTGGGGATGACCTCGATCCCTACTATGACACCGGCGATTATGTAAGATCCAAAAGAGTGCGTTATGTCTTTGCCTCTCCTTCTGGATCCTCCCCATCACCCTCACCTCCTCAGCGTCAACATCAAGCTTATTACCAGCTCGACCCTCCACCATCGAAGCCTACTACTAAATGCCACTTATCTCAGCAAGATGTTTCTCAACAGGCGCCCCATCCGTCGAAGCGCTCTCATGTCCCTTCGGTACCGTCATCCTCGGTATCGCACCTGAGAGCATCTCACGCTCGGTCTTCTCATCAGGGTGCATCTTCTAAAAGTTCTCATCCACCTGAAACAGACACTTCCATACCGATTCCTCGAGCTCCAGCCTTTATATCAAGAGATCATCGTCACTCGCTTTCTCCACCTCTTTCTTTTACTAGGGGTTCTTCGGTATCGTTGGTCTCTGAACAAGATCCACCTTCAGAAGCTTCCAGGGAATCTCCTTCAAATCTGCCAACTCCTGATTCAGATGTTGCTGATCTTCATCCCCCATCGCCATGTGAAGACTTTACATCGTACTCGCAGTTAATCCTCCGCATGGCAAAATCCTTGGAGCTTGATATAGAGCAACCTCCTCCTCCCACGCAGGACCTCGTCTTCGACGATATAAACCAAGATAAATCCCCCCCGTTGAGTTTGGCTTTCATTCCAGCTATGTTGGACCTCATAAAAGAATCATGGAATAAACCGTCTACATCTCTTCAGATCTCTAGGCGTGTTGAAAATCATTACAGAACGCATGGCGGTGACACTACTTTCCTCGCTAAACATCCCACACCAAATTCCATCATAGTACAATCTAATCAATCACGGGCTGGAAACCGCTGAAAGGTCACACCCACCAACAGGGAAGGTCGAAAACTGGATGTCTTGGGCCATCGGCTCTACTCTCTGGCCTCATTTGTCATGAGAGTTTCAAACTATCAGGCAGCTATGGGGGCTTATCAGAGGCAGTTGTGGAACAAGGTTTTACCAGTTCTCCAAGCTGCTCCTGAGGAGACTAGGGCCAGTGTCCTCAATGCTCACCTGGAGGCGATGACGTTGGCTAAACAGCAACGTTTAGCATCCCGTCACATGGCTGATGCAGCATCTAAGGCCATGACATCGGCTATTGCCCTCAGGAGGCACGCTTGGCTGCATTCAGCGGGAATTACTGACAATGCTAGGTCCCGGATTGAAGACCTTCCGTTTGATGGTGTTGGCCTCTTTAATGAGAAGACAGATGAGGTGATGGACAATTTACATAAGATCCAAAAGACAGCTTGCTCTTATTCTGTCCAGCAGCCACGATACCAACGCTACCAGTGGCGCAGACCTTTCAATATCCAAGAAACTTATCAGCAATCTTCCCATCAGGCCTATCGCCCTTACAGACCTCCTGCTCAGGAGAGGTCCAATCCTCCTCCAGCTTCTTCTGCTACCACTACTTTCTGGTCACAGTTTCCTGTTCAACGTCGCCAAACCTTCTGTCGTCCTGCAAAGAAAAATAAACAATATCTTTGACTGTCCTATTCCGAACCTTTCGCTCGACCTCTCCCATCATCCCCGGCTAGCCCCTTTCTTCGACAAGCGGTCTATTGTCACCAAAGACACCTGGGTGCTCGCCATCATACGTTATGGTTACCTCTTGGAGTTCATAGTTCTTCCTCCTATCGGCCACCTCAAACTCACAGCTTACTCACCTGCTCTAGAGGACAAAGTCTCTGTTCTTCTCCAGAAGCACACTATTCAACGCGTTCTTTCTCAGGAGGTTCTAGACATCTTCTATTCCCACTATTTCACAGTTCCCGAAAAGGATGGCGGTCTCCAACCAATCCTAGATCTCAGACTACTCAATACTTACCTTCATCCAAGACGTTTCTGAATGGTCACCCTAGAATCTGTCATTCCACTTCTCTCTCCGGGCGATTGATTCGTTGTTATAGATTTACAGGACACTTACTTTCATATTTCCATCCACCAGCGTCATCGCAAATATCTCCGCTTCTTCTTCATGGGGTCAGCTTACCAATTCTGCGCCCTACCATTCGGGCTTGCCACCGCCCCAAGAACCTTCACAAAGTGTTTGTCTCCCATAGCAGCCTACCTTCGTCTACACAACATCACGGTTTTTCCATATATAGACGATTGGTTGATCGTCGCTGGTTTATACATCAAGGCGCAAGAGGATACCAGCTTTGCCCTCCAGACTCTGGCAGATCTAGGCCTACAGGTCAACTTTGCAAAGTCCCATCTCTAACCGTCTCAGACCATGGTGCTCACCTTGATTCCATCAGAGCTAGGGTCTTCCTTCCTGCCAAAAGGATTCACAAACTAAGTTGAGCTATTCATCTATTTCGCCCATATGCCAAGGTTTCTGCTCACCACACACAGCATCTCTTAGGTCTCATGGCTTTGACCACGTCTGTTCTTCCTCACGCTCAGTTGAAGATGTGCTCTCTACAGGCGTGGTACCTGTCTCATTTCGATCCTCTGTTGGACAACCCTGCCAAACACCTACGTGTGACTCCAGAGTTAGCAAGTCAACTGACGTTGTGGACGTTCACGCCTCACCTTCTAGTTGGCCGACCTTTCAGGCCCCTCCAACTGACGGTCCAAATCATGACGGACCCCAGCCCAACAGGCTGGGGCGCACACTGCGGCACTCACGAGATCCATGCCCTGTGGTCCTGCTCGGAGAAGTTGCTACACATCAACCATCTAGAGATGTTGGCAGTTATCAAGGCTTTCCGCGCTTTCTATCCTCTCGTGGTTGGTCGTGGAGTACAGGTGGCCAAGGACAACATGACCACCCTATATTACATCAACAAGCAGGGAGGCACCCACTCTTTGTCTCTTCCATATTTAGCAATCCACCTTTGGGAATGGTGCTACGATCACCATATTTTTCCAGTCGCCATTCACGTATCTACAGAAGACAACGATGTGGCCGATCGTCTGAGCCGTCTTACCACTCAAACTCACGAGTGGGTTCTCGACGACTCTGTATTCTGCCATATCTGCAATCAGTGGGGAACACCGGCCATCGACATATTTGTCACCTGGACCAATTCAAAATGCAGCAGGTATTGCTCTCAGGCAGGGAGAGGCACGGACTCTTTGGGCGATGCCTTCATGGTGAACTGGGATGATATCCTCCTTTATCTTTTCCCTCCCATTCCGCTCATTCAGCGAACGATCGTCAGGATCCGTCAGTTGCGAGCCAATGCCATCTTGATAGCCCCATGGTGGCCTCAGCAACCATGGTTCACCACCCTCAAAACCATCGCCTCTGAGTTCCTGAGACTACCTCCCCAACCATTCCTCCTAACTCAGGACGGAGGCAAGATCTGTCACCCCGACCTGGAGTCGCTCCACCTGATGGTGTGGAGGATTCCGCCAGTGTAACGGAAGTATTGGACAGAGCTAGAAAACCTTCTACCAAGTTATTATACTCTTATAAATGGTCTGTTTTCACCAAATTCACTGCTTCCAGAGGTCTTCTGGCTGTTCCAGCTTCGTTAGATACTCTTCTCGCTTTCCTGCGCTATCTGTTTGATCGAGGTCTGGCCCACTCGACATTAAAGGTTTATATTTCCACTATTGTTTCTTATCAGCCTGTGGGTTCAGAAGCTTCCCGTTTATTTTCGCACCTGACCTTGAAGAGGTTCCTTCGGGGTCTGCGTAACATTCGCCCACCTGTCTGGCCTCCACTCCCTCAATGGTCTCTCCAAATCGTTCTACGGGCTCTTGCTCGCCCACCATTTGAGCCCATGGCTTCTGCTCATCTTAAACTTCTCTCGATTAAGACTTTGTTTCTTGTGGCTATAACTTCTGCACGGAGAGCAAGTGAGTTGGCTGCCCTCTGGGCTGATGCCCCATATATATAGTTTCACCCAGACAAAGTTGTCTTATATCCTGATGTGTCTTTTCTCCCTAAAGTGATTTCGAGTTTCCACGTTAATCAACCTCTGATTCTCCCGACGTTGTTTCCTAATCCCTCTTCTGATGTTGAGCGCATGCTCCATTCCCTTGATGTTCGCCACGCTTTGGCTTTTTACATTTCTAGAACTAAGGACTTCCGCAATTCTCCTAGACTGTTTGTTTGCTTCCATGGTCCACGAAGGGGTTCTCCTGCCTCCTCGCAGACAGTTTCCAGATGGATCGTTTCTGCCATCACTTTAGCCTATGAGTTGGCTGGCAAGGCTCCACCAGATGCGTTAAAGGCACACTCCACGAGAGCTATGGCTACCTCGACTGCCTGGTTGCATGGCATTGAAGTCTCTGACATTTGTCAAGCAGCTACTTGGTCTACACCATCGACCTTTTTAACGCATTACTGGCTGGATGTCAGGGACAGAAAGGAAGCAAGTTTTGGAAGGGCTGTGCTGACTTCAGTATTAGTGTGATGGCCCTCCTTCCGGTAAGTTAGCTTGCTAGTCACCCATTTGTGTGCATTCACAGAGACCACGAAGAAGAAAGAGAGGTTACTTACCTGTAACCATGGTTCTTCGAGTGGTACTCTGTGAATCCACACATCCCGCCCATCCTCCCCGCTGTCCGTCACGGGTTGTCTAGAGCAGTGGTCCCCAACCTTTTTGGGGCCGCGGACTGGCTGGGGGGAGCGAGCGCCATGTGCAGGGGCCATGTCACGCTTGTGACACATCCCGCGTGAGCGCGACACCCCCCCCACGCGAGCGTGACACGCCCGCCGTACGGGCGTGCGGAGATCCGTATCCGTGGCCCAGTTCTGGCAAGCCCATGGACCGGCACAGGGCCGTGGACCGGGGGTTGACGACCCCTGGTCTAGAGCTTTGTAATAGAACTATGACAGCGGCGGACATTTGGAACTGAGGTATTACGGGTGGGCGGAGCATGCGCGCCACGGGGAAACGTTCTATTAGTCAATTGTTTTAAGCTCTAGAATATTCCAAGGAGTCCTGCACAGGCGCAGTTTAACCCATTTGTGTGGATTCACAGAGTACCACTCAAAGAACCATGGCTACAGGTAAGTAACCTCTCTATTTTGAAGCTGGTAGCTCAAATGCAACCATCACATTAAATATTACCTTAGAATTATATTCTGAAAAAAAATCTATTTTTAGTGTGTTTTCTTTACCCTGTTAAAAATGCCTTTTTGTGCCAATGTGGCAGAGGGTCACAGGTTACTTGGCTATTATAAAATGGGGTTGCAACTTGAAAAAGGTTGGCAAACACTGCCATAGTGAGAAGGAGAAAGGCAGAGGTTTGAAAAGCTAGTGTGCTGTCATCCTTAGGTGAGTATCCAAAACATGTTGGAGAAGTTGCCGAGACTCAACCTTGTTTGTTATCTTGTGAGAATAAATTATACTGCCAGAGATCCTTCAACATATTGCAAGTGACTATGATTCTTTAAATAGTCAGGAGAAGGAATTTGGGAGTACAGGTGGTTATTTCATGACTCCTCCTTATTCAAAGTCTTGGGCCCGGAAGAGAGAGTAGAATAGTGAAAGTGAACAGCTGGCAGTATAGATGGTATTGCCAGGAAGGATTTGGTTTCTTGGACAATGGTTTGGCTTCTTTGTAATAGGAACACAGAAATGGACTTTTTATTATAGATCACTGTATATTTTCAGATTAAATATGTACTTTGAGTTAATGCAAGAGCTATCAGTGTGTGTGAAGAATCTTCCAAATATTCAATGCTATTCCAGATCCAAACCTTCGTATTTTATTGTTTTCCACAGAACTGGGGGAACCACAGAATCACCAACAAGTGTGTACATGCAGTGCTTTTGCCTTGCATATCTGCCCTCTAAAAGGATTCCTAGTAGTGTTAACATGAGAGTAGTTGCATTGCTATTCATTTCTTCCTCATGAGGTAATTAGTGTTCCCAGTTTTCAGCCTATTTTTAAGAATACTGAACATGTGGAATCTGTTGATCAGGACAAGAATGTTGTTAAGGTATTCAGAAATAAACTTCTGACTTAAGGTGCGACTACACTGCTGGAAAAATATAGAGTGATCTGGTGTAATTTGTACCTGTGGAAATTGGGTTTCCCAGGGTGAATTCACTATAGCTATCAAGATGGCTACATCCAGGAATCAGCAGGGGCAGAGGCAGAGACCTCACTTTGCACTGAGTTCCAAGAGCAGAAGCTGCATTAACAAGATGCTAACAAGTGCTGATTGGCAATTTCCACCTCTCTGTCTCTTTTTAATTGGTCTCCTAAGTGCTGTAGTGTGGGATGTGGTGGCGCTGCGGGTTAAACCACAAAGGCTCTGGGCTGCAAGGTTGAAAGATCAGCAGTTTGAATCCACGCAACGGAGTGAGCTCCCGTCGCTTGTCCCAGCTCCTGCCAACCTAGCAGTTCGAAAGCATGTAAAAATGCGAGTAGATAAATAGGTACCACCATGGTGGGAAGGTAACGGTGTTCCATGTCTAGTCGCGCTGGCCACATGACCACGGAAACTGTCTACGGACAAACGCTGGCTCTACGGCTTGGAAACGGGGATGACCATTGCTCTACTGCTCTAATAGTTGGGAAGTTTTTCCTGATATTCAACCAAAATCTGGCTCCTTTTATCTTGAGCCCACTGTTGTATGTCCTGCACTCTGGGTTGATCGAGAACAGATCCTAACCCTCCTCTGTATGACAGCCTTTCAAGTATTTGGAAAGTGCTATCATATCTCCCCCCCAGTCTTCTTTTCTCAAGGGTAAACATGCATAGTTCTTTCAGTCTTTTCCTCATAGGGCTTGGTTTCCAATCTCCTGATGATCCTTGTTGCCTTCCTCTGAACTTGTTCCAATTTGTCAGCATCCATTTTTAGTGCAGTATCCAGAACTGGACACAGTACTCAATATGAGGCCTAATCAGTGCTGAATAGAGGGGAACTAGCACCTTGTGGGATTTGGAGATTATACTTCTGTTAATGCAGCCTAAAATAGTATTTACCTTTTTTGCAGACACATCACACTGTTGGCTCATATGCAACTTGTGATCTATGATGATTTGAAGATCCTTCTTACTCATAGTATTACTGAGCCAGGTATCCCCAGTCTTGTAACTGTGTGTTTGTTTATTTTTCCCTAGGTGCCGTACTTTGCACTTACCCTGTTAAATTTCATTCTGTTGTTTTTAGCTCAGTGCTCAAGCCCATCTAGATCGTTGGTTGTTGTAGGTTTTTCGGGCTGTCTGGCCATGTTCTTGAGGTTTTTCTTCCTAGTGTTTCGCCAGTCTCTGTGGCTGGCATCTTCAGAGGACAGGAGTCAGAACTCTGTCTGTGCTCTGGTGCACAGACAGAGTTCTGACTTTTGATCATTCAAAATGATCCATCTAGATCATTTTGAATTTTGTTTCTGTCTTCCAGGGTATTAGCTATTCCCCCCAATTTTGTGTAATCTGCAAATTTGATTAGCATTCCCTGCACCCCTCAATCCAGGGTATTAATAAAATTGTTGAAGAGCACTGGGCCAAGAACTGAGCCTTGGGGTTCCCCATTTGTTACCTCCTCCCAGTTTGAGCAGAAAGCAGACAAAGGCGATGTCAGAATCATCAGAACAAATTTAAAGCGTCAATGTCCGTTGAACAAAAAAAGGCGATTCCTCACCCAAAAAAGACGTCCACAACAGTTTTCCTGCATTCAGCTTAATTTATGTAGTCACTGGGCTTTAATTTGAATTTCTCAGTGCCTAATCTGATGTAAATTGCAGGTTAGTGTAGTTGCTCCCTCAGTCAAAATAGAAAGACACCTCTGATCTCTAGGTGGGAGCTAATGTTACTTAGCTGAGCAAGCAGACTGCAGGAAACCCCCCCCCCCCCCGAAGATTCTTGGGAAATATAATCATCTATATTTTTCATAAAGTAGTTTTCACATGTGTTTCAAAAATGTGTATCGTTTAAAAAGAAAAAATGTACTGACGGCTAGTTGGTAATAGTATGGCTTCAGACATAATTGTCAAAATCTGTTCTACATTACATTGGATAAGGAGCTCCTGCTTAAACTCCTGTCAAAACATGGTTAAACAAAAGAAAATATTTTTAAAAGGCTGTCCTTAAAGTGCTCCACCAGTTAAGAAGACGCTTCGAAGTGGGCATTGTGCCAGGAGAGCAGTTGGAGGATCAGGGTATTTGCAGGCACCAATTGCTTTTTTATGATCCTTTTTGTTGTTGTTCTTTCATATATACTGTTAGTACTTCTCAATCCTAGTAAATGTTAATAAGAGTCTCCATTTGTTTGGACATAATATATACAACCCTCTGTTAAATGCACACCTTAACTTGGTGATGAGGTTTCAGTGTGCCATGGCATGCCAGTCAGGAGTCTAGACTCTTATTACAAGTCTGGACTCCTAGCAGGGTTATTCAAGGCAGAAAGGTCAAAGTTCTGAGATTATTATTAAGAACTGCTGGGTAGCTCACTGGTAGTTCACTGCAGAGCCAGTGGTTGGGAGTTTGATTCCCCACTGTGCCTCTCTGACACGGACTGGACTTCATGGTCAATTTTTCAGCTCTGCAGTTCTAAGATTATTATTGAGTCACCACCAGCCTAAGATACATGGATCTTCTTCAGGATTGGAGAGCATATCAGCAGAACAGAATTGATAGTTCCAGTGGTGATGAGGGTGAAACAGCAGTAGAGGAAGATGACACTGGCAAAGAATATGTCATGGATAATGGATATGACATTCAAGCTAACTTTTGTTAGTACTGTGTGGAAGACAATGGAAAACCACTTCTGAGTATTTCTTACTTTGAAAATCCTATAATGAGACAGTCCAAAATGAATGGAAGATGAGATTCCAGGTCAGAAGATGTTGGAAGTCAGTTACTGGGGAACAGCAAAGGACTAGTAGGAAGAATGCTATTTGCTAATGAAGCAACTAGATTAAAGCCAAAACTCCATCTAGTAGCCATTGTCCACAGAGACCAAAGGAAAATCTGATGCTGCACAACACATATGGTTTGTATATGGTCTGTGTGATGTATGAATTAAGATGAACTGGAACGGTAAAGCAAGAAGTGGAACATTTAAACATTGCAGTCCTTAGTGTGAATGAACTAATGTGGACTGGAATAGGACATTTTCAATCAGACAGTTATAAAGTGTTTTACTCTGGAATTGGGGAACTCATAAGGAACAGAGTGCTTCTAATAAAAAGGGCAAAAAGAATCACAAGTAGTTGGAGGCTATAATGCAAGGTCTGATTAAATAATATCAATCAGACTTCTTGGGAAACCAATCAATATAAACATTATTTAAGTCTATGCTCCAACTACAGATGCTGGAGAAGAATACATTGAAAGCTGTTATGCAAATGTCTGCAAAGATGTTGATCACACACCCAAACAAGATTTGTCGATAACCATAGGTGACTAGAACACAAAGTAAGAAATAAAGCAGAACAAAATGTTGTTGGAGAATTTGGCCTAGAAATCAGAAATGAAGCAGGAGAATGATTTGTAGGTTCAAATACTATTGTGTAGCTCAGCATGTACAATAGTGATGATGTCAGTAGTAGCAGCAAACTGCCACTGATTAAAGACAAAGCACTGCTGATTAATAGCAATTTTGGGGTGCATGCAACACAGTGTAACAAAGTCACATGTACCCCAGAATCACCAAAAGAAGCCTTTAATCAATGGCAGTCTGCCACTGCTGATGACATAATCATGGTAGTGTGTGCTGAGCTTCCCAACAGGATTTCAGCTATAGTAGCCAAGAAATCAGAAGAAGATTGAGACTTAAGAAGGGAAATGGAGACTTAAGAAAGGATTTAGAAAAGATCCTCAAGTATAAGAATGTGCTAGTGGAGTCCAAGACCAAGATCTTCCACACTCTTTTTCCTCCCTGATCACCTTGCATTGAGTATGAAAAATGGTCAATTAAGAAAGCTGACAGGAAAATATTGATTAATTTGAAATATTATGTGGGAGAAGAGCTTTGTGGCTACCCTAGACTGCCAGAAAGATGAACAAGTAGGTTCTAGATTAAATCAAACCTGAACTATTTTTGGAGGCAGAAATGTTGAAATTAAGTCTGTCCTACTTTGGGCACATCATGAGAAGGCAGGATTCTCTGGAAAAGACATTAATGCTGGGAAAGATGGAAAGCAGCAGGGCAGTTGAGGACAGGACATTTTGGAGATCACTCATTCATAGGGTTGCCATAAATTGGAGGCAAATTGAGGGCACATAATAACAACAATTCTGTAAAACCAACAACCTGTTTGTTGCAAATACATGCTTCAGGCAACAAAACAATTTACTGTGTACCAGAAGATCCATGTGGATTCGAACCAGACATATTATTAGAGAAGAATGCAAAAAAGACTATTTCTGTAGTCAAAAGAAAATAAAATCCTAGATGGATGACTGAAAAAAAGAACACTTAAAAGTGTTAACAATCAATGAGAAGCAAAAGTGAAGGTGACAGAGTTAGAAAACTGAATGCAACTTTTTAGCAACTGTCATATAGAGACAAAGAAAATTATTACAATAATCAGTGTGCCCCAAACTCCCACCCTCTGGCACCACAGCCATATTCCTAAACTACTGAGCTATCCAGAAGTTCTCTTTTACTGCCTTCAACTTTTCCTAAAATGATAGTCTTTCCCACTAAATCATAGAAGTGGATAAATCATAGTAGTGGATAAATAGTTATAAATGCAAACACAGAAATTAGTATATATAGTAGAAAGATAAGCAGTTTTTAAAACACAAAGATAGGAACTTGCATTGGAAAAGAATAGTTATTCTCAAAACAAGATATTTGAAACAAATATCTGAATGTTAAAAAAGGAAGCCATGGCATATCTATTTTTTCCTTATCAATTAACTTATTTTGTTAGATGAATTTCTCTGAAAGTACTATTCATTCAAGTAGGATAAGATTTAAGCTACAGAAGTAATTATATATTTTGGCAAAGTCAACATCTCTCAACTTTGCTGCACCCTGTCTGTGCTTCACGTTGGCCCTGAATACAGATCTTGCACCTTTTCTTTGACCTCTTATTGTGTACTTGGCCGAGGCCTGATTTGGAAAGCTTGAAAGGCATGGCTGCATCAAGGGCCTTATATATTTTAGTTTATTTTCAAACAAATAGGCTGATAACTTCTCATTGCTTTTTAAATCTTGTCACTGTTTTAGAAGGGCATAGGGATTTACAGTAGAACTAGCAAAGCTTTAAAATCTGAGCAGCCCCTTAACTACAGGGGTTATAACTTAACTCATGAGTTTTAATAGGTAGTTGTTAAAATGAGACAGAACTATTTCATTGTGTGGGTGGATTGAGGAGGGAACCATAGAAATGTTTGGTTTTCCTGGCCACCCTGTACCATCATAATAAAACTCTAGAGCTCTGTGTGTGTGTGTGTACACACATAACACATTTGCTGTATATTCCTTAACTGCTCATCCACTTTCATATATTACCAATGTGTATGGCATTATATTGTATGCATTATGGTTACTGTTGTTAATTAAATTGAAGCAGTTCTTACTTTGTTCTGCTTCTAAAAGTCATGTGATTTAAGAGGATAATCACAACCCTAAATGAATGTTTATGTGTAATAAAATTCCTTTAGATGCTGGATGGTTTTGAAAGCAAAACATCAGTTCCAAGCCATTGTAGATAATGTAGTATCTGAAGTGACAGCCAGTTTCCTTGTCAATCAAAAATTAATATGCTGTGGTAAAGCAAAATTACAGCTATGACTCCTCATTTCACTGTAGATTTTAAGACTAAAACTATTTTTTTTCTTACTAATAGTTCAGTTGTGGTCTTTTAAATATGCTGTTGAAATTTTTTTGGAATTCAGTTGCAGTTGTTGCATTTATTCCCCTGTCCCCACTCCAAACTCATGTTGTGCAACAATTTAATAGGTACCTTAACTATCTTAAGACCTGAAGGCACTATATATTACATGGGAGAACACCAAAACACTTACATAAGACCAAATGAGCTGGAGAATCCTTGCTGCCAGATATACTACATAGCATGGAAGTGGATAATCATCATCATAATTATCTTAATAAGCTAGAAAAATATTCCTGGATTGCCTTTGGTATTAAGGAACAACTGAATATTTACCTTGAAAGGTTTGCGGATTTTTTATTCCTACCCTATTGCAAATGAAAAGTACAAGTAAATAATTCCTTCTGTGAAATTACTGAAAGCGTTATCCTTGTTAATAGAACAGAACTTAATTTCCATTTCATTTACTTGAATTCAATTTAGACACGTTCTAGATGGGCGGTATATAAATCTGATAAATAATTAAATAAATAAATAAATTTAATTGCAGAGTTTCTGATCAAAAGATACAGAAACAATTGTTAATACTTGATTTTGTAGAATGTGCCATTCCATTATATAACTGTTGAAACTATAATGTAGGTTCTAGTGAGAAGAAATGTGAATTGTTACCTGATTGAAAATCTTTTAAGTTGTATCCTGTCCTAAGAAGTCCTTGGTAGGAAATCTCTTGTAACAGTATGTTGGTTTCATTGCTTGAAGTGGCTTCTTTTACCAATGAATTCAGAGCAAAGGTCTGTAGGCTTTAGACAGAAAAATGATTAAATTATGAGATATGAAATCTTGGTGATCTTATTTATTGTTGGTTTCAACTGGATTGGAAATGCTGTTATAGCAGTTTAAAAGAAAACTAGAATTATGAGAAAGTGGGGAGAGAGGCACATGCAGGATGGGAAAAACCTTGTATGTGAAGCCTTTTGTTCATGTTGAAGATTGTTAATTAGTTCATTAGACACACATCACTGACAGTGCTGATTTATTTAATGTTTGGAATACTCTGAATTACCACAGTTTCTCTGACATTAGAACACTTTACAAATATAAATGTCTTCATAGGTTGCACGTAAGCAACCTCATGTATTACAGCTATATCCTTTGTACTTAGGGAAAAAAAACTATTCTGCATATTCCATCTATTACATATGAGAATGAACCTCTCTGCATCAGGTCTGAGCTAGCATAAACAGAGTTCTAGTTTGCTATATCAGCTGATTCTAGTGTTTGTTTTAAGCTAAAGCATAACAATGATTAAAGGCTTATGAAGCTCACACAGCTCCAGTGGTGCAAACTTCCATTCATTAGGCATTTGTGCCAGCAATGCACTTTACAGACTACTTTGTAGTAGTTTTGAAAAAGCTGTTATAAAAAAACCTAAAATAAATTCTTATGTTCTTATAGTTAATAGCTTACACTCAAAACTGGAGAAGTGGAATAGTACATGTATTAACAATTAAATGTACTGCCAATATGGCCTTGTGTCAAATGTATAGAAAGCAGGAAATGTAATAGATTACTTTAGGAATGGGATAGGCAGCCATAATCCTACTGCCTCACCACACTTGAACTTTTTAGGAAACATGTGTACATACAAGAACTCAAGAAAGGAAGTGATCGAATATCATTATCAGCATTACATTTTTAAATGGCAAATACAATTTTCTCTCAAGATATTGTAAATCTACATTATTGTTATGTCAACTAGAATTGGAAATCTCTGTAGTGCTATGTACAGTATAATAAAATGTAGTACACTAGACATAAAGGCCTAAAGCTAAGGTTGTGCTAGCAGCATAGCATAAGGACAACATAAGTTCTTCTTTTCTCCTCATGCCTGCAGAGCTGGGTGATAAATTGCTCTGGAGGTTTTCACAGCCCTCTAGAGCAGATTTGGGGGATAGTGGGATTGCAGCAGGGATGGGAGATTACCCAATTCTGAGCGTGCTGACAGAAGCAGTTCAATCAATGGATATACCTCACTGAGACACTGTGGAAAGAGAGAGAGAGAAAAACATTAAATAGAAAGTTTTTCATCTTTCCCTTCCAAATAGCTGTAAGGGTTAAGTGGCTAAACTGCAGACAAAGAAATATATATTGAAAATGAACATTAATTTTCATTCAAATATCTCAGTCTTGAAGAGATATTCATCTTTAAAATCTACTTTGGATCTTTACTCCTTCTCCCTGCTCAAATGCAATGTGGAGACTGAGCTGAGTATTTGATCATCAAATGTAGAATTGGTTGTTGTGGGTTTTTCAGGATGTTTGGTTGTGTTCTGGAGGTTTTTCTTCCTAATGTTTCGCCAGTCTCTGTGGCTGGCATCTTCAGAGGATAGGAGCTAGAATTCTTCATCAAAGACTCAGGACATTTCATGAACAAGATCAGCACCCTAAAACTCAACCCCAGGGACAGACTGATCAGCTTTGATGTAATATCCCTATTCACCAAGGTACTGATAAAGGACACTCTGACACTCATCCAGCAGATCTTTCCAGAAGACATCAAGGCCCTTTTCCAACACTGCCTAATGACTAGCTACTTCCAGTGGGATAATGATTTCTATGAACAGACAGATGGAGTGGCCATGGGGAGCCCCCTCAGCCCAGTTATAGCAAACATCTACATGGAACATTTCGAAAAACAGGCTGTGGCTTCGGCACCCTTCTCACCCACAGTCTTGTTCTGATACATGGATGACACCTTCGCAATTTGGAGCCACGGTGAAGAAAAACTGGAAGAATTTCTAAACCATCTGTGAGGGTTTGGGTATGGCCTCCTCTGGTTTTAACAAAGACTCTGGAGTCGTCTCTCGTAGAAAATCAAAACTAGGTTTTATTTGAACATGGGACAACGGGTCCTTTCTTTCAATCTCAAAGTCAACTCGGTCTCTCGCCGCCAACGGGTCCCACGAGGGCATCCAAACATCTTTATCAAAAGGGTTATATTCTAAATTGTCCCAAGGTCCTTTCAAAAATGGGTTACTGTTCTCCAGGTCTACTGGCTCCGTCTCTGGGTCTAGTAACGGGGTGGTCTCCTCATCTCCCCCTTCTGGCTCCCAGGGATTCTCCTCTCCCCGGAAAGGGTCCACGGTCCGTTAGGAATCCCCTCCTCTGGGCTTCTTCCAGACGCCATAATCGGCGCTCTCTTTCTTCCCTTTCTACTGTCTCTTTCTCTTCCCGGAGTCGTCTACGCCACTCCCGGGCTTCAGATTCGCCCCAATAGGAAGGCCTCGGAGGTAAACCTCTTCTCCTCCGGTAATCCGCTTCCTCTCTTGGGACTCGTACCTTTTCCCACTGGCCAGTCCATGGGTCTTCCACCCATATCATTTCCCAACCCCCCGGTATTGTATCATCCGCCCTTTTTATATCTCCCATTCCCGCCTCCACCAGGGACCTTCCCCTTTCCTCCTTTCCCGCCAATTCTCCCCCAGTCTGAGTGGCTACTGACACCTTTGCCAATTTCCTTTCTAGCTCCCGGGTATCTACTCCCTTTTGTACAGTCTCGACGGGTGGCGTAGGTGGATTTGTCTGCACCTCCTGTTCTTTCTTGAGGGAGGACGACACTCCGGCGAGAGCTTCCACCCTCTCGCCTCGACTCTCACACCATCTCAATAGCATCCACCCAAATATACAATTCACCATGGAAAAAGAAATAGAGGGCCAGCTCCCTTTCTTGGATGTCATGGTCATATGGAAACCTGACCTCCTATTGGGACACAAGGTTACAGAAAACCCACCCACATAGACCGGTACCTACACAAAAACTCCAACCACCACCTGCGACAAAAAAGAGGCATAATCAAAACGCTGGTAGACCGTGCAAATTGGACCTGGGAAGGTCAATTTCTCAGCTCCGAACTCAACCACATGAATTGGGCCCTACAGGCAAATGGCTATTCCAAGAATGAAATCAAAAGAGCCATCAAACTGAGAAAACAACACCGAACTGAAGATGAAAAACAGCCCCCACAAATAAAGTATTTCTGCCATACATCAAAGGGGTCATGGACCACATGGGGAAACTGTTGAAAAAACACAACCTACAAACAGTATTCAGACCCACCACAAAAATACAACATATGTTATGGTCAGCAAAGGACAAAAGGGATCCCCTCACCACTGCAGGAGTATACTGGATACCTTGCAGTTGTGGCCAGGTATATATTGGGACCACAAAACGTAGCATCCAGACCAGAATGAAAGAACATGAAAGATACTGCAGACTAAAATAACCGGAAAAATCGGCAGTAGCTGAACACACCCTGAAACAAGCTGGACATGAAATCCTATTTCAAAATACAGAAGTACTGGACAACACCAGCAATCATTATGTTAGACTACACAGGGAAGCCATTGAAATCCACAAACACCAGCACAGTTTCCACAAAAAAGAAGAAAGTCTAAAAATCTACAAAGCCCTGCTCCCAGCACTGAAAAATACAGCCAGCGAAAAGGTCTATGAATTCTACCCAGCCACAAGGACTGGTGATCACTGCACACAAAAGACTAGCCAATGACACCCATCAATCACAGTGACAGATCATCTCCCCCCCTTAGCACAACAAACACCCATAACAAAAAACACCCTGATCACAGGAAACACCCAATCTTCTGAAAAGAACAAAAACCCTGATCCCACAGCTACAAATATTCAACAATCCCACAAACTACTAGCTCCTGTCCTCTGAAGTTGCCAGCCACAGAGACTGGCAAAACATTAGGAAGAAAAACCTCCAGAACACGGCCAAATAGCCCAAAAAACCCACTACAGCCATTGGATCCTGGCCGTGAAAGCTTTCGAGAACACAAATGTAGAATTGTTTTTTAAACATGTACACCAACTTTCATCATCTCTGAAATCTGAAGAAAGACTTCATGGTACAATGTCTTTTGTATTTCTGTCTTACTTCAAAGTTGGCATGAGATTGTGTTAATTTTGAACTTGAAACATTAAAGTTTCATTGTAATGCTGCATTCGTAGTAACAGCAGCTCGAACTAAGGTTTGTTTCTGTCTCAGCATGCAGTGGAAGTCTCCAGCCAAACATCCATTGCTATTGCCATGATGGAGTAGCTGCTATCTGCCTACTTCTGCTTTAATCCTAAAATACTTTTGTGTACATTTTCTAGTGAATCAGTACATCATTTACATGCTTTTTCATGTAAGTCATCATAATATATTCATATTGAGATTAAATACTAAAGGGAAAGAGTGCATAGCCAAAATTTGATTTGATTATGACAGCTTTAAAAAGATATGGTAAACTAAGAATAGAAAAACTGTTTTTGTTGAGAAATCTGACATTTACTTTAATATTTTTTCAGTTTTAAGACTTTTGAAGAAGAAACCAAATTTTATTTTAATGCAAAATGTTGTGGTGGCGTGCCACATTCTATAAGATTAAGCAGATGCTATGGAACAAGAAATCAAACCTTTAAATAATTCATGGAAGTATTTTTATTTCTAGAATATGCATATTAAATCTTCTACTGAAGCACTTAAAAATTGTGAATTAGTAGTATTTAATCCTCCTGCAATTTATCTTTACAAAGCAACTGTAAATAAATCTCGAAACAGATGATTGTACATTTCTATAATTTTTTAATAGTAGAAGTCTCAACCTTACCCTAAACTTCATAGGAAAACCAGTATGTACACGACTTTCCCATGCAAGCAGGTCTTCCAACTTATTATGGACTATATTTGGTTTACACAAGGAATGGACACTGTGTGGCCTCAGGGCAGCGTTCATCACTACCAGAGCAACTTGTGTATTCTTCCAAGAGCACCATGGTACCCTATCTTTTTTTGGAAGAAAAAAAAAGAGTTGTGACCCCTGGAGGCTTCTAGGAGCTGTGTTTTTTTGCTCCTAATCAAAATTAGAAATGGGTTGTACAAGCACTTTGGCTTTTGGAGGATATTATGGTGTCTACTGGAGTTGCTTAGCTCCAGTTTAATAATAACAATAATAACTGCATGCCATCAAGTCACTTCTGACTTATGGTGACCCTTTGCAGGGTTTTCTATGTAGAGAGTACACAGAAGTGGTATATCTTCTGCAGCCAAGACTCTGCTTACGACCTGAGTTCGATCCGAACAGGCTTAAGTAGCCGACTCAAGGTTGACTCAGCTTTCCATCTTTCTGAGGTCGGTAAATTTAGAACCCAGCTTGTGGGGGGAACAATGTGCAGCCTGCATAATGAAATTGTATCCCACCCAAAGAGTGTTTTGAATGCTATGTGGTGGTATATAAGTAGCACACTGTGCTTATCTTCTGGGGGCATCCTGGCACTGTGCAGACCAAGGCCATACAGACTGGCTCTTCTGGGATGCACAGTGGAGAGTTGAACTTCCAACCTCCAGCTCTGCAGCCAGATACTTAACTTACCGAGTTATCCAGTTTACACTGTAATAAATGAGGCAGTGTTTGAGCTTTTGAGCTTTCCATTATCAAGATGCTTTATCAAGAGAGGTGAAAAGCAGTGTGCCCCAGGGATCTGTCCTGGGACTGGTGCTTTCCAACCTCTTCGTAAATGACCTAGAGACAGGGATAAGCAGTGAAGTGGCCAAGTTTGCAGATGACACAAAACTTTTCCAGGTGGTGAAGACCAGAAGGGATTGTGAAGAGCTCCAGAAGGATCTCTCCAAACTGGGAGAATGGCCGGCAAAATGGCAAATGCGTTTCAATATAGGAAAATGTAAAGTAATGCACATGGGGCGAAAAATCAAAACTTTAGTTATCAGTCAATGGGTTCTGAGCTGTCCGTGACGGATCAGGAAAGAGATCTTTGTGTGCTGGTGGACAGCTCGATGAAAGTGTCAACCCAGTGTGCGGCGGCAGTGAAGAAGGCCAATTCCATGCTAGGTATCATTAAAAAGGGGATTGAAAATATAACAGCCAACATTGTAATGCCCTTGTACAAAACGCTGGTAAGGCTCTCTTTTTCTGAATATCTGGCTCCTGGTATGGGAACCAGAATTGGACATGCAAAATATTCCTCTGCATCATACTGGAATTAGGGATAAAAGCTAGTTGTGATGAACACAGGCTTCTGATTTTCCCTAGACGTCTGTAAAGTTTTGTAAGACTCTTAGGGAGAGGTTCATGCATCAGAATCCCTGACCTGACAAATGAACCTGAGTGTTCAGGGTGAGTGTGAACACCATCACAGGGTGAATCCATATTCCCAGAGCTGCCTTTTTTTTTAAAAATAACATTTTATTAGTTTATCACTGTATCTACATTCAATTCCTGCTTGTTAAACATCGTGTTACATGGGTTTGCTTATAATTATCTATTTTCGCGTCTTGGTGATTTAATCCCTTCTAGCCATTTGTAAAACAAATTCCATGTATTAAAGTATTCTGAATCTTCTTTCTCTCTCAATCTCAGTGTGAGTCTATCCATTTCTGCACAATCTAAAATCTTCTTAATTATCTCTTCTTCTGTTGGTATTTCTTCATTTTTCCAATGTTGTGCAAATACAATCCTAGCAGGTGTCACAATATGCAGTGTTAGGTAAACTGACTTTATCAAAATCATCTGGTAAAATACCTAATAAAAACAGTTCTGCTTTAAAATCTATACATTTTTAAAGCATTTTAACCAACCATGTGTGTATTTTAGTCCAATTTTTTTTTGCTTTTTCACATGTCCACCATACATAATAATAGGTACCTACTTTTTGTTCGCATTTCCAACATTTACTAGACATATTTGGAAACATTTTTGCAATTCTGGCAGGTGGTAAGTGCCATCTATAAAACATTTTATAAAGATTTTCTTTATACGAAGTCGCCATTGTTATTTTACAATTTCTATTACACAATTTCTGCCATTTCTCCAGATCAATATTGTGCCCAAAGTTTTTGGCCCATTGCACCCAGAGCTGCCTTTTGACTGACCAGGAGCGCCTCTCTTTTGGATTAAAACCTCAACTTGGTTACACTCATCAAATCTATTACTGATTCCAGACACTAGTTTATAAACTGAAAGAGCTGCCTCAAATTTACACAGAAAGGGGAGATGGAATTGATTGTCATCAGGAAATTGGTCCATTGAACTACAAAACTCCAAACAACATCTCCTAGTGGTTTCTAAGTAACGTATGAAACAAACTGAGCCCTGGGGGAAATTGCAGGCCAATGCCCTGAATAGGAGTCCTCCAACACATTTTCTGGAGATCAGCCACCAGGAAAGAATGGAGCCACTCAGACAGTGCCACCAAGTTCCATCCCAGAGAAGTAACCTAGAAGGATACTATAGTCGATGATATCAGAAGTTGCTGAGAGGTCCAGCAGAGCTAACAGTGACAAACTCCTCCTGTCCAGTTCCCAGTGTAGATCATCTGCCAAAGTGACCAAAGCTCTTTCTGTCCTATATTCCAGGCATGAAGCCAGATTGAAATGGACACTTAAGCACCTTGCCCAAGAATGGGATGTTGGAGACTGGTCAGTAATTATACAGCACAGTGGGATTCAGCCCCGAAGCCATGATGCAGGCAGGGGATAGAGTGGGTTGGGACTTCCTGGCAGAGAGATGCTGAATTACATAGCCCAGGGGCCTAACTGTACATGAAGGAACAGCAACAGCTTAGTTCTGAGCTGCCATGTAGCAACAGGTGGTAGCAAGAGCAAAGCAATAAAGCTGGCTTACAGTTTTGCCTGGCATGTGTTCATCTGGATTGTTGTCTCTTTGCAGGGTATGCTGGCCAAATGAAGGTCTCACAGCAGTTTGCCTTATATCCCCAACTCCAAAGTTGTGATGCAGGTTGGGGAGGGGGTGGGCTGGGATTTTGTGGCAGGGAGATGAATCACATAGCTGAGGAGCCTCATTACCCGAGGTTCCAGATAATAGCAGCAAAGCTGGGTGATAGTCTTGCCTCCCAGATATTTCTCTGGAGCATCCTCTTCGCAGGATGTGCTGGTTGAGGGCTATGGTGCTTTGAAACTGGAGTCCTCTTTGTACTAACAAGCTGGGCTCCTTCTTGTGGGTTGGTTTCTCTCCTAGCTAGAAACAGCAGAGCCTTGCATCTTTGGAGGAGGAGAAGGTATTTGCTGCTCAATTGCTAATATAGTAAATTGTTGAATTTGTGCCTTTATTTGCACAATGTAAATTTATACTTCAGTGTTAATTTTGATTCACAATCTGCAGCAGCAAATGTTTGCTTATCTCAGAGTGCCAGTCTAATACGCACATAGGATATCATTATAATTCTTCTTTAATTATATTTAGCAGGTTTGGTTTGGTTTCAGTGGAGGAAGATAAATTTAGAGGAAAACACAATATTTTCAAATGGGGCTACTGATTATTCTGTTGGCCAAGAATCTACCAAAACCTAGAGCCAAAAGCTTTTCTTTTAATGTGCCATTTAATATTCTAGTATTTAGGGTTTCAGAAAACACTTTCATTGAGAAAACACATTCGCTGCAAAATATTAGGATCCAAACACTGGCCAATACTGTTGCACAGTTATGGAATAGGTGTAACATTTAGTACCAAATTTCCTAAGTTAAGAAATCTCTGTAGACATTATCTGTTGAATACCAAGTTTCACAACTTTGTGTGCAACAGATAATGCCTATGGCAATTTCTTAACTTACAATAGTTTGCTGCTAAAAAGTTATGCCTTTTGCATAACTGTGCAACAGAAGTGCAGCCACTGCTTCATCACTGTTTAGTATCATACAGTATGGAGTATTCTCTGGAGGGAAAAAAAGATTTCAACAAGTTTAGAACACTGATTCGGTAGCTTTTTATTGTTGTTGAAATAGTAATGCTATGCAGACATACTACTGTGGCTTCATAACAGAGTGGCAGACTGTTTTATAAGACTAGAGATTACAAAGGTCCACTTTAACCTTTTTTTCCTTCCTGGCAGGTGTCCCACTGGCCTGAGGCCAGAGGCTGTAAGCATATTGCAGCCTGTGGTTTATAACAGAATGCACTTCCAACACCCCAGCTGGCTGCACGTAATTTGAGTGATTGCAGTCTGACAACTGGAGTTAGAATGCAGAAATGTGATAAATATAAAAATGTATTACCAAGATGAACATCTTGTAAATATATCTACTTTCCCCTTTTTACAGATATGATATCTGCACCTATAAAAACAAGCCTTGTGGAACACTGGGTAAGGTTGCAAAATGTAACCTAAATCAGTCTTTCTTTCTTTTATTTTAGTAGATTTTATTTCTTAATATGGTTTCCTTACATTCATATAGTTATTTAGAAATGAATTCTGATACTTTGCTTGCAAGTAGCAGTGTTCAAACTGCTAGATTTCATATGTGTAAAGATAACTCTAAGGAAAGAAAAAAAATCATAAATGTTTACTATTAAAATATGCTTTAAAAGACATGTACAAATATCATTAACACTTTTGGTGTAAATTCTTGTAGTGGCTCTACTTTCTTAGCTGTCCCTAAATTATTTTTTATAAGATGCTTGTATTGCATGTTTTCTCATGTTTTCTGTGCTTTTAAGCTAAAATGTGGCACTGAGGAGTTTGTAATCTATGAAGTATAATGAGAAAGAAATTATTTTTTAATATTACTATAATAATAATAATATATCTACTGATCTGTAAAGTTTTTTTTTTTTTTAATATTTGGAGTATTGGGCCAATATATCATTCAGTACTTATGGCACTGAAATTTCCAACTGTGGAAATAGCCACAGCAACCTAACAATGTACCAGTTATGTGACTTGCTATTAGACCACACGATCAGTCATTTGACCAACATCTTGTGAGACTGACATAGTAGCTTCCACAGTTGGAGCTCTGTACAAATATTGAACCAAATACTACCCTTGGAATTTTAAGCAGAAAATTATTTTCTGTTCTTTTGTCAGAATTTGTAATCCTTCCTCCAAGAAATGTTCTTCATCATGGTTTCTGTGAAATCACACATTGGGTCTTGCTTCATGCTTGTGCAAACACCTCGGAACGTTTTAGAGCCTAAAGAAATGAGTTTCTGCCCCTGCTCTCTCTAGCCAGCACACATGCTCCAGCTCCCTGGAGCACTCCTCAGTTCCCTTTCTTCTTCAGATTCCCTCAGAGCCTTCCCCTGCATTCTGCCTACTAACTTTCTTTCCAATCTTCAAACAGCTTGTATGTCCTGTTTTTTTTTTCTGCTGTTTCATTCTAAAGAAAGAAAAGAGAAGTTTGTTTTAACTGTATACAGTTCTTGCTGTTTCCATACCATTAACTCCCCGCCCCCATGCAAATAATTTATGTTCTCCTCAGGCCCCTTCAAACGTGCCCTTTTTGGATGGACACTCTAAGTTGTTTATATTGGTTCGGCAAAGATAATCAGCCCCAGCACTTCTGATTTTGTAAAAAGTTAACCAAGAGAGCAATAAAAAACTGACAATCTCGTCTCTGCTCTCGCTTGTGGGAGAAATTGCTCCAGGTAGTGGACTCCATTACTACTCAACCAACAGTTCCAAAACCCATTATGTAGGCCCCTCATTCTGAGGCCTTCCCTGAGCAAATTTTGGCTAACCAGAGAGCACCCATGAGTTCTGATCAACAGCTGCAATCTATGACTCTAATATCTCAGTCAGAAGGTCTATCCTCAGTATTGAAATCCTCAGTATCGAAGCTGTCGACATAAAAATCAGCCACGTCAGCTCAGTCAAAAAGAGAAAACTAAAGTCTTCTGATGTAGAGCCTTCAGCCAAAACCAAATCTAAGAAAGCTAAACTTCAACAGACAGCTTCCTCCCTGACTTCTCTTCCTCTGAGAGAGATGTTTTACTTTGCCTGGTTTCCCATTCCAACCAGGAGATGTCCTGGATTAAGGCTACACCTGCCATGCCTCCTCAGTTCCATTCCCGTCAATGGAATGGAAGGTTTTAACTTCCTCAGGTTTGAAGTTTGCCTCGACCATTCCACCTTCTGCCTTAACATTGCTCTCAGCCCCAGTGGAGGAAATTGTGCCTGTTTGTGAACACTCTAGGGCCTCTTTGTGTTTCTTAATATTGACTGTGCAATGGAGATGGTCTCTGATTGACACCAACCGGCCTCACCACCGTCATGCTCGATCTTGCCTGGGACCCTAAATGATATCCTATGTTTTATCCAGGTTGTGTGCCATATTCCTATCCAGCTTTGGAATTGGTCTGCCAATTGCGATTCTATCAGTTTCAGGGACCTCTCCCAGGCAGACATTGGGCTTCTTTGCCTGCATGGTCACTGGAATCTTCCTGCTCTTGCTCCAGATCGAGGTCTACAAACTTCAAACTTTCTGTAGATTCCAGATACTCTCAACGCCAGGACCAGTCTTCTAGACAAGATACAAGAACTGCAAAACATGACTCCCACTGTTCAGCACCAAAACCTCTGACAACCCCCCTAGATATCTCTCATGTTGAGATACCTGCTACAAAAATCTTGGAGTCTCATAACAAACCTTCAGCTCTGAAAGACCATCAGGCTTGAACTATGTCCTGGTCTCCAGCTCAATCTCGCTCCTCAGCTCGGTTCTGATCTAGTTGCATTGCATTTGCATCTGCAAACTTCAAAGCTGAGGTAGTTAAAACCTTCAATGTTGACACTTAAGTAACTAAAGCTCATCAATAGGCCCACTGTTCTCAAGCCCATGTACCTGATACTTGAAAGGGAACTCCATCATCTGATTCCAAGTCCTCTTCCCTGGAGGCATCTACTTCTCAATTCTAACACCCTAGGCCTTCTACTCCAGAACACAGACGTCACTCATGAAAGTCCTGTGAATCTTTACCTTCTAAACTAGACATTCTCAATGGTGGCCATGTGGCCCCCTGGTGGCCCTGGCACATTTGGAGGGGGCCACAGACTGGAAACAGTTCTTCACATACCACCTTATAAGGTTTGTTTGGAGACTTACACAATCCTGATTCGGCCTATATTTCTTTCATATTGTGTTTATGGTTCTGGGGGGAAAAAACCCTGAGAATGGCTGTTCAAAACAAATTTCTTCTTTGTCTGTTAAATAAAATCCTAGCCATATCTCAGAAGTCACCTCCAGATCTCAACGATGTCTTTCTGAGAAAGAACAAAGATTCTGGGTTATACAGTCTATATCCAACTCCACCTCAGAAGATTCTAAGGATTCTTCCTCTCCATTTGCTACCACTCCTGGCTCTGATGTGGAAGATACAAAACCTCCATCCCCAACTGAAGATTTTTTTGTCTTATTCAGAGCTATTTCATCGGATAGCTAAGGCTCTCCAACTGGAGATCCAACACTCTCTGCTCCAATGTGCTGGCTCAGTATACAATAAGATCAATAAATCATCTATTCTATCTGTGCATATCAGTATGCTCCCTTCTTTATTGTACTTAGTAAAGGAATCTTGGCATACTGAAAACCTCTAGCGGGTGCACAACAAGGATGCCACATTCTTACTAAAACACCCACCTCCTAATTTACTCCACTGTGGCATTAAACATCAGGGTTGTCAATGACTAAGCCTCCATGGGGGTATATCACAAATTTATTTGGGGGAAAAATCCAACCCCTCATAAATAGTTTACTTGAAGACAAAGGGAATTTGGCTAATATACTCCAACATGAGACCCTCACATCGACCCAAGAGGTGCATGCTGCTTGTCGTGCAACAGACTGTTCAGTTAAAAATATGGCAGCTGCTCTAGCTTTGTGTAGATATGCATGGCTCAGATCCACAGGCATCACTGAGGATTCTAGGTCACGAAAAGAGGATTTCCCCTTCGACGAGGAAAGTTTATTTTGTACTGAAACCGATTACTACATGGATAACTTGTTCAAAAAGCACAGAACTGCAAAGAGGATCAGTTTGTCTAACCAACCACATCAAAGATCTTACTGTTCTTCTTGAAGATGTCTGTGTACCTCCTATACCAGATTCTCTCTCAATAGGTATCAACTGTTGTTTTCTTCTAGTGTGCAGTATACCAGGCAACAAACTCTGAAGCAGTTCTTTCAGCCCTCTGAATCTTAAAAATGTAGTGAGTGAAAAACAAAACATCAGCTTTGACTGCTTTGCAACAGAGAGCCTCACTTTTTCAATCAATCCTTCCAGCATCATTGTTCAGCGCCTTTTATAACCACTTGGCACACCATAACCGGTAACCAGTGGGTCTTGGATATAGTCAAACATGGTTATATACTAGAATTCACCTCCCTCCCTCCTACCATTTATTTCCAAACCACTATGCCATCTCCTATCCTCCTTGAGGAGGTTTCAACTTTGCTCCAGAAGGATGCCATTCAGAGGTCCCTTCTTCCCAATTGGCTTTTATTCTTGGTACTTCACTATCCCCAAAAGGGATGGAGGCTTGAGACCCATTCTCGATTTCCGATGGGTGAATCGCTACATTCATACCAGAAAGTTCAGGATAGTCACATTGGAGACAATCTTCCCACTCCTCACGAAAGGGGACTGGTTCATGGTGCTGGATCTCAAATTCCTATCACCATTCATCCCAGGTGCTGCTGCTTTCTCTGCTTCACTCTCAATCATACCATCTATGAGTTCAAAGCTCTCCCCTTTTGGCCTGTGCATGGCTCCATGGGTGTTCACAAAATGCATGACTCCTGTGGTGGCCTACCTCAGACAGGGGGATTGTAGTTTTTCCATATATCGACAATTGGCTCATAGTGGCAGACTCGAAGATGAAAGTACAATGGGACCTCTCCTTCACATTAAATCTTCTTCAGGATCTCAGCCTTCTTATAAATCTAGAAAAGTTGCTCTTGTGCCCGACCAAGTCAGTCTCCTTTATTGGTGCTATTTTGGACTCTTGAAATGCCAAGGCTTACTTACTGCAGAAGCAAGTACTCAGGATTGCAAATTCTATCAGATGCTTCTAGGCGAATTCTCGTATCAGCCTATTCTGCACAGAACCTCCTTGGTCTGATGGCCTCCACCATCTTGGTGATCCCACACTCTTGTCTGAGGATGCATTATCTGCAGTCCTGGTGCCTGGCTTCCTTCAGTATTCTGTAAGAAATATGTTACTGGTACTGAAGAGCTTGTGCAGCAGCTCACGTGGTGGAGGCTTCTCTTCAACCTAATCATCAGGGGGCCTTCAAACCAATTCAGTCTCACATTCAAGTCACCATGGATGTGAGTTTCACAGGCTAGAGAGCACATTGTTTTGGGTGCCAGACCCAAGCACAGTGGTCCGACACTGAGAGTCAGGCCATATAAACAAATTAGAACCGATTGCAGTAATGAAGGCATTTCAGACCTTCAAGAAACTCCTGCTAGGGAATGTAGTACAGGTGATCACAGACAATACGACCACCATGTACTACATAAACAAGCAAGGAGGGTCTCACTCCCTTTCTCTTCTATATCTGACAGACCTTTTTTTGAATAGACACAATTACCCAATGGCTATTCATGTGGCTGGAGTGGATAAAGATGAGGTGGGCTTTCTCAGCCCTCAGAGGGCAACAACTCATGAATGGCAGCTGTTGGATGAGGCTTTTAAACTCATTGACCACTCACTGGATGAGATCACAGATCAATCTCTTTGCCTCCCAGACCAACAAGAAGTGCAATGTTTACTACTCTAGGGAAGGTCGGGGCCAGGGCTCATTAGGAGATGACTTCACAACATATTATTTCTTCCCTCCCATATCACTGTTGCACAGAGTGGTGGTAAAATTGCATTGGGACAAGTCCAGTGCAATTCTCATTGCTTCCTGGTGGCCTCAACAACCATGGTTTGCCATTCTATGGCAGTTGGTTGTAGACACAGATCTCCTTACTGTATCCAGTAGGGTGGTTCACCACCCAGACCTGGAATGTCTCAAGCTGATGGCATGGCTCGTTCTCCTGAAATAGATAGCAACCTGCTGGAGTCACACAAACCTTCCACTATGTGTAACTATAATTACAGGTGGAAAACATTTGTGCTCTTTGCTAAGTCTCAGGATGAAGCCTACTCTCAGCCCTCCATACATGCTGTACTGCATTTACTTCTACATCTTAAGAAGAATGGACTTTCTCAATCCTCCTTGCAAGTCTGTCTTCGTGGTATTGGTGGTTCACCTACTGCCCATCTTTTTACTGAGAATGATCAAGTTCCTCAAAGGTCTCAATAATGTTTACCTTAACCACCATCTTACCAGCCCATAATGTTTTCTCCAGTTAGTTCTTTCACAGTTAACAAAACCACCTTTTAAACCATTGGCAACAGCATCTCTACGATTGCTCTCTTTCAAAACCCATTTTCTGTTCTCTATAACTTCTGCCCATTGAGCAAGTGAATTGGCATGCCTGTGGTATGACCCTTCCTTTCTGCAGTTTTCAAAGGACAAGGTCACATTATTTTTGGGCCTCTCTTTCTTTCCTAAAGTGGTCTCCAAGTTTTATCTTATTCAACCCTTCACAGTGCCTACTTTCTTCCTTTCTCCTTCTTCTGATCTGGAACACATGCTACACACCTTAGATGTGTGTGCATAGGGCACTAGCTTTCTATGTGTCAAGAACTAGGGAGTTCAGGCAATCACAGTTTTTATCTCTTACTGAGTTTTTAAGAAGGGAAAACAAATTTCTTCTCAAAGGATTTCCAAGTGGATGGTCAATACCATCTCTTTATGTTATGAACTTGCACAAAAGCCTCTCCCTTGTAACTCGAGGGGTCATTCAATATATGCGACTGCAACCTCCACAGCCATTGTCAGAGGCATTCACCTTCAAGATACTTGCAGAGCTGCAACTTACTCCCAGCCATATATCTTCATGAAACAATGTGAGATCTGTTGTTTCTTCAGTTCTTCTGAGACATCCCTCTAGCTGGTGGGTGAGCTTGCTCGTCTCCCAATGTGTGATTTCACAGAGACCACAATGAATAACAAGTTATGTACCTGTAACTGTGGTGCTTTGAATGGTCATTTGTGAATTCACACATTTGTGAATTCACCCTTCCTCCTCTCAGTCTGTCATGTTCTCTTTCTCTTTTTAACTTTTGGTGGACTGGGGGAACTGAGGAGCACTCCAGGGAGCTGGGCATGTGTGCTGCTTAGAGGGCAGGGCCAGACACTGATCTCTTTAGGCTCTAGAAGGTTTTGAGGTGTTCACACAGGCGTGAAGCAAGACCCAATGTGTGAAGTCATAGATGACCACTTGAAGAACCACAGTTACAGGTAAGTAATTTGTTCTTACATTTTATTTTTGAACTTCATTCATTCATTTGCCCACACATTATTTCAATCCAATAGAACACTTAAAATATCAGATTATTTATCCACATAAACATGATTCCACAGGAAACATTAATATACAACATAAAGAATATTTTCAATATTTTACTAACAAACATATGACTGCCTCTGTTCTTGAAATTACATTCCTGTTCATCAGGCATTTTTGTTTTAGTATTAAACGATCAACTATCCATTGAATTGAACCTATTTCTGCCAGATCTTTTTTTTTCCCATTCTTGTTTTCCTGTATGAGAACCACATAAGGAGCTATGTATTGCATTCATTGGAGAACCTCTACAGCTGTTTGGTAGCTTCAGGGAGTTATTTTTCTTATATTGCACATCTGTCAAACATGTGCTGTGGTACTTAGACCAGGTGTTATGCTCTCATTTTGAACTCTGTTGCCTTCTCAAACATAAAAACATTGTCCAGAATTTCAAATTGGTCTTAGAATTGTTATTAATATATTTTTTAATATATCTTAAGAATCAGTTCCTTGTGGTGCATAGATAGGGATGCACAAATTAAGTCCCCTGATGAATGCCTATGTGCATTGGACAGCAGAATCCCCCACTCCACTGTTTCCCTTCCATCACCAATGGATATGGAGAGTAGGAGCTGCCTCGCTTCCCAGCTGATGGTTGATCAGTCATCATAGGACAAATATGCTGCAGGCAGCAGAAACTCACATTCTCGTCATTGATTGGTGCTGAGATGGAAACATGAAAGACATTGGTACTATTAATCGGCTGCAGGGATGAAGGGGGAAGGAAGAAAAAGCAGCAGCAAGAGCCTTAACAGGTTTTCTGTTTCATGTGATGGCTTGGAGAGCCCTGTCAAAGGCACAGTGACACAGATCTTTTAGTTATCTCATGAGTATAGTGCTGGAAAGAGTGATTTCTTGCTGAATCAGAAGTATTTGCCTCCACAGTTCAGCTTGATATCAGAGGCAAGATTTTCTCATGACTATGGCAAGCACAGATTTTGACTATTTGCTAATGCTAACGTTTTGTTAATCATGAAACTTAGTAGCATTGAAATTACCTGTCTATAGCTGCACTTCTAAATTTAGTTATATGTATATACATTTCATTGATAACTGTTGCTCTCTTTAGCATTCAGCTGTGTACGGGACTGCAGCTTAAATTTACAAATAAAGGTCACATAGCAGCAGCTGTAACTTGGTGGAAGAGCATATGTCATGCATTTAGAAGGTCTCAGGTTTGATCTTGTATACTGTCATTTAAATGGGGGCTTGAGTAAGGCCAAGGAAGACCTCTTTGGAAATTTGTTATCATCAAGGTTAGATAATGAAATCAACTAGCTGCACCATTGGTTTGACACGTTGAATCTTTTTGAATACAATGTTAAGACTTGGTGTTAGCTATAATAATCTGTGTGAGCCTCAGGTTTACACAGTTCTCCCTTGTCTTTCTTTCTCCAATGCTGCTGCAAGGAAGAGATTTAAAACTTTCACTTCTGCTTTTAAACTCAACACACATTCTTCTAAATGCCCCAGCGTTTTTATTTTTAAAGTATGGTTTGTTCAAACAAACCAAAATCAAATTATGATTTATTATCCTGGTTTGTTCAAACAAGCCAAAATCAAATTATGATTCATTATCCTGGTTTGTTCATTAGTCATAGTTTATACCAACTAGCATTTCTCATGTTCAGACTTAACAGGAAATGTTATCTTCTTTAAAGGCAAAAGTGAATGCTTCTGGCCTCCTTGCAGCCAGAAGGAGTAGGCAACATTTGAACTCAGAGTTTGTGTGTGCAGTGTTAAACCATCATTTACTGATATAGGCCAATCTAAATCAGGCAAGTACAAGATAGATTCATACATTCATAATGATATTTCATATTGTATATAAGAAGATCAGAGCTGAAGTCTATCTGCAGGTCTCCTGTTGCTGATATTGGCCAGCCAAATATTTCATGCAGCAAATCAAACCAACAGCCCTTCCATGCAAATGATATTCTGTGGCATACCGCTTCTATACATGGAGGAGTTTCATTTCACATCATGATTCTTCTTCATAATCAGTGTGACTTTCCACACATGGGCCTGTTTCCTGCAGATAGCCATGTTTTCAACCTTCAGATTCTGAGTAGCTTTTGACAGGAATTGTGTTCCACCTCTCTAACATGCATGTCCAGGTGTGCTTCTAATCAGTTCCTTTTCATCTGCCATGCTAGCAACATAGATTGGAACTTTCAATATGTTGAAGCGTTCACTGAGGAGGAGGAGGAGAAGGAGTAGTAGTAGGAGTAGTTGTTGTTGTTGTTATTATTATTATTATTATTATGAGAAAGTGGTGTGTACTGCCTCTTATTCTGTGGAGAAACTTAGAGACAGTACCTCCTGACACAGAGTCGCTCACAGATAGTCTCAGCTTTGTGAGAGTAACCTCCAACTTCTGTCTCAACCTCAAAGAGAGTTTTTATAGAGTTCCAAGGGTTCAGAAGACTATGCTTAATATATGTGCAGCAGACTGAGATCTGAGGATTGACACCATAGATTGTTGAGATTGCTATGAAAACTGAAGTGAAGGTCCCTGCAACAGTAAGGTTGTCCCAAATATTATGCATCTTTGAGGTATCATAGATCACCTCATTGTTACTTCTCTTTTGCCATACCCAAGATCCTTGAGGGGCAATTTCTCGGAGAATAATTACTCAGTATCAAAATAGGACTGGTCAGTCACCTATTCTGAAAAGACATTGCAAGAGAGTTCTGTCCTCCAGACACTTTGAATATGATCCATATCTGGCTTAATCAGCCGTAACAGTTTCTTATCTAATTGATGTGAAACCTAGTCGGTGTTCATCAGCTGTGATCTATGAACAACCTCTACCAACACTTATCATTCCACTTCTGTGCTTTATTTCAACTCTGCCTCTGTATCAAATGTTGGTTTTGCCCTCCATGTTTTCATTAAGGCAGACTTTACACATCCCTTCAATAACAGATATTTTGCATTGAATCAATTGCACTGAATTTCACCTACCTTGATTATGTCATCTTTTAGGCATGCAATCTTCAGTCTCAGTTATAGTATAGGTAACTGAACAGCTTGTAGTAAACTTACACAAACATGCTAATGTTGCTGTTTAAGAATAGTGCTCTTCATCTCAGGCCTCTGGCTAACTAACATTCTTATGAAAGCCAGTGCTAGGAGATGCTATTGCTTTATTACGTTTGGAGGATATCTTATTTGTATCAAATACTTAGGATGGCAATGTTGCTATCTTTAAAGATTGAAGGACCACCTCCTCCAATTTCAACCCAGTTTCTGTTGGGTTCAGGAAAACCTGTTGAACCTGGTACAGCTTCCTCTTCTTCCAGCTTTACCATGCACTGGGAAGCAGTTGTGGGAAAAGCTATCTACAGTGCCTCCAATATTCATATAAATGAAAGGCATTGCTAAGTTCAAGAGGATGATGTGCACTTTCTGTTTTAAAATCTAGCACTGAACAGTGTTATTGTGGAGGCAACCAAGACTAGGAGTAGGAAGAAAGCTCACTTCTTTCTAGTAAATAAAGAAATAAAGAAGATGGATCTCATGAGTAGATTATTCTGTTTCTCTGCTGCCCTTACTATTAGAATCAGTAATTTTAATGCTGCAGTGGTAATGTATCAACAGTTCCTGTGGGAGAAAATAGAATCCTTCACACCAGCCTTCATACCAGACTGTAAAAATGTTGCTCTGCTAAGGGATACCCGCAGGCATGCCACCCAGCAGATCTATTTTGCTAGGCATGTTGCAAAGTGTGCAGCAGATGTGATGTCACTATCTGTCTCACTCAGAAGGCATGATAGCTGGACTTTGCAAGTATTTCAGAAGATACTAAAACTAGGATTGATGGAAAGCAATTTTTCAGTACAAAGATAGATGAAGCCATGACTTAGCTGTTCAGAACCAGGACTATTGCTAAAAATATGGATATTAGTTTGCAACAGCAAGGGGCTACTGATCAGTTTAGATAGGATTGGCATAGACAAAGTCTTATATTAAATCCAAATCTCATCGATCACGATCCTTGTTGTGTTTCTCCACCACGTATCAGAAGCAGTAACAAAGGCACAAACTGCTGCTCTTTTTCATCATTGAAGAAAATCTCAAAGGGTTCCAAACATTGTCTTTGACTTCCCTCATAGATGTGAAAGCCTGTCTTCTTTCTGTTTGAGATTTCCTACAGCACCATGAATGGTGACATGTCAGATCTCTTAGCGTATTATATTAATTTCTAGCACATCAACACTACAAAATTCTACATGAACTGTCTGACTCTATCTCTTAGGTTTTATGGTAGCATAATGCATGAGGTCTCTGTGGCCCTGGCTTCTGACCACATAGTCTTTATGTTGATAACAGACACAAAGACTTACTGCAGTTGGTATGGTTCGACTTGCTATGGTAGACCTCAGTCTTTGCATGGGAATGCCATTTAGTGGACCTTGGCTATCGGTAGCAGTAACAATAGGTTGTGGGCCTCATTCCTGTGAACATCAAGTACATTTCACATAGTTCACATGTGAACACCTCTTTCACAACAATATTCCTGAACCGTTTGCTGTGTTTAAAATGCTGAGAGTGATGGAACACATTTGCAGAGGGAAGGTGGTCCAAATAGCAACAGTGATGCCCACTGTTGATTAGTACTGTTGCAATCCACCTTGGGTTCCCTATGGGGTGAAAGGTGGCATATAAATAATTTAAATAAACAAATAAATAAATCAGATACATAGAATGGAATGCATTCTGTGATACTCTTTCTGACAGGTAGTCAACTTCAGCAATGGTGCCTTCAAAACAGTATATTTTCGGCAGCAACCTATGTGATCAGGGAAATCCAGCAAGTTTACAGATTCCCTCAGTTACATTGGCATACAAACCCAGTATATTTCTAGGTCAAATTATTTTTGTCTTCTGATGTGGTTGTTTGAGGCAACCACAGATTGATTTGTTGGGTTCTAAAACAAATGCTAATTGTCTAGAAGTTTGCACGAGATCAGGGAAAGGTTTCCAATTGTTCCTTCAGCTGTAGTTGACATCTTCTTCATGTCCTTCCACCATTCCTAAATTGCTTATGTGGTGAAAATCAGGAAGGACAATGCCAATGCCATACTAATCACTTTGTGGTGATCATGGTCCAAATAGCAACAAACAATATGATTCTCACTGTGAATTATTACTGTTGTGATCCGCCTTGGGTCCCCTCTGGGGTGAAGGTTGGCATATGCATAATTTAAATAAATAAATCAGATACACGGAATGGGATAAGATGTATCCAGTAAACGGTTCACTGTACGATCACATACTTACAAACTGTTTCGCAGCTTTTTCCAGTCTGCTTTCAGTTCTTTACTCACCTTGTTGGTTGCAGGGGGTCTTTTGTTTTCAGATCTGCTCATTACAAAGTTTATGAAAGGGCTCCTCAACAAACATTCTCCAGTGTTCATGCATGTATCCATCTAGCATTCTCAGTTCTCTTTTATTCATAGGATTCCCTTTTGAGCAGTTGGCTAATTGAGCCTACATTTTATGACAATGAAAATATTCTTTTTGAGGGGTGTAATCCACCTAGAGGGCTGGTGACATCTGTGCTTCATGAGTGGATGACCTATATTTATTGTTTCATAAGGATGAACTTGTCTTGAGATCAGACATTTGCTTTCTGGTAAAGGTGATATCAGCATTCAATGTTAACCTAAATATAATTCTGTCAACTTTATTTCCAATGTTGGAAATGATCCTCCATATTGTGGATGTTCACAGGACATTGAGGGGAAATGGTTAGAATGTTCTTAGAGCTGTGTTAGACAGGTGGAAATCAGTTCCCACCAGAAGCTACTCAAATCTAGAAGGTTCAAAACATGGCTCTGCGTAGGCACAAGATCTGTATGTGAGATTTCACAGATGATCATTCAAAGAATGACAGAGGTAAGCAACTTGTTCATCATACTTCTTCATAAATGGATTCTTCATGCATTTGGGTACTCCATTTTAAAAAATATAATATGGTACAATGTTGTACATGTTGACTGAGAAGTAAATATTTAGTCAGTTTGGTCAGTAGCTATACATGCAACTTGTGTGTGTGTGTGTTTGTTTATTTATTTATTTATTTATTTATGGATATGTTTTTTATTTACATGCTGCCTTTCTTCCCTTAGGGGACCCAAGGTGGCTCACACTAATTAAAATTGTAAATAGTAACAGGTTAGAAAAGCTATATTAAAACACAATTAAACATTAATCAAATAAAAAACAATTTTAAAAACAGAAAAATATCTAAATTTAATAACTACAGTGTTCCCTAGGCCCTCATTTATTTCTGAAAAGACTGCCTGAAAAGGAGAGTCTTTGCCCGAAGGACAAGAGGGAGGGAGCCAACTGATTAAGTACTTCTGTCTATCCTGAATCTACTGCTTATCTAGTTCTAGTAGTATGGGAGAGGGGAAAAGTTTCTTGTGCTTTTTTTGGGTATGATTTTATTAACTTCTGTTACAGGGTGTGATCATAGAATGTGGTCAATTTGGATCTCTGGCAGATGGAAGGGTTGCTTTAAGGAAGATTGTTCCCATTACAGTGATCCTTTCTGGTGCCATCATGCATGCACCTTTGAAACTGTCTGATTACACCCACAGTCTGCCTTGGTAATCTTTAGAAAGAAAGTTAAAAGTTTAACCATGTTACCCTAGCCTATTAGTATTTTTGGAGCTTCTTGAATACCTCGTGGGACGTGGTGGCGCTGCGGGTTAAACCGCAGAAGCCTCTGTGCTGCAAGGCCAGAAGACCAGCAGTCGTAAGATCGAATCCACGCGACGGAGTGAGCTCCCATTGCTTGTCCCAGCTCCTGCCAACCTAGCAGTTCGAAAGCATGCAAATGCGAGTAGATAAATAGGTACCACCTCGGTGGGAAGGTAACGGCGTTCCGTGTCTAGTCACGCTGGCCACATGACCACGGAAACTGTCTATGGACAAACGCTGGCTCTACGGCTTGGAGAAGGGGATGAGCACCGCCCCCTAGAGTCGGACACGACTGGACTAAATGTCAAGGGGAACCTTTACCTTTACCTTACCTTGAATACCTCAGTCATTTGGTGGGAGGTTTTTTGCTTACTGTCTACATCTCTCTTCTATATTTTCAGTCATTTTAATCTAATAAATATATGCAGTCACAGTTCAATATAATGAGTTTGGGAATCCACAATTCCCAAAATGAGAAGAGTTCTTAGAGAAGGGTACTTCTGAAAGATAAGTTATATTACTAAGGGCTAAGCCAAGTAAAGAGAGCAGTTCAGATTGTAGAAAGGGAACAAAGGAAGGAAAATTTAGTTAATAAAAATTGTTAGGGAAGATACAGGACTATTTGAAGAGAAAAAGGGAAAAAGAGAGAGAGAAAAGAAAGGAAAGGAAAGGAAGATACCAGAGAGCAAAGTGGACACAAAGCAACAGGCTGATAGAAACATTGTGTCACATAACTAGCAGTGGTTGGGTCATTTGCAAGGTTTTGTTTGTTTGCATGTTTGCTTATCATTAAAGCAATTAATCACTTGTTGTGGGAACTGTTTCCAAACTGTAAAATAAGTAAATATTGTTTATATTTATAGTGGGAACTGTGTGCATTACATTTGATAGGTATTCCAAAAGAGCCATAAGACATTGTTTTGGAATTCAGAGTTAAAAGTATATGGCAGTGAATATGGCAGTACTGTAAAGCTAATAGAATACCATAATCACATTGTCTTCAGTTTAATTTTTTTGGTTTAGAGGAGGCTGGGCTTCATTTGCTTGCAATTTTAATTTTCTAAGAATACTTAATTTTAATTTTCTAAGAATATTTCAGTGTCTCTTGAAAACAAAAATGGTACTGAGGGAAACTCCAGGGGTCCAGAGGAATCCTTGAAAATAAAGATGGTACTGAGGGAAGAGGTGTCCCCTCCAGTACACTAGCTTTCCAGTGTAAAAATAAATAAATATTATGAGCAGCAGGAAGCCCAGAAGGTTCCATTGATTGCAGGAACAGTGGTGCCACATGATACATGTTAGGGACTGTAGAGCTGAGAGAACCAAGAAAGCAAATGAGGCGATTATGGTCTAAGCCCTGTAGAGTTTTATGGGTTAGATCACCTTTCCTCAATGAAGATCCCTCTGGATCTGCAACCTACCTACAACTTCCATTCTTGGTTTATAATAGGAATTGATGGGAATTTTAGGCCAACCCATATGAAGGAGCCAGCACAAAGAAAGCTTGATGAAAAGAATCACTTTGAATTGAGCAAAAAAGTGTACAAATCTAGTATAAACTCTGAAATATAAATATGACCTAGTCCTTTATGACACATTCCTAATAAGAAATATTTTAGCATAATTTGAATTTTCTTTTTCCAAAAGGAATGAATATTTTAGTAGGGCACATAACCTACTCAATGAGTATGCTTATGTTTTTCTGCACTAAAGAATCCTCAGGGAGGAAAACTTTTCATTGTTGTTATGAGCTGTCAAGTCACCTCTGTTTTTTGGTGAATGCGCAGTCTTCAAAATGTCCTGTCCTCAAAAGCCCTGCTCAGCTCTTGCAAACTCAAGTTTGTGGCTTAGTTTAGGGAGTCCACCCATCTCATATTTGGTCTCCCTCTTTTCCTGCTGCCGTCAACCTTTCCCAGAATTATTGTCTTTTCCAGAGAATCCTGCCTTCTCCTGATGTACCCAAAGTAGGACAATCTCTGTTCCAACATTTTTGCCTCCAGAGATAGTTCAGGCGTGATTTGATCTAGGACTAAAAGGAATACTTTTAGCATATCTTAAACTATCAGTAGCGATATTCATTCATTCATTCATTCATTCATTTAATATAAATATATTTATATATATAATATTTACAGCATAACTCTAAACAATAAAAGGCATTTATAATATTTGAAAATTTTTGAAGCTTTTCTTCTGCTTCAGAAATTTTTAAGAGTACTTCTACATAGTAAGTTGAAATTCAGAAGTTGTAATAAATATAAATCTGTATAAACAATGTGTGCAGTTTAACACTTTTTTTTTTTGCAATTGGTACATTGAGGTTTTTTCCCCCATAAAAATTCCTAAAAATATACTACTTGGATTTTTGTAGCTAAAAATGTTGCTTGTGTGTTTTATGAACCCTCTAAACTTAAACAGATCTCTTTAGAAAAATAATGTGGACACATTTTGCCTCAAGAATGTTAAAATAGAAATGCTTGCTTGAATTCCCTCTCCTGGCTCAAGTTACTAGGTGGTCCCACACTACCAGAAGTAAAATTTATAAATCTAACCCCTAGTCTAGACATTTTCCAGCAGTGACTGCAGTTCAGAAAATATTAATGTCTAGCCGGCAAAGTGAAATTCCCCCCAGTGATTTTGCAATGACTAGAAAGTTAACCTTTTGCCAGCTGCTGCTTGTATATGCAGAAGTTATTAAAAAGAGCCCAGGCATTTATAAGGAGAGCTTTTAAGATCAAAACACCTTGGCATGACCCTTTGTGTCTCCTTTTGTTTGCTCAGGATTGGCCTCTGTTGCTGGAATGTGTGAGCCTGAAAGGAGCTGTAGCATTAATGAAGATATTGGCCTAGGTTCTGCTTTTACGATAGCACATGAAATTGGTCACAAGTAAGTCCATTTTTAAACTTTTAGAAATGTTAGTTTAATTACCTCTAACTTCATTTATGGATTTATTTTCTTATTTACTATATTTGTTCTATACATAGAATCATCATCATGATGCATTCATTTTTTCTTTCTTTTCAATTTCCTTAATTGGCCTTAAAAGATGCACTGTTCCAGCATATAAAAATTGAAGACTGGATGTGCCAGTATGTCATAAAACATGGCCTTGTAGACACTACAGAAATAGTACAACAAATACAAAGTTGAAACAGTTCATTTCAAAGTACAAGTTTCATTTCTGAAGCAGAAAATTCTTGCTCACCAATTTTAAGAATGCTTATAATATTGTCACCATTAACACTCTCAAATTCCCTTCAAATGCTTCTTTTTTTAATAAGGAGGTTTTCTTCAGGTACGAAAACTGCATGTATTATTATATGTACATGCTAAACCAAATGTATTATTGTGATTATTTCAATTTATGAGAGTCTGTGATGACTAATAATTCTCATAAAAACACATTTAAAATTTCAAATATCTATAATTATAATTATAATAGATTACACACATCTGAACTCACACATATTTAAGGCCCCAGGTTAAAATGTCTGCTAAAACCACTGCAAACAAGTAGCAGTCGGAGACAAATTGAGCACTTACTTATTTCTCAAGAACTTGCATGACTAGATGTATTTTGAATTGACACTTGAAACAGAAAAATGGAGGAGATAAGTTATCCTTGACAAACAGGTTGTCACCATCAAAAAAATCCCTGATGCGGTAAGCCCTATGAGCCACAATACTGTTGGGTATCACAAGCAGAGCTTTCCTGGCTGATTTTAAAACTGAAGTGGGTTGGTACTGGATCAGGAGGTCTAGTGTACCTAGTTGTTTAAGGCTTTGTGTGCTACTGCTAACATTTTCAGTTGTGTCCAGTGGCTCATTGATAGCCAAATCAGAAAATGTGTGTAATATGCTCAGTCATTGCTACAGTAGAGATAGCCTTGCCCCATCATCAAATTAAACTCCATGTAGAGTATGTTGCATTATTCCAGTTGGGAAATTATCTGAAAATGGACCACTGTGACAAGTTTATCTGAGTCCAAGTCTGGAAACCATGTATCCGCAGAACCTTAAGGTTTTCAGGATTTAACTTCAGTTTACTGGCCCTTGTCTAGTCCTCCAGTGAATTCAGACAGCAACCCATAAACATCAACAATTTAAAATATGCAGATAACAGAAAGGATCAACAGCTTGAAATGACTGTTGATGAAAGTGAAAGAAGAAAGTGTAAAAGTAAGAATGCAGATAAACACTAAGGAGACCAAAATCTTCACTGTAGAAGAACGATGTAACTTTAATGTTGGCAATGAAAAAAATTGAAATTGTTGAAGATTTTCTATGTGTTGGCTCAGTTTTAATCCAAATGCAAACAGCAGCTAGGAAACCAGAATACTGAGATTTGGAAAGGCAGCTACAAAGGAACAAGAAAAGTTCTGTAACAGGAAGGACATACGTATTGCTGGAGACCAAGACCAAGATCATCCGCACTATTGTATTCCCAGTTACTATGCAAGGATGTGAAGCTGGACAGAAAAGAGAGCAATCAGGAAAAAAAAAAGATGTGTTCAATATATGACACTGGAGGAGAGCTTTGCGAATACCATGGACCTCCAGAAAGACTAACAAGTGTTTTATAGATTAGATCACTCCTGAACTCTCTCTAGAAACAAAGATGACACAGTTAAGGTTATTGTACCTTGGCCACATCATGAGAAGACAAGATTCACTGGAAAATACAATAATGCTTGAAAGAAATGAAGGCAGCAGGAAAATAGGAAGATCAGATGTGAGATGGATTGATTCAATAATGGAAGTCATGACCTTGTGTTTGCAAGAGCTGAGTAGGGCTGTTTTAGGCATTTTATAGAACATTTTATAGGATATTTTAGAAGTAATTCATTCATAGGATTACCACAAGTTTGAAGTAACTTGAAGACCCAAAACAACAAACCTTAATAGTACTAATTATCTTCAGAAATTTCCCTTCATTTGTGCCACATTACTTTTCTGGATAGCTCAGAGGGTTAGGTCTCGGTTGGGAGTTCAATTCCAGACTGGGCTTCCTCGACAGGGGCAGGACTCGATGAACCAAAGGTTCCCTTCCAGCTCTGCAGTTCCAGTATTATGATTATGATTATTTTCAATAATTAGAGATTGTTCTTTTTAGCACATGTCTCAATGGTTAGGGATTATTTAGGTATCATAGAATCACAGAGCTGTGATTTTCTGTTGCTGCTGCTCTATGTTGTCTTATTGTACTTAGTGGTACTAATGGTTCTAATATGTGGTATTAATACAAACAGAAATACGGTTTGGAATTAGTAAACAGTTTTATTTATTCAGTTAACCTTAAAGAATGAATCTGATCTTTAGTGAAATTGTGGTTTTGTGGATATGATGGGTTGCCAGATAGATAAATAATGGGTGCTAGATCAAATCAAGCCTGAAATCTCTCTCAGTTATGGTTCCTACCCTATGGAATTTCCTCTGGATACATAAATGACTGCTTCCCGCAATGGCTGCTTTTAAGAGAGCTTTAAGATATAGCTCCCCCCTTCATTTTAAAATGAAAGATTTTAATGCTATTTGCTATTACAGTATCTGTGGAATGGATCACATTGCATGGTATTTTTTTAAAAAAAGTATATTTTACCTAGGTTTTTTAAAAAGGTAAGATGATTTTATTGTTGCTGATACTAAATTTTACTATTTTACATTGTAAGCTGACTGAAGAAGACCACTCTCTTGAAAGGCAACAAAGACATATATTACATTACATTGTATTACATAAATAAATAAATGAGATGTCACACAAAGCAGGGATGCGTAAAGCAATGGAAAAACAAAAAGAGAGAAAGAAATAGCTGGATGTTGCGGCCATAAGGTCTGCATTTAGGCCCAGTCCCAAAATGAGATTGCAGACTGATTGAATTAGTCTCTGCTAGGTGCTGCATATATCAAGTTACACCCGACATTCAGGGACAAAGAAGCAGTGGCTGACCCCACCCCACCCCCATCTGAAAAAATAAAAGCCAGCATTTAGTCATATCTCTCCACTGCCTTAAGTGAAACACAGAGGTTCCAAGTTAGGCAGAAAGCAAAGAAAAAGAGAAACATGGCAGTCTTTATATTACCAAAGCCAGAGATTAATTTTGGGTAATATTCCAGGTTAAAAAAAAAGTAAATTGAAGCCATATCATGTCATTTTACCTCTGGAAACAAAAGACAATCTATGCCTCTATTTATCTTACAAAAACATGAAATGCTACAGATCATAAATCTAGTACCATGATTACTTATGTGATTTTAACAATTCCTTTTTGGTTTTGTTTTTATACCTGAGGTTTAAGGATGTAATTGAAAGATGTACAACAAAGCTGCCATCCTGTACACATTTGTTTGGGAATAGGTCTCACAGAACTGAATAGAAGTCACAGAACCCCCAAGTAGATATAAGCAAACTGTATCATAAGAGTTTATTTGGAGATAGGATTTTTGTTTTTTAGTTTTTAACCAATTGTCTTTCTTTGCATATAATACATAATAACAACTGTGCTGTAACATTCTAGAAGCAACTGTCTGAAATGTAGGCAGAAAGCAGAGGGGAAAAAGAAATGTAGTCCCTGGTATTTCTCCTTTTTTAGCATCTCAGGTACCAGAGCTTGGGAAGATCTAAAAGCCAGTCAGAACTGATCACACTGGGCTCGATTGTTCAATAGTCTGACTGAGCAGGGCAGCTTTGTATGTTCCCACCTCTGACAAAGGTATAGTGTCTGATTTGGCTAACCATGGTTATACACATCCTTCTGCTTCTGGAGTTTCTTTCATCATAGATATGGGCGTAAAGATATGAATTCTTAAAGTGAAATAGAAAACAGAAGGTGTCAATAGAGCCTGCTGTACATTTGGAAGCTCAAAACATAGTTTGAGTTCTAAGCTAAGCTATGGTTACTGCAAGTCATGTGTGTCGTAATGTTTGAACCGACCCAGTGAGTTTTAGTAATAAATTCTTATCCTTATGGCAGAAGAATAGATATATCTAGCAGAGATGTTTGGAACCTTATGATTAACAGCTGCATTAAAATAGAGTGAGATAAATTATTATTTGAGCACTTACACAGTTGCAATACCTATTTAATGGAATAGTGCTTGAATACAATAAATGATCTGAAGTTCATAGAAGTATCAAAGAGACTAATTACATGTGTTGTAAAATGCAGCACAGTGCAGTTCTTCTAGTTGTTTCTTTTTCAAACTAAACCAAATACAGGAAAGCCCAAGCCAGAGTGAGATAATAGGTTTAAATCCCTCAACCTAAAAAAAGAACTGCTAATAGCAAGGAAGAAAAAACTTTTCACTAGCTTTCATTTTTTCATTTTGAATTGCCTTTTTTTTCTGGATTGTGGTTGGGATGGAAGGATTAAGCTTTGTCTCATTATATGCTGATGTCTAGCTCCAGATCAGGCACTCCAACACATGGTTTAATTAAAAAAAATACTTTGCTGAAAGTTATCCATTTAACAGCATCTGTAGGTAGGCTCTTGCAGATCATTTTGTGTTAACATCTGTTTGGAATATGACATAACTTCTAGCTGTGCAATTCTTTTGATTCTCATTCCTTGTACCCCTTTGTACACAATTGTATTGTGAAGCTTATTAAAACCATATTCTGTATTGGGTTACTTGGGAGTAGGGCCTACTGAACACAGTGGTGCTTAACCGAGGCATAGCATTGCGATGTAGGTATAGTAATATTATTTTGAGTAAACTACATTGCAGAAGGGAGGAGATAACAAGTGGGGTACCACAAGGCTCAGTCCTGGGCCCGGTACTCTTCAACGTTTTTATTCATGACTTGGATAAGGGAGTACAGGGAATACTTATCAAATTTGCAGATGGCACAAAATTGGGTGGAATAGGTAATACCTTGGAAGACAGGAAGAAAATTCAGAAATATGTTGATAGGCTTGAGCACTGGGCTGAAAACAACATAATGAAATGTAACAGGGATAAGTGCAAAGTTCTACTCCTAGGGAAAAGAAACCAAATGCACAGTTACAGTATGGGGGATACTTGGCTCAGTAATACTAGGACTGAGAAGGATCTTGGAATTGTTGTAGATCAAAAGCTGAATATGAGCCAATAGTGCAGTGTGGCAGCAAAAAAACACAACACAAATGTGATTGTAGGATACATTAACAGAAGCATAGTCTCCAAATCCTGAGAGGTACTAGTTCTCCTCTATTCAGCACTGGTTAGACCTCATCTTAAGTATTGTATCCAGTTCTAGACACCATACTTTAAGAGGGATGCCAACTGCATGGAGCAAGTTCAGAGGAGGGCAACAAGAATTATCAGGGGACTGAAAACCAAGCCCTGTGAGGAAAGACTGAAAGAACCGGGCATGTTTAGCCTTGAGAAAAGAAGACTAAGGGGAGATACGATAGCAGTTTTCAAATACTTGAATGCTAGTCCTATAGAGGAGGGGCAGGATCTGTTCTCAATCATCCCAGAGTGCAGGATACGTAATAATTTGCTCAAGCTACAGGAGGCCAGATTTAGATTGAATATCACGAAAAAGTTCTAAACTGTTAGTGCAGTATGACAGTGGAACCAATTACCTCAGGAGGTGGTTAGTGCTCCAACGCTGGAGGCATTCAAGAGAAAATTGGAAACCATTTGTCAGATCTGCTTTGGTTTAGATTCCTGTATTGAGTGAGGGGTTGAACTCAATAGCCTTAGAGTCCCCTTCCAACTCAACTATTTTATGATTCGATGATTTAGAGGACTGTGTGAACACTAGTGCTGTGTCATGAATACATAAGATCTCAAAGCAAAAATTAATCACTAACAGCTTTTGAATTGATTATATATATATGTTTATGTCCCATGGCTTAATTTTTATTCACTGAGTGTATTTTTCAATATGAAGTTTTATGTGAAAATTGTATCATGGTATAGTAGCTTTCTATTCTATATAAAAGTAATGGACTCTTCTCTTCCACTAATTTTTTTTTTTGACAGTTTTGGTATGAACCATGATGGAATTGGAAATTCTTGTGGAACCAAAGGTCATGAAGCAGCAAAACTTATGGCAGCTCACATTACAGCTAACACCAACCCCTTTTCCTGGTCAGCCTGCAGCAGGGATTATATCACCAGTTTTTTAGAGTAAGTAGTCTCTGTAGATGATAGATGCTTGAAAAATTTCACATTCAGTTGTAACCTGCTGGTATGAATATACAATGGTAATTTAAAAAAATAGCATGTACCCTAATACAGAAATGTTTGCACATAGCTGTGGGGTGCTTGTGTGCTATTGTATATGAGGTTCTTACCCACCAAAGAAATTCACAGCATTGACTATCTCTTTGGTGGGTGAATATGAAAATAAGGCACCTGAATTGTCTGGGAGGTGAAGAGAATCTGTCTTTGGCTTGATACTGCTGCTCTGTTGTTGGGAGAACTGAATATTGTTGGGGGTACAGAACACTATCCATTATTGGGAGACAGGGCAGATCTGTTAGTCTTGACAGTGTTGATCCATTATTTGGGGGAGCAGAAAAAGGTTGGGGGAAGAAGGGATGTTTTATCAGAGCTATCAAACCTGACAGTACTGCTCATTTTAGTAGAGGAAACCGTCCTACAGGGATGAACGCAACTCATTTTGTAGATTGTATTTGTAGATTGCGTCCAAAATGCTGTGAAAACATGATAGGAAGATGTTTGTGTGTTAGGGATGTAAAACCTGACTTGTAGGCAAGAGCAAGGGATTATAAAATAAATTTCTTCTCCTTATAGGCAAGGCATTTCCAGGAGTTTTTATTAAAGTTCTCACATTGAGTACGATGATGTTTTGCATGGAACATTCAAGTACTGTATTGTGCAGAATTTTAAGTTGTCCAGACTTTGGATGACTGCTGCTTGAAGCATTAGATGCTTTTGTGGCACCAACCATTGGCTAAGCTTTCTGTGCTTCCTGTGTTTATGTGTATGCTTTCCTTCGCAAAGGCCAAAGGATACTAGTTACATCTTATGTATATTAGAGAGTAACACTCTAACTGCTTCTATGTGATTATTCAGAAAAACCTTACTTGAGGTCCATTGGTAACTATGCAAACTTAAAAGTCTGATATAAGAAAACAAACAAAGGCCAGTATCTGCTTAACCAGCTACACTGGTGAGGAGGTGATTATGTTATAGGCAGCAGCAGATCACTGCTAATTAAAGAGCCCCTGCTTCTATTTGAGTTGTGTGTATCTCACACACAATGAAACAAAGTTATGTACAACTCATAATTGAAACAGGATCACATTAATTAGCAGCAGTCACTGTGAGCTTTTTGTATATTACAGTCCTCATGCTCAGATGCAGCAAGTACAATATTTTAGGTCACAGACTTATACAGTTGTGAGTGTGGAGACTGAGTGAATTGTAATAATGACCTTTCAAATGACAATAACCTTATTAACATAAGTAATAAACTTTCCAAGCATTGATTATATAAATATCCTTTTCATTCTCCCTCTGAATTTTGGAGACAATGGTAAACATAAATTGTGGTTCCATAGAAACCTGCCCACACCAAATTTTCAGAATTCTCTTTGCATAAACGTATTTTTATTTATTTATTTATTTATTTATTTATTTATTTATTTATTTATTTATTTAACTTATATGCCGCCCACACTACCCAAAGGTCTCTGGGCGGCTTACAACCATTAAAATATAGTAAAAAAGATAAAACAATTAAAATACAATTAAAAATACAGTGCTCTAAAAATTGCCATCAGGACCCACAGTTGATATTATTTCAATTAAAAGACTTCTGGAACAGGAAGGTTTTGACCTGGTGCCGAAATGTCATCAGCGTCGGCGCCAGACGAATCTCAATTGGGATAGCGTTCCATAGTCTGGGGGCAGCTGCCGAGAAGGCCCTTTGTCTACAAGCCATCCCTCTTACCTCTTTGAGGGACGGCTCTTTCAAAAGGGCCCCCTGGCTAGATCTTAACTGCCGGGTAGGTTCATATGGAAGGAGGCGGTCCTTCAGGTATCCAGGGCCCAAGCCATTTAGGGCTTTATATGTCAAAACAAGCACTTTGAATTGGGCCCGGGCAGCAACTGGTAGCCAATGTAATTTAAACAGAATTGGCTTGATGTGTCCCCTTGCGGCCCCACCACTCACCAGCCGCGCAGCTCGATTCTGGACCAGTTGCAGTTGCCGGACTGTCTTCAAAGGCAGCCCCACGTAGAGTGCATTGCAATAATCTATACGAGATGTTACCACTGCGTGTGTAACTGTCATGAGACTCCGCTCGTCCAGGTAGGGCCGTAGCTGGTATAATTTCCGCAGCTGAAGGAAGGCGCCCCTGGCCACCGAGTCCACCTGGGCTTCCAGAGTTAGACTGGGGTCCAGGAGCACCCCCAGGCTGTGGACCCTGTCCCTTAGGGGGAGTGTAACCCCATTCAGGGCAGGGAAATGGCCCTCCAGCCTGTCCGGCGAACCACCCACTAACAGCACTTCCGTCTTGTCTGGATTGAGTTTCAATTTATTAACCCTCATCCAGTCCGTTATCAGGTCCAGACACGAGTTCAGCACAGAAACCGCCTCACCTGGATTGGTGGAAAACGAGAGGTAGAACTGAGTGTCATCAGCATATTGCTGACGCCTCAGCCCAAACCTCCTGATGACCTCTCCCAGCGGTTCCATGTAGATGTTAAACAGCATGGGGGACAGTATCGAGCCCTGAGGAACCCCATGACATAAACGCCATGGGACAGAGCAACTGTCCCCCAGCACCACCCTCTGGACACGGTCGGCCAGGAAGGAGCGGGACCACCGTAAAGTGGTGCCCCCAACCCAGCCAGCCTATCCAGAAGGACACCATGGTCGATGGTGTCGAAAGCCGCTGAGAGGTCCAGGAGTATCAACAGGGTCACACTCCCCCTGTCTCTCTCCCGGCAAAGGTACAGGGCGACCAAGGCAGTCTCGGTACCAAAACCCAGCCTGAAACCCGATTGAAATTGATCCAAAATTAAACTTTTGTCACCAAATCACTGTAATGCACATGTTTCTGAGCAGTCAGTGATTTCTACATTTGCACTGTTTTACCAACACTAGATCTGGATTGGATTAATTTGTAAATACTTTTGGTTTACTGTTCACATGCCAGTATACATGATTATAGCCTGTAATTGTGAAACTGCTCAGTAGAGCAGTGGTGGCAAATGCAGCCTGCCGACACCCTTTAGAAATACAATTAAAAAAATTAAATTAAAAGGAGTCCAAGAGGGGTGGGAGCTTCTAAAAAAAGAAATTCTAAAGGCACAACCACAAACAATTCCAACAAGAAAAAAAGGTAGGAGGTGGGAAAAAAGACCAGTGTGGCTTCAAAAAAAGCTCAGGGATGACCTAAAAATCAAAAAAGACATGTACAGGAAGTGGAAAGAAGGCCAGGCCACCAGGGATGAGTACAGACAAGTAGCAAGGAAATGCAGGGATGGCATTAGGAGGGCAAAAGCTGAGAATGAGCTGAGGTTAGCTAGAGACACTAAAAGCAATAAAAAAGCATTCTTCAGGTATGTGAGTAGCAAAAGACAAACAGAAGACATAGTGGCACAACTCCGCAGTGGAGATGGAAAAATGATAACAAAGAAAAGGCAGAGGTGCTCAATTCCTATTTTAGTTCAGTCTTTTCCCATAAGACAGACGATGAACTTCCAAACAAATTTGAAGTGCAAGTGTGTGTGTGTGTGGGGGAAACAGGATTGCAGCTGGAGATAGATAAACAAATAGTCAAGGAATACCTTACCACCTTGGACGAGTTCAAATCTCCAGGGCTGGATGAACTGCATCCGAGAGTAGTGAAGGAACTGGCTGAAGAACTCTCAGAACCACTATCCATTATTTTCTTGAAATCATGGGAGATGGGTGAGGTGCCAGAGGATTGGAGGAGGGCCAATGTTGTCCCTATCTTCAAAAAGGGCCAAAAAGAAGAACCTGGGAACTACAGGCCAGTCAGTCTGACATCAATCCCAGGCAAAATTCTGGAACAGATCGTAATGTGGTCATTGTGCAAGCACTTAGAAAACAGTGCAGTAATATCTAGAAGCCAACACGGATTTGTCAAGAACAAATCTTGCCAAACTAATTTGATCTTGTTTTTTGATCAGGTCACCTCCCTGATAGACAGAGGGAATGCTGTAGACATAGTGTACCTTAACTTCAGCAAAGCTTTTGACAAAGTGCCCCATGATATTCTGATTAGCAAGCTAACTAGGTGTGGGCTGGATAGATCAAGTGTCAGGTGGATACACAATTGGCTACAGAATCGTACTCAGAGGGTGATGATTAATGGGTCCTTCTCTAACTGGGAGGAGGTAACAAGTGGGGTACCCCAAGGCTCAGTTCTGGGCCCGGTGCTCTTCAATATTTTTATTAATGACTTGGATGAGGGAATGCAGGGAATGCTTGTCAAATTTGCAGATGATACCAAATAGGGCGGAATTGCTAATACCCTAGAAGACAGAAACAAAATTCAAAATGACCTTGATAGGATGGAACACTGGGCCGAAAGCAACAGAATGAAATTCAACAGGGATAAGTGTAAAGTACTGCTCTTCGGAAAAAGAAACCAATTCCACAGTTACAAGATAGGGGATACCTGGCTCAGCAAAACTACGAGCGAGAAGGATCTTGGAATTGTCGTAGATCAGGGGTCCCCAACCCCCGGTCCGTGCCCCAGTGCCGGTCCGTGGCCTGGGCTGGACTGGGCCACGGAGACAGATCTCCCGCACGCACTTCCCCGCGCCCCTTTGCACTTGTATGTGAGTGCGCCCACATGAGCGCCCCCACCCCTTTGCGCATGCGCGCAAGCACGGGGGGTTGCCCTGCCTTCCCCGCACATGGACCCCGTCCTCCCCCAACCGGTCCGCGGTGTCAAAAAGGTTGGGGACCACTGTCATAGATCACAAGCTAAATATGAGCTGACAGTGTGATGTGGTTACAAAAAAGGCAAATGCTATTTTAGGCTGCATTAATAGAAGTATAGTTTCCAAATCCCACCAGGTGCTAGTCCCCCTCTATTCAGCACTGGTTAGGCCTCACCTTGAGTATTGTGTCCAGTTCTGGACACCACACTTCAAGAAAGATGCTAACAAATTGGAACAACTTCAGAGGATCATTCACAAGGATGATCAGGGGGATGGAAACCGAGCCTTATGAGGAAAGGCTGAAAGAATTGGGCATGTTTAGCCTTGAGAAAAAAAGACTGAGGGGTGATATGATAGCACTTTTCAAATATAGTAGTACCTCGGTTTGCGAAACGGATCCATTCTACACGACGTTATGTAGTACGGAAATTTTGCAAACCAAAACGCCAATTGTGCTACGAAAGGGGCGGCGCTATAGGCGCAATGCGCCCTGGGAAAACCCTTTCATAGTGCAAAAAAAAGAAAGAAAAGAAAACAACGTAAACCAGGGCTTTCTTACAGATTTCGGTTCGTAAACCGGGGGTACTACTGTATTTGAAAGGCTGTCATACAGAGGAGGGGCAAGATCTGTTCTCGATCAACCCAGAGTGCAGGGCATGCGACAGTGGGCTGAGGTTAAAGGAAGCCAGATTTCGGTTGAATATCAGGAAAAACTTCCTAACTGTTAGAGCAGTGCGACAGTGGAACCAGTTACCTCCGGGAGTTGGTGAGTGCTCCAACACTGGAGGCTTTCAAGAAAAACTTAGATAATCACCTGGCAGATATGCTTTGATTGTATTCCTGCATTGAGCAAGGGGTTGGACTTGATGGCCTTGTGGGCCCCTTCCAACTTCACTTTTCTATGATTCTGTGATTCTAAATTCACTCAGGAAGTACACCTGTGTCCTCTCGGGGTGCCTATTTATTTATTTATTTATATATTTATTTATATGCCGCCTTTCTCCCCAGAGGGGACCCAAGGCGGCTGACAACAGGTACAACAACAGTTTTAAAAAGACTATATAAGTATCATATCTAAACCATCTTCAAGAACACTTTCTCGCACTCATTTAAAGTCTTGTTAGATAATTTTATCTCATATTTTGCCCACCACAATACCCGTGGGCTCTCACATTGTCCCCAAATTATTATTATTTTAAAAAACAATGGCTGCTAGAGAACATGAGGTGCTTTTTCAGATTTTTAGAAATAGTCTGAATTCTGATGGGGATTTATGTGTGTCTAAATTAAATTGTGTAACTGACTGCACCATATTGTCATTACTTAGTCTGCAGCTTTTACTTAGTACTGAGTACTCACTTGATGTGTATCTGAATGCATGCCTCATAGTGCAATTAATCCCTCATTAATGACCAGCAATTTGCCTTGGTGAGTTACTCAATTTAACTTATGCATTCATAAATTGCTGAAAAGGTTAGTTATACCTTAATTGCATTAATCATCTTTTAAAATCTTCCTTCTGTTGAATTTGGCTAATGACTTTGGCCTTCATTCAAAGAACACTTTTTCTTTCTACCATATGGCTCAATGGTTAAGGACTGCCTTATTAAACTAAGTACCAGTGTTGTGAAGAGTACTAATACACACAGAAATAAAATTTAAACTTATAGAATTAAATCTATGTATTGAATTAGTTTGAAGGAATGAGTTTGATTTTCAGAGAATGAGTAATAAATATGTAAATTAGAAAGTGTTTTAAAAATTAAAAGTTATACCTATCCAATCTTAATTATGTGTGCTTACATATGGAGAATTCTTTGTTTTTAGTTTATTTGAGGTAAGGATTATTTATTTATTCATTCATTCATTCATTCATTTTTTTTGTTTGTTTGTTTGTTAATATTTGTATTAAAAATATTTTAAAAGTTGCTTAGCTGCCTTAGTCATGTTCTTTCCTTCTGTGGCCCCACTTTTTGGAAATATGCCCCCCCCAAACTGCCAGCCAATCTGAAAAAATAGCCCCTTGCCCTGCCAGAGTTGCCAGCCCCTGCAATAAGCAATGTGATCCTGATCTTTAATGACTTACCTAAGCCTAGCTTATCAAGCTTATTTCCTCACCACACTTCTAATTGAAAACACTAACCTAAAAGAAGTATATTAGTAACTTTAGTAGTTTTCTTGGAGATTCTGATCTGTCGTTTCAGATTACAGTTGCCCGTTTTGGAAGTTATGTTGTTTCAAACTGTAATTTTTAAAATATTATTTTGGCTTTGATAGCCATACAGAGAAATCTGTAGTTTCTCATACTTTATGCATGTCAGCTGTGATCACTAGGTGTTTTAGTATAGTTTCCTTGGTAAGGTATGTCTCAGAGCTTGGAGTGTGTTTTTGTTTTTGTTTTTAAAATGTAATACTTTTGGCATTATTCTCTTTTTGAAAATTGTCCCACAAATCGTGGATGTGTAAATATTATTTTTTAGAATGCATAAATATTATTTTTAATACTAAATCTCCCCCAGTGCTTACAGTCATTTCTTTATATCTCAAATGGAACATTGGGCACTTGTTATCCCAAAAAGCAGTGTGTTGTAAATAACATCTTTACTTGTACCATGCTACTTTGAAGCTCTTGTATTTCTTTTTCACTGTTTAGGTTTATGATGTAATTGGCTGGAGAGCTTAGGGCTTGTCTACATGGTCTCTTTTAGAGTGGGCTGATGCAGCCTAAATAGGGTTGCTTGGTGTTGGGTAGAGGTCCAGTATGTCATTTGGTGGACCTAAGCAACCCTATTTGGTCCAGCTTCTTCTGCTGGGAATTTTCCATATTGTGAAGTGTCTTAAGAAGACAATCGCTTAAGGATATTGGCAAATTAAACTGTCTGCGAGAGAGAGGGAGTGTAATTTTTTGAGACTATATTAGGGCTGTGTTGATGCTCTACATCATTTATGTGTGTGTGTGTAAAATTTTAAAAGCTGTATAGATGCCATTCATTATTTTCTCATCTGACAGTGGGTTTTCAGTCTTTATTTTGAGAATTTGCTGGAATTTGCATATGAAACTATTTCATCTTGAGCACAAATGTTGGGGAGGCATTTGTGATATTATACATAATATCTATGTTGCAGTGTTTATAGGAGTCGTAGATTATTTTAGCAAAGGGTCTCGTGGGGCCTTAAGGACTAACAAATTGTATTTGGCATAAGCTTTCATAGGCTGCAGCCCACTTCAATCCACAAAAGCTTACCAAATAAAATTTATTGGTCTTTAAGATGCCAGAAGACTCTGTTGTTTTTGTTGCAAAAAACAGGCAGTGCAATTCTACCTCTAAAAATTTGCCAGCTGAACAGAAATGTCTTGTGCCGGCACAACTCCGTTGTGCTAGCTGATCTCAGATCTGCTTGCATAACTGGATCTGCTACTACAACTTTTTTGCTGACTGACATCAGCTGGCAGCAGAGCCTAAAATCATGCTTTACCTTGTTGATCAGTGTCAGAAGAGGGATGCAGGTGTGGAATGAAAATTAAGTGCCCAAACTCATTGTTCCAGAGGCTTTATTAAGCAGCACAGCTAAATGGGAAGCACTGGAGAGTGAAGAGAATATAGTAGATGTAAGGTCAGTTTGCTCAAGGGAAAAACACAGATAGAAGAGATTAGAATGAAAGAGCAACCAGCATTTCAAGGCTATCTAAATATGAATTTGAAACAGAGGTGCCAAGGAGGGGTGACCATAACTTATAAATTCTACCTTCAGCCATCTTTCTGGAACATAGAAGTTTACTTTATCTTGCTGTCTATCAAGGCTCCTGGGACTTCTGATGACCAAACAGACCAACTACTGTGCCTTTGCATGCTCCTTTTGTTTTTGGTGACTGATTTATCAGGCTGAATTAATGGCTTGACTCAGACTATGCTAACCTCCTGCTTTTCAGTAAGGACTGGCTTAAGATGATGCAACCCTGGTGCTTGCTGACACATGAACAGGTCAGAAAAGAGGAGGAGCTGAGGGAGCTGAGTTACAGGAGATTGAAACTGCTGTCATCCCATACTCACAGTCACTATAAAGTTAGGGCAGGATTAGCATAGCCCTAGGGGAACATACAGCATCGCTTGGCTGGGAGGGTTTGGAATTTTGCAGAGCCTTAGCCAGCTCATAGTTAGCTCTGGTATTCCTCACGTATCCTGTTAGAATTGTGCCCCTAGTTTCCTGAAACTACAATTCTTTTACTCTGGATATGTGCTTTTTTCAAACTGCATGACTCAGTTCCAGTGATTTGTTGCCTGAGTGAGCCTCGGATATGCACACAGTTACAACTGCGAAGGACATCCTTAGTAACTGGAATGAAGTGCTGTGTCTTTTCCTTGAAGTGAATGAAGGCAGACAAAATGCTTGAGAGTTTGATAGGTGTTGGAATGCTAGGATGAAATTTTGGACTAGGCATTTGTTCTTTTATTGAATTATTTGCTTGATGATTTGCTTTGGCCAAACTGCTTGTATGTGGCTGTTATGTGCTTTCAAGTCACGTCCAATTTATGGTGACCCTGTGAATGAGCAATCTCCAAAATGTCCTGTCCCCAGCAGCCCTGCTCAGTTCCTGTAAACTCAAGCCTGTGGCTTCCTTTGGGGAACCAGTCCATTTTGTATTTGGTCTTCCTCTTTTCCTGCTGCCTTCTAACTATCCCAGCATTATTGACTTTTCCAGAGAATTTGCCTTCTCATGATGTGCCCAAAGTAGAACAGCTTCACTTGCACCTTTTTTTGCCTCCAGAGATAGTTCAGGCTTCATTTGATCTAGTACCCACTTTTTCATCTTTCTGGCAGTCCAGTATATCCACAAAGCTCTCCTCCAGCACCAGATTTCAAACAAATCATTTTTTTCCCCTGTAAGCTTTCTTTACTGTCCAGCTTTCACACCCATACATGGTGATCAGAAATATAAGAGTGTGGATGCTCTTGGTCTTGGTCACCAGTGACACATTCTTACACTTGACGATCTTCTCTAGTTCCCTCATTGCTGCCATTCTTAGTCACAGTCTTCCTCTGATTTCTTCTCTGCAGTCTCTATTAGAATTGATGATTGTACCAAGGTATACAAAATCTTTAACTATTTCAGTTTCTTAATTGTCAGTGTTAAACTTGTGTAGTTCTATAGGTCATGTTTTTGTCATCTTAGCATTCAGCTGCAGTCCTGCTTTGACACTTTCTTATTTCACTTTCACTAAAAGTGGTTTTAAGTCATTGCTGCTTTCTGCTGGTAAGATGGTGTCATCTGCATATCTTAAATTACTTATGTTGCTTCTGTCAATTTTTACTTCTCCTTCATCTGCATCTAGGCTGGCTTTCCATATGATATGTTCTGCATACAGATTGAACAGATATGGAGATTAAATGAACCCTTGTCTGACATATTTACCTATAGGAAACCATTCTGTCTCTCCATATTCTGTCCTAATAGCTTCTTGTCCACAATACAAGTTACTCATTAGGACAATAAAATGCTGGGGCACTCCCATTTCTTTCGGAGCAACCCATAGTTTCTCATGAACTTCGCAGTCAAAAGCTTTGATGTCGCCTATAAAGTATAGGCTGATCTTCTTCTGAATTTCTTCGATGCTTTCCAGAAGTCAGTGGGTATTTGCAATATGACCTCAAGTGCCTCTTCCTTTTCTGAATCCAACTTGAACATCAGGCATTTCTTGCTCCATATAAGGTAAAAGCATTTGTTGCAATACTTTGAGCATCACTTTGCTTGCATGTGTGATTAGAACAAAGGTTCTGTAGTTACTACACTCCTTGACGTCTCTTTTCTTGGGGATTGGAATGTGTTTTGAGCATTTCCAGTCTGTGGGCCATTGTTTTGTTTTCCATATTTGTTGGCATATTCTTGTTAGGATTTTGACAGATTCAGTCTTTGTGGCTTGAAACAGTTCTGCTTGTGTGCATTATCTTAAATTAAAATTGCCATAACACAAGTGGCTAATTCTCAATATCTCGATTGTTGCTTATTTTTCTACAGGAATTTAATACTTGTTTTGGAAACACTGTGTAAACCATTTGGAAAGGAAATTCCTAGGGTTAAACACTACTTGTCCCATGTTGTTATTGTAAAGCCTTCAAATAAATACTCAGTATCTATATATTAATAGACAAGAACATGTGTCCCTATGTGTGTGCCTGACTTCAATACCATGAAACCTAGGTACTTGAAACTGGGTGTGCCTATTAAGGGCACTCTATGGGTGAGCACCTTCAGTTTACTTTGTTTCTAAAATAGGCTAAATGTAGTAGTTTGTAGCACCATCTTTAATCACTTGCTGGTATGCATACTAATCTTGCTTAGAAAATAAGTTGTAGTCTGGCCTGAGATAGTCCTTTCTGAAGTGGAACTGTAGCCAGCACCATGTGGTGCTTCGCTCTGAAGGGTCCCAAGCTATTTCAACAGTTATCAAGGAGGGGCTAATTCATGATTAATGTAGATAGGGAGTGGGCAGAAGGAAAGGCTGAGAGAGCACCATGGGAGAAAGAGAAAAAGACTAGCAAGAAGAAATGGCGGGGGAGAGAACAGAACGAGGAAAGGAAACAGGGAAGAGCAGTATAATGGGCAGGGGAAAGGTTTCTAACTCATGCAAAACTTGGTAATTCCAGTTACTCTAAAATAATATTTGAAGTGTGGATGGGGTATATGTAGTGAGAAATTTGATGAAAGCAAGTCTTGAGTTTCCTTTTGTAAATCACAAAATACACTGAAAAAAAGTAATCCATAACAAAACACCTGTGATTCTCCTTAAAAGCCTTTCTAGATTAAGACCTAAAACCTAGACCTAGAGCTATATCATTATCTAGTTAAGACCTAGTTCTGAATATGCTTTAAAATACAGTATAATGCTATATTGGCTTATCTTTTTATGGATGAGGTCTAGGGCTTAAACCAATCTGTAGTCCAATTCTGAGCAAAAGTCAAGACTAAAATGTAAAGTTTGCAATAAAGTGTGGTACCTGGACCGAGGCTAGAACCACTGTTTAATTTTAAAATGACTCTTTAGAAATCAGTGGTTCATAATTCTTTAAGAATATTGGTTCAGTGTTCCAAAAAGGCTTTGCACTTTGTTAGTATTCCCTGAATATATAGCTTTTTTGGTTAGTTATTCTATATCTGTGGTGGTTATGATTTAGATTTAGAAGAGTTATTCTACAAAGAAGAGGCTTTCTATTTGTGGAAGGGCTTTTAATCCTTCAAAGAGAAGAAGAGTAAAAGTGAGGAAATTAACAATTTTAACTGAACCAGCCTTCTCCGTCGAGTCCTCTACACAACAGTGGTCCCCAACCTTTTTGCCTCCACGGACCGGTTGAGCGTGCAGGTGGGGGGCAGGGGGGCATCCGTATGGGCACGGGAGGGGCTGTGTGTGCATCTGTGCGTGCATGGGAGGGGCCGTGCGTGCGTGGGAGGGGCAGTGTGTGTGTGTGAGGGGCCGTTGGAGGGGCCATGCATGTGTGGGAGGGGCCGTGTGTGCATGGGAGGGGCGTGCATGCGTCTGTGCATGTAGGGGGGCAAGAGATTTGCGGCCCAGTCCTGGCAAGGCGACGGACCGGGACTGGTTCACGGACCAGGGTTTGGGGACCCCTGCTCTATAACACACTACTCTCATTGTTGTAGATACTCTCAAACCTCTGAAACATGTGGAAGGGAACAAAGTATTGTGACACTGGGAAGGTGCTAATCCACAACATGGGATCCCCTTCATTTGTAAAGTCATTTTCATGAGAGCATTCTAATCAATGAAAAACATTCCTGATTATTCAGTTTCATCCTAATCCTGTATTTCAAGTTTTTCACTTTAGTTTGTATATCTGTAACATTTGTTTCACACAAAACATTTATAATTTCTTTGGTCCTTTATGTTGAACAGTTCAGGCCGTGGTACTTGTCTTGATAATGAGCCTCCAAAGCGTGATTTTATATATCCTGCGGTGGCACCAGGTCAGGTATATGATGCTGATGAGCAGTGTCGCTTCCAGTATGGAGCTACATCACGCCAGTGTAAATATGGGGTAAGAAGTCTTAATCCTTACATTAAGTGTGCTCCTTTGTAATTTCTGTGTATGTCTTCATGTCATAAATAGTTAGATGTAACAGTCAGTGACAAAGCTTTCCATTAATAATTTGCACAGTAGCACTGTTGCAAATAAGAAACAAGAAATGTTTATGCTGCATCTTTTGCTTGAGTCATTTGTATATATTATTTTCTCAAATGTTGGACTAAAATAAACTGGGCAGTTTTCTTCAATGTCAGTAAGCTTTAACTAACTCACAACACCTATGCCATTCATTTGTTAGTTGTAAAATTGCTGCTGATGTCTGGTAGAACAAGTTCATGAGATATTAAACTTCCAGGTGCAAACCTCACAATACAGCTTTCATTGTAGGTTATACACAGTTTTCCAGTCATTTTCCTGTAATTTTATCACTAAACATCCTTATATTATTTCTTGCTTCCTGTTATAGTGATGGAAATAATAACAACAACAATAGTGATACTTCTATTTTTACTGCTGTTGCTACTAATGACAATAATGAACTGCACAGAAGATAACAAAGTGGTGTTAAAATGTATTCCTTCCTGTTTAATAAGAGTATTATCAGTTAATTATAGTCATTCAAATTTGTTTGAAATAATACAATTGCATGTTGAATTTCAGAGAATATGTAGAATTTGTACAACATCAGTTGCACTGATTCTGCAGTGTCAGTCACCAGCTGTGTTTAAATATGAAAATGGTATTTCAAAAGTACATTTTGTAGATTCTTGTTTCCAAGTTACATATTATTTTATACACTTTTTAAATAAAAGAATGTTAATTACTATAATATTTAGTCAAGTCTAAAACCCCTCTATATAACAATTCACCTGATTACACTAATCACTTCTGTTAGAGCTGTAGCAGATAGGGAATTCCTTTTAAACATCCCTGGGGTGATAAGTACAATATTATTCTTGGAATGACTTTTGGCGGTTCTTACAGCAACAGATTTAAAAGTCGTGTGTAGTTGGCTAGCTGTCTGGTCAGGTCTCTTATTCTTGATTGAGAAATCAAGGGCTTTATTTTTCTATTTAAGCTCCACGTCTCCCTCTGTTCTGTTTCCCTTCTTTTTATATCAAGTCCACATGCTTTAGTACTTTCCTTTTGACTTTTTGCTGTAGACAGACACTGTTTCTTAGTATGCATTCAGTATGAATGCATACAGTACCCATACAATCAAACATTTAATTTGGTTGTATGGGTATCAACGCAAGGTATATTATATTTTAATATGCATTACAAAGTAAGAAATATTTATGTTGCCATTGAGCAGATGAGTCATACTTTCCATTAGCCACTTATCAGGTGGTATATTCAGTGTTGCATTGACAACATTGTGCAATTGTACTGAGTGGGTAGACTTCAAAGAACTGTCGCAAAGGTCTTATGCATGGGAGCTCCTAGACTGTTCAGCTTACCTGTAGACACTTGTGAGATAAACCACTTGGCTGAAATGTAGGGATAGCATTTCATGTTTGGTTCTGTACTTCTTTTGGGGGACTTACATTTAATACATTTACCTTCATACTACTTCTTTCCTCAGTAGATCTCAGATCTGTTTGTGTACTCTTCTCTCCCACGCCCCATTCTGTTTTATCTTGCAATGATCTTGTGGGATAGCTGAGGTGAGAATCAGTTTTGTAACAGAAAGAGAATTTGATTCTAGATCTCTCCCATCCTAGTCTGACATGGTATTCGTTAGACCACATTGGCTTTGAACTGCATTTTGGCAGTCCTTATTAAACCTCCCATCAATAAAACCAATTCAGTTTAATTTTAATGCAACTCTTTTTAAACTCTTTCTCCTTATGATGTGTCTAATTTTCAAAATGGAAAAGTTGTGGGCACTGGTATCATTTGTATTTCTTCTTTTAAGTTTCTACTACTTATAGGCTTGAATCCTGTTGGTATTATGTGTAGGGTTTGTATAACTTGCTATGACTAATTGCAACTTAATAATGAAGCTTTGGGGTGCATCTTATTGCACAGTTGGGCACAGGACCAAGAGAAGGCATGGTGCCTTGTCACAGTTACCTGCAGTAAGTTATGCGAACTTTTCTGTGAACACTTATAGGATTCTGTCCATTGTGTAGTTCGGAAGGAAGCGACAGCGAGCAAATATACAGAATCAGTACCTTTAAGAAAATAACTTTTTAAGCATTTCATAGGCTGTTAATATTTATCAAAGTATTGTGCCCTCTTAGAGCACTTCCTTTACTTTTGAGTTCCAATGTCAGATGAAGGTACAAAAATATTTGAGTGTGTCTGCATTCAGGAAGTACATTACATTGGAGGGATGTTGATTTTTCTAGCAGTAGTGCTCCCTTCAGTTGGGATTCAGGAAGTAAGTCTTACTAGGATGGCAAGCAACAGCAGAGAGATGAATTCAGTGGTCATGCTTTGATTGATTGGTTGTAGGATAAAGGGCTTGTCCCACTGAGGTGGGCACATGGATTCTCTGGGGCTGAGTGATAAAAAACAGGGCAAAACCAATGTATTAGATCCATCTTTTCTGAGTAGGGATATAGAGCAAGTATTTTATCCAGCTGCAGTCTACATTCCTGCTTAGAATGTCCTGTCCTTTCCTCTCAGGACCAGAAACTGTGCTTGGGACAGAGAGTAAAGGAGCAGCTGATTCTTCTAGAATGCTGGTGCTCTCTCACCCCACACTTTCTGCATATACAGTATGTTTATATTGTATGTAGGTAGCCCTGCTTTTATAATATCCCAATATATTTCCTGTAGAGCTTCTTTTGAAACCAGCTTCATTTAGAACACTACAGCCCAGTTAGATGGCAGTGCTTATTTGGACCATGTCCCAAACAGTTTTTTGTGTACTACTAGAGCATGAAAAACCAAGCATGTTGGTGGTTGTTTTTTTTTTTAAGCTATTTCAGCTCTTAGGGATCACTGTAGTTAGTTAGCTGTTCAGATTGTATAAAATTTGTTGAAATATGACCATCACAACCACCAGGAGAAATATCTGGTAAATAAAGCCACTTAGAATTTAGCTTTCAAAAACAGTTGAGGAAGGATTTTGTTAATATTTGGTGCAATTTGATGACTCTCACCAGAAGACAAATAGTCTGAAAACAAAGAACAATGAAAATGAAGAAGAAATGAAAATAAGAAGAAATAGTTATGCTTGATTTTTTTCTAATATGAATTTCTGTTGGTTTTCAATAACGAACATTGTTTTAACATGAAAGTGACTATCTTAAAGCTAAAACTTAAGAGTTCTTTTGCTGCTACTGTGCTGCATCAACAAATTTTGGTGGCATTGAATGTCCAAGAACAAATATGATTTTGGACCATAAATTGGCCATCCCTCTTTTTTAAAAAAAATTTATTAAACAAACATCCGACCTAAACAACATAAACCTAACACCACAATAAAATACAATTACATAATACACTAGTGCCACCATCACCCTCAGGGCTAGCATTAATAATATTTTTAAATTTCATTCAGCCCATTTTCTCTCCAAAACTTCATTGTTTCTTCCCTCGGTGTATACCCCTTCCCTCTCCGAAATGCATATTCCAAGAATACACTCCATATTTTCTTAAAATCATTATTTTTTGATAGGCCTCTTCTTATTTTCATATCACATGTCAGTTTATCATTAATTGCCATAACCCATAGTTCTCTATACCATTCCTCTAAATTGAGTTGGTTATCATTTTTCCAGTTTCTTGCAAAAATTAACCTTGGTGCCGTAATCATTATTACTATTAAGTCCTTATTTTCTTTCAACAATTGATCCTTCTTAACTAAATTCAATAAAGCCATTGACGGGGACATTTGAATATTTAATCCAGTTATTTCCCTTATTTCTTTAAAAAATTGCTTCCATTCTTGCTTTCTTACTTCACATGACCACCACATATGTATATACGTCCCCTTCTCTTTTTTACACTTCCAGCATAGTGATGATGCATTTTTATTTATTATATTCAGTTTTACCGGCGTTAAATACCACCTCCATATTATCTTATAACAATTTTCTTTTATCCTTACAGACATGTTCTTCATAATCCTTTGGTCCCACATTTTATCCCATTCTTCTCCTATTACTTCTTTATCCAAATCATATTGCCACTGTGTTTTTAATCCTTGTGTATCCTGTTCGGCCTGAATTAATAATTTATATATTTGACTTACAGTTCCCTTTCTTTCTGTCTTTTCCTCTAATTTCAATCTTTTTTCAATAATCTCTTCAAATTTTATCATTTTTCTACTTTTCCCTTCCTTACTATTCCATTCCCTTGTCCACCTTTCTATTTCAATCATATTAAACCAAGAAATCCCCTCTCCTCCCAAAATCTCTTTTATATTTCCTTTATCTCTCATCTTCTCCATCCAGTCTTTTATCCAGTCTTTTTATCCTATTTTTAAAATATATTCTTAAGAGTTTTTTTAAGATTTTTCTGGAAAATTCTTTAAATCCACCACCTGGGATAAAGGAGAGATCGGTGGGCTCAATATACCTCTAAACTTTTTCCAATTTTCTAACATATTTTTAAGGAAAGGGTTAGTAATCTTTTTAATCTCTTCTCCAATTTTTCTTTAAACAATATACTTTCAATGCTTTCTTCCTTACCCTGCATTTCTATTTCTGTCCAAATTAAATTTTTATTACCTTTAATAATATCTGGAATATGTCTGAGCTGATTTGCTGTATAATATAATTTTAAATTGGGTAATCCAAGACCTCCCTTTTTTTGTGTTACATACCATAATTTCTTATTAATCCTCACTCGTTTATTTCCATTGCAATAACAATTTATCATTATCTGCCATTCTTTCAGTTGTTTTTCTGTAATCTTTATAGGAAGCATCCAAAATATAAAATTTAATTTAGAAATAATTTTCATTTTGCATAATGCCACTCTACCAAACCAAGAAATCTTTAATTTCTAATAATTATTTAGCCTTCCAGTTATCTTTTTTCAATCTATCCAGATTTATTTTAATTATATCCTGTAAATTCCAAGTAATATTAATCCCTAAATATTTAATAACATTTCCCATTTTACCTTCAAATATTGTTTTCATTCTTCTTTTCTCCTCATCCGAGTGGTTTAACAATAAACATTCTGACTTTCCCCAATTTACTTTTAATCCTGTTATACCCTCGAATTCCTCCAAATGTGATTTAAGCCTTTCTGTTGTTTTTATTGGATTTTTAACTATTAGTAATGTGTCATCAGCAAACAAGTTTATCTTCCCATTTTCTTTATGTTCTATCCTTACAATCTGTTTATCATCTCTAATTATCTGTGCCAATAATTCTATTATCATTGTAAATAATACTGGAGATAAGGGGCAACCTTGTCTTGTACCTCGGCCTAGGTGTATTGTCTCAGCTATTCCACCATTAACTATTACTCTAGCTGTATTCTGTGAATATAATTAGTGAATTGTCTGCCTAAAATTAGGTCCAAACCCTAGATATTTAATTAATGTCTTTAACGTATCCCATTCCACTGAATCAAATGCTTTAAATATGTCTAACGATAGTACTCCGGCTTTAGAGTTAGTTTCTTTAGTTAAATGCATTAAATTAAGTACCCTTCTCATTAAATCTGACATTTGTCTGCCTTGTATAAATCCATTTTGGTCTTTTTCAATATAACTCCCCATAAAGTTATTTAATCTCTTTGCCATTATTGCTGTGAATCTTAGCATCTTGATTTATCAGTGATATGGGTCTATATGCTTCCATATTTATTGGATTTTTATCTGGTTTCAATATTAAAACAATCAATGACTCTTTCCATGATTGTGGGATTTCTTCTCCCATTAATATCTTATTAAATAACACTTTTAACTTTGGTAAAAGAATCTTTTTAAATACTTTATAATATTCTGGGCCTAATTCATCTGTTCCGGGGGTCTTTCCTGTCTTTAAGTTATTTATAATATCCTCTATTCCTTTATCAGTAATTAACTGTTCCATTTTATTTTTATCATAATCTAACTGTTTTTTTATTAAAATTGTTTTTTATATAATCTTCAATTTTCATTATAGAAAGATTTTTACTAGTATATAAAGTTTTATAAAATGTTTGAAACGCTTCCAATTTCTTCATTTTATTACATCTTTTTCCATTCAAATCTTGTATTACTCCTATATTACTTTTATTCTTTTTTATAGAAGACACTTTAGCTAATAACTTGGAGTTCCTGTTACTAAATTCAAAAAAATCTCTTTTTAGATAAATAAAGTTTCTTTGTACCTTTTCCAGATGAATCCCTTCCAGTTCCTTCCTCTTTGCTTGTAATTCTATTATAGCTTTCTTATCTCTAGTTCTTATAACTATTTTTTCTAATTCCTTTATATTATCTTCTAAGTCCTGTATTCTTTCCCCCTGCTGTTTTTTAAGTATATAAGATGCTTTACATGCATACTACCCTCTTTCCACAGACTTCATAGTGTCCCAGATTATTTTAGGTTGACCTCCTCCCTTCTCATTTATTTCCCATGTCTCTTCTAAATCTTTTTGAAATTTTTCAATCAGGTTTGGATACTGAAAAATATTCGCATCAATTTTCCACCTTACTGCCTCCTTATAATCACATTTAAACATCAATTCCATATTCACTCTGGCATGATCCGATATTTGGATGACTTCAATGGCTGTATCATTTACCCTTGGCAGTAAATCTTTAGAGACAAATATATAATCTATTCTTGAATATGTATTATGCACCTGTGAGTGGAAGGAGAACTTTATTTCTTCACCCTTTAATTCTCTCCAAACATCTTTCAAATCTGTTTTATTAATTAATCTATTTAATATTGTACATTTAATTTCCCCTTCCCCAATTCGCAATTTTGATTTATCCTTCTTCATATCCATTACCATGTTAAAATCTCCTGCTAATATCACGAAACCTTTCCTCAATTTATCCAACCTTCTCAATATATTTTCAAAAAATTCCTCCTGTCTCTCATTGGGTGCATAAACATTTACAAGTGTAATGTCTTCTCCTTTTATTTTACCTTGCAATATTAAATATCTGCCTTGAGTATCCTTTTCCATTTTTTCAATTTTAAATTCACATTTTTTAATATTAATATTGCTACTCCCCAAGATTTTGAAGTCCCGAATGATTTTTCATAAATTTGAATCCATTTGCCCTTCAATTAATTAAAACCCTCCTTTTTTTGATGAGTTTCTTGCAAGAATACAATATCCATATTACTTTTATTCAATGCATTTTGTATCCTAGCCCTCTTTGTGTTAGGCCATCCCTTTTGTAAGGGTTGGAGAGTCTATTACTCTTTCCAGGTGCACAACAGGCAGAAATTAACTCATGCAAATTCATCAAGGATTTCAAAATGGAAACTGTATTTACACTTCAGTGGCAGCCCCCTGCAAGGAAGATGAGAGGCTTTGTTTTATAGCTTAATTAGTTTACAGCAATGTTTCTCAAACTAGAGTGGGAACTAGGGATGTGATCTTTTAGATTTTTAGATTTCAGTTCCTGGAATACTCCAAGAATTCTGGGAATCACAACCTAGAAACTGACATTGGCACACTAGATTTCACCCTGCCCCCCAGAGATGGGCTTTAGAATGATTTATCTGTACCATCGGACTCCTTCGGGCTTCCTGTTTCCTGTGCTTGGTTTATAAAAAAAAAGTGGGGGAACTGCTGCAGTGCTCCTTGGGAGAGGCGGTCACGCTGCCCATTAAGAATGCCCATTATAGAGGGCTCCTTCCAATGAACTATGCTCAAGCTGCACCTGCTGAAATGTCCTCTTTTAGGCAACATTTAAAGGTACAGGAACCCTGTCCTCTTCTTCACCTTAATCCCTTCAACAGCTTCATTATTTTCTTTTTCTTTTTTTTACTCTTTACTTTTATTTAGCAACTTAGTTGGTAGTGATGCATAAGATGTATGCAAATTCTTACCTATTTAAACAGTGTGTGATTTTGTTCTTGTTAACCAGAAACAAACAATAAAAACTCAATTCTCTTTACCATGTTGGATCAAGGTTTTACTTGTTCACTCAAAGTGAAGAATGCCAGGAAGCTGCAGTTGTTCATGACCATGAATTTAACAGATGCATTATTTCAGCAATATTAATATGATATATTATGCTATCCTATGGTTAGTTCCAGCCTCACCTGTGCCCTAGAACTGTCATGTGGCAAAGTTGCAGGCCTAAATCCTAGATGTCTGCATATTGGAATGGACACATGGAGTCTATGCAGCTGAAGCTACCATTTCCAGTAGTAATCAGCTAGCAATCAATATTGTCCCACAGAGAATGATCAAATTGGAAGGGAATTTGAAAATCATCTAGTTCAGTGCCCTGCCACAGGTGAAGGATGTAATAGAATGTTTCTTTTTAGCTGATTAAGTGAGAGAATGAGCAAGGACAAAGTCTAATATGTTAATGTCAGCATAACATTGCATATGAGGTAGCTTGATTTGGAGCAGTATTGTGGCAATCATTTTCTTTCCCAGGGTCAGCTTCATAATATGAAAACTGTGAGGTGGAGAAAGAGCACATATGAACATGTTTAGAAAGGAACGTCCTCTCTATAGGCAGTTGCTCAATCATGTATATACATTAGGTTACCTAATTACCTACAGAGAAAGACTATTAAGTGTCCAGGAGCAAAAACCAACACTGCAATATTGAAAAAGAGCTACTTTTTCCTAACCCTGTCCTAATACATAACTTACATTGGCTGAAGTTTGCAGGTAGTCCTGATGCATCTATGAAATGCAAACTTGGACCCCTTCTGTGTCATAAACTCAAAAGGCATGGAAGAGTAAGGCACCCTTTTTCTTAATCTTTCCACTCTATTGTTCATTCTGTACAATAAGGAAATATAAATGTACTGATTTCAGATAACAGAATAACTTGTGTAGAAGTTGTACAGGAGCAATGAAGAAGGATGCTTTCCCAATAAAGAAAATCAAGGTGGGCAAAGTGGGCTGGTTTTGTCTCCCACATCTCAAAAATGCAAAGAACATATGTTTACTCAGAAATTCCCTGTGTGGACTCTAAAGGGCATTTGAGTAATTTTGTCATGGTTTGGGAACCAATTTCACTATCTCCCACACTCCTCAGAGGTTTTCTGTATTCTCACACATTAAAAAGGCATTTAAAAAGAAAAATATTTGAGAGAGAGATTGGGCACAGGAGCAGATGCCCAAAGTCTACAGGTAGGCATGTGTGGCCCTCAGATTTCTGGGAGTTGCCCACCCCTGAACTAGATGATCCTCAACACCTCTTCACCTTTTCAACCCCTCTTCACCTTTCATGAGATCCTGCTGCTTTCTGCAGAATCAGTAGCTCACCCTCCATCCTTGGACACCTTAAGTCCTGCTTCAGAAGGCTGGGAAATCTTTTGGACCACATCATTGGTGCCATGGAGGGCTGCATTGGGACGGGGGAGGAAGGTTCCTACCATGAGCAATTTAGTGCTGTGACATTCTTTGCTTGATATAGTTCTCACTTTAATAACATTAGACAATTTCTGTCATCTGTGGAAGATGAATAGTTGGAGATTTAGGATAGAAAATTCACATATCTTATAATTGCCCTGTGGAATTCACTATCTCAAGATGTAGTGATGGCTGCTAACTTGCTTTGGTTTTAATTAGGATTATATAAATTCATTAAGGATAGTGCTAGAAATTGCTAATAGTTGAGATGGCTATACAGAAGGACTTGGTGAATTCCTGAAACTGCAGATAGTAGCCAACACTGCCTTCCAAATGCATATGACAAGTGGCCAAAAGGGCAAGTAGTGAAGTGCTGAGGAGTGCTTAAGCTGCTGGCAACCTGTCCCATTGGAGGAACCGAGGACTAAACCTTGTCCCTTGAAATAGCTGCTGGGAGGCTGTTTCTGCTCCTTGCCCTAAAGAGGCAGATGGGGGAGATGATCCAGGGGCTGCCCTTAAATTCGGACTGTGATCAGCTGCAGTACTGAAACAGCAGATATGGAGGTTATACTGTATATTCCCTGGGCAATGTGAAGTGAGGATGTAGGTGCACTCATGTCCTCCTTTCAGGATTCTCATAGGCATTCAGTTGACCACTGTGTGACTACAGTGCTAGAGTAAATATGATATGATCCAGCATGTTATTAAATTTTTTTAAAAAATGTTTTACTAATTTATTGTTTTAAACTTTTATATATATTTTTAATACTCTAGGCTAGCTTGGGTCATTTTTAGAAGAAAGGTGAGGTTTAAATAAATAAATAAATAAATAAATAAACAAACTTATAATAACAAATTGAACTGCTGTATTTTCATTAAATCTAAATCTTACAAAAAAAAAAAAGAACTATCCCCAACCCCAGAGTTTCCAGAAGAAAACAAAGGCTTCAGAATATTCAGTCAAAGCCATGATATTTAAGGAAAATGACATATTCAAGGCTGAATTTTGGAAATTGTACCGAATAAGAGTGTATTATTCTGCTGCTTCTGTCACTGTAATATTTCAACCAGCTTGATAGATTCAGTCTTATTTAAATATTTCATTAAATTTCTGATCTGCCTTCCAATATGAACTGGATTACAGACTGTTTAAAGTAGCCAATGTAAGATGATAATTAAAAAGAAAATTCAGGAAACAGCACTGCAGAATGAATTTTAAACAGGAACAAAACTGTAGCAGGTCATTCAGAGCATACAAATAATTAACAACCTAAGAAGGGAGTACTTTTGCTTGTCTCCTAAAAGTCACAACATTTGGTATTCAACAAATAGATTTATTTATTTATTTATTTAAAACAGACGTCAGCAACTTATAGAGGTCATCTGTCACTACCACCTCAGAATTGCTGAAGGTTTCTTTATCCCCTCTCAATGAAACAAGGCCTTTGTTTTAGAAGAGAATTGCGCATTCTAGATGCACAATTCTGCAGTTTTCGTGCCAAAAGGAAAAGAGGGTGAAGGAAGCAATTCTATCTTAAAATGATCTTTTGGGTACTGCATGTGGCCCAAAAGCAACATGATTCTCACTCTGACTCAAAGTATTTGTACTTAGGTTTTCTGCCAATTTAGGGGCAGAACAAAACAAGAGGAGAAGGTTCTATACATGGGGCATAGTTACAAAGAAAGACCAATCCCTGAATCCCTTATTTTAGAGGGTGGGGTAACCAAAGATTTCAGTGAAGTTCTTAAAAACCAGGAAGGTTTGTATGGGAGCAGATGGTGTTATAGTCTTCATGTTGTAAAGCAGAAGACATAGAAATACTTAAATTGTTACTAGATAATATTGATCCATCTCATATGCTCCTTTTCTTTGCCATAAGTGAGCTTAATTCAGGCAAGACTCACTGCTGTTTTACTGCTCAATTATATCCACTGAAAATGGGCACTGCAGTCCCATAGAATGATCAAGTGGCCTTTGAATTGCAAAAGAAAACGTATGGGACAGTGGAGGTAGTCTGTAGAAATACTGTATTATTTGATATTTCCATTGTTTGCCTCTGAGACATGCTTTGTGTAAAGAAGGAGGAATGCTAAGGTGGAATGGGATAGCTCATTTCCATCATTAGGTGGAGGTGAACTGATCCATTGCCATCATGCTTGATTCTATTAACTCCCTCTGACAGTTTCTGCCTGAGTATTCCCTGCCATCTCCCAAACAGTGCAAGAAGAATGCTTTGAACGGGTATATCTGTCCTGATCCACACTTTTAAAAAACATGGTTCGAGCAGCTCTGTCCTGCCTGAGCCAAAAAATGAACATTTTAGAAATGGAGATAAAGCTGTTTCTTGGAGCTTTCCTTTTTGAAAGTGTCACCTACCACAACTCATTGCCGTTGCTTGCATTTCAGAAACATTACTATCACTGCTTACCTTTAATTATTTAAAGTGGGCAGGGCGTGGATATTTCACACAGGGCCTTTCATAAACAACAATTTTTCATAGACAACTGCAGTAACACCCAAGTTAGTACACAGAAGGCAGAAATGGTGAATCACTTCTGAATATTTTATACCATGAAAACCCTATGATGAGACAATCCCAAATGAAACAAGAGATAGTACTGGAAGATTAGACTCCCAGGATGGAAGACATTCAGTCAGTTACTGGGGAGAGCTGAAGGACAAATATGAATTACACTGTCACTAATGAAACAACTGGATTAAAGCTTATGTGCACAGAGGCAGAAGGAAAATCTGATGATGCACAACACATACAGTTGGAACATGGAATATGAGAAGTACGTATCAAGGTAAACTTGAAACCATAAAGCAAGAAATTGAACATTAAAGCAATTCAGTACTTGGTGTAAGCAAACTAAAATGGACTGGGAAAGGATATTTTCAATCAGACAATTGTAAAGTGTTTTACTCTGGAAATGACAAAGTTAGAAAAAAATGTGTGGCTCTAATAATGGGATGATGACAAGCAGTCTAGATAATATCAGTTAGATAATTAATATCAGTTAATATCAGTTAGATAATTAATATCAGTTATCTAGACAAGCAGTCTAGATAATTAATATCAGTTAGATTTCTTGGAAAACCTATCATCCAAGTTTATGCTCCAACTACAAATGCTGACGAGGAAGAAATGGAAAGCTTTTATACAAGTGTCCAGAAAGAAATTGATCATAACAGCAGAACAAGATGTGTTGATAATTGTCACTGCCATGCAAAAACAGAAAATAAAGCAGAACCAGACATTGTTAGAGAATTTAGCCTAGGAGTCAGAAACTACTGTAATAAGGAGAGCAATACTTAGACTTATGTAATCCAACAAAATGTATATTGCAAATATCTGCTTCAAGAAAGTGAACAGATGACTGTTGGTCATCACTTGCAATTTTACATAGTGAAGTGTAAGCTGCTCTAAAACCATTTGAAAAAAATAAATCAAGAATTGATGGGATGCCAATAGAACTATTTCAAGCTACAGAGACTGAATCTACCCAAATTCTAATGAGAATATGCCAACAAATATAGAAAATGAAACAATGGCCTGCAGCCTGGAAAAACTCAAATTAAGAAGGCTGTTGCATTAATTTCCCATGAAAGGAAAATGATACCCAAGACATTATAACAAAGATTTTTACCATATATGGAAGAAGAAGTGCCCAGTGTTCAGGATGGAATCAGGTAAGGAAGAGGCACTACAGATCATATTGAAAATATTTGTTGGCTACTGGAGCATATCAAAGATTTTCAGAAGAAAATATGTTTATCCTTTATAGATTATAGCAAAGCTTTTGATTGTGTAGACGATGAAAATTTTTGATAGATTTAGATTATTGTAACAGTTCTGTGCTGGATTACTGGACTGAAGATGGTTCAGAAACTTCAGTTTGTTCAAAATGCTACAGCCAGACTGCTAACTGGAGCCATTTACAAGGATCGTATGACTCTGTCGTTATAGCAACTTCACTGGCTGTTTCTGTGCCCAATTCAAAATCCTGGTTGCGACCTATAAAGCCCTATGTGGCTTGGATCCAGGCTATTTGGTAGACTGTATCTCCCCATATAATACCCCTGGTATCTGAGATCTTGGGGGGGGGCTTTTCGTAGTCTCTCCACCATCGTAGACACATTTGGGGAGAACGTGTGAGAGTGTTATTGGTGGCTCGTGACAATCTATAGAATTCCTTCCCATAGGAGGCTAGGTTAGTCTCCTTGTAGTCCTTTCTCTGGCAGCTGACAACCTTCCTTTTAAAACTGGCCTTTGATCTGTGAATGCCTGGCAAGATTTGAGTTTTTAGTAGAGAATGTAGCATGTTTCTTATCATGTGTTTTAAGTTTGCTTTAAGTAGTGATTTTTTAAACATTGTAATTTATTTTAATATTAATATTGTATTCTGATTTTAAACATGTATTTTTTAGCTGTTATATGCCACCTTGAGCTCCTTCACTAGGAGAAAGGTGAGATTGTGTGTGTGTGTGTGTGTGTGTGTGTGTGTGTGTAAATAGATCATTGTAAAATAAATTGGTGTGCCGCAACACTTGATTGTCCTGATTCATCACCTATGCTCTGGACAAGAGGTTGCTGTTAGAACAGAAGACAGTGAAACACAGTGTTTTCCCATAGGCAAACATATCAGACGATGGGTTATTTTATCTCCCTGTCTGTTCAATCTGTATGCAGAACGTGCCCTAAGGAAAAACTGTATTGTCTTCATATGAAGGAGGAGTGAAAATTGGTCGAAGAAATATGTGTAATTTAAGATATGCAGATAGCACCATATTACTGGCGGAAAGCAGCAGTGACTCAAAATGACTACTGATGAAGATGAGAGAAGAAAGTGCAAAAGCAAAATTAAAGATTAAAAAGACAAAAATCATTACAGAAAATTTATGTTACTACTAAGGTTGATATTGAAGAAATAGGAATGGTTAAAGATTTCCTGTACCTTGGTTTAATCTGCTGTCCAAATAGAGAGTGCTGCCAAGAAATCAGAAGGCTGCAACTCGGGAGGGCACCTATGAAGGAACTAGAAAAGATCTTAAAGTGTCACTAGGTTGAGACTTTCAGACCTGCAAATCACAGAATTCCCCTAGGGATGGGTGTCTCACTGCCCATTAGGCTCTATAGAGGGAGCCTTTCAAAGAAATACCCGTGCCATTAACCCTTGCAACTCACATAGAGCCTTGCCACTCCCAGCCAAAGTAGGCAAGTTCCTACTTTGTGAGGAAGCTGTTGGAGGCTGCAGCATGCAGGGTGGGCGGAGGGAGTGTTCAATTTCTAAAAACCAGTGCCAATGGTAAAATCATTTGGCAAAAAGCAATTTTTGGAAATTTAAGACTTCCCTGCCCACCCAGTGATACTCAACAACTTCCTCACAATGAAAGGGATTCCATAGGAGTCCTGGGACCTTCAGGGGTGGGGGAAATTGGAAATTTATTTCCTGAAAATCTTCAATACAGCAACTCTTGGCAGCAGGATTTCAGCCATTGTATCTGAAGTCACAATTGTTGTTACATTTCACTATGTTTCCAACACTTAGATGTTGTGCATTTAATTGTTACATTCTTTTGTCATTTGTGTATCTGGCCTCGCTCTTCCTGTGCTCTTGACCTGCTAACACACACTCTCTATACATGTATAATAATCATGCACTGCAGAATACAAGAAAATATTGATTGATTTACTTTCTGAGTGATTGACTATATTTATCAAGCTGCCTGTAACACAAGTTCTCTTAGTCAGCTTCCTAAAGAAGCCTCTTTTTTTGACAATTTCCACATCCCTTAATTAGCCTGGAGACTGATTATAACTTAGTTTTGAGCAAATTCAGAAATGAACCAATTCTGATGTTTCAATTTAGTAGTTAAGCTGGTGTAGATTTTGTAGTTAGCTTGTGTTTTTGTCTGCTTCAAACCCAGAAACTTAAGGTAGGCTGAGATTTGAAACATTGAGTACAACTGAATACTTTACACAGATGGTAGACTTGTTACAGTGCATTTTATTATCTGCAAAGCTTCTCTCAGTTAGTGCCGAGTAATGGTAAAAGCCCCCTTATATTAGTATTTTATACATGTTATAGTACCTTTTATATGATTCGGCATGTGTGTGTATGCTTATGGGCCATAATTAGTTCCTGGTGTGAACTAAATATTTGTAGATACGTATGTTTATCATACTGAAATCAGGGAACAATTTCTAATCTTCCACTTGTACCTAGAAACCCAGATTGGGAACTTTTTGATACTCCAGCTGACCAACAGATTTTGATTCTCTGGTGAAACCTTGCCTTTTAAGGTGTGATAATAAGTGGGGGTGGGTGAAGCCTCTTAGCTGATATGCAAGTTAAGGCTAAAAGAATGCTTCTCCTCATAATTAGCATAATAAAATATTCTGAAAACTGCTGAAGACAATAGAAATAAGCAAGGATGTTCCAATTCTCCTGTGTCTTAGTTCTTTGTTCACTTTTGATCCTGTGTTTCTTAAATATTTATAATTTGAAACATCAGTACATAATTTACCTGTATAGATGTGTGTGTCATAAAATAATATAGGCCTATGTATACTTTCAGTCCTGCAAGTGGATGTGACACCTGGGATGTGATATTTGTCCCAGTTGACCCATATGCTGCACTTTTATCTAAGGTTGCAGCTGCTCTTTGGGTTGCATTGCTTTCCAGTATCAATGGCTAAGTGCTTATGATGGTCATTGACATAGCAGTGACAGATGAAAGGGGTATAGGAGAAACAGAGTTACATTTGGGAAACAGTGGTCTGAAACCCTTTTCACAGGAGATCCTGTTCTAAAATAGTGGCTTGTATCCATTAACAGTTACTCCACTGATGGAAGGTATTTGCCAGCAGAACCAAGGAGACAATTTTTGGTGTTTCCTCTCCGCACTGCATCCCTTCTCTCCCTGTTCTGCTGGCAAAGATTTGACACAAGAGTGACCACCATTAGATACAACCTGGTGTGCTTCATAAATAAAGCCCTTGAAACCATTCATTTTTTGAGAACTCAGCTGTTTACATAGGCTGCCTCTGTCTCACAGTGGTTTGGACACTTAGAGAAAGATTTTGCTATATCATTCTCTAAACAGCCCATCATTTTATGGAACTTCATTTTATTTTTGAAGTGTGTTTCTACTCAAGTGATTGGTTAAACTGAGAGTCATGTGTTAATTTCTCCTTTCTCATGCCTAGTAGTCTTCCTATTTATCTTTGGTTTGCTAACCCTGAACTTTCATACTGCTGCTAAGGTTTAACACACACTCCTCTTTCTGTCTTAGCCATCTTTAAAGGCTCCAAGCAGAATCTGCACATGTAATACCTAGAGGCATGAGGGTCTGGAGCAAAGCCGTGGTAATTTTTACATCAGTTTTGATTCCATTAACCTTCAAGTGTAAGGAATATTTACTTACAATGCAGGACAAGGCTAAGAGGCTAGTTGGCAATGGGGGCAAGGGTTATATAAGTCCCTGAAAAGAAAAATATTGTTTTATATCTTGATAGGTGGGAGGTTCATAGATTTGGTAAGGTTCAGATAAGCACCCAATATTTAGAAAAATAAGATGAGAATATAATATATACTTGGAGTTTAAAATAAGATATCATAATCCTTTCAGCATGTATGAATAGATAACATGCTGCACCGCTTCATAATGAGCATTTCTGAAAATGGAGCATTAAGATTTGTAATTTTTGGGTGCTTATCTGAACCTAACCAAATATGCTGAACCTTTGGGGTTCACATGTCTCTAATACTCACCCTCAGATATATATAAAATAAATGAATATGATTAAGAGCATGAAAAATGAGGGTGGAAATCTACTAGCTGGACATTTTTGCAGCTGTGAATTGGAAATCAGAATCTGTAATTCTGTTAATGCTCTGTTTTAACAAATGCTCATCAAGAGGTGCAGCATATTATAGATTAGCATATGTTGAAGGAATGGTAATGTTTTAAGACATTTTAAAACTTATGCTACTTGACAAACTAATTTTATTATAATGTCTTTATCAACGTGTTTCCCATCTTATTTTTCTTAATATTGTGAATATTAAAAAATCTAACTTTGTATAAGTTTTTAACTTCCATGAAAATCTAAATTTTAGAAACATCACAGCATGATGATCTTAATGTTATTACATGTACACTGAGCTGTGTTGTTATTTTATTACAATGCAGGATCATTTGGATGTGTAAGTTTAGGATGCCTGTATATAAAATTCTGCATGACATACAGAAAAGGCTCCATCATTATATATCATATAGGCAAAAGGAAGATAATTTGATTTGCTGTTTTTTTTCTCTAGATGGGTTCAGCTTTCTTTAATTTACTGCAAACACAAGCATCCGAATTCCAAACTGAAGTCATGGAGCCCTAAGATACACCGTTACAGGTTGTCATCTATCTTGTCTTGATCTTGTGACAGGCTACAACTTCAGTTTATGTTTTTACTACAGTTGCCCATATTTCTCAAAGAATGGCTAGTTCTTAGAAACACAAATGCAGGTGCTGATTTTGAACTGATTGAATAGGTTTGTAATTTTGCTTCCTTTATCTACTGCAGCTATTCAGAGTCAAATTATTCTGAAAACAGGATTAAGATCTGTTTGAAGTTTGGGGATGAATGCATGTTTTGCTCTCATTGAATGCCAGTGGATAAAAGCACCTGGAACAGGGTTACTGGATCACCTAATATTAATTTGAAAACATAAGTATTCTTGCTGATAGTAGTTCTGGGCCTGATTTTTCAAGGCCGCTATTGTCTGATGATTTTCACATTAGTTATTGGAAACAGGTGTTCAGAGCTGTTACTGATAAGGGAACATTTTGGATTCAAAGCTGTAAAACAAAAAGGCAGGACTACAAGATAATTTTGTTGCTAAACTTGTCTATAGTTTCAAAAGCACAGAAAATGTATTTATATCTTTGTAAATGGAAAAATCTTGAATGGTAATTTGTTTCATAATGGGGTTAAATAATTTATTATTTTTTTCAGAATAATCAATTGTAATTTCTGTTTTCTCACCAATGATGTTTGCAGGCATGCTACTCTTGTTCCACAGTTAATAGTCAGTATTGTCAGCTCTGAAACAGCCTTCCTGGAGGCATCCAACACAGTGATCAGGGCCATCGTTCCAGTCAGTAGCATCTGTCAATTGAAAGGGGAGTGAACAAATGCAAATTCATGCATCTGGCTGCTATTAGCAAGAATTTGTAGACCACTGTCTCATTGTATACTACCATAAAACACCCTTTTAGTTTAAGCTGAAGTTTTATGCTTTAAAACTGAGCAGAAGGGACATAACTCAATCACAAAGTACAAGATTTATATATAGAAGATCGCCTAGTCACTTAAATAGAATTTCTAGTTAAAGTAGTTTGGGTTCCAGTGCTTGGAACAAACGTCTGCCTTTGTGAGCCACAGCTGGCTATAACAGATGGAAATGAAATAAACAGAATTGGAATTAGACAGGTTGGAATTGGTCTGATTTAGCAACAGGCAGTTTCTTAGATCCTTGTATCTGTAACAATTCTTGATCATTTTATTATCTCTGTGCATCCCCTTTTTGCTAGCATATAGTAAAAAAAATTTAAAAAATATTTCATTGGCTGACATTCCAATCAGGTTTCCAGAAGTGGATCCCAATGGAATTCAAGTCATGTTTTGCCAGCAAATATTATTTAGGAATACAGCTGTGTGTGTTTGATTACTTGTTGCAGTCATGTGGCGTCTGACAGATTGATCCAGACAGTAAATCTGTTTCTTAAGTTAAATTGACTGGTAAAATATTTTATATTATTACTCTTACATTTGTTGTTCATAGGTGAACAGATCTGTTTTTACTATCCATAGTATTAAAGTATCAAAAAATGTATATGTGGGTTTATTGGTAGGCTCATGAGAATTAAATAAACTCTATTAGAAATTTTAAATTATCTTCAATGTTCATTGTGTTGAATAGTTTCAATATTGAATTCAGTATTTAAACAACATATATGGTAAAATTTAGATGCTGCTATCGGGAAGCTTTTAATGATTTGCCATGTAAAGAAATTCCAATATATTAGCATATTCCTTCCCTCTATTCAGATTTAAATGGCATGTATCTCTCAGACTATGTTATGAATGAACTTCCTCAGAAAAATCATAGTGCTGTGAACTTTGTATAAATATTTTCTATCTTTATTATTAAAATAGATTAAGAAGATTATAAATTGCCAAAATTTCAGTAAAAGCAGGAAGCATTTTTTATGGTTTAATCTGATGTCCTAATTGAACATAGTAAGGAATCCTATTTAAATATATATGACTTATTTTTTCTTCAAAACTGAAAACAGTAATAACTTTTTAAAAATTGATGTTTAAAAACATTTCAGCTTTCTTCCCTTTTCCTGGTTTCAGTCCAAAATTTTATGTCTCTTTTTTAACAGTACAAATTCAGCATAGATAACCAAGTTACACATGATAGTTAGTACACACATTACCTTCCAAAATGTTTATTATGTTGAACTGGGAAGGGGAAAAAAACTAAAGGAGGGGGAGAAATCAGCAAGGGATTTCCAAACCTAAAAAGAAAAATTGCATAATATTAATTCTTATTGTTGTACTAGATGTCTAGGTCTGTGATTGCCAAGCTTTTTTTTTTTTTTTTTTTTTTGCAGAACATTTGAACATTTCAAAGTTTTTCACCATACCATTTTAGCACTTTTGTATATTCTATGTAATTTATACATAATACATAACTTATAGTAATATTTTAATGATACTTTCCACTTCAGAGTCATCAAAACCAAGGCCTTATTATGAAAACCACTGAAACTAAGTCAAAGACAGGGTATACATATTTTAAATTAAAATAAATAAAGTTAGTTCACTGTGGAAGCATATCATTAAAATTAGAGATCATAATCTGTTCAGTAATTCAGCCTAGATCAAAGCAGATTCAAATCTCTATCATTAGAAAATAATAAGGGCCAATAAGAGCTTGTGAATTCTCAGCTCTTCTACAACCTTTCTGCAGGTCACGGGAATGGAGCTTCCAGTTGTCCACAGTACAAGAATCTCTGGACTACCTAGTGGGCAGTCCAAACCAGTGTCATCACTGGAAGTCTCAGTGCAAGAAACATTTGTTGTGCCCACACCTCTTCCACAACCAATATTTCATGTTGACAGACATGGGGAACAATAGGAGTGTTTCGTTTATTCCTGTCACTCAACTTGTTTCAGTCCAAGTGGTGTCCTGAGACCAAGATAACCAGAGGGAAGGATTAATATTTTGCAGTTGATGCAGAGTGTTGGTTTCTATACCATTGGCATTTGTTCTCACATTTACATGCTCTAAAAATGTAAGGAGCCTGTCTCTACGTGAATGTCTGCATGGTACAAAGCAGAATAGTTAGCACTTTGATTTATAGGTAGTCTTTTAACACAAAACAAGCAATTAAATGTATGAAAGAAGCAGCAGCATGTGGTGAGAAGACAAGGGAGAGTATAGGGCTTGGTTAGAAGAGGGGAAACCCACTCCTCTAAAATTCATACATTACAGTTCAGTCACAACAACTCAGGGCCATACAAATGTAGCTCCATGTGAGAACTGGCTGTGGTCAGGATATAACTCGCACAAAGTCTATTCCCTGAATTCTAAATTGTTAGCAAAATTAAAAAGAACTTTATTTCCTCCATATACTACCAGTGAGTCAAGAAGGAGGAATTTAAGAGATACAATCCATATAACGTTCTTGAGGTGGTAGTACTGCTAAGTTACAGTACTTACTTGTCAGCACTATAGTGAACAACATTCAGGATTTGTTTACTTAATTTATATTCCTTTAGTATTGCCCTGATGTTATTCTCATGAGATAATAATTCTTGACTCCATGAGTAAGAACTCTTAAAATGCTTCTGTCACACATCTTTCCTGACTACCCTGAATCATTCATGATTTACTATGCATACATGAAACTGTGAATTCCATCAGTGCCTTAAATAGTCATTAGTAAACAATTACTTATCCTGACATCAATTAGACAAGAAGATAAAGTTGCTGCATCTTTAACCAATTGCATGACTACAGAAATTCAACAGGGAAGTTTCTCAGTAATTACATTCACATATGGGAAAAGCTGTATCTGTTGAATTTCCACCTCATATAGCTGTTAAAGGCACTGGAGGTCTGCTTTGGGAAAAAAGCACCGCCTATGATCAGGAGCCCCCTGATGTTGGGTGCCATGATGACTCCCTTCAGCTTTTGACTGTATGAACAAATCAGAGCTTGAAGTCAACTGAGGACTTTTTATTCCTTGATAACTGATCTTGCAGTAGGTTCCCACAGTAATTTTTTCATATGCAGTATATCTGATTTTTTGGGGGAAATCTGCAGCAAAAGATCAATAAATGTGATTCCAGCACGGTGAAAATTCTGCATGTTTTGCCGTCCCCAGCACTTTGCTTTCAAAAGAGAACATTTCACTTTCTTTGCATAGTGCTGGGGTCCCCAAGCTGCTGACCCTACAGCAGTTGGTCTACCCTATTGTGATTGGGGACAATTTGTGTATGGTGAATACAGGAAGTGTATACCAGTGAGAGTGGGAAAACATACTTCATCTGATAAGAATAAAAGTGATGCCTAGTCAGTTAAGGGAAATAGAATTAAATCTGTCTTTAATGGTGGGATTTAGAGATGGGCACGAAGCTCTGTTTAGAGGTTCATGCCTGTTTATATGTGCAGCACCTTCCCTTCCCCACCTCCCTGGCTAGATCCCACACTTACCAGCTGGTGCATGCTCCTCTCCTCCTCCTCTTTGGCTGTTCAACCATTTTTTAGCACAAGCATGGGCTTCCCTACCCCACCTTCTTGACTGATTACCCACTCAGACAAGGAGGCAAGACAGGCAAACCCGTGCTCTTGCCGAGGACTGGTTGAACAGCTGAAGGGGAGGAGAAGAGGATTGCTCTCCGACAGGTGAGTGGGTCATTGCCGGGGAGGCAGGGGATGTACAGCACCCTTGGTGCCGCATGTACAAACCTCGAAACTGAGGTTTGTGCCCATCTCTAGTGGGATTATTCTTGCCTCATCAAAAGAAATGTAGTAATCTCAAATCCAGAAAAATTGTTTGTTGATTGGTGATGCAATCGGCAATCTCATTGCCATTCCTGTGTTCTAGAACTGGTGTTCCCAGCTCTTGTGAAGAATCTGCATTGGAAACATCACATAATCCCCCTTTGAAGAAATGGTATCTGTGTATGCAATTCAAGATCTGTGTTGAGTTTCAGATTTTATTGATATACATTCAGAGATGATTGACATACCTATTTGGGACCTTGTATGTGGTAAACCAGTCTTCTGTACAAACTGAGATGCAATGCTTACCTACAACAGACTTCTGCATACAGTGCAAAAGAAGTGTACAGTTAAATGCTAAATGATTTTGACAATTTTATTATATAACAATTCAAATTTGGAATTCAAGAAGGAAGATTTTTTGATTTAGAAGATGCTAATATGAAGTGGCCCATTTTTATTAATATTCTAAGATATATTTAAATGTGTGCATATGTATGTATGTATGTATGTATGTATGTATGTATGTATGGAGAGCAGTGTCTTGGATTTTCAGAGCAAATATGTGCATTCTAAGGAGCATTTGAATTCATTCTATTCATTTCTTCTGAACAACTTGCTTTTGCCTTCTTTCCCAGGAAGTGTGTAGAGAGCTTTGGTGTCTCAGCAAGAGTAATCGCTGTGTTACCAACAGTATTCCAGCTGCTGAGGGTACTCTTTGCCAAACTGGAAGTATTGAAAAGGGGGTGAGTTCAATTACTATTAATTATTGACCAACTATTGTTAGGTTAAGCATGACTCACAAACGTATGAAAGACTGAAAAGAAATCACCATTAAGTGTGTAGGAGTTGCAGAATGAAATGCTCAATTCCTTTTATAACAACATAGAACAATTCCACAAAACAAAACAATAATCTTACTATTTTATTTTAAAAATATAATTTCTTATTGATGCTTGGGATTCTTTGATGAACTGTCTTTGTCTTATCTCTAATACGGGAATGTGCCTATGCAGGCAACCGAAATAACTATCTGGAATATTCTAAAGTCTAGCTTTCTCCCCATATACATGCTCAGAAGGCATAATAATCCTGTAAAAATGTGAGACATTCTGGGCCTAAGGAACATGCTGATAATTCCAAATGAAAATGTTGGTGGTGGTGCAGAGAGTCTGCCTCACATCTGAACTTATAACTTGTGATCTCCTTAAGATGGCCTCTTCATCAAAACTGACATACAAATACCACTGCACCATTGGAACTGACTGATCATATTGCCAAGGTTATTTCATGACAGTTTGCTACATTTAACTTCTTATAAGTGAATATGTTGAACTTCTAATTTCTGAATTGCATCAAAGCCATTAGGAATGAACTATTGTTATTACATATTAATATCCTACATATGATTCTCTATGCACTGATAGATCCTATCCTATTCTAGAAGGCACTTAATCAGATTTTATATTTTACCTTGTTATCACTTGAGTTTGTGGTGTTCAAAGTTGAAATTAGGTGAGCAGGTGCTGGATTGGTGTCTTTTCTTGTTATATTTTCAAAGAAGTAGCCATGTTAGTCTGTCCACGACACAGTAAATATGTGAGAATATGGAGTTAGTGCTTTCTCATCCCTGATGCTTTCTGGAAAATGTTTATCTGTTGTCTGGGCAGGGACAATCACAAAAGCATGGTGGTAAAATAGTTGTAGAAAACTATCACAGGTAAGTAACTAATAAATTTATTCTTTAAGAGAAGTTAAAATGCAGCTTTGTTTCAAATTCAGTGGCATTCAACATCTCAACTAGCTGTTCAAATTACTTAAGTAGATAACAGGACTACTTTCATGCTGAGTTGGAAGGAGAGATGTTTTCTTTGTAACTTCCAATATATTGTACAATGGGTTAAGAGTGCTATATCTACAGCTATAGCTTTTCATTTACAGGTTAAATGGAGTCAAATAATTGAATCTTATGTGAACACAAAACTGTGTTCCTTATTCTGAGCACTGAAACTCATTCAACCAGTTTCCTGGTAGCCATGTTTTCTCCCAGCTTGCCTCAGCCACTTTCTTGCCTATTTGCTTTTTCAACTTTTCTGAAAACCTTTTTTTTTAAATTTCTGTGTATCCCAACTATCTTTTTTTCTTCTAATGCTCCTCTCATATCCTGACTGGTCTTTAGAGGAATGGAAAATATAAATGCACAAGCATATTATGCATAAATACAGGTAAATTGTTGCTAAAAGCAATGTGCAAGAAAAGATGCACAATATTTTTTTTTGCATAAGTGCAACCGCTGATTAACTGTTGATTGTTGATTGTCCCTTTTGAAGCTACTAAAACATCCCGGGGTCATGGTCACAAAAGTATATGAAAGTTAACGGTGTGGTGTCACATATGACAAATGTATGAAATTTTAATCATCACATCAATGTATCACAAATCCACTCTAAGAAAGAAGAGTTAAGTGAGCCAAATGCCTTTTTTTATTAATTAGTTTTATTCATGAATTTGAAGTCAGTGGAATTCTAATGATTTCCCAGTTTAATAGTGCTAATTTCCATAACTTCTTCCATGCATCCACTTCTACCATTTCTGATAGAGCACCTAAGGTGAACATATCAGAAAGAAGAAAAAAAAGCTCAAGTAGAATTGATGATTGACTCATGTCGAAGTAGATCTTATAGCACAGATATTTCTAAAAGTATAGATTGCATTGGTATTAGTAATGAAGAAATCTAGCTTATCTGCCACCATTATGTCTACATATTTCTTTCTGACTGAGGTATTCTAATTTGTAAAGGCCAGAGTAATCTTAATTGTGTTTCATAGATTGAGTTGTGCTGTACCTGCAGTGATAGGTTTCCATTTACTTTATGTGCATAATTGCTTATATGCAGCATGCCATGGGGACAGTTGATATAATCACAGAGTTAGAATTCAACATATTACAGAATTTTTGGCCATCTTTATTTGAGTTAGTTTAATTTGAATTATCCGTACTTGCTAAATTGTTAAATATAAATCTGTGGGAGGCCATTTGTGATGTAGGACCCTAAACACATTGGGAAGATCTTAGTCCACCATGCTAAAAAGAATACCCAAACCCAATAGCCATGTGCCGTGGGACTAGAGATCAGAAAGGAAATACACTGTGGTCTGTGTCAAGAGTTAGGAGATAACTGGTCCCTCAGTGGAGGTTGCATCAGCCAAGAAAAAAAATATTGCCGGTGGAGAGATGGCACCTGCCATCATACAGGAAGGAGCAGCTACAACAAGTTTGCTTCCCTCTTCCCTTTCAGAATCAAATACTTGTATGTAAGTGCCATGTGTCTTAGAACAGGATGGAGTCCTCGGTGTACTCCTTCTTGAGTGGTGATAAATATCCTTGCTTTGTAGATATCCTAGGTCGCTTTGGAGGATATTTTCCACAATGAAACAAACAAGAAACAAAGCCATATATTGTAGTTCATATGCAAAAGCCAAAAAAAGGGGTTGGTTAATATTTTTTATTGAACCATTAAAATATCATAAACATAAATTAACTGGGTTTTTGTTTTGTTTTTGCTTAGTATGTCACTAAATTTAATCTCCATCTTTCTTCTATGGAGATTGCTGTTTTTGTGGGTACTTCTTCTCTGAGACTTGTGACTTTTTGTCTGCGGAAATGGAGAAAGACAATTGACCCTACATCCCCTGAGGTGAAATTTGATACTACCAACATATCTCAAACTGAGCCTTTAAGTTTGCAGTCTCCATCTTAGAACATTAATTTAACTGCAGATCCTAAAGCTTTAGCATCTAGCCAAAATAATTTCTTTCCCCCTCTCCCTGCTTACTGTAGTAATCCAAGCATCTCTACCTTCCAAGCTTTGAAATGCCCAGTCTGATAAAAGACTTGCAGGACTCAGAAGTATTGCAGACTTGTTCTCCACGAAACACAATAGTCTTGCCTCCAGCATTTTTGCATATTATATATTGCCTATTTCATCCAAGAAACAGTGTTGTACATGTTGGACTGTAACTGAAGAGATCCATGTTCAAGTTTAGAGCCAAAAACTGAGCTCACTAGTTTACTTTAGGCTAGTCTTAAAACTACCTCACCACAGCTGTTGTGAAGATAAAATGGAGAAAACATTTAAGAGCAAAGGCAGAATGCAACTCTTCAGGCTCTATTTCTTTGTATATGTGAGAAGGAAATATTCTGTTGTCTGTTCAGTTCCCTAAGCAAAGGAGGAGACATAGAAAGCCTTCTTTCAGAAATGCTGCAAAGGATTAAAAATTAACTCTATGGAAGGAACAGTGAGAAATTACAGTGCCTTTTCATTCCAATCCAAACTTCTGTTGTGGCAGTGTTTAGAGCACATGATTAGTACTGAAATGGTCTTGACTGTATCAAGAGTCTTGTCTTGCAACATTTCTAATAACTGTTTGTCAAGTGGAAGGACAAAAGAACCTTATTTTTGTACACTTTTGTCATGTGTCTGATTATCTGTGTATAAATTTAGTCAATGCTATGCCAAGAAGTATAGTAATTGTATTTTATCATGAGTTTTAGTTCTCCTTCAGTGGAAAAGTGTTTATGAAAAGGGGGCATGTTGATAAGAGGTATATGTATGTATGTACCCAAAGGCTCTAATAAGTAAGCATGTCTTGACTTTGCACTAAAATGATGCCAATTTTGGCAGCATTTGAGCCTCCAAGTAGAAGGCATTCCACAGCTGGGGTGCTACAGCAGAAAAAGCCCTCCCATCTGTCTCCACATAACAGATTCTTCTCAATGGTGGGACACAGAGGAGGGCCTCTCCAGCAGATCTTAGTGATTGGGAAGGTTTATATAGGGAATTTTGCTATATGCTGCCCTATTTCTTTAGCACATATGTCAATGTACAACAGGAAAAAAAGATAACTTGAAGAACAGAGAAACCTAGCAAGGGTTTGGTTGAATTTGATGGGAGTAAAGTAGGATAGCTCAAATTATCTATTTCTCCTACTAACCTGATGCCCCATCATAACCACATACTGCCAGGTTTAAGGCTCAGCTATTGCTATTTTAAAATTTCAGTCCATATGTTCATTTACTTTCTGAACAACTGGCTAGTCAGAGAGTGTAAAGGGGTGTTTTTTTTTGGTTATTTCTAGTGTCTTGGCATTACTTTTATTATGTCTGCAATGTAAGTATAGATGAAATGCTGCTTCAAATTCCTCTTCGATTGTAACATCATCCATACTTAAAGAAAAAGCAATGACTTTCATAAAAATCCTAACTAGAGAACTTTCCATGTTATGCTGTTAAATCATTAGTCCAAGTATATGTAGGTGAGAGGGTTTTTTTCTTACACACTTAAAGTTATTGCTAATGTTTAAGGAAGGTTTTCAGTTAATTGTTGCTATCTCTTTCAATAAAAGATGGAAAGGTTGTGTTTTAAATGAAAATTTCTGATTTGTTAAATTTTTATGTATGTTAGGGATTTATATTTAAGGCTTAACTAAAGATAAATAATAAATAGTTGCCTTCAGCAGTGACTAAACATGGCTAAAGAAAGTGAAACTTCTCTGTTATCTATACAAAGAATGCTGATGCCTCTAATTGGTCAATGCCTGACCCCATATATTTTTCTGTCCTTATCATTCTATCAATTGAAGCTAATTCTGTGTTTTCTATGAAATCTTTTCAGTGGTGTTTTCAGGGAGAGTGCGTACCTTTTGGCACTTGGCCCCAGAGCATAGATGGGGGTTGGGGTCCCTGGTCAATATGGGGAGAGTGCAGCAGGACCTGCGGGGGAGGAGTCTCATCATCCATAAGACACTGTGACAGTCCAGCGTAAGTAGCTAAAGTAAGCCAGAGCCAGCAAAAAAGGCGTATTTGGAAATGTTTCAAAGTGTGGTTTCACATGTTATCTGTAAAAGTGTTTCAATACTGTACCAATACTTGTCTTTAGAAGAGAAGACAAGATCAGCTATGCTGGAGAAGCTTACTTGACATGTTTTTATGTTTTTAATCTATCCACTTACAAGCATGATTTTTTTAATTTAATACTCGGCAAATAATTTCTCTTTCTTACAACTGAACTTACATAAATCAAAGAATCAATAAATTCCACTTAATACATTAAATAAGCCAATGTGGTATAGTAGGTAGAGTGTCGGACTAGGACTTGGGAGACCAAAGTTCAAATCCCTGTCTAGGAATGAAAACTCACTGGGCATAGCACTGGTAAATCCATTCCTTAAAAATCTCACACATCTTGAAAACTCTGACCATAAATCAGATTTTACTTGACAGCACTTAACACACACAATATACTAATTAGAATATGTTTCTGGTGTTTGGATTTTTAAAAAAAGTTTTGAATGTATTATAATGTAAACTAAATCTTAACATTTTAAACTATTTCCCTCTATAAGATAATAGTGCTTTTTTACAGATTATTTTCACGTAAAACTTCAAAGAGGTAAAATATTCTCAACCTGCACATCCCATTTTCCAGTAGCATTGTCTGTTTAGCTATGTGGATCTTTGTCACGTGGTCTGAAAGTTTCTCAGTCTCTTTGTTTCTTTACTAGTGTTCAGAAAATGCAGTTCCTTCTTTTGCTAGCATTAATTTATGAGGGAAACCTTTTGTCTTCATTCTTGTTAGTGACATAATTATCAGTGACTTAATCATTAACAACTTGGTAGTTGTTCAAATATTTTTTTTACTTACTTTCTGGCTTCAGAGTTCTAACTCGTTAGATCATTTGCATGCTATACCTGACATTGTGAACAGCCTTCTTCTCACCTGCTTCACAAAATGTTATAAGCAAGATGCTTTAACGTCACAGCTGCTGTTCTACTAGTCCTGAGTTTTCTATCTTCTTTTTATCCTGTAGCCAGCTAAAACCAAATTGTCTGTATATTTCTTTCTTATTTTGACCAGCCAGGGACCTTAATGGCTTACCTATATTCCATAAGGGAATTCAAACAGGAGTGCATTGCAAATGCCTTCCTTGCTCCTCTCAAGTTACAGTGAACATTGGATGACTGCAGCTTCAAAGCAGCAGTTTGGACACTATAGCCACCTTGGAGGTCATTTCAGATACCATAATATTTTTTTTTTACATAAATAGTGTAATGTAGGAAAGAAAGTCTTTCATGTATGTCATACATGCTATATCATTCATCTTAAATATGCACATATATTGGAAAGCAAATTATAATGCTTTTAAAAACGAGTATTCTCAAGCTATCACAAAAAGCACAAGACTCAGGCATTCTGAACATACACCTATGAAAAAATAAACTTGACATGGGTCCATTTTCAGGAAAAATTGTAACTTCTTTGTCTTTCAGTAGAGATAATGGTTTTCATGTTCACATCTGCTCAGGCAGTTGCCTTTACACATCTTTATATAGTAAGAAACAGCAATATAAGATGAAAAACTTGTGTCAATTTTTTTAAAATCACCATAATTAGCAATCATTTTATGTAGCAATAATTTTTCTCTCTTCTTACAAGCGTGGTTGAAGCTGTGGGAACTCAGCAATTGGTCTCTTAAGTGGAGTGCCTCATTTCAGTCTAGTCTCATAACTGCCCTGCAGTTGTTCATATCATAATGTTCCCTCATTTCTACCTTTGTTTCTCTCTCATCTCATATAGTTTTTACTACTTTGTGTTCCTCAGTCAACCTATGTTTGCATCTGGTCACTGTTTCTTCTGGGTCTGGTAAGCCTCTTCCTTTGCTTTTCCTTGCCATCTCTAATGCTAGAGTCCAAGAGCAGCATGAAATAGCTTTATCTATGGAACTCCTTCAAACAGTATTTCCCCTGTACATAACCATCTCCACTATTCCCAAATACATATTCTTATGGAGAAACATAAGTGATTGATCCAGAATACCACCAGAATAAGTTTTTTTAACTACAAAGATTGGGAAAAGTGTTGCTGCAATCTATGTATGTATATGTACATGCACATATACATGCTATTCTCTCTCTCTCTCTGTTTCTTTAAATCTCATATTTTTCCATATGGATAATGAATAATGCTTCAGTGACTATTCCCAAAGCATAAGTCACAATTGCAGCCATAACTGTGTGTCCCAAGTGACAAAGTGGCACAGTCAAAATAGTGGGAACAGCAAGCTAGAAAAGATGAATTACACTTTCAGAAGAAAGGAATCTCTTCATGTTAATGTTTGTGATAATGGAATCAGAATTAGGATGAATACCTTTAAGAATGGTAAGCAAAGCATCTGGGTGGGTTTTCCCTGTATCAGAAGAATGTTTGAGTTTTTACCAGTTCAGCATTCTTGTTCGATTTTTGTATTGCCTACACACTGATGTGCAACTAACCTGTATGATCTGACTTCTAGTTTGGTTGCATATATATGTAGATTCCATATTGATGCTGGCTTAATGCTGGCAGTCAAACCATAACCCTTTGAAGGTGCAGGCCCAGGCTGAATCTCCATTTGCTCTTCAAATAGTACAGCATTATATAGCTGGAAGAAGAGAATGAGGTAGCCATTGTACCAAACGGACATGGCAAGGAATGAAAGCAAACAGCCTGAAGAAAATTTAGAATGGAACCTTTACAAACTTTCACAAAGGTGGCTTCTCATATCTGCAGCACTTCCCCAAATTCTGCTTAGGGAGTGCTACAGAGAAGCACAATATACAGTAGTTTTTTTATGTTGCTGGTACGCGGGTGGGAGCCAATTTATGCTATTCAGGTTCTTGGAGGAAATAGGGGTTATAAAATTTACATTATAAACTGATAAAATATTTTGAACCAGTTTGAGGAAAGGATAGACCAAATTATAATATTGAGAGAATACAAGATATATATGCAGACTTGAATTGCAAATACTGTAACATATTGAATATACATACCCTTTGACCCAGTCTAGAGGGGAGTTCTTTTCTCTATGTCCTCACTGCTTTGTAGAACCAGATTTACTGCTTATACAATCTTACAAACTCAGATGTTCATCCTACCCAGCTACCTATTCTTTCCCTGTTTCCCAATATTTTCTTCCTTTGGATTTGTCTGCATATAACCAAAACTGTAGGGCAGAACTAATGTTATAATGCCCTGAAAAATATCTGCATCTAAAGGCTGTGATTCCCAGTATTACCCAAGGGAAAATTTTGGAATGCATTGAAATAAACTCTTGTAAAGATTAGTATACCATGTTTTTGTGCATTATGGCAGCAAAGTGATAAAAGATTATAGAAGCTCTTGAAAATACAACATAATGTGGCAGGTCATCACACTTTTTGGAACTGTCTTCCATTCAGGTTCTTCTCTCCAGCTTCATAAGTATCAATTGTAGCAATGTGCTGAAACATTTATATTTCTCCATCATTTTTGCCTTGTCATATCCAATAATAACTAATTACATTTTCCTGTGCCTGTTTCTTATATTCCTTTCATTGGTCCTCTAAAGTGCAATGTTGTCTCTGTAAAAATTTTGACATAATTATTTTCACTGGGAGCTTGGCCACTGAGTCTTTGCTTTCAGGAGCTTGACGTTCTCCCTTTTCATGGCATGGCTTTGCAAGGCAATTTGCTTTTCATCTTATTGCTGATCTTTATCGGCTAGGACATTTCTTTCTAATCATCACTGCTGTAGAACACTCAGACAAATTCAGGATGCATTGTTGTTTTCAGTAGTTTCAGTGAATGCACGTTAATATAGTTTGTTATAAGAGTCATTCAGCTGTTAACATCAAAAATGGTTTTCCTCTGCTCAGCATCAACAGTCTTTGGGATCTATAAAACAATGTGGTAGGGAGTATTTTAAATCCCCCTTTTCATAAGTAACTATATTTCTGTGTATCTAAAAAGTCATTGATCAAAACAATTTAGCTTCTGTTTAATTTGAGGGGAATTAAAACCACTCTAGGTGTGCATGGATATTTACTACCATTTATTTCAAAAGAACCATTTTTGGAGAGGGACAAATTATACTAATGCAGCCTCTCTGCAGGCCGGATGGCATCAGGAGGTGCTATAACCCCTTACATTATACAGTCCACAGCCAATGCACTAGCTGAAGAGCTAACTTCACTACATTTGGGATTTCCCCACCGTAGGACAGAAGAACCCATTGAGACACACTGACTGAAGAGTAGTAATCTAGCTTGTACTTTAGCCAGGATTTCACATAGACTTTGCTTCGCTGGAGAAAGATTGGCACAGTAAAGACAGTTCTCTGACAAAGGCACTAGTTGGAAGATCTCTGCTGAAATCTTTGACAAGTGCAAGTTTTCTGTGGTTGGCAGAGAACGATGTCCCTAGGGGCACTGGAGTCCTATTCCCTTGCCTTTCCCAGGCAGACCAGAGAAACAGGAGTGAAGGGAAGTTGCAGGATTTTCTGCTCACTTGCCACATGAAGAAGACAAGGGAAGAGTGAAATGACTGAGCCACAAACATGAACCCACATTCAGTTATGCACTCTTTTACTGAGTGTGAGACTGAGGAGATGGAAGGGACACACTCAAGGACTTGCAGACTGGAAGGGTCAGCCTTATAAGCAAAATTTGACCTTTGGCCCTGAGGTTCTCTATCCACAATCTTTGCAAAGTTTAGATGAAAAATTCTATACATACTGAGCTCACTTTGTGACTCTTTCAGATCTTTGCCAATTTCATTTAACAATAGTGAGGACTTTGTTACACAAGTGAACATTTGTAAGTCCCATGTCCTTAAGCTACCCCTCACAAAAATGAATAAGGTATAAAATTGGCTAGAGCACATCCATTGTATTTGGTCCTTTAAAACATTAATATAAAATTATTATCGAGTAACAATATTCAGTTATTTAATTTGTATGCTATAGAACTAGATTTATTAGAAGTTACTATAACCAGCATGTGGTGACTTGAGGTTTTTGACCAGATATCAGAGAAAGTTATAAAATAACACACTGGCCATTATACTGTTTATTAGGTCCACCTGTTCCGTGGGAATGTTGTTGGTAGCAGAGTGAGACTAATTAAAGAGTTCCATTTCCAGTTTTCAAATGTGCATGACTGATATGAACTGAGACAATGTTGCATGCACCCTGAAATTAAAAACAAAAAACCCAAGCCTTTAATGAGTTGAGTGGCAGTTTGCTGCTGCTGCTGCTGCTACTGACATCCTTTCTGTTGTGCAAGTGGAGCTGGACAACAGGATGCAGACCATTATATAATAAGTGGATGAATTCTAGCATAGGAAGAGAGGCTCACCTAGGAGATATTCAGATTGTATTTAAACTTAGATTTTTGTCATGAAATACCCCATCACTTGGTCTTATTGTTTCATTCTCTCTTTTTTTCTTATAACAAAAAATGTTTATAGAATCTTATGTACCTATATATATATAATTTATATTCTCTCTATATTTTATAATATTGCTGTGTCATCTGAAGCTACAATCCTATGCGTACATACCTAGGAGAAAGTTCCAATGAATTCAGTGGGGCTTACTTCTGAGTAACATGTACTGGGTTGCAGTGTGAATAATTATATTGCAATTTAGTTGCAAATTTACAAATATATTTTCAAATCAAATTGTATTACAGTCTAACTTGTAATGCATGTTGTTGTTTTTAAGATAATGTCCAGAGTTTATACAGCTATCTTACACTTAAAAACACGTAGTCTTTCTGTCAGGTTTTTTGAACAAAGACATTTCTGAGACTATTATTGAAACACCCTCAGGCTTCAAAAGTAATCTCCCTACGCAGGTGATGTTTATTGAAGAGCCAACATTGCAAAACACTATTGAGTGTTCAGATAGTTTCAAAGTTCTTTGGAACTTGGACAAATTATGTATTTGACTATAATACCCTAACAAATATTTCATTGATTTCAAATACATACCTTTAGTTTTTATTTTACTCAATTTTAAAGTATCTATTCTTTTCAGTATACTGGAAAAATAAAATTATTTTCCTTTGTCTATCAGATTTTAGGCTCAGGTTTTTTTTGGTCAGTAAAGACAAGTAAATTGCACCACAAATTTACAGTTGTTAAATACATAGAATCTTCAAAATAGCAACTGTGTGTTTGCCTCATAGCACCACTGTAAATTCAAAGAAATATCTGTGATGTTAATTTTGTTTGTCCAGATTGACAGTTGTAACACTGAGATCAGAAGCAGCCTCTGTAAAACAGCCTTTGATTAAAGTAATGGTAGTAGTTCCTTCTTTTTATTTATTCATCTGAAATTAATGCTAAAACTTTTTGCATGACCAAAGAAGTTGTTAATGTCTAGGAGTAATGTATAATGTTCACACACACACACACACACACACACACACACTTTTTTGTAGGTATGACACAGAAATAAGTAGAGATCAGGATCCAGTAGTGTACTCCTGTTAGACCTGCTGCTTCTGCCTAACTACAGCCCCTGTGCATCCTAAAAACCTGCTGTGGAGGGCTGGAAAGCTCCCTGAACCAGGCTTTTGGCATCACAGAGGAATGCGGCAAGAGGAAAAAGAAAATTACAATTTCACTGGCACTAGATACAAACATACACCATTAGTTACAGAAGCACACTATTAGATATGGGAGTACATTGGGTTTTTTGGGTCTTGGACAGAAAAAAAAGTAAGTTTTTCCTTCAGTTTTTGAAAAATCTGATTTTTGAAACAACATTTTTTTCATTTGAATTAATATTACTTAAATTTTAAAAATCCATAGTTTTCTTGATCTGTACTAAGAAAGAACTGTAATAAGATGGAGTCTAGTGTGTGAATTTTTCATTATTACTTCCTGTTTAAATATTAATAAAATTTGCTCTTTTTTTTCCAGACCCTCAGGTGGAGGAAAATACTGCCTCGGGGAAAGGAAACGATATCGCTCCTGTAATACTGATGTGAGTAAATTAAAATTAGTTGAAATCAAGGCAAATAAGTCAAATGCCCCTCCCCATGAGCAGAACATATTTTTCTAGAGGACAGCTCTCTTACAACGGAATCCTACACATTTTCTCAGAAACAAGACACATTAAGTTCAATAGGAATTGTTCCCAAGAAAGTGTGATTAGGACTGCAATCTCTGTTGCTCCTTGTTATCCAACCTACAACAAGGGAGCAGTTGGGACTTTTGAATGCTATCTAAGCTTGATAATAGGCCGGATGAGGATGAACAAGGTGAAATGATGTGGGTGCTGTTGCTCAGTACCCTGTTTCCCTGAAAATAAGACCTAACCTGAAAATAAGCCCTAGTATGATTTTTCAGGATGCTCGCAATATAAGCCCTACCCCAAAAATAAGCCCCAGTTAAGTGAAACCCCACCCTCCACCATTGTGCAGCAACCAGAAGAAGATGGCATGACTGCATTTGAATAAATGTAGATCGTTGTATATGAAAAAAATAAAACATCCCCTGAAAATAAGCCCTAATGCGTTTTTTGGAGCAAAAATTAATATAAGACCCTGTCCTATTTTCGGGGAAACACGGTAGAAATTTGGGGGATGGGACTGGGATTCAACCTCCTTTAGACGGCATTAACATTCCTTGTGAGAGATCAAGTTTGTAGTCTGGAAAAACTGTCTCTGGATTCCCAGGTAGCAGTAGTGATGAGGAGTGCCTTTGTACAAGCCCTGAATGGTTTGGGATCTTGCTACCTTCTGGAGCTCCTCTTCCTCAGATCTACCACCCAGCACATCTGCACCTCCCAAACCCTGATGTTGCAGGTGGCCACCCTGAGAGAGACCTGGAAGTCTACAGCCAGGAACTGGGCCTTCTCAGTGGTGGCCGCCAAAGTAGTCATTTTAAACATCAAAGCTTTAGATGCTTGGTGTGTAGCTATCTAAGGAACTGACTGTCTCATTATGAATCTATCTAGATGTTAACATCATTGGAAGAGGCTATCTTGAGTATACCAACAGCTGCAGAAACCCACTTGACAGAAATGCAGGACAGTGTTTTCTTCTGTGTGGCTTCCAGATTTGAAATGCATTCCTGTCAGAGTTGCAAACAATTTCTACTCTCGCTGCTTTTAGGAAAAGTGTGAACACATATATTTTAAACTGGTTTTTGATAATGTTTAACTCATTGTGATGATGGTAACTGCTGATTTATTGTAACTGTAGATATGTTGATTTTAATGGATTTTATAGTGTTTGTTTAGTTTTTAATTATTTTAAGGTTATATGTGTTTTTATTGTGTTTTATTACTGTAGCAGAGTGGGGTATTATTATTATTATTATTATTAAGAACAACAACAACAACAGCACAAGAAGAAGAGAGGAGAAGGAGAAGAGAAGAAGGAGAAAATACACGGTGGCAAGATCCTAAAACTAGATGCATTAAAGTTAAAAAATGGCAATGTTATAAAATCACTATCAAGTGATGAAAATTATAAATATCTTGGAATACTAGAAGCAGATAACATCCTGCACACAAAAGTTAAAGAACTGACAGAAAGAGAATACATCAATACTGAGGAAAACCTTAAAATCAAAATTAAATGGTGGAAATAAAATCAAAGCCATAAACACACGGGAAGTTCCAGTAATTAGATACCCAGCTGGAACAATGGATTGGACCCAAAATGAATTAGAAGAATTGGATCAAAAAACATGGAAACTCATGAATATGCATCACACATTACATAGAAAAAGTGATGTGGACAGATTATATTTACCACGAAAAATTGGAGGCCGTGGATTACGGCAAATACAGCAGGTAGTAGAGGAGGAAAAAAGAAGTCTAAATGATTATATCAGTACAAGTAGAGAAAAATTACTGAAGGTGATGAAAATGGAAAATATTTTGAAAACAACAGAAACAAAGACTCAATATAAGAAACAATAATTTGAAAAGAAATTAAACAGCTGGAAAACTAAACCACTACATGGACAACACCTGAGAAATATTGATGGAAAGCATGGTAATAATTCAACATGGGCAAGGCTAAAACTGGGGACCCTCAAGAAAGAAACTGAAGGCTTGATTTTTGCTGTACAAGAACAAGCACTCCAAACCAACGTGATGAAAGCTAAGATTCAAGGAATTAGTGCTAACAGCAAATGTCAACTATTCCAAGAAAAAAATGAAACTGTCATACCTCATCTGTGAATGTTCAGAACAATGATATTGACGATCCACTTAGGTATATATTGGGACGTGATTTGCTTGCTCTTTTTTGCTCCTTGATAGCTGACAGCTTATTTGATTTTTGGAAGTGTTTGGTTCTTGAGTAATAGAATGTGGGAACTCTACAAAAATCCAATGTGTGAAGTAACTTCTCCAACTGTGAGTATGGGAAGGAAAGATGTTGGGAACACCAGGGGCCGGTTGATGTGCAAGTCTGACACCACCTAAGGTAGGAAGGACATATCCAGAAAGATAGTCACTATATCTCTGTGTAATTGCAAAACGGTGGGTTATATCTGAGAGCAGCAAGCTCACTTACTCTTTGTAATGAAGTTACAGCCATGAGAAAAAGTCTGAGATCTAGAGTTGCCAATGGCTCAAAGGTGGCTTAATGAGCTAGTTGAGCATTTGTGAGAGTGATCACTGTGGTAAAGGGGCTTGCACATCAGCATAATTTTTTTTAGGTCTTTTAGAAATCTTTAAGAGTTGTATGTCAAAAACAACCCAGATGCAGGTGTGAGTCTTGGTGCTGATATGCAACTATTGCTAAGAGATACATTTTCATTGACAATTGGATAAACCTTTCTCTTTTGAACAGAAGAGAAAATGTAGCATGGTGTACAGAGTAGGTGATAGGTGAGACACCCCTCATGATTTTTTTCCCCATCTATACTTTTAATTCCATCTGGTGGGGGCTTTTTGGGCTCACATACAATTTGCTTTGTTGTTGGAGAGCTCTCCATCCTGTCTGTTTCCATCTGGTCAGGTCTGGGTAATGAACCCTTCCCTTGCTCTGAGTGATCAGATCTGGAGCGATTAGCAGCTGGTAGATATCTGTTGCCATTAGTCTCAGTGTTGTAAATCAAAGCTGATGCAGCCACCAAGGGGCAATCAGAATAATCTCTCTTGCTGAAGTTTTACCACCACTTTGTGGAGCAGGAGGATTGGAGATAAAATACAGAGAAGACTCCGCGACCACAGGATCATGAACACATCCCTTAGGGAATAGTTGACCTGCCCATGTCATGAGCAATATCTCTTGCACTTCCTTTTTTCCCTGGTTACAAATACATCCACTTCTGGGTGACCCCAGTGACTTCATATTTCCTTAAATGTATTCGGAATGAATTCCATTCTTGTTTCTGATTGATGAATGAGGCCTGGCTAGGTGGAAATTTCCTATATTTCATGCCCAGGAAGCCCCATGTCTGAATCCAAGTTAAGATCTTCAGCTGGGAATGGCTGGGTCCTCTGTTCCCAAGATATATCTGAGAAGGTGTGATGCCTGATCTAATTTTGGGGGTGGGAGGAGTGCTCCATGAGCCAGTAGGCAGTTGCCTACATAAGCCCCTGTGCCCCTTTGATGCTTGCATACTTTTTTCTATCCTGCCTTTCTTCCCTTGTGGGGACTCAAGACAGCTCAGAAGAAAATAATTAAAAATCAACAAATAATTAAAAACATATTGATTAAAATTTTAAAAATATAACATAAATATTTTTAAATGTACAAAAAAAATTTAAACCAATTTTAGAACACCATTAATTCTCCCCATCTCAATTTCCTGCTTACTTGCCTGTTTATTTATTTATTTAAATTAAATTAAATTATCTTACATAGCATTTATTTATTTACCTGACATTTATTTATTTATCTGACATACATTATCTGACATGCTTATTTATTTATTTAATTATCTGACATACCAGTCTTCCAGGGTGGCGTCATTGCAGACCTCATCCTGAGTGGTTTGCACACAATGACAGCAGAAATCATCACACCAGAGACATCAGCAGACTTGCTGTTTTAGCATCCATGATCTTGATGAGACAAAGATACAGCATTCAATTCTGATAGCAACAGCCTCTTCTCTGTTTGTAACAGAATCCTATCCTGAAAGTAGAGTGGACCATAATGTAGAAAGGAATATTCATTAACCCAACCCCAGCAACACAGTTACAGCGTTTACTGTGAGTGTCAGGAATAGAGTTTAACATGTGTAAGCTTGGCAACCAGTCACCCCAGTATGACTCATCCTATAATCTTTACAGTTGCAAAGTCAGTTGCACTGTCTCTGTGTTCCTTAATACTCAAGAGAAGCTTGCAAGTGGTGTGTGCTCTTTTGGATTTTTGGATGCCAGTTCTGGGAATTCTCAAAGAATTCCAGGAATTGCAGCCGAGAAACCCAAATCAGTCCATCTGTAGATTTGCCCCTGGTAAATAATGGCTTTTAAGTGATTTATCTGCTTCCTGAGAGTCATAGTTTTTGGGGAGGATCCCTCAATAGAGCCCAGTGAGTAGGTAATGCCACCTGAGTATTCTGCTGGTTAGTAAATTTAATAGTGCTAAATGTTTTGAAGTTTTGAAACTCATTTTGTGAGAGGAATCTGGTGTTTTGATTGGTATCATTTATTAGAGTCATCCATGAAATACTGACCGTCATTTCCAGTGGTTTCTCTCCCCATTGTTAAGTCTGAAATAAAACCAGGTGCACTTAAAAAAAATTATATGCTGACGTTTAGCTCTTTTAATAATCTCTCTTCTTCTGAGAAAACACAAGAGCTAATTGTCTTTTAAATGAACACCTATTTTTAGATCTTAATATGATTGATATTCTATTGTTACATGCTATCAAGTCATATGTGACTTATGGTGATCACAGTGGGGTTTTCAAGGTAAGTGAGAAATTTAAGGAGGGGTTTTACATTGGTAGAATCCCTCAGTGACTTTCTGTGGCCAGGCGGGGATTTGTACCCAGGTCTTCTGAGTCATAGCCCATCACTCTATCCACTACACCACAATGATTCTAAACTAATATTTTACTATATAGAAAATATTTTAATACTTATTAAATTAAAAGTGCCATGTCTGCATTTCATTTTTCGTATGAATGTGTTTTCAGTAAATATAATGCCATTAAGTGGACATGAAAATGTTCTGATGTTCTGCAGTTTAAATCATGCAGGAACATATATCATGATTGAAAATGAACAATTGATTATAATTTTATTAGTTTACGTATTATGAAACAAAAACTTGCTGAGAGAGACTCATTTTTAGGATTTATTAAGGATCTTATTGTATCCTTTGAAGTGAAAGTAATTTGTAGGGAAAGACATTTGATTAATGTCTGCATTAAAAGGCCACATCGTCTTTGCTTGTCATTATTTGCATGAAAAATGTGTTGCTTACACCCACTGATTTCTGTAAAGTTTTGACTTATGTCAGCATTTACTCCTCTCTTTGTAATTTAAAGACATGACTCCCTAAACTTCTTATTAGTCATAAACAAAAATCTTCTTGGTTGCATTTTTATTTCAAAGACAAGGCATTTTATTTCTGTTCTTTCTGACCTATTTCATTCTTTAGAGGCAGCATAGATGACTTTTAGTTTGCACATTGTTCAAGAATCGTAGAATAATGGAGTTGTAAAGGGCCTATAAGGACAAAGACCTTAATACATTATTTGGCATTTTGTAGGATAAAGTGTTTGCTAATGGTAACATATGCAAAATAAACAATCTATAAAACCTGGAAGTAAAGTGTCAGTACCTACCAGCTTCAGCAGACAGTTCCCATATTGCCATCCAGGTAGCATGCCAAGGTAGACAGCTAATGTCCAGAGAAAATGGACATACCACCCAGGTTTTTTTAAAATGAATGGCCACAACTTTGATACAGCTATATAGCTGTATATTGGATCCAAGTATTGGACAGCCTGCACCCTCCCATTCTACCTGGTAAGAAAGATCAAGAAAATGGATGTCACGAGATACCAAATCACTTTGTGGACCCCCTGCAACTTGGTATGAAGCCAGGAGTAATTGCCCCCAAGCAAGGCAAGTCTCCATTCACCCTTACCCCAGGATGCCATATGGGATTTGCTCATGCCTACAGCTGCCAAAAGAAGAGCTTTATGACCCAGCCATCTGCTGCCAAAGCTACTGCAGTTGTGGAAGCAAGCAAAGGTTCATTACCAATCTCATGGAGCCATAAGTCTTGTCCAAAATCCAAGAGGTGCTCTCTGTCCAGCATGAAAGAGAGTTCCTTCCCTCTATGAAGAGTCCTGCTGATATTCCCAATGGCCATCTACTGCTGATATCTGCCATCTGGTAGCTAGTAACCTTCCTTATGGCAGTATCAACTTTTCTTGGGACCCTAGGGCCCCACCACACATGCCCCTCCATCATATCCAGCCAAATCAGTAGCACGTGGGGCATCTGCAGCATAGCCAGGTCAGCTTCAGTGGCCCCAAAGAGCTCAAATTTCAAGACTGGATAGATCTCCTCCAACTGGGTGTTCAATGTATCTGGTTGCCTACACTGCCTGATCTGCATGATATGTCCTGCTAGAAAGTCTTGTCGCATTCTTCTTCAAGGGATGTGAATCTCACAGTGTCTTGCTCTCTGGGAGAAAAATGAGGAAGAAAATCACTTTTTATCCTCACAGTGAGATTTTTGGCAACACCCGCCCCAAGAAATTTTATTTATTTATTTTATTAGATTTATACCCCGCCCATCTAGACCAATGGTCTACTCTAGGCGGCAGAAATCTTGCAGATTTTGTTGAAAGTTTTCATGCTGCCTCTCCTTGCCCAGTGTGAAGCCTGCAATGGCTGGCGTCTGCTTCCCCCCACAAGTGACTCCTGCTTTGTATTTCAGGATGTAGTGCTCTCTGTGCTCTGCTCCTTGTTGTCCTCAATGAAGCCTCAATGAATAACGAAGTTTGGGTGCACTAGAGAAGTGTTTATATGTCTCCCAAGCAGATGGTGAATGGAGACTAGCAATGGCATAGGGCTGATGCAGTGCGTTCTAGAAGCCACCAGGGCCTCTGGGAAAGACCATGAAGTACATAGAAATTGACACCAACTTTCTGCTGGGACCCTGGTGAGTAGAGATGGGGGTATTCATATTCGCATACGAATAAGAATACCCCCGCACAGCTGGACTTAACGAGGGTCCAGCCCCAGGGGTGGCAGCCTCGGTCAGCCTTCCAATCGCTCCCGGAGCCCCGCTCTCTTTCCGCTCATCTAGCCAACTCCAGGCAGGGGGAGGGAGGATGAGTCTTCCTGCATGGCTGCTGAGTGGCTAGATGAGTGGAAAGAGAGTGGCGCTCTGGGAGCGATTGGAAGGCTGACTGAGGCCGCCTCCGCCAGTGGACACATGAGTGGAAGGTCTGGCCCCAGGGGTTGGCCCTCGTTAAGTCCAGCTGGTGAGTTAGGGAAGGGACCCTGATTTTGATTGGTGAATTATTTCATGTATTTGCAAGCTTTAGTTTTTCAGAGGGGCAGATTGGCTTACAGTAGATGTTTTGCTCCCATTCAGCCAGTGGCTTTCATGCCCAAAGTTTTTTTATCTTGAATGGCAGTTTGACAGAGTTAGAGATGGATGCAATAATGCTTCCATTTAATGTTGTTTTGGATAGATTTCAACTTGTGTAACCTGATGATGTGGACAGATTACTTGGTTTGAGACTCACCGTGTATATGCTGTTTGGATACATGCCCTTTCTTGCTTTTAAAATTTTCCAAGATTGTGTTTATCATCTAGAAAACTGGTTAATGCCTCTCTGATGTAGGGTTTAGCCTTCACCATTATACTTACAAAGGGTAAACCTTTGTTTTTGTTTTTTAAAATGATCCTCTGATTCTAAATCAATTTTGCCAATAAATCTTAAGTAAAACATTGGAATATGTGATGGTATCTTGCCTCAAGGTAGTTTCTTAGATGATACTGATTATTTGGACTGGTTTTATTTTGGTTTCTCTCTTGGTGTTTGGACAGAAACAGCCTGGTCATCTTGTTAGATGGTATATGAAACCCTGATCTTTTTCCTGGACCTATCAGGCCTCTGAAACCATTGAGCCTGTCCTTCCAGAATGCCTATCCAAGGTAGGATATGGGAAGCATGGTTTTATGGCAGTCTTTCTGGAGGGATATAAAGCAGTTTGTGATACTGAAAGACTTCTCTTCCACTCGTCTCAGCTTTTGGAGTACTTTTTATTTACTCCCATTCTTTTGAGATCTTCATGAGACCATTGTGAGAAATAATCTGGCAGTTGGTTTGCAGCAGCATCAATATGCAGCTGACACGCCCTATTTTATTTTCCTCTAAATTGTCCCAAGGAGTTTGAAGAAATCCTGGTCAGTTGTCTAGAAGCATGGATCAGAGTAAACAAGCTCAAATTTAATCCAGATAAGATCGAGTTACAGTGGGAAACACGTTGATCTGAATGGAAGTGTAAGACTGGTGTTGGGTGGAATTATGTTTCCACTGAAGGTCGAAGTGTATAGCTAAAGCCAGTGGTTCCCAACCTTGGGTACCCAGGTGTTCTTGGACTATAATTCCCAGAAATCCTTGCCAGCACAGCTAGTGGTACTTTCTGGAGTTTTAGTCCAAGAACACCTGGGGACCCAAGGTTGGGAACCATTGGTTTAGGGATTCGCCTTACCTTTATGCCATCAGTGCAGTGGCATTGATTATGGTGGGGGCCTTTAGTCAGCTTCAGCTTCAGCTTAACCACTTGTGTCCTTATCCTTAGGTGTAGCTTCCTTTCTTTCATGTTCTGGTTACATCCACACTGTAATGCAGTCAACGTGAGTGTGCCTTCCAAATTCTGAACTGGGTTCAGAAGCTTCAGCTGACACAGAGTTTAGCCATCCGCTTGCTTGTGAATGCTAAGCAATCAGAGTGAAAAATATCAGCTCTACACCAGCCTTACAGGTGGCTAGTGTCTATAGAGGGCCCCGTTTAAAGTGTTGGTAGTCCCCTTTAAGCCTACATGGTTTGGGATCATGTCATATAAAAAACTCAAATGTTGACTGTCACTATTCTTTTAAGGAACATTTTGTGCTTTATATTGTTTTGACATTCTATTGTATGAGGTTTCATCTCCAATGGTAGTTCTAAAATATTTTGATAAATAATAAAATTGAATCGTGGAGAAACTATGAACCATATTAAAAAATGATAACAGAGCCACTGCTTGTAGAGGCATCATCAGAAACTTAACTGAGTGTAGTGTTTTTTCTCTAAATGGAAGAGTTTGCACATTTCAGCAACATCTGAATATCCTAGTCAGAAATGGAAAAAATACCATGAAAGTACTTGAGGTCTTGTAGTTCCACACTTCCACATCCAGGTGCATGCATTTAGCATCATCACACCCCTATCTGGCCACAGTCAAACCATAGGAAAAATGTGATGTCATGCAAATGAAACAATAATCAAAATAAACAAAATGGTAACTTACCTAACACTACTCTGAAAATTCACTATGGAAATCTCTTCAGTACAATATGGGATGTTGGCAATAAGTTTTCCTTTCAGGTAAGATGGAAGCATAAATTGAAAGCTCTTGTCTAGACCTCTAAAATTACAGGGGTTTTAAATATTTTCCATTTAATTCAATCAAGTCTCCAGTTGGTTCAATCATGAGATCAAATGGAGACTGCAACCTAGAAATTAGAATAAAACTGAAACTTGGAAGGGCAGTGTAAAGGAGCTAGAAAAGGTTCTTAAGAGTCAGGATGTATCACTGGAGACCAAAACCAAGATCATCCATGCTATGGTATTCTTAATTACTATGTACAGATATGGAAGCTGCACAGTGAAGAAAGCTGACAGAAAAAAGATTCATTCAAGATGTTGTTTCAGAGGAGAGCTTTAAAGACACAGTCAACTACGAAATAGAATAAAAAAATGAATTACATGAAATCAAGCCTTTTGCTCGACCAGTGAAAATGTCTACACTGAGGTTATTGTGCTCTGGGCGTATCACAAGACTGAACACACAGGAAAAGGAAATAATGCTGGGAAAAGTTGAAGGCAGTGTGCCACAAAATTGATCAAAAACGTAAAAAAAGAAGCTGCAGTAACTTTCTGGAAAATATCAGAAAATCTATCTAAATCAACTATGAAAGACTGTATATGGAGACTGCCTTAAAAACCTGACAGTATGGTATTTTGCTTAATTCCAGCTCCAACACTTTGAAGCTGGATGACTGTCAGTGGCTGAGTGATGAACCTAAGAACCAAATTCACCAGAATACATAGGGTATCTATGCAACTGAAGCTGTCCTTCTCTGTTTTATATGATTTGTAACTAAAACATTCAAAATTTAAAATAAAGGAGCTGGAAATTTTTAAATGAGCAGCTGTGGTCTATTTTACAATACTACTATTTCAAGCTACTAATTATTGTGTTATTCAGCGTTCTCCTGGAGGTCTTTTACTATATTCAAACATCCACCTGTACCCAGAATAACTTCCCAATTTATTTCATTTATGTGAAGCCCACATGTTTTTAATCTTCATGTTCAGAAAATATAATAATAATAATTTTTTTTTTTTAGCCATGTCCTTTTGGGGCACGTGATTTTCGGGAAAAACAATGTGCGGACTTTGACAATATGCCTTTCCGAGGAAAATATTACAACTGGAAACCATATACAGGAGGTAATATAAATTTTGGTAGTCCTGTGTGTGATCTAGCTCTGTGTCCCTCATGTGGAAGACAGGCTGCAGAAGTCTGCCATTACAGACCTTGGAGACGGGTTATGTGTTGCTAATGGTGTCCCTATCCAAGGTTGCTGTGTTCAGTCTGTTTCAACATTGTGTACCTGAGCATCATGTGGGTGGAAGATATTGCTGGTATCTCTGTATGGCAACTCTTTGCAGGCAAGTACTTACTGGGAGTGTCTGCATTCTCACTCTCTACATAAATTGCTTTATCCAATATGTCCAATCTCAGTGGTCTACTTAGGCAGGTGAACCTTTAGGATTACTAAAAAGTTACAAATAAGACATACTCTTTAGTTCCATTTATCAGGCAAAGATGGTATAAAACTTTGACTTAAGGCAAGTTAAGTCTTTAACTCCATATTTTGTGCTGTCTTTGCTTATGACCAGTTTGAAGAACTTGATAACTTTTTTCAGCAATCCCAAAAAAGTATTACCCAACCCCAGACTTTATTTTGTGTGTGTGTGTTTCATGTGTCCAGTGAACACAGTCTTCTGCACTACCTATACTAATTTTTCAATATCACAATTAAAAAATAGTAAGGGATAAAAATATGATAAAAATAGCTTTTTAATCTAGTCTGATGACAAAATAAATAGAATGCAAATAACTTTGGAAGAAATGAAGTAGAACTAATGTATTTATGTAAATACCCTCTGATCATCTGTCATTAATAACAAATATACTCCAGAATCTCTTCGTACCCACAGGGTTCCATTCAAAAATCCTTGTCACCAAGACAACATTTAATTCTGTTCAATTTAACACAATTTGTTAACTGACATTATTGATCTAATTCCAAAATCTCCAGTACAATCTGTGCAAACTACACAGGCCTTGTTTGATATAAGTGCAGCTAAGTCAACAGCATCAAGAAAGATGGGCCAAGCAGAGAAGATGAAAAAGAAATAATGCATGTGATCAGAGAACAAAGAAAGGTATATAGAACTATTTAGGGACACATTTATTTGATTTATTTAGTGACATTCATTAAGTCTTCAAAATTAGCAAGTGGGAAAAGTGGGACTATTGTTAAATTTTACGTTGTTAATAATGCGCTCTTAAGAGTTATATTTTTAAAATGTTTTATTTGTCTAGGTGGGGTTAAACCATGTGCATTAAACTGCCTGGCAGAAGGTTACAACTTTTATACTGAACGTGCCCCTGCAGTGATAGATGGAACACAGTGCAATGCAGATTCACTGGATATTTGTATCAATGGTGAATGCAAGGTGCCATACCTCATATATTTCAACAATGTTCATTGCTAATAAACTTTATATAAGCTTTATATTTCTAAAACATTTCCCTATCAACAGCTTCCTCTAATAATATAACTGCCTATGGGAAACCATTGTTACTTGTCCCCTCCCTTCTCTTCCTCTCCCTTCCCCCTTTTTCATGGGGTTAGTTTGCAAATTTTCCATACTAGCCATCTGAATAATGAACCTATGGTGGTGATTAGAAGAACAGTTGTAATGTTGACATTTTCTTGAATACTATATACAGATGCTTCGGAATTGCATCACAGGTGTAACTGGGTTTTTTAAAAAATGAACAACATACTTCTTGTTTATGAAATTTCAATCATGTAACAAAATTGGCAAAATGCTAGAGTATGTACTTTCCCTGATTATTAAACATATGAATAGTCTGATCTTAAGACACATTAACATCAACCACTTAGAAATGGATAGAATAATGGTATGCCAATACATTGCCACAAAGCTTAACATTATGATCTGACATGAAGTGTGATGTTATACGCATTCCAAAAGTATATAGTGCTGATGTTTAAGAATGTCATGCAAAGAAATTATAGCTTCAGTGTTGTTTGTTTTCCAGTATTGTACTTTCCAAAAAAATAAATGAAAGACAAATGAGAATTTACAGCAGTTTTGATCTGAATAAACTAAGAATTTTATTGATTTGACCAAATGTTCTTAAAAAGAGAACCAGTGTTTTCTACAGAGGGTACAAGAAACTCGCTAACTGAATAATTATTCTAATTATACTTATTTTCAGCATGTTGGGTGTGATAATATTTTGGGATCTGATGCTAAAGAAGACAGGTGTCGCGTATGTGGAGGAGATGGCAGTACCTGTGAAGCTATTGAAGGCTTTTTCAATGACACATTGCCCAGAGGAGGTAAGTGTGAAAGCATAGGTCACAATTGTGTTGACATTCACATGTTTCCTGTGCAAGTCTTAACAAAAGGACAATAGCTGTGGCCATCCCCCAGTGCATTTGACCCAGCAATTGAGTTAGGTGTGACAGTTCTTCTACTGGTGTTCTTGCTGGTTTGTTGACAGACTGTTTTGGTACTAGCTAATGTTAAAGTTGTAGTCAATCAACATTTAATTAGTTCTCTTTGGTTTGGTGGACAAGATGGACGGAAATTGAGATATTACTCTGTTATCACCACCATCATTTCTTACTTCTGAGGTTGAAGTGAGCTTTTTTGCTCCTTTCAAATTTGTTACTTAAATCATAAAATCATATTTATATGTTTGTTTCTTGTTGTAAGAGATACTGTTCAGTCATATACTTATAGCTATTAACAATCAAATAGCATTACTTTTGCCTTGTAGGTTACATGGAAGTGGTTCAGATTCCTAAAGGTTCTGTTCACATTGAAATCAAAGAAGTGGCAGTGTCAAAAAACTACATTGGTAATTTATTTATTTTATTATATTATATTTTATTTTTTTTATAAACTGTCCGAGTAGTGAACTCGCACTACTCTGGGCAGTGTACAAAAAAACCAAACCCGGTACCCCCACCCACTTCATTCCAGTAATAACATAATCAAAATGGTGATCAAAATGGTGAGAGGAGGGTCTTAATTCAAGTGTTGAAATGATAAGGATGACTAGGGTAAAATAAGAAAAATAAGGGACATAGCAGATAGGATATAGTTACATAGAGAAAATAGATATTCTTATATTCTTATATTTGTCATTTTAAGATGTTTTTACTCTTTTTTTAAAAAATTGAGAGGTAGCCTTCCACTGGTTTCTTGCCTTCAGAGAACTCCAGATAAAATTCAAATAGAATTTATTGCCACTTATGGTCTCACTACAAATTATTATTGTTTCCAGCATTAGGTATCACAGGGCATGAAGATTTAGTGTAACTTTTTTTTACAATTTCTGAAATGTAATTACAGTGTGGTAAATGCAGATTATTAAAATACAGTGGTGCCTCGACTTACGACCATAATCCGTTCCAGAAGATGGACGTAACTCGAAATGGTCGTAGGTCGAAGCACCATTTCACATAGGAATGAATTGAAACCCCATTAATCCATTCCGGCCGAAGAAAAAAATCACCAAAAAAAAAAATCACTGCAAGACTCATTGGAAACGCGATTAATCCCTTCCGGCCGAAAAGGGGGGGGGGGGGGAATAAAAGCAATCAAGCATGCAAGACCCATCGGAAATGCACAGAAAACAAACCGAGCAGATCAGAAATGCACAGAGAACAAAGGGACCAGGTCGGAAATGCACAGAGAACAAAGGAAAAAGCAAGGGAAGCATGCAAGACCCATCGGAAATGGGGAAAAAACCCCAAAAAGCAACCAAACCCCCCAAGACCCATCGGAAATGGGGGGAAAAAACCAAAAAACAAACAAACCCCCCAAGACCCATCGGAAATGGGGAAAAAAACCCCCAAAAGCAACCAAACCCCCCAAGACCCATTGGAAATGGGGGGGGGGAACAAAAAAACCACAAACCCCCCAAGACCCATCACAACACAGAAACATAACCCCCCCAGCCCAAACCCACCCTGCAAAAACCACCCAGAACAGTTTTTAAAAAGCAAAAAGCAGCACCTTACCTTACCAGGCAGTTCCGAAGCCTCCCTGAAAACACACACACGCTCACTGAGAAGCAGAAGCCAGGCAGTTCCGAAGCCTCCCTGCAAACACACACACGCTCATTGAGAAGCAGAAGCCAGGCAGTTCCGAAGCCTCCTCCGACGCACACTCTCCAACTGCTGGGGCGAAAGAGCTACAAAGAAGCAGCCTCTTTCGCCACCTACAGTTAGCAATTTGAATTTCCCGACTTTCCCCCCTGCCTTTTTCTGTTCGTAAGTGGAAGCTCCGGTCGCAAGTAGAAGCAAAATTTTGCGGCCGGAGCGGGTCGTAACTCAAAATGATTGTAAGTAGGGATGTTCGTAAGTCGAGGCACCACTGTAGCTTCATATCACCTTAAGAGTGGCCAGCAGAAATGGAATTGTTAGCAGAGATGTTGGAACTAAGTCTAACATGAAGCAAATACAAGAAGCTCCCTGTTCTGAAAGTTAGAGCTTCGACTGCAGCCTCCCCTATGAGTAGGACTATAGGGCAGAGAAATTTTAATAGGGTAATAGAATTGCTGGATAGCTCAGTGGTTTAGATATCTGGCTGCAGAGCCAGCTATTGGGAGTTTGATTCCTCACTGTGCCTCCTTGACAGGGATTGGACTCGATGATCCATAGAGTCCCTTGCAGCTGTGCAGTTCTGAGATTATTATAGGGCAATATCAAATTTAAACAAAGCACTAACAAAAGTATTTGTCTTCATGGCATATATTAGCATTAACAGAATTCATTTTAATGCCAGGGCTCAGAAACAGTTCCTGTTCCCAGATAAATGCTTAAGTATTGGCAGGCAGATTTAAGAGCCAAAAATAACCTGAACTATGCACCTTTTGATGGCACCAGATTATTTGGAAACTCTCTGGAACCAGTCCTAATAGAAAGGACGAAAAGAAAGCACTCCCCAGTAAATTAAACAGGGGAGTGAAAATGTCTAGCAAATTTAGTTCTTCTTTCTTTTGTTCCTTATGATCTACATACCAACCATGAGATAACAGAGATTCATGATTTCAGTGGACAGGCAGGAAACACAAGTCTATGTTTCAAAATCATACTTATCAAAAGAACAATACAACCAGCAATTTTGAATCCCAGGATAAGTAATAATCTGTATGACACCAGACTAAGAAAATGTCGGTGTTTTCAGGGTACACAATAGCACCTCTAGACTATGCACCATGGACAAAGGCCAAAACTACACTTTCCAGAAAACCTGATTAAATCTATTGTGACTCCAATCACAGCATATGATGCAAAGTTGTACAGCGGTTCAAAATGGTGCCCAATCCAATTCTTTTCTGCTCTAGTTTATTTATTTTTTAGATACCCTGCACTTTTGGGTGGTACGTGATCACCCCTCCCCCCACCACAATATTCTGCCCACCCCTTTCTTTCTTTCAACCAACCTATCCGTCTATCCTCACTGTTGTGTCTTCAATTTTTTTTCTCCTTTGCACCTCTGTTTGCACATGTGGAGGACTGATCCTTTTTTTAAAACCTGTATTTAAAGTCAGACATCTGAAGATTCAGTTTTCTTGTGGTGGATGTCTCTTACAGCAGCCATGGCATGTTGTGGCTCTCTGAAGAAATGATAGATCTCCTGGAGATCTTGGGGAGGAAGAGAGTTCAGGAGAGGATGGCTAAATCACTTCAGTTGCATTTATCTAAGCTGGCCGCTGAATCCAAAGACAAAGTATTTGCGAAGGTCCAGAAGTAGTCCAGTTTTCCTGTTAAAATGGCAGTGCTAGAGACACTAAGAGATCTGATCCCTCACTCTTTGCAAAAGCCATCATCTATCCCTCCAACACTAAAATGGATAAAGAAATCTCTACAGAATTCAGAAGGACAGCATGGGCATCCTATTTAAGTATTCAATGCCCAACTCAGTTATAGTGGAGACTGCACAGACAAAGAATAGAGGTTAGGTTACAGGCAGATTACACACCACATCTGCCAATAAAAGAAGGAAGAACATTGGAAAAATATTTTTTATCAGACAGTGATGGGGGCATACCATTACTTTATATGGGAACTAATAGCAAGCCTGTCCAAAGATAAACAATCCTTAGCTCTATCCTTTCAACAAGAGACCTACTCTTTAGCAGCACACCAAATCCATTCAGCCTGCCATGTGGTGAGTTGTGCAGCAAAGAGTTTGGTGGCAGCTGTAACCTTGAGATGCCATGCTTGCTTGAGACCTTCAGGAATGCTAGATGATTCTAGGTCTTGTACAAAAGTATTCTCGAAGGCAAAAAGCTCTTGTACAAAAGCTCTTCCATTCGATGGGGATGGACTATTCAACACAAAGACGTATGACTACCTGCATAAGAAAAAAGCTACTGCAAAGAGAATGGGCTTAAACACAAACCGCCAAACAACATAACAATACAAGCTATACTGGAAGAGTACTTACCTGTATCAAAGTTTCACATCACCTTTGGATAGACCTAGAGCTGTAAAATCTGCTTTTTGTCAGCAATATGACTAAAATAAAGCAAAAAAGCAAAGCATGCTGCTTATATACCGCCCCATAGCACTTCAAGCACTCTCTGGGCGGTTTACAAGTTAATTATGCTGGCTACACATTGCCCCCCCCCCAGCGAGCTGAGTACTCATTTTACCGACCTCGGAAGCATAGAAGGCTGAGTCAACCTTGAGCCGGCTACCTGGGATTGAACCCCAGGTCGTGAGCACAGTTTTGGCTGCAGTACAGTCTATGTTTAAACTAAGTATAAACAATCATCCTTTTCTGGAAGAGCTGACAGAAAAACTAAACAGCACTTTTGATGGGATAGACACCAAGCTCGACAATACCTTCCTTCCCTGCATACCAACCTCTCAAACTTCAGCTTTGACCCTAGCACCTTATCTAAACACCTGATGCTCCATTACCTCCAATAAATCAATTTGACCCATGGTTATGCCGTAGAGTTCAACAGACATCCTCCTATAGGCTGCATCCAGATCATAAGACTATCCAGAGTTCTCATGGGTGAAGTTGCAGCATGAACCATGGGCATGAACCATGGATGTTACGGTTTGGTTTTCGATTTGTGCCTGGGGGGGCTACCTGCTCTTGTTGTGCTGCCACCATTGTTGTGCTGCTTCTACTGCCACACCATCACTGCCTCCCTGGATGCCCAAGAAGGTAGGCCAGGCAACCAGAGTATTGGGAAGGGGAAGGAGGGCATCCTGTTTTGCCAAAGCAAAACAAAGTGCCAAGGTGAAAAAAGTTAATGTTTTGTTTCGGCAAAAAAGGATCAGTGAACCGGGTCATGAACTGAATTGCAAACCAGCCTGGTTTGTCATTTTTTCTGGTTCATGGTTTGGTTCGTGCCCATATCTAGAAGGATGCTATAATTCAGGTGACATGCAAGTACATAGGCAATGGTTATTACTAACGGTATTTTATGATTCCAAAAAAGGATGGTGATTTGTGACTGGTTCTAGACCCAGGAAGAATCAACAGATAGCATAAGACCAAAAAAGTTTTCAACGGTAACTCTGCAGCAAATTATGCCGTTGCTGAAGAAAGGAGATTGGTTCACAGCAATAGACCTAAAAAACGAGTATTTTCACATTTCAATAAGACAAGACCACCAACATTTTCTCTGCTTCATCGTGGACTGAAATATTTATCAAGTCGGAGTCCTCCCCTTCAGTCTCTCAATAGCTCCACGGGTGTTCACAAAATTCATGGCCCCAGTGACAATTTTTCTTAGAACAAACAGTGTCACAATTTTTTCATACCTCAATGACTGGTTACTGTGGTGTCAGACAGTTGAAACACTCTTCTTTGAAATGTGAATTTTACACTTAAGACTTTGTTGAATCTTGGTCTGAGAGTAAACACCAGAAAGTCTCAATTAGTCCCCTGCCAGATAATCCATTACATTGGACCAGTTCTGAACTCCTAAACAGCCAGAGCATACCTACCAGAAGAAAGAGATTTGTGCTTCCATGATAACAAATGTGCATTCAGTTCAGAAGCTCTTAGTGCAACATGCCAGACTTCAAATGAGACCCTTACATGCTTTTTATCCTCTCACATACAATGACAAGAGAGACTCACCCTACAAGAAAATCCAGCTTCCTCTCATCCTCAAAGTACAGTTACTTTGGTGGTCGAGACATCAAAACATGCAACTGGGAGTTCCCTTCCATCAGTTACAACCCTCCACTGTGATAGTAAATGGATGTGGACAACACTGGATGGAGCGCTAATTGTTGCAAAAGAAATGTTCATGCCTGTTGGTTGACCCAAGAGATAAATCATCACATCAGTTTTCTAGAACTTGCAATATTCAAGGCACTCAGGGCCTTTGAGAACATAATTCATGGACAGGTTGTTCAAATAGCAACAGGCAATATGACAACAGTGTATTATGTCAGAAGACAGCATGAAACAAAGTCAATGAACCTTCTTCATCTATCTATCTATCTATCTATCTATCTATCTATCTATCTATCTATCTATCTATCTATCTATCTATCTATCTATCTATCTATCTATCTATCTATCTAGTTATGGGAATGGTGCATCACAAAACACATTTTTCCATTGCAATTCACATCACAGTCACAATCAGAGATCAGACTTTCTCAGTCAAACCCTCACACAAATGCAGAAGTGGAAGTAGTCTCAAGACATCTTCACATACCTAGTAAAAAGATGTTGAATGCTAGGGATAGATGTGTTCACTTCTCACAAGCAGAGGAAGACACTCTATGGGGGACACCTTCACGATCAAATGGAATGGTTGTCTAATGTATATGTTTCCCCCATTTTCTCTAATGCAATGCACAACAATCAAATTATGTCAGGACAAATCCAATGTCATCCTAATAACCCCTTGGCTCATGGCCTCATGGCTCACAACTTTGCTGTTGATGTCAAAGGACAGACTCAGACTACCAATATGCCACAATTTTCTAACATGTCACAACTAGACAGTACAATAATCAGACATACAACAACTCACTTTGACTCCTTGGCAGATATTTCACCAGTAAACACTATTCTGCAGCAGACTAGAAAACCATCCACCAAAAGGTTGTATGCCTGTAAATGGAAAACTTTTGGAAAGTATGCCTCTTCCATTGATGAGAGTATTAACCCTACGTCACTACTGTTCTTAAATTCTTCTTCAGTTAAAGTAAGCTGGATTATCTCTTTCATCATTAAAGGTCTACTTAGTGGCTATAGTAGCTCATCCGCCAGAAGATCATCTATCTTTTCACTTATTTAAATATCCAACTTTAAAGAGGTTCTTGAAAGTTTTAAAGAATGTTTATCCATATGTAAACCCACTGTTAAAGCTCTGGCCTCTTTGGTCTTGACTCAGCTGATGAAAGCCTCTTTTGAACCTTTAACAACTACAGACCTTAGATTACTGACTTTTGAAACTGCATTCTTGATTGCAGTTACTTCTCCAAGACAGGCAAGTGAGTTCAGGGCATTGAGATGTGATTTACCATATATCCAGTTTAGTAGGGAAAAAGTCACTCTGTACATTGACATATCATTCTTGCCCAAGGTGATATCAACATTCCATATGTCTCAACCACTGGTTTTGCCAGCATTTTTTCCATCACCAAAGTCTGCACTAGAGAAGTCACTTCATACTCTGGATGTAAAGAGAGCCCTTGCTTTCTACTTATCAAGGACTAAAGATTTCTGAAAACATCATGCTTCTTTGTTTGCTATCAAGGTCCTAAAATGGGCTATTTGGTGTCCTCCCTACATTTCTAGAAGTGGGTGGTCAAAGCCATTGAGTTAGCCTATGACACTGCTAAGTTTAAGCCTCCCTTGCATATTAGAAATAATTCAACAAGATCTGTGGCGACCTCTACTGCCTTTGTGAGAGGAGTTGATATCCAAAGCATTTGCAGTGAGGTAATTTGGTCTCAACCACTAACTTTTGTTAGTCACTATAGAATTGATTTGAGAGCTATGAAAAAGGACAAGTTACTTACCTGTAACTGTGGTTCTCCAAGTGGCTCTCTACATTCACACAACCCACCCACCTCCCCTTTCTGGTACCACCAACATTAGACAGTCATTTATGGGTGGACATAGAGGGACTTAGGGTCCTTTTATCCAGATGTAATATGTAAAGCCACCTTGAGTCCTTTTAAAGGAGAAAGGCAGGATAAAAATATTTTAAATAAATTAAATATAATTAGGGAAGAGGGAAGAGCATGCACAATGGAGGCTGAGGAAATGAAGGCATGAGGACAAGGCTCTGAAGACTTTTTTGGAAGCATCTGCACAGGCACAGAGCCCCCCAATTGTATGAATACATGGAGGACCATTTGAAGAATCAGTTACATATTAGTAACATGTCCTTTTTCATGGATTTAAAAGATGCAGCCCTCTGGAACTGTACAACATCTGACTTACATGCAGCCCATGATATAATTTCTTGCTATTTCAATTTTTTGTCCTCTACAGCAGTGGTCCCCAACCTTGGGCCTCCAGCTGTTCTTGGACTTCAACTCCCAGAAATCCTGGCCAGCAGAGGTGGTGGTGAAGGCTTCTGGGAGTTGTAGTCCAAGAACATCTGGAAGCCCAAGGTTGGGGACCACTGCTCTACAGAATCCAGTCTCATATAATCCCAGTGGATAGTAAATCTAATCCCTGACATAAACAGATCTCACTATCATGTTACAAAATATGATATAGCACAGTTAGCTGTCTTTTAGGATTTTTCTGTTTCCTGAACCCTACAGTATGTTATAGATTTATCTTGATGTAAGTGGGCCTCAAAACCAGAATCCTGTTACTTTTTAACAGTACATGGAAGGAAAATCATAGAAACTGCCTCAGGTAGTTGAGGAGGTGCTAGTTGCATGGTGATGATGCACCTGGTCCTGTGACTGGCACTTTTTTCAGTTAAGTGTAGAAGCTTCTGCAGTTTTCCCTCTTGTGTGATTATAAGCAGCAGAATTCTGGATCAGTGTTTTTACAGACAGTGTTTTTACATTCATGGTAAAAATTAGAGTTGAAATAATCCTACTTAAAATTTCCCTCTTCTATTTTAATATGAAACATTATCTGAATGGAATACGAGTAGTATGAAATTACATATAGTAGGCTCAGTAATGAGCTCTTAGTAGTATTGTTTTCAAAACAGAAATATTAGTTCAAGGTAAAACAGTGAATGATAAGTTCAGCTGTTTGGCCAAATCTCAAATATTTGTTTCTACTGTTCATCTTTATTTGAACACTGACAATGGAAATACTCAGTGTTCCTCATTTGCCTCTTCTGATTTGAGTAATCTATATCAGAACTGCTGGATAGCACAGTTGTTTAGGTATCTGACTATGGAGCCAGAGTTTGGGAGTTTGATTCCCCACTGTGCCTCTTTGACAGGGGCTGGACTTGATGATACATAGGGTCCCTTCCAGCTGTGCAGTTCTAAGATGGTTATAACATTTTAAATTGTTTAGAATATGGTTGATCACAGCTGAAGTCTACTTTATCAGTTGTTAAAGAAATTTAACAGTCAGACCAACATCTTGTAGTATGAGAGATTTCTCACAGCACAAATCTTAAGGGTTTGGCTTAAGTAGAAAGAGAAGTGTTTTTTATTTTATTTTAAAGAACCGATTGGTGTTAAAAACAGGGAAAGCCACCTCTTGCTTCCACTTCGTTGCAGCAAACAGGAAGCCACATCCCTCCCTTACATTTTTGGATTTATTTTACTAATTTAAAATGACCTTCTTATACATGCTGTTTCTTTAGTTTAAGTATTATTTTTTTAAAGCATTGAAGTCTGAGGAGGATGACTATTACATTAATGGTGCATGGACTATCGACTGGCCTAGAAAATTTGATGTTGCTGGGACAGCTTTCCATTACAAAAGGCCAGCAGATGAACCAGAATCTTTGGAAGCCTTGGGTCCTACCTCAGAAAATCTCATAGTTATGGTAAAGTAAATGAGTCTTTTTAAAATGTGAGTTCATGTTCAGCAAGATAACATTGGAAAGTGACAGAAAATAAGATTATTTGACTGAGCTGTATCTTACATCATACATGTGGGTTATCCTGCCTTATTGTTTATGAGACCTTCGTCCAGGCTATTTAGACTATTCTTCTGTCATAATCCAAGTCATCTCCACCCACTCAAAATTAGTTTCATACATCTACAGGGGCTTTAAAAGTTGTATTTCTCAGACAGTAGACCTATGCCTTCCTGCAACAGAACAACACAATGAAAGAAAGCATTTTAATGATATGACAAACTGGCACGCAAACAAACAAACAAACAAAAATCCTGGCTATGCTCATACTGTTAGGATTCTAGCATTTTTATTTGTTGATAGTCACAATTTTCTCTGTTCTTTTACATTTGTTGCTACTTACCTTATTTTTTTCTAAATTTCTTGGCCACTATTATCTGACATAGTATTGTAGTTTTATACAGAACTGAAAGAATATGTTAGCTAAATAACTGGAACACTGTTTGGAAATAAGAGCTATGAATTGGTGCAGAGTAATATGTTAAGGAAGATTTTAAGAAAAGAATAAATGTGTGCTTTCTAGTGTATTTTGAAGTATGACCAGACAGTTTTATAGAACTTTATTTCCTTCTCAGGGAAATAAATGTTTTGATGGATTTAATTTAGGCTATTCTTGTTTAAGATTTCAATTACGAGGCCATGGCAATGTATAAATCAGAATAGTACATTTGTTCATAGTTCTCTTACATTTTCATATGTCATCTGTAATATATAGGCCTATATCCTATTAAGTATTTATGCATATAGAGCTCCAGTTTTGGAACTTGTGGCAGTGATCTGACAAGATCCACATTGTGTGCCTGGTTGTCAGATCGTGGTGAATCTTCCACAGTTGGAACAGCATGCTCGTATAAATATTGAACATGATACTGGCCAGAGTTGACAATCTTATTCCACGCATCTGAGACCAACACAATGTAGTATATTACCTTTCTTTTATTTGGATGGTTGAGGAAAGTAATTTCCTTATCTGAAATTTTTCAGGATACATTTTCTTGCAAAAGAAAAGAGGAACAATAGTTCCTAAATTAATGAAGAATAGTGTTCACATTTAAAATACAAGCTGGTTTTGTTTTTGACATACTGAAAGAAGCATTGAGTATGTTTTGTCAGTGCTTTTCCCAAGGTTTAGCAAATATTCCACTTGCAGTCATGCACATTGATCTGAATTTAGTGGTGTCATTCCACTTATGGAAGCCATTCTATTTATTGAACTAGGATGGAGCAAGTCCCCCTCCACTTGGCAGCCAAACTGAGATTTCAAAACTCTTTTATTTCAGAAAATAATTTATTATATTCTAGCTATCTCGGCAATGTTTAAGGGACAAGGACAGTACTACGTTTGAAAAGTGGCAGTCTCCTCAATTGTTGAAATTTGGAAGCATCAAAATAATTCACTTAAATTATAGAAACATCTGCACTTATTTTCAAATTTTATTCCTGTAATTAATAATAAAGCACGTATGCAGCCATTGATTAAATGTCAGTGCATTATTTTCAAAGTGCTTTAATGATATAACCAGTTATTTTCAACTGCAGATTTTACTACAGGAGCAAAACCTGGGGATAAGGTATAAATTCAATGTTCCCATCTCTCGCACTGGCAGTGGCGACAATGAAGTTGGATTTACATGGAATCACCTACCTTGGTCAGAATGCTCTGCTACTTGTGCTGGAGGTTTGTTTCTTTTTTCTCCTACAAAATGGAAAGATTCAGTAGATGGAAAACTTATTGGGGCTAAAACTGAATGTAATTTAGAATTTTTCTTTCAGGTGTTCTTGAAATGTAATGATTTTACTATATGTACTCATAAGCTTTTTGCTTCTCTTCAGTTTTCTACAACTTTCGTATAGATAAAGTCATTTATAAATTCATTATGTTTATAAATTGAATTCCAAATGGATTAGTGTCTGTACAGAGTCTTCTCAAAGGTAGAATATTACTTGTATGGACATCCTTGGAAAATATTTCTTAAATATGAAACTATTTAATAAACAGAAATCACAAGACACCCATGCGGTCTTGTTAATACAAAGATACACGAGTTTTCATTATCCAAGACACCTTCAGATGGTTAACAAAACTAAAAGCTGTTGGAAACTGCTTGTTGTGGATGTGAGTCAGCTGATATTTACCATATCATCACAATACCTCATATTATTACAATTTTAAAAAAGCAGTAAAAGCTATTGTCACTCTAATCTTTTGCCCTGGACAGAACAAGTCAGCATGGCATAGGTAAAGGTAAAGGTTCCCCTTGACATTTAGTCCAGTCGTGTCCGACTCTAGGGCGCGGTGCTCATCCCTGTTTCCAAGCCATAGAGCCAGCATTTGTCCGAAGACAGTTTCCGTGCTCACGTGGCCAGCGCGACTAGACATGGAACGCCATTACCTTCCCACCGTGGTGGTACCTATTTATCTACTCGCATTTTTACATGCTTTCGAACTGCTAGTTTGGCAGGAGCTGGGACAAGTGACGGGAGCTCGCTCCGTTGCGTGGATTCGATCTTACGACTGCTGGTCTTCTGACCTTGCAGCTCAGGCTTCTGCGGTTTAACCCGCAGCGCCACCACGTCCCTCGTGGCATAGGAAGGGACAAAAGCAATGCATCTTTGCTTCAGTATTCCCGATTACTGTGTATGGATTACTATGTATGGATATTTAAGCTGGACAGTAAAGAGAATTGATAGGGGGAAAAGTCTGTTCATTTGGAATGTGGTGTTGAGGAGAGCTTTATGGATGCCATGAACCGCCAGAAAGACAAATAAATGGATCCCAGATCAAATTAAGCCTGAATTCTCTGTAGAAGCAAACATTACTAAACTGACATTGCTGAACTTTTGGCACATTATAAGAAGACAAGACTCGTTGGAAAAGATAGTACTGTTGGGAAAAGTTGAAAGCAACAGGAAAAAGGAAGCAATATAAGAGATGGATTGACTCAATAAATGAAGTCATGGTCTTTGGTTTGCAAGAGCTAAGCAGGGCTGTTAGTGATAGGATCTTTTGGAAGAGGTACATCGTTTTTTAAAAAAACTAGTAAGGGCTGCTACTTTGTCCTTCAGTCACTAGGCACTTTTTTCTCTGTTCTTTTACATGTCAATTAATTATAAAATATAACTTTTCCCCTTATTTGACATAGTTCTTGTCCAGACATGTTTCCATATAGTCATGTGGCCAACAACATATGCACTCCAGACTAACACGTTAAATTTATTCAGCTTCTCTGTAATTTCCTTGCCTTCCTTTGCATTCGTTTTACATCTTTGACAGCTAACACTTCTACTACCTCTCTGACTGATATCCTCCTCCTGATATATTGAACAGTACAGCTTTTTAACTAGTTTAGTTATTAGAGAATTTGGCCTAGGAATCATAAATGCATCAGAAGAACACTTCATAGAATTCTGTGAAGCCAATAAACTGTTTAATGCAAATACATGCTTTCAGCAACTTAACAGAGGTTTGTACATGTTGATATCACCAGATAGGCAATATAGAAATCAAAAAGTTCATATAAGTGGAAGTAGTAGATGAAAAATCTGTATTCTTTGTATCAAAAGATAACCAGGAACAGATGATGGGACTGACCACAAGTTGTTAATAACAAAAATTATAGGAAAGCTGAAAAAGAACAGTACAAGAATCAGAGCACCAAATATAATTTAAATAATATTTCAGATGAATTTAAAGTACATACAAAGAACAGATTTCTATTACTAAACTCAGTTGATCTTGAATGAAAAGAACTATAGGTTGAAATGAGAGATAATAGCTGGGAAGATTGCAAAAAGACTATTCCTGTATCTGAAAAGAAAAGCCTGGATGGATGATGAAAGAAACACTTAAAATTGCTAAGGACAGATAAGAAGCAGAAGTAAACTGTGGTAGAAATAGGGTCAGAATCCTGAATGCACCTTGTCAACAAATATCACATAGACACAAAGAGAGGTATTTCAATAATCAGTGCAAAGAAATAGATCAATTGAAGAGGAAAAAAGATTTCTTCCAGAAGACCCAAGAAACCAAGGGGACATTTAAACCTAAATTAGAGCTGCTGAAAGACCAAAGTAGCAGCCCTTATTATTATTTTTTAAATGACGAGCCACTTTTGCTCAGAGGAGATTCCAGAGAAAGGTGTCTTTAAAGAGAATGTGAAAACAGTATACTAAAGACCTGTACAGAAGAGATAAAAGGATGACAGACTCCTTTGATGAGCAATCCTATAACAAACAACCGGCATTTGTAAAAAGTTAAGTAAAAGGTGCTCTAAAAGCACTAGGAAGAAATAAGTCACTGGGGTAGATGGAATACCAATAGATCTGTTTCAAGCCACAGAGACTGAATCAGTCAAAATCTTAACAAAAATGTATCAACAAATATGGGGAAAAAATGCCCCACAGACTGGAAACATTCAATATACATTCCAATCCCCAAGAAAGAATGTGCCAAACAGTGCTGTAACTATAGGACCACTGGGTTAATTTCCTTTACAATCAAAGTGATACTCAAGGTGTTGCAACAAAGACTTTTACCCTATATGGACTGAGAAACACTTGATTTTTTTAAGCTGGATTCCAAAAACGGAGATTAACTAGATACCATATTTCAAACATGCATTGGCTGCTGAGGCACACCAGAGAAGTTCAGAAGAAAACCAGTCTATGCTTTATAGACGACGACAAAGTCTTTGACTGTGTGGATAATGAAAAGCTATGAATTGTTCTAAAGTAATGAGTATGCCTCAACCCTCGATTGCCCTGATGCGTAACCTGTATCATGGACAACAAGCTACTGTTAGGACAAAATACAAGGAACACAATGGTTTCCATAGGCAAAGGTGTCATACAAGGATGTATTTTGTCTCCATATCTGTTCAGTCTGTAGGCTGAAAACACCATACAGAAAATTGAGTTGGATTCAGATGAAAGACGAGTGAAAGTTAGTCAAAGAAACACGGATAATTTAACATATGCAGATGAAACTATATTAACTGGCAGACAGCAGTAGTAACTTGAAACAACTTCTGATGACAGTGAAAGAATAAAATATGAAATTGTTGTTGTTTAGTCGTTAAGTCGTGTCCGACTCTTCGTGACCCCATGGACCAGAGCACGCCAGGCCCTCCTGTCTTCCACTGCCTCCCGGAGGTTGGTCAAATTCATGTTGGTCGCTTCGATGACACTGTCCATCCATCTCGTCCTCTGTCCCCTTCTCCTCTTGCCTTAACATTTTGTTAAAATATGAAATTAGGACATATTAATTTGGTCATTAAGAAGACAAGTGTCAGGACTATAGACAAAGTACGGAACTTTGATATTGACAATGAAGAAATTGAAGTTGTTAAAGATTTTGTATACTTGGGGTCAGTCATGAATCCAAAGGTATACTGCATCCAAGAAATCAGAAAACAACTGAGATTCGGAAGGGCAGAAATGAAGAAACTAAATAAATAAACAAACAAAGAAATAAAAATGAAATGTCACTAGATATCAAAGCCCAGACCATCCACACTATTGTATTTCCAATTACTATATACAAATGTGAAAACTGGGCGACAAAAAAAGCTGACATAAAAAATGGATTTGTTTGAAATATGGTGCTGGAGGAGAACTGAAAAAGAACACTAAAACAATTGGTGAATCACCAGCAAGATGAACAAATCGGTCCTAGATAAAACCAAGTCCGAACTCTCTCTAGAAGCAAAAAATGATAAAACAAGTTGTTGTACTTTGGGCACATCAAGAGAAGACAAGACTCATTGGAGAATAGAATAACACTGGGAAGAGCGGGAGGTGATAGGAAAAGAGAAAAATATGAAGTGGATTGACTTCATAAAGGAAACCACAGTCTTGAGTTTGCAAGAGCCGTGTAAGGCTGTTAATAATAGGACATTTTGGAGGCTGAAATCAAATAATAAATCACAGTTTGGGTGGGCCCATTGAATTGAGAGATTTAGTGAGTCAATTTCTCTGTAAGTTCCATTGATTCGATAGGCCTGTTCTTGCAACTTACTACTAGATTTCAGCCTATGTATGAAAGAAGCATATGTCTAAAGAAGAACACTATGATGAAGAATCTGCAGTTTTAGAAAGTGAAAGTGAGAACTTCTCTCAAAGCAGGTGGAAGAAATAATCAGCAAGTTTTATTGGCTACATGATGGGATACCAACAGAGTTATTTCTGACTACAGAGACTTAATGTATCAAAATCCTAACCTCAGTATACCAACCAATATGAAAAATAAAACAGTGGTGCATAGACCAGATGCACTCAAGATATATCCCAGTCCCCAAAAATTAAGACACCAAAGAACAGTAATTATAGGACCATTGCATTAATTTCCTGTGCAAGCAAAGTGATGCTTAAGGTTTTACAACATAGATTTTTACTACGTATGGGCTGAAATCCAACTGAGTAGGTATGCAGGTGTAACTTGATGTTGTGCCTGTGGTAGCTACAATCATGCCAAAGCCGATGTACTACCCGTGAAGCATTTCCACAAGTGCAACAACAGGCAGCTAAAGTGAGCAAACAAATGCATGGCTAAAGTGAGCAAACAGATAGGCTTCCTCCTCTGCCATACTGCCTTTCATGTCTTGTCTCTTTCCCCAGACTCTTGTTTTTTCCCTCCCACCACTTTGCCTTTCTTAATACTCCTCAGAAGGAAGTTTCTTAAAGGCACCAAGAACACACTTCTCTTCTCAATCCTCCTCAGCTCAGGCACCAAATCCCCAAATAATCAGTTTCATGGAAGCCAGCTACAGCTTCTGCTCTCTCACTCCACTTGCTTGTCTCTGTTTGCCCCCTTTCAAAAACACACAATCTAATTAGGCAAGGCATAATGTCTGACAGGTTTACACTGTGTAACTTTACGTTAAATAAAGATGAACAGGATTTCAGCCATGGAGTGAAAAATACTGGATGGTCACACTGAATGTAGAAAAGAAAGAGATGTACTGGAGTGTTATAAACAATTTCAGCCTTTGATTCTGTACGTCATGAAAAGTTATAGATCATTTTAAAGGAAATGGGTTTGCTGAAACATTTTATGTATAACCTATATTCTGGACAAGAAACTGCTGTTAGGACAGATTATTGAGTAACAAAGAAGCTCCCCGTGACAATTGGCAATCTATATACAGAACATACAAGAAACTGGATTATATACAGATGAAGGTGAAAACAACATCAATAATAAGATATGCACATAACACCATATTACTGGGAGAAAACAGCAGTGACTCAAAATGACTATGGATGATGCTGAAAGAAAAAAGTGCAAAAGGAACATTGAAGCTGAACGTTAAAACAAAAATTATGACGAGGGAAGAAATCAGAATTGTTAAGGATTTTCTATACACTTTGGTTCTATCATCAATCCTAATAGATAGTGCAGCCAAAAGATCAGAAAACTCAGATTTGGAAGGACAGCTGTGAGTGAACGAGAACAGATCCTCAAGCGTAAAGATGCCTCTCTGAATACCAAGGTGAAGAACATCAATGCTTTAATATTCCAGATTACTAGATATATGAAAGCTGAACAGTGAAGAGAACTCAGTAAGAAATTTAATAGTATGGTACACTGGGCTTAATTTTAGCATTGCTTGTAAAGCATCAAAATATCTTAAATTAATACCGATTTTACAGTTCAGAGACATTATCCAGGAGGAGTGTTTCCTTCCTGTTGTATTGCTGACTAACGATAATCATTTTAGTCTTGTCTGAATTTAATTTCCATTAACTTGTCTGTATCCGGGCACCTGTAGTCAGAAAACATTGAATAAGCATTGAGATGGCAGGGCTTGTTGATTATTCGCAGATAATCTTACATGTAAGTGCCACAGTTGCAACAGCTATACTCAGGGATATAATTCAACCACAAGTAGATTAATTACTTAGTGGATAGCAAAGGCTGTTAAATATTTCAGACTTCTAGCAATAGCAGATTAATGAAAAAACATCAGTTTTAATAATTTCCTTGGATTTAAAGAACATAGAAATTCTTGAGACTTGTGTTAAGAAGAATTGTGTAGGACAAATAGTAGACCTGACTAAAAATATTCAGAACTGGATATCTTTTTTATTATTCAGTGTCTTGTACAATTATTATCAGTTGCTCATGTCTCTAAGTGGCAGATTTAATTTTAAAAAGAGCTCTCTCCCTCCCTCTCTCTGTTTGCAAAAATGGACAATCTAAGCTAATAATATTTTGGTCTATTTCTTCTGGTTAGTAGAAAGACAAATATGGACAAAACAATTTCATGCTTACCAATGCAAGAACTCTGTGAAGAGTTCCCAGAAGCGTCTTGCCATCCTCAATGAGGAGAATGTTGCAACTCCTTGTTGGAGAGGATGAGACAAGCAAAGATTTATATTCCTAGGATATAGTAGTGGCCTTTGTGCATCAAATCCTTACTGTGCATTACTTGCAAATTCCTGAAAATAATTGCTAGATAAACAAAAGTATACTTGCTGTATCACTGTAGTGTGATTTACAAATAGAACATATTGAATTCTATACTGTAATCATATTTAAAGAACCAACACATAACTGTTAAAGTGTCCTGAAGTGTGGTCATGTGGTATCTCTTTGCGTTTTTTATGAAAAGAGCATCTAGATGTATACCGGAGGATGAGATGCACAAATCAGAAGAATCTATTTTATACTAAAGATGTTGATAGATTTAGAAAATAGTAGTAACAGTAGCATATTTACAATAAAGCAATTGTAGGGTGATCCTGGTAAAAGCTTTTTTTTATGCCTCATGGGATTTTATAGAGGAGCCAGACAACATTGTCTTCCATTTACAACTTTTCTGTGTTTTCCTACAGCTTATTACCCCCCCCCCCGAAAATCACTTAGAGAGGAAAAGAAGGAATATTTGTGTACTGTCTTTTGATCAGTTAGCACTACGAGCTGTCAGTCTTAAAGCATCTAAACAGTGATAGAAAGTTTTTTTTAATTACAGGAATATAAAATCTTCAACAGAATTTTAGAGAGCACAATGACTTGTAATGGTAAGACAGGGTAGCAAGTTGATGGGGACATCCCACCAATCATGGGCACATGATAATCTTCTTGGTTTTTGCTACCCCAAGAACAGAGCAAAACCAGGAGATCCACTGAGTCTTTGATGCATTGCTTCGTACAGTTGGTAGGCCTCATTTGATGAATCACAAATTGTGTCAGCCTGAAATAAGGGAAGTCAAAGTGAAGACACTGTTAATAATATTCTGTTATTTCCAAAGGTGCACAGAAACAAGAAATAGTGTGCAAAAGGTTGGACGACAGTTCTATAGTACAGAACAATTACTGTGATCCTGATAGTAAGCCACCAGAAAATCAAAGAGCCTGCAATACTGAGCCATGCCCACCTGAGTAAGTACTTAGTGGGTAAAATAATTTAGTGTCTTCCCTACTATCACACACCTTGATGTCTTTTTTCTGGTTGGCTTCTGATTCTAAAGACCTGGCTAACTGAGTGTGAAGAGGAAGGATATTCCAGTTCCTTTTAGCGTTTTCTGAAAAATAATATTTTAAATTTATGAACTAGCATGAGCTAATTTTGAATTAAAATGAACAAAAATTTATGTAGCTATTTGCACTGATGAAACCACAGTGGCAAAATGAATAATCATGTTTGTTCTACACTCTGCATATGGACTAAAACAGTGTCTTTCTTCTTATCACAACCATAGTATGTTCCTTGCTAAGCTTCTTCAACCTCCTAGTTCTAAAAACTAGGCTGGGTGGATGTGCAAAGAATATACTAGATACCAAATAAGAATTCCTCCTCCTATCCTGTGGCTCCCTTGGCTTCCATAGGATGAAAGGAATTACACAGGAGTCAGAAAAGCTGTGGAATACAAGTAGAGGTTTCTAATTACTGGAGATCACCACCTGCTGGTGAGATAACCATTCTTCCACAGATCTAAGTTCCACAACAAGATTTCAGACATTCAATAATTTACAAGCTCTGTGGGAGAATTATCATGAACTATGATAATTCTGTCTATTCAACCAGGTGCACTTTGTAACGAAGAGGGATTCAATTTAATTCATTGATTTGTTTTTCCCAATATTCTTCTTGAAGATGGTTTATCGGAGATTGGTCAGAATGCAGTAAGACCTGTGATGGTGGAATGCGATCCCGAACAGTACTGTGTATCAGGAAGATTGGACCTTCTGAAGAGGAGACTTTGGATAGTAGTCATTGTTTAACACACCAGCCAATTGAAAAAGAATCCTGTAATAATCAGTCTTGTCCCCCACAATGGATTCCTTTGGATTGGTCAGAAGTGAGTAAGCTCAGAAATGCATTAAGTAGCAGATTTTCAACATATCAGAATCTTTCATTTATGATGAAATCCAAATTGTCTATGATGCTTACAATTGTGCCTACTCCAAATGTTGCTTCTACACTTTGTCTGCACACCATTTTAGATGGCAAGAGAAAGAAATCACTGATAGTAATATAGTAATATAAATATCCCTGCTTCAGCATTCCTCTTGAGCCAATAATACGTGGAAACCCATTGCCATGGCAACCAAGGTGCAACAGGAAATCAAAACTTGTGAGACACCTGGGCCTTTAGCCCACTGGTGGGGAACAAAGCTGAGCAGAAGTAGAAGGAACTTGGTCCATGTTAAGCATTTCCACTCCCATTTTTGAGACCAAGGAAAAGATAATCTTTTACACAGCTGAAAAGGGCTTGTACTTTTTGCTTGTGTAAGGGAAAAGAACCAGTCCATTTTAATAAGAAATTGTATTGTTTATGCCGCCCAAACGAAGTAAAAAGTTAGTTATGGAGGCACAAGTTGAGCCCCAGAGTGCTGAGGAAAATGGGAACCCTCAAATTCAAAGGGATGAAGAAACTGAGGGACCTGTATTGATTGCCTTAAAGGGAGAAAATATTCAAAGCTCCCAAGATTTTGAAAAATGGAAACTAGAACAAGAATTTAAACTGAAGGAGAAGGAGCTAGCTATGAAAACCCAATCAGAATTGGAAAAGAACAGAGAACTTGAAAGAAAAAGGGAATTGGAATTTAAAGAAAGAGAAAGGGAAAGATAAATTAAAGAAAGAGAAAGGGAAAGGGAAATGCAATTCCAAATAGAGATGAAGAAATTGGAATTAGCTGCTCAAAATAATAATAGTAATTCCAGTGTGGGAAATCTCTCAAAAATCAACCTAAAGAAATTTCCCCAGTATCGGGAGGGGAATTGTCCTGAATCTTTCCTGATTTCATTTGAGAGAGCTTGTTGGCACTTTGAGGTTAAAGATGATGAGAGGATGATAATTTTAAGATCACAAATAAGTGGAGTGTTATCTGAAATCTATTCACAGATACCTCTGGAGCAAGCTAGAGATTTTGAGGTTTATAGAAAGATGGTGTATTCCCGATTTGGGATTAATTCAGAGCACCTCAGAAAGAAATTTAGATAAATTTCAAAGAAACCTGAGAAATTTTTTGCCCAGCTTGGAGCAAGGTTAACCCATTTTCTTTATAAATGGCTGGAAGAGGAACATGTCACTACCTTAGACCAAATGAAAAATGTGTTTGGACTAGAACAAATTTATTCAATTTTACCAGGGGAGTTACGTTATCTTGTCAAGAATAAGGATCCTAAAAATGTGCTACAAGCGTCTGAATATGCTGATTCTATTAGTGGGATCAGAGATCCTCGATTGTCTGAGGAAAAAATTGACAGAAAAGGATGGGACAACAGTAGGAGAGCATCCCAATCCAGTGGAAATTACCTCAGTCAGGCTCAAGCTAAGGGAAGCCATTTTAAAGAGAAACCCTCATTCCCAGAACACAGTCCCCTGAAATCAAATAGTCCTGAGGGAAAAACTAATAAATCCCTTCATTCTGAACATAGAGTAAATAAACAATGTTATGCTTGTGGTAAACCAGGACATTTTTGGGCCCAATGTGAATCTCAAAAGGAAAATAATTTAGTCAACCTAAAAAAGTATTTTGCCTTCAGTCTTCTGAGGCAGCTGAATGTTCTAATGACTGCACTGTTGCTAAGGAAATGGACTTGGCAGAGAGCCCAGAAATTCCTGAAGCCAGAGTGGTACAATGTTACTTAATCAAGTGTGATCCTATTTTGCTAGAGCTCAGGAGAAAAGATTTTTATCAATGGCGTAAAATATCTAGGCCTTAAAGATTCGTGCTCACAAATAACTATTTGCCACCCAGATATAATACCTGAGGAAAACATTATAGAACATGATAAAATCTCCATTAAAGGGATTGGTTCTGATTTGGTGGTCCTAGCTACGGCCAAAATATCTGTGAACTATAATGGGTCGTCTGGTATATGGAAAGTAGCAGTGTCAGATCAAATTCCAGCTCCTTGTCTGATTGGTTTAGATCTATCTAAGCATGTGCAGAGTGTTTTAATAGTAACCCGCTCTCGGGGGAGGCAAATTGAAGCCTCTGGGGGAAGCACTGAAACTCTTGTTGACAGACCCACTTTAGGTGAACATCCTGAAATGAGAGAGACAGCTGATTTAGTGCTAATGAAAAATTCTAATAGTTCCTCCTTTATTAAGGAGCAGAAGGAAGATATTACCTTAAATGATTGCTTTGGAAAAATTAATGAGAATCCCATTCCACTGACCCCTGAACACCCAGAGAGGTATTGTGTGGAAAAAGATTTTTTATATAGAGAGGTTTTAATGACTCCTCATAAAGGGGAAGGAGGACCCCACAAACAGCTAATTGTCCCTGTTAAATGCAGAGAAAAAATTATAGAAAAGGCACACAAAGATGTATTTGGAGCACACATGGGCATCTCTCGCACCAAGCGAAGAGTGGCACAGAACTTTTATTGGCCAGGGATGGGGAAGCAAGTTAAACAATATGGTCAAAGCTGTGATACTTGCCAAAAATGAGGTACTGGAAATGACAAGGCAAGGGCTAAGCTATGCCCATTGCCAGTGATCTTGACCCCTTTCCAAAGCTTAGGTCTGGACATAGTGGGACCCTTACCCGAAGTGACTAGACGTGGAAATAAATTCATCCTGTCTATTATAGATTATGCCACTAGATACCCTGAAGCAGTACCCCTAAGAAAAATAATAACAGAACTTCTAGTAAAGCATGATGCATGTGTAAATGCAATGGATCTGTGGCAATTCACTTCTCTGCATGAAACTGCTTCTAAGAATAGAGTGGAAGTATGTTCTCTCTTGCTAAGCTATGGTGGTGATCTTATACTGTTGAATTGCCACGATAAAAGTACAATTGATTTGGCTCCAACACCTCAGTTAAAAGAGCGATTGGCATATGAATTTAAAGATCACTCATTGCTACAGGCTGCAAGGGAATTGGATGTTGCTCGTGTGAAAAAGCACCTTTCTCTTGAGATTGTAAACTTCAAGCATCCCCAAACTCATGAAACTGTTTTGCATTGTGCTGCTGCTTCTCCATATCCCAAAAGAAAGCAAGTCTGTGAGCTGCTTCTAAAAAAAGGAGCCAACATTAATGAAAAGACAAAAGATTTCCTAACACCACTTCACTTTGCTGCAGGAGGCAGTAGTGTGTCTGTGGTGGAGTGCCTCCGGCAGCATGGTGCCGATGTTCATGCAGAGGACGGGGGAGGCCTTGTTCCTTTGCACAGTGCTTGTTCTTATGGACTCTGTGATGTGGCTGAACTACTTGTTGGACGTGGTGCAGTTGTCAATGTGGCTGATTTGTGGAAGTTTACCCCTTTACATGAAGCTGCTCCGTTAAAGAAGGCTCAACATGCAGCTGTGAAAGCACTGAAAATCCTGCAAAATGAGCCCCTGCCTGAGAAACCAGATGATGAAAATCTCAATAAATCTGAAATAAGCCAAGTGTTTGAGATGGCACTTAAAAGGAACTTGCCTGTGAATTTTGAGGTGACCCGGGCAAGTGGTCCCCCTCATACGAAGAGCTTTGTGACAAAAGTACCTGTGGGCGAGTTTATGAGTGAGGATGAAGGCAAGAGCAAGAAGTTTTTAAAGAAGAACGCAGCCATAGCTGTTCTGGAGGAGTTGAAGAAACTGCCTCCCCTTCCCACAGTTGAGAAAATGAAGCCACTAATAAATAAATAAATAAAAAAACAGGCTTCACCCAAAAGAGGCGAGCTGAGGACATCCAGTGGACATTAGAGTGCCAGGTAGCCTTCAATCGTCTGAAGAGGACACGGACTTCAGGACCTGTCCTTATTGCACCAGACTTCATCATCTATACGGATGCATCGAACATGGGACTGGGAGTCATGCTGTGCCAAACAGATGACAGCGGGAGTCTACATCCAGTGACTTGCATCAGCAGGAAACTCCAACCTGGTGAGAGACAGTTATCCACCATCAAGAAAGAGTATCTGGGTATCATATGGACGCTGCAAAAGCTGAGCCGTACATTTGGGGGAGAAGATTTGTCCTGTGCACCAATCACTCTCCTCTTCTATGGCTAAGGACTATTCTAGCCAACAGCAGCAAATTGATGAGATGGGTGCTGATTCTGCAAGACTTTGACTTTGAAATCCGCAGCATAAAAGGGACACAGAATGTGGTTGCTGATGCCTTCTCTCGAAGGCCAAATGACTAATGGGTGGAGAAAAGTTTGTAATACAGTGGTGCCTCAACTTATGAACTTAATCTGTTCCAGAAGATGGTCGTAACTCGAATTGGTCGTAAGTTGAAGCACCATTTCCCATAGGAATGCATTGAAACCCCATTAATCCGTTCCGGCCAGGGGAAAAAATCACCAAAAAACCCCCCAAAACACTACAAGTCCCATTGGAATGCACTGGGGCTGGAAAAAAAACCCAGAAAAAAACCACAACACCACAGCAAACCCCATCAGAACGCGCTGGGGCCGGAAAAAAAAAAATCACCAAAAAACAAAAGAACACAGCAAGCCCCATCGGAACGTGCTGGGGCTGGGAAAAAAATCGCAAAAAAACAACAACACCACAGCAAGCCCCATCAGAACGCGCTGGGGCCGGGAAAAAAAATCACCAAAAAACAAAACAACACAGCAAGCCCCATCGGAACGTGCTGGGGCTGGAAAAAAAATCGCAAAACAACAACAACAACACAGCAAGCCCCATCAGAACACACTGGGGCTGAAAAAACAAACACACCAAAAAAAATATCACAGCACAGAAACATAACCCCCCAAGCCCAAACCCACGCTGCAAAACCCTGTATGTACTCACTTAGAAGCAGAAAGCAGCACCAGGCAGTCCGAAGCCTCTCTGCAAACGCACACACTCTAACCGTTGGGGCGAAAGAGCTACAAAGAAGCAGCCTCTTCCCTGACCAACGGTTAGAAATTTAAATTCCCCGCCTTTTCCCCCACCTTTTTTCTGATCGTAACTCAACTCCGGTCGCAAGTCGAAGCAAAATTTTGCGGCCAGAGCTGGTCATTACTCAAATTGGTCGTAAGTTGGGACGTTCGTAAGTCGAGGCACCACTGTATTGTATTAACTGTTCTGTTTGTATAATAGTTATGGAATATGCTTAAAGTGCAGAGTTTGCTTGGATGTTGATGAACTGAGAGGTGTGTATAGTGATGGTAAAAATAATGGTGAGTATCCTTATTAATGTAAAAGTAATGTAATGTAATTCGTATTAATGTAAGTAATGTATCCTTAGTGATGTAAATAGTGTAAGAGGTTAGTGTTTGTATTCTTCCATAAACCTTCGTTTGTTTATGAGGGCAAACCGTTAAGTTTCCCCTCTTAAAACAAACTTATTAAGGGGGGAGGAATGTGGCGTCCACCCAGGTAATGAATATTAATGTGGCATCTGCATAGACCAATGGGAGTGCTTGAGGGGCGGAGTCACGAGATATAAGAGACTCAACAGGAGGAGGGGGAGTTTTAGTTGAGGAGATTGAGAGTTTAGAGTGTTTTGGAGTTTGGGCGGGAGAGTGGTGGTTGAGAGTGGATGAAGGAGGATGTTAAGATTTAACAACATTGCTTTAACTATCATCATCTGTAACAATAAACAATTTCTATTTGGTTCTTTTAAAAATGACACCTTGCCTGGACTTCTATTATTAATAATAAACAATGTTGATGTAATCAACTGGTGGCAGCTGAAAGACACGTAGCGTGAGCTCTTAGTTTGGTGAAATAAGCAGGGGCCACGTGGGATCATGACACAGAGGTGCAGCCATGAGGAGAAAGGAATCTTTCGCTTCTGCTTTTACACTGACTGGCATTTCCTATTATATCTCAATTTGGAAAAATTCTAGCTTGCATCCATTCATGTTCATTAACTAGCAGATGGAATGCCTGCAGCCCTTCCAGATCTGGTTCAGAATTTAGGTTATTCTGTGGAGCAAAAGGGGCTGTAAGATGGAGGAGTGATAAGGGAACTCCCTTTTGTATGAGCTTAAATTCATTTGCACAACAATTAATCTGATTAGTTTAACCTTCAGTCTGAAATTGTTCAGATTAGCCAAAATACAGTTTATGATTTTTTCACTAACAAATCATAAACTCCACAATAAGCATCAGAAGCCACACACAATAAGAGGAATGCACTAGCTACTGTACATCCCATCTGTCATTGTTATAATTATGGAAATGCAGCAGACTGAATGCTGCTCTATCCAGTTAACCTCTCTACATGAATCAGAACCATTTTTTTCTGAATTTTACTCATGTGGAAAGGCCAAGATAGAGTAGCCTCCCAGTTCAGAGTGTTGCAGTTCCATACTTAAAAGCAATGATGGAGGTTGTGAGATAGCTGTGCAAGGCTGATGACAGCATCACCAGCACTATTTTAATTATCAGTAATTAACAATTCCCCTTCACGGATTGCTGCCTTGTCGTGGCGAAGGGGCTTGAGTAATTCAGAGAAGCTATGGGCTATGCCGTGCAGGGACACCCAAGACGGACAGGTCATAGTGGAGAGTTCTGACTAAACGCGATCCACCTGGAGCAGGAACTGGCGAGCCACTCCAGTATCTTTGCCAAGAAAACCCCATGAACAGAAACAAAAGGCTAAAAGATATGACGCTGGAAGATGAGCCCCTCAGGTCGGAAGGCGTTCAACATGCTACTGAGGAAGAGCGGAGCTAATGAAGCGGTTGGGCCAAAGCCGAAAGGACGCTCAGCTGTGGACGCACCTGGAAGTGAAAGGAAAGTCCGATGCTGCAAAGAAAAATACTGCATAGGAACTTGGAATGTAAGATCTATGAACCTTGGTAAGTTGGATGTGGTCAAACAGGAGATGGCAAGAATAAACATTGACATCCTGGGTGTCAGTGAACTAAAATGGACGGGAATGGGCAAATTCAATTCAGATGATTATCATATCTACTATTGTGGGCAAGAATCCCGTAGAAGAAATGGAGTAGCCCTCATAGTCAACAAAAGAGTGGGAAAAGCTGTACTGGGATACAGTCTCAAAAATGATAGAATGATTTCAATACGAATCCAAGGCAGACCTTTCAACATCACAGTCATCCAAGTTTATGCACCAACCACCGATGCTGAAGAGGCTGAAATTGACCAATTCCATGAAGACTTGCAACACCTTCTAGAACTGACACCAAAGAAAGATGTTCTTCTCATTATAGGGGACTGGAATGCTAAAGTAGGGAATCAAGAGATAAAAGGAACAACAGGTAAGTTTGGCCTTGGAGTTCAAAATGAAGCAGGGCAAAGGCTAATAGAATTTTGTCAAGAGAACAAGCTGGTCATCACAAACACTCTTTTCCAACAACACAAGAGGCGACTCTACACATGGACATCACCAGATGGGCAATACCGAAATCAGATTGATTATATTCTCTGCAGCCAAAGATGGAGAAGCTCTATACAGTCAGCAAAAACAAGACCTGGAGCTGACTGTGGCTCTGATCATCAGCTTCTTATAGCAAAATTCAAGCTTAAACTGTGAAGTGAAGAACAGATTTAAGGAACTAGACTTGGTGGACAGAGTGCCTGAAGAACTATGGATGGAGGCTCGTAACATTGTACAGGAGACAGCAACAAAAACCATCCCAAAGAAAAGGAAATGCAAGAAAGCAAAGTGGCTGTCCAACGAGGCCTTACAAATAGCAGAGAAGAGAAGAGAAACAAAATGCAAGGGAGATAGCAAAAGTTACAGAAAATTGAATGCGGACTTCCAAAGAATAGCAAGGAGAGACAAGAGGGCCTTCTTAAATGAACAATGCAAAGAAATAGAGGAAAAGAATAGAAAGGGAAAAACCAGAGATCTGTTCAAGAAAATTGGAGATATTAAAGGAACATTCTGTGCAAAGCAGAAGACATCAAGAAGAGGTGGCAAGAATACACAAAGGAATTATACCAGAAAGATCTGGATGTCCCGGACAACCCAGAGAGTGTGGTTGCTGACCTTGAGCCAGACATCCTGGAGAGTGAAGTCAAGTGGGCCTTAGAAAGCATGGCTAACAACAAGGCCAGTGGAGGTGATGGCATTCCAGTTGAACTATTTAAAATCTTAAAAGATGATGCTGTTACGGTGCTGCACTCAATATGCCAGCAAGTATGGAAAACTCAGCAGTGGCCAGAGGATTGGAAAAGATCAGTCTACATCCCAATCCCAAAGAAGGGCAGTGCCAAAGAATGCTCCAACTACCGAACAATTGCCCTCATTTCACACGCTAGCAAGGTTATGCTCAAAATCCTCCAAGGCAGGCTTCAGCAGTATGTGGACCGAGAACTCCCAGAAGTACAAGCTGGATTTCGAAGGGGACGAGGAACTAGGGACCAAATTGCTAACATGCGTTGGATTATGGAGAAAGCCAGAGAATTTCAGAAAAACATCTACTTCTGCTTCATTGACTACGCAAAAGCCTTTGACTGTGTGGACCACAGCAAACTATGGCAAGTTCTTAAAGAAATGGGAGTACCTGACCACCTTATCCATCTCCTGAGAAATCTATATGTGGGACAGGAAGCAACAGTTAGAACTGGATATGGAACAACTGATTGGTTCAAAATTGGGAAAGGAGTACCACAAGGCTGTATATTGTCTCCCTGCTTATTTAACTTATATGCAGAATACATCATGCTAAAGGCTGGACTGGATGGATCCCAAGCCGGAATTAAGATTGCCGGAAGAAATATCAACAACCTCAGATATGCAGATGACACCACTCTGATGGCAGAAAGTGAGGAGGAATTAAAGAACCTCTTAATGAGGGTGAAAGAGGAGAGCGCAAAAAATGGTCTGAAGCTCAACATCAAAAAAACTAAGATCATGGCCACTGATCGCATCACCTCCTGGCAAATAGAAGGGGAAAATATGGAGGCAGTGACAGATTTTACTTTCTTGGGCTCCATGATCACTGCAGATGGTGACAGCAGCCACGAAATTAAAAGATGCCTGCTTCTTGGGAGGAAAGCCATGACAAACCTAGACAGCCTCTTAAAAAGGAGAGACCTCACCTTGCCGACAAAGGTCCGCATAGTCAAAGCTATGGTTTTTCCAGTAGCGATGTATGGAAGTGAGAGCTGGACCATAAAGAAGGCTGACCGCCGAAGAATTGATGCTTTTGAATTGTGGTGCTGGAGGAGACTCTTGAGAGTCCCCTGGACTGCAAGGAGAACAAACCTATCCATTCTAGAGGAAATCAACCCTGAGTGCTCACTGGAAGGACTGATCCTGAAGCTGAGGCTCCAATACTTTGGCCACCTCATGAGAAGAGAAGACTCCCTGGAAAAGACCCTGATGTTGGGAAAGTGTGAAGGCAAGAGGAGAAGGGGACGACAGAGTACGAGATGGTTGGACAGTGTCATCGAAACTACCAACATGAATGTGACCCAACTCCGGGAGGCAGTGGAAGACAGGAGGGCCTGGCGTGCTCTGGTCCATGGGGTCACGAAGAGTCGGACACGACTAAACGACTAAACAACAACAACAATTAACAATTTTCAGTTCCTCCCCCTCCTCAGGTTCTGAGAATCTCTAGGGATCCCTTTAGTACTGGGGAAGCCTCTGGTATCCTCAAGATAGGGCTTAGTTTTTAATATCAAACAATCGCTACTGCTGCTCCAGGTCCAACTGGAAACATTTAATTAGTGACTAAACTAATTGCTGATGTCATCAGCCTCGTATAGTGTAACTTTATATAACTAGATTTTGGCCATTGTGTTTGATGGAGATTGGATTTAACTAATTGGTTGGAATGACTCTTGCAGGATGATACTGGGTAGAAGAAAGAGCCTGGTGGAGCTGACTTCTTTACAAACACAAGATAGTCTGTTACAGCCATCTAAATTTGAACATGCTTTTGCACAGCAGTGGTAATTTAATTAAAGCTTAGTGCTAATAACTGTTGAACCATATTTTATTCCCTTCGAAATTGAAGGCATGATTCAGACAATGTTAAGCATTTTAAATGCTTCTGAGCTGACTATGTCAAGCATCTAATTCCTTTCTACATTTAATCAAATTTAAATATGCTTAATTTTAGCTGGATTTGTACTTCAAGAGTACAAATCTATTGTATATTTACTCAGAAAAGAAAAAAAAAAGATTGATGGCACCTTCCAGCAGCTTTTTGCTATAAAATGGCGTAAATGTTCAGATGCTGAGGGGGTTTATTCAGAAGTACCACTGTCGACAGTTCAGTATACTTCTAGTAATCTTTCACTAGATTACAGCCATTTCTGTTGTTCCAGTTGAAATGTACTTGTATTTTTATACAGAACTGTCATATAAAAGAGAAAACAACTAAGCCTGGCTTTTGGGATTTTTTTGGGGTGGAGTCTTATGGAAATCTTGGGTAAACTTTTTTATTTTGTGTTTTATATTACTATTAGTCATGGTTGACATCTCTTGAGCAAAAATTATATATATAAATCATATATATATATGAAGGCATGTAGTAATTGAGAAATGTCCTGTTTTGGCTCAAGCATGGGAATACGTAGTTATCTTCTGGGTTGTGATCTAGCTGTAGGGATACCGTGGTGTCATGCATCATGCTGCTATGGTTTCAGCAGTGATGAAAAATGGAGCTCTGGGGGTGAAACTGCTAAATATCCAACAGCTTGCAGGCTTCTTCCCATGAGAAGACCTTCTCCCCACGAGTATATGTGCCGACTTATGGGAATTCTGTGGAAAATATATGGAAAACCCCTATCATCCATCTATCTATCCATCTATCCATCTATCCATCTATCTATCTATCTATCTATCTATCTATCTATCTATCTATCTATCTATCTATCTATCTATCTATCTATCTTTTTGATTTATAAACCACCCATCTGGCTACCAAGGCCACTGTGGGTGGTTTACACCAAAAAATAAGAACAATAGTCAACATCAACAAATTAAATAAAATACACATTAAATTAATATAAAGGAACAAACATACACTAAACATTGTAAATTAAGAACATCATAAACTTTAAAATGCAACACAAAACAATGACATTTAATAAAAATGGTCAACATGGCGGAATCATTGGCTTAGGATTTGGTAAGACTCCGCGTTCTGTTGATGCAGTAAGCCTGTCTAAACAGCCATGTTTTCAGTGATGTTTGTATGCATGTATGGATATAATACTACATTGTGTGTTTTCATTATAATGGATCCTTATAAGACAGGAGTACAAGTAATTTCATGTATTTAACTGTACACATTTTGATTTTCCATATTTAGTTACATAAATTATGTGTATCTTTTGCTTCCAGTGTACTCCCAAATGTGGTCCTGGTTTCAAGCATCGTATCGTTCTCTGTAAAAGCAGTGATCTTTCAAAAACATTTCCTGTTGCACATTGCCAAGAAGAAAACAAGCCTCCAGTCCGCATGCGATGTAGCTTGGGCAGGTGTCCACCACCACGATGGGTTACTGGCGATTGGGGGCAGGTAATACATGTAGACTTCCTAAGTAGATGCAAATATATATTGCTGTTTTTCACGTGGGTTGTATGTTGCTGGAGGAAAAAATAAATACAAATAGTCCTGAGTTCAAAAAAAAATCAATCTGTTACGGCATAAACTTCAATGCATGTAAGTATTTGTTGCCTTGCCTAACAAGACAATAGACATTATCACATCTTCCCACAAAATAGTATGTTATTGCCTGAAATCTTGTTGTGCAGCTTTGTGTACATAATGGGAATGATAGCAGGAGCAGCAAATTGTTTCATATCAGACAAAAACAAAATAAAAATTAAAAAAAAGTCTATTATATTTTAATGTAGGCTTTCGTGGACCTTCTTAGACCACTTTGTCAGATATATGAGGTGGAAAACAGAGATTAATACTGTAAAACATTCATGCTGGACTTTTCTAAAACCATAATCATTTCATTTCCCTTTTTTATATATATATATCACTGAAATCCAGAAGAGCTTGTTTTCAGTTTCTAATATTTTGTGAAGTAGTGATTGCAGGGTGGTCTGATATAAACTTCACATAGTGAGAAGGTATAGTAGAACAATCTTCTATGAGTTCAAAATATACAGAGTGAAGTACCTTAACTAGTTTGACTTCACTTTACACATTACGCCCAGTAAAACTGAAGGGATGAGGCTACCAATAGAGCTTTTATATTTTATATCTGCCCCAGTTGACAGTCATGACATACTGCACTAGCTGTGTCAGCAAATACCAAGAAATAGATTTATGAAGTTAATCCCCCAATTGTGTCATATGACCAAATTCGAAATTCAGTAAGATTCTTTAGATTTTTCCAGACAATCATCTAACAGAATAAATGCACAGTTGCTGTTAGGAGTATAATTAAGTCTTAACATATAACTAGTATTATAATACATAAATGTGGTAATTTATATTTCTTTCCCAAATCAGGACATTTTAGTCTCTGTGTCTCCTTTACTGAATGGCTAGTTCTCCACTGGGGAGTACGACAAGTCAGCCATCAACCTGCTTTTAAAATGATTTAGCGGCAACTCTAAAGGTGTCAGTTAAAGATGTTTTATTTAAAAGAGAAAGGAATATATCAATTACAGAAGTGGAATATAGTGTCGAACTACCATTTTACACTTGACAATTACAAGTGTATCCCACAGCAGTTCCAAATAGTGTTCTTGACATCCTATCAGGCAATTTAGCATTTTCCTCCGTGTGAATTGGTTGCCTTGTTCAGTTTATTATTTAGAGTCTGACATCCCTTGCTTTCTGCTCATCCCTCTTTCTGACATAGTGTTCTGCACAATGTGGTCTTGGACAACAGTTGAGAACTGTGCAATGTCTCTCATATACTGGGCAAGCGTCCAGCGACTGTCCAGATACTCTTCGGCCTCCATCAATGCAACAGTGTGAAAGTAAATGTGACAGTACTCCCATTTCTAACACAGAAGGTGAGTTTGGTTTTATTGGCTGTTTTTAGAAAGGTTAAAGCAAATAACAATATTCAGAAGGAACATTAGTAAAAACTAGGATTTTAGCACTGTTTTTCTTAATCACAATTCCACATAGACTTTTTCTAGAGAAGAAATTTGTTCTGGTTATGTTGTAGTTAAATAAAATTTGAGATCACTAATTCTCTGGCCAATACGATTATTCTTAACATAATTTCTGTGGAGCTAGGATTTTGATTCTTTTCCCCCGCAACAAAAATTCCAAATCAGTACTAAAATTGTTTAGCCATTACGTTGAAAATCTGGAACTACTGGCACCTGGGCAATCCGCCAAAGATGTAGATGGGTGGTACGGACCACAGATGCTACCTGGGACTCCATGGTAAGCGCTGGGTCAAGATGGACCCCCAAACTGCTGACCACACTCTTTGTGGTGAGAGGGAGCTTCCCAAACCACTGATAGGAGGGACGCCCACCCTCAAGACCTCTGTCTTGTCCGGGTTCAGCCTCAGTCCATTCTCTTGCATCCATTGCAGTACAGCCCCAAGGCAGTGCTCAAGGGACGCAATGGCATCCACTGCTGTTGGAAAAAAGATGTAGAGCTGTGTGTCATCAGCATACTGGTGACATGAAGCACCACACCCCCGGATGACCCCTCCCAGCGGCCTCATATTAAACAGCATTGGAGAGATGATCGAGCCCTGCGACACCCCGCAATTGAGGAGCCACGGGGCCGACACACTCTTTCCAAGCTGGACTCTCTGGGAACGGTCCCCCAAGAACGACCGGAGCCAGGCAAGAGCCAGGCCACCAAGCCCCAACTCAGAAAGCCGTCCCAGGAGGATACCGTGGTCGATGGTATCAGAGGCGGCTGAGATATCAAGGAGAACCAACAAGGACATTTTTCCCCTATCGGCCTCCCTCAAGTAGGTCATCAAGCAAGGCAACCAATGCCGTTTCTGTACCGTGACATGGCCTGAAGCCCAACTGGAATGGATCCAGGGCATTGGTTTCATCCAAGAGAGCCTGAAACTGATCGGCCACCACCCTCTTTACAACCTTGCTAAGGAAGGAAACATTGGCGACGGGCCTATAATTGCCAATGTTGTCCGCTGCCAAGCTCGGTTTCTTCCTATTAGTGGAAGATTTGTTGTAAGTAGAATCCATAATACCCCTACACATACTTTAGTCTGGAAGAATTCAGAAACATATGAATATATTCTTTTCAAACTTTGTGGTTTTTTCTTTCATATTATTATACACCTGAATCATCTTATAAGGTTTCTAAGGAATAAGATATTCAGGCGGCTTATCATTATCTTCTGCACATTAGTAAAAAAGAGATAGTTCAAACATACCTGTTGTAGTTTTTTAAAGATTCTTGGCCAATGTCCCCCTTCCACTACAGTGCTGTTAAGTCTCTGCCCTTCAGGAATTTCTGTGCCTCCATCTCCATTAGTACTGTCAGTTCTCTTCTGCTGAGATATTCCTGAAAGAGAGTAGATGCACCTTAATTTTATGTCTCAGCTTTGACCATTCCTCTGAGTGACTCCACTGACAGTCTAAACTCATAAGAGAATGTAGCCTCCTGATAGCATTGCTCGTAATCCTTACGTATGAATCCAAGAGCAGGATCATGGAAGGAACAGATTTGCATTACTAAACTCAGTTGACAACAAATCAGAAGAATTGTGGATTGCAACCAGAGAGGTTATCAAGGAAGAAGGCAAAAATGCTGTTCCTGTAGTCAAAAGAAAAGAAAAGCATCAGTGGATGACTAATAAAATTTTAAATGGTTCATAACTTACAAGAAACAAAAATCTTTTCTGTCAGATCTAAAAAATGAAAGGGAAATTTGAACTAATATTGTGGATGCTGAAAGATCAAATGGGGAATATATTATCTGAACAGCATAATAGAAAGAGAAGATGGAAGCAATATACTGAAGAACTATACAAAAGAGATGCAAGAATCAGAGATTCCTTCAAAGAAGAATCTTTTGATGTAGAATCTGCAATTTTAGTAGGTGACAGGAAAGCTGGTCTCAAAGCAATTGGAATAGATCAAGCAGGAATACACGGGATACCAATAGAACTAGTTCAAGCTACTCTACCAAAACTGTAACAATATTATGTCAACAAATATAGAAAACAAGATAATCGGATGAAAAATCTCATATTTAAGCGAGATCCAGAAAAGGAAGAGGCACTATGAATCACATTGCAAATATGCATTGGCTACTGGAGTATACCAAAGAATTTCAAAAGAAAGTCTGTGCTTTATGGATTACACCAAAGCCTTTGATTGTGTGGACCATGAAAAGCTATGATTGTTCTAAAAGAAATGGATGTTGCTCAACATTTGATTGTCCTGTCTTACATGGCAACAATGCATTAAAAATACATTTTGAAAGGTCTCACATGTCAGAAAGACAGTTGGTAATGTTTTCCGGTTTAACAATATTTTTCATGGGTAAATGTTCTTCCTGCAAGCAGATTACATCAGGATAGATACAAGTGTGACAGTGGACCCCCTAACTAGGACTGGTCAGGTGGCTATACACTGTTTCTCTGGATTCCCTTGAATTTAGTTCCCATGAATTTTTACACCCAATTATGCTTAGTAAATAAAACAGCATCATAGATCCCCCACCTTTAACTGTGACCTGACTACAGCTTATTTACTTAGCAGCTGGGTCATTTCTTCATATGACCATTTATTTTCATATCTGTGCCCTGAATTCTATTTCTTCCTGTGATGGAATTATGGAACTGGCTTTTTATATATTTTGACCAGGATCCATACTTTTGCTATGCCTACTGGAACTTTACCCCCACTCACCCCCTACAAAAGGCTCCAGTGCCACATTATAAAATCTTTCAGTTGCAGTACAGGATTTGTCATGTGACAGTAATCCAGATATCTCAGATGTAGAAGTATCTTTTCTGCTCACATAAAGTAGTAGTCTGTTGGCATCAGAGATCTAAGCTACAATACAAGTAGCTAAGGCATCAAGATGCTGGACTTGCAACACAGATGTTCTTTGCAGTTGCAGAAATGTTTCCGTTCAAAAACAAGTCACTCCTGAACATGGTAATAAACAGCGTAACTTGTTAGATTCTAGATAACTTATTCTTGATAAATCAAATAGATTCTTGGGATGGGATGGGGAACTGTAAATATGTGTGAAGAGAGTATTTTATAACTCAGGTGATCAGATCCCTAAGGAATAGTGTGGTTGTGCATGGAAATAGCTATCTTAGGGAAAGTCTCTATACAGCTTCTGGATTTTAATTTTTTTGTGTGTGAATATTAACTAAACTATGTACAAATAAGAAGTTCATACAGAGGACAAATGCAGAAGCAAATTATTACTTAGTTCTGTTTTGTGTTTTGTTTTCCAGTTTATGTTACCATTTTTATTTTTTATCCCTCCAATAGAATGCAAAGATGTGAACAAAGTGGCTTATTGCCCACTGGTGCTGAAGTTCAAATTCTGCAGTCGAGCATACTTCAGACAGATGTGCTGCAAGACCTGCCAAGGACATTGACCCACAGAAACTGAAAGTGCCTTGTTATTGCATTGTGGAATTGTGTCCATCAAAGATTGCTGCAAATGCAACCAGACAGATTTCCTTATAAATGCATCACCCTGTGGAAAATGTAACCACTGGTCAGCCCCAGCTGACAGAATTTCAATATTATTTTAACTTCTGTGAAGTGGGATTTATTCATTCAAAGTGCTGGACACAGTAATAAGGAGGGCATGCCAAAATGGAAAAACACACACGGTGCATACAGCATAACTTAAGGTGGAACATATGTGTACTTTTGACTAAATCCACTAGTCTGTTTACCTCCTTGGACCATTAAGATGATTTTTTTATTATGGACTTAGAAATGACACTGAATCCATTTGTATTTAATATTGTTTGAAATGTAGCTGTTATCGTTTGATCAACTACAGAAGTAAAGAAGAATTTTTAAAATCTTGTCATAGCGTATAAATAATAACTATTTTATATTACTAAATAGCACCACAGCTTAAATTTTAAAAGTGGGCTTGGGAATATTATTTTAGAAACAATTATAAATCAGAAGTGAAAGAAATGTATTTCCCCATGTTTCATCTAATTTTGTAAAGAATAATCCATATTTCCTGAAGACTGCTGTGAGCCATATATAAAGCTAAACTAATACAATGAGGAATACAGAGGTAAGAGATATAACAGTTATTGCCTGGCTGCATCAGACAATAAAGAATTATGTGTTGTAGACTTATACCTGCCTCTCCATCTTACCGTTAAATCAGGATTTCCACTGAAAGGGAAAATATCAATTCAAGGGAAGAATTGTACTACAGTGAAGTTATTTCGTACAATTTCACTACATTGAGTTTAATTAAGGTTAATATATTCAGATCTACTGTTTTTCACTTCAGTTAGACAGACACATAATTTTTTCAACTGTCCAATTACCTTTGTTACTCTGTAATTGTCAGTGAAAAAACTGTGTAATAGGGTAAAATCTGTTCAGTAAATCATTACAGTTAGTTTTTAGATTTTTTTTTCATTCAAACAATAGGAGGGCATTGATTAATAATTAATTTAGAGGGAAAATATGGATATGCCCACTTTTGGAGTCTTTTACTGAATAAACAACCAAAGAGTACATAATTTATGGCAAAATTTGAAATCAAAGTACCATAGTTTTTATATTCACTGCATTAACAACACTTTAATACCCTTGATTGTATTAAATGTGAAGCCAAGCTCCTTGGGTAAAAGAGATTTGAAAATCCAGTGTGAGCTAATACCAATGGCAATACTTCTTCCCCGTTCCCTGCTTTGTCCATGACACAACAAAGAGATAAGGAAAGTGGGTACTTGTTTATATTATTACATTGTACTTGAACACTTGCAATTTGTAGCAGGTACTTGATGAATGTGCTTTTGTGTCCAACTTGCCTCCTTCGTTGTAGTGCAATTCAGATGATGTGAACACCACCACCTTGTATTAACACTAGAAGTCAAATGGCACTTTTATTAAAAAAAAATCTTAATGAGACAAGTGTTTATAACATATATATACTATCTAAATGTGTCAGTATATTTAACAAATTGCAGTAAGCCAAATGTATTGAACAGTATTTACTAATGTGAATTAACAGGAAAAACAGAGAGATGTACTATGCAGATAAAATATTGACAATCCATCAGTGGGGTTTATTCTTCATTCATAATTATCAAACACCTGTCATGTTCTACCTCTTGACAGAATGCTCACTTCCATTTTACCTATGAGCAATGCAATTCATTTCTTGCAAATTTGCTTACTTAAAGTAGTGGTTCCCAACCTTGGTTAACCCAGGTGTTCTTGAACTACCACTTGCAGAAAGCTCAGCCAGCACAGCTGGTGGTGAAGGATTCTGGGAACTGCAGTCCAAGAACAACTGGGTTAACCAAGGTTGGGAACCACATTTACTATTCAGTTGTACATAGCTCATTGAAATGAACGCTTCAAAAAAGAAAATTGTACACATGTGGAAGTAAAATGTAGGCATTAGGACAGTGTGGTTAGTCAGTTAACTTCCTTTATACATCATTTGTTTAGAGCATTCTCAGCCTTTTTTTGGCCATGGCCCTTTTAGGAGCTCTTCTCAGGTTCCAGGGCCTCTGCCAAATAAGGATACAACATGAACAGATGAATAGAAAATAGAATAGAAATTTTTTCAGTCTGTGGCCCCCTTCAGATGTGCCAGGCCTCCCCAGGGGACCATATGGCCCCCATTGAGAATGACTGGTTTAGAGCATAGTCCTATGCATGACTACTCAAATGTAAGTCCTGTTGAGTTCTGTATGACTTACTCCTAGAAATATTTTGGTGCTAATATGCCTTGACTAGGTAAAAGTATAATAAAAGGGATATATATTTGCAAGGGTATTTTCCAGCCAAAAGACTACAATCTGGTTTGCTCTAAGATTTCAATATATTTATTAGTTAATATGTCTTTCAGGCTAGCAGAACGGTGGGATTTATTCAAACAAAACTCCTTTTACCTCAGTTAGAACATTAACATTGCAAAGAGTGTTTCCACAAACACATTTTGCTCTTTCATTGGTGCTAGAAGACCAGGGAATCCAGTGTTTACTCTGCAGCACAGGAGAGCACTGAGTTTGGATTTAAGAAACTCCCTGCAGCAATGTTCACGCATACCTAAAAGTTAGTATTTGGATTTCAAATAGACCTCTGGACCTAAAAAAAAAGCTTAAAGAAATAAATTCCTACAACATAGGACATTGCTGCTAGTACTCTATAGCCTATCTAATCTAAGCTAAAAGTATTGAAAAGTATTATACTCCTAAATAATGGCAACAGAACCATATGTATAGGTCACACAGAGATAGAAAGCCTAGGAATTCAGTAGTAGATATTAAACTCACAGTTTGTTGCTGGTATTTCCACTGGACAGTGCAACCAACTGTAAGGCTCTCAGTCTGAAATTAAACACCCTACAGTTCTGTCTGTCAAAATGTACACAATTTGAAACAATCCATGCTAGGGGGATCCTTATTAATGGTATGGCTATAACATAAATTTCCTTAACACTACAGAATGAAAAAAAATCTATTATTGTGATTAGTTGCTTGTTATTTTATACGCAGTATTAATGTGGTACACTGTTACATTGTTATTATTTTTATTTGCTTTTGTAAATTATATGCTAATTTATTTCCATGTTTCCTAACACTTGTTCTTACATGACATGCATTCTGCTGCTTGTAACATTTGATGCAGTAAAATTCTACACCAGGCACAGATTTGTTTTTTAACATAGATAATTTAGTAAAATAAAAATGCAGCTTTAAATAACAAGCCTTATGGTAACAATCTGTTCATGTCCCTTTGCAAGAAGTTTGCAAGCCCAAATATTTACATTGCTGAAAGCACTTCTGAAAGTATATTTACCTTTTAGTTACAGATAACATGTCAAGTAATGTCTCTACACTGTCTCAGTCTTGTTGGCTATAATTGCCTTTGAGCATGTAAAAAAGCCATAGAGTAAAATCCTCAAGCACTGTTGATGTAGGTCCTTTATAGGAGTAAAGTTTGGAAATAAGATTTGATGTTAACAGAATTTGACAGCTTGTGATCAGGGGTGCTTTACATGTTTGCAAAACAAACTAAACTGTAGTTTTACCTCAAAGTTGTTGGGGAGAATTTTGGACTAAGTGGAACCAACAGAACAGTGCGGCAGGTGATACAGCAACAGTATACTCTCCGGTGATGCCAGATATAGTAACATATATTTTCGAATCACAAATTGTTTACATCTGTGTCTCAAGCACAAATGGCCTCATGAACTTAAATCAGTGCCCTTATGTACTACCATTTGGGAGGGGGAGATCTGCATTGAGTTAGTTCTCAGTTATCAGAACTACAATATGCTGGTGGTAGTAGTAGGGTTAGAGTTGTGGTTTCATGCAAACATTTTATATTTCCTGAACTCACTGGCTGAAATCTTGTTGCTTAGCATAGTAGGTTGCATTAGAGTAGGCCCATTGAATCAGTGGGGGTTTGGTAAGTCAACTCCTCAAGTTCCATTAATTCAAATGGACCTACTTTAACTGTAACTAACTTTAGCATAGTAGGTTGTAACTAGAGTAGGCTGATTTTAATCAGTGTAACTTAGATGACTATCAAATCCCTACTGACTCAATGGGCCTACTCTAATGTAATTACTATGCTAAGCAAGAGGATTCCAGACACTAAGAACTGCATATCTGCTGAGAAAACTCCACAGTTAGGGGATAAGAGGGCAGGTCCTCTTATGGATTGAGAATTGGTTGAGAACTGGGAAACAGACAGTAGGTGTCAATGGGCAATTTTCACAATGGAGAGAGGTGAAAAGCGGTGTGCCCCAAGGATCTGTCCTGGGACCAGTGCTTTTCAACCTGTTCATAAATGACCCAGAGAGAGGGATAAGTAGTTAGGTGGCCAAGTTTCCAGATGACACAAAACTTTTTGGGGTGGTGAAGACCAGAAGGGATTATGAAGAGCTCCAGAAGGATCTCTCCAAACTGGGAGAATAGGTGGCAAAATGGCAAATGTGTTTCAATATAAGAAAATGTAAAGTACGAATGCATATTGGGGCAAAAAATCAAAACTTTATTTATCAGCTGATGGATTCTGAGCTGTCCGAGATGGATCAGGAAAGAGATCTTGGTGTGGTGGTGGACAACTCGATGGAAATGTCAACCCAGTGTGCGGTGGCAGTGAAGAAGACCAATTCCATGCTAAGTATCATTTAAAAGGGGACTGGAAATAAAACAGCCAACATTATAATACTATTGTACAAAACGCTGGTAAGGCCGCACCTGGAGTATTGCGTATAGTTCTGGTCGCCGCATCTCAAAAAAGACATAGTAGAACTGGAAAAGGTGCAGAAGAGAGCGACTAGATGCCTGGGCTGGGGCACCTCCCTTATGAGGAAAGGCTACAGTGTTTGGGGCTCTTTAGAGAAAAGGCACCTGAGGGGGGACATGACTGAGACGTATACAATTATGCAGGGGATGGATAAAGTAGATAGAGGGAAGCTCTTTTCCCTTTCACACAATACTAGAAACTGGGGACATCCACTCAAATTGAACATTGGGAGAGTGAGAACAGACAAAAGAAAATATTTCTTTACCCAGCGTGTTGTTAGTCTGTGGAACTCCTTGCCACAGGATGTGGTGTTGGCCTCTGGCCTAGATGCCTTCAAAAGGGGATTAGGGATTTTCCTGAAGGAAAAGTCCATGGCAGGTAACAAGCTATGATGGGGATGTATAATCTCCAGGCTTAGCAGGAAGGTACTTCAAAATGCCAGATGCAGGGGAGGGGTATCAGGAGACAGGTGTCTAGTTGTCTCATGTGCTCCCAGAGGCATCTGGTGGGGCCACTGTAAGATACGGGAAGCTGGACTAGATGGGCCCTTAGCCTGATCCATCAGGGCTCTTCTTATGTTCTTATATCCGTCTGAATGGGTCCAATTTACTGAAAACCAGAGCATGCCACTTGTGCTTCTCAGCATTAGAGTTTGCTTTAAAATGCACGGGATATTTTGGTCCCAATACCTCACATTCGCATTAGTTTGCTTAAAAGCGGCATGGGATATTTTTGATCTTAATACATATTAGTTTGATAAAATGCAGTGGATTTGTTGGGCTTAGTTTTTGTCCCATCTATTTGGGGGTCTGGGGTCTGTTAGAACAACAACAAAAAAAAACAGTTTTGTGGCACCTTAAAGATTACAGTGGGCTGTGGTCTATGGAAGCTAATGCCAAATAAACAGTGGTAGTTCAGCCTCCCCTGCTGCCTGAAATAGGAGGAGAACCACTGACATTGCTCCTCATCTCTCACTACACATGTCCACCCACTGAAATTGCTCAGGAATGCTTGTGGGAGAAGAAAGAGGAAGAAGAAGAAGTGGAAGGCAATGGTTGCTCCAGAGGCAATCACACAGTGGCAGTTCGAAACCCACTACTGCCGTCACCATAATTATCTTCTTCATTGTCCTTCCTCCCCCACAGATGTTCTTAAATGGAAGCAGGTGTTCTTAAATGGAACCCCTCAAGCAATCTACCACCTCAGTTCACCACTACCTCACTTCAGCTAATGTCCAAATTGGCCCTTAAAACCTGCTAGACATAAGTTGCCATAAGGCTGCAGTGTACATGACAAATGGCTGGAACTCACTGCCATTGTTTACTGCTCTTCGGGTGGCAATACCTACATTGCCGTTCAAATTCGGTGTAAAAAGATTTTGGGGGATCAAATGTCCCACACTGGTCTATGAGGGTTAAAAAAAAAGTAGCATAAACAAATAAAAATAATCTTTAGTAGCCTCATTGACTTTATAATGTGCTTGTAATCTTCAAATTGTTATTGCATTCCTTAATTTTAAAAAACCCTATTCTATCAGGTTCTTGATTGCCAGCAGTTGTGGGTGATGGCAAATGCCATCGATATAAATTTGTTCATTGTAGTGGTCTCATTACGTTGTTAGGTCAAAACTGGCTTTGATACATACATGTGGACAGGAACCATAATCAGAAGTGTGGAGCTCCCTTCAGGCATAGGATCCTAGTGGCTAGGCCCGCCCCCTGATAGAGTTATCTGTCAGATGCCCACCCACTCAAGGCAGATAATGAGCAGTAAAAGCAGCTCATACTGTCACTTTGACAGCCTTTCTTTCTTTCCACATGGTGGGGTGTTGCTGTCCCCACATGAGCTGTCAATAGTATCAGAGCATCCCTGCCCACAAAATACTAAAACATTGAAAGCTGTAAACAGTACAGTATAGATCTGTGAAGATTCTCAGTCATCCAGGTGAGGTTATGTGGAAGTTGCCATGACTCAACTTCCAGAGTACGGTATAGACTTATTTTAAAAACGGAAGTGTTCTTAGTGTATTTCTTTCTCTCGTGAGCACTGAGGAGAAACCTGTTGCAGTTATATATACCTTCTGTGCCTATTTTAACTATCGGCTCTAGAAGTTATAAAACTGAAGAATCAAAAATGGAAATTAATCTGAAGATCGTTTCACTGAATTCCTTGACTTGTGTTAACATTTAACCTAAAACATTACTTAGTGGTAATGACTCTCCAGTGCGTCACATGAGAATTTGCTTCCTGTTTTTTTTCCTTGAGATAAAAAGTAAAATGCTTTGACTTCAGGTATGGACATCCAGATGGTGCTTAGAGTGAAATAGTGTCAACTATTTTTATTGGTAATATTATTTTTAAAAAGGGGGGTATATGTCAAATTCTATAGTATAAAAAATACCATGATAGTTTAAACCACAAACAATGCTAGAATAGAAATCATTTATATAAAGTGATAGAAAAGTCCAAAAAAGCATTTCATCACAAAAAAGTATTAGGGAAGTCAGAAAGGAAAGTGTAAACAGGAGAAACAAAGCTACTGTCATCTTGATACCTTTTCTCCAACCCCCAAGCAATTTTCTTCTACATCTAGACTTGCTATTGAATCAGAGATTGAAATTCATCTGTAGAACTTTTTCTACAAATCTTGTTTATTTTTGGCTGTTGGCAATTAATGAGAGTGAATAACTGATGTTGATCTAGATGAGGCAGATATGGCCCTGGTTAGTCAAAGACAGACCAGGCAGTAAGGATTCAACTTGTGCTGAGGGGGGGGGGGGGGTAACATTCACCTTGAAAACTCAGACTAGCAGTTGGGGTATACTCTTGGATTCATCCCGCATGAAGTATAAACAGCAAAGGCTTGAGTGCCAGTTATGCCCATTGTGGGAGTTTAGACATGGAAACTTCCTGTGGATACATCAGATTGGTGTATTGTAAAACACTGGCCCAAATCCTCTTGCATGGCTATGCAAATGTAACTTTTAGAGGCAAATTGACTCAAGTGAAGAAATCACTGTAGACACTATCAATTACATACTGAGTCATACAAGTTGGTATGCAACAAATAAAGTCTACAGTGATTTCTCAAAAACCTTCAAAATTTGTGTTATATCATCATAATTTGGCAAGAGGATTTAGGCCATTGTATATGTGAATATCTTTGATAACAGTTAGGAAACTTTAGTGATTTCAAAATGCTGCAGCCACACTGTCAACTGGGGCTGGTTACAGAGAGCATGTGGTTTCCTTGTTACCAAGATGTCACTAGCTACAGCTTTATTTCCAGGCAGAATTCAACATACTGATTGACCTATGACATACAGTATATATCTTGCGATGGGGCTACTTAAAAGACCACATACTCTCTTATAAGGCTGCTTGGGTTATAAGAGTTTGAGAGTCTGCCTTTTGATCCCATAACCATAGGAAACATGGTTCATGGGAATGTGGGACAGATCCTTCTTGGCAGCTGCTTCCAGGCCTTGCCAAGGGAGACCACATTGGTTCTCAGTCTAGTATCCTTCTGCTAGCAGAGAAAGATACTTTTATTTAGGCAGAACTTTAGTATTTAGACTTATCTGTTGCTGAAATGAGTTACTTTTTTCAGTACCATTTATTTCTTTTATTGATGTGTTTTAAATTACATTTTAGTTGATTTGTGTTTATGTCTTGTTTCAATTACTGTATTTATTTTAAAATACATTCCATTGTTTTTATCTACTATGAAGATCATTGTTGGTGGAAAGAGGAGATCAATAGAAAATTAATGTATAAAAGGCCTGAATCCTGCCTGACATGCAGTAGTAAAGGATTTAACCAATTTAAATTGGCAGCTCTTCCTCCTTTCTGCATTAAGACTTTGATGATGCAGATGTCATGATTTCAACTTTGTACGTATTTGGTTAGTCTTAATAAAGGTGTTGACTGACAGTGTATTTTGTATCTCTCCTCTCATGGATGATCATAGAATCATAGAATAATTGAGTTGGAAGGGGCCTATAAGGCCATCAAGTCCAACACTCTGCTCAATACAGGAATCCAAATCAAAACAGATCTGACAAAGAGTTGTCCAATTTTCTCTTGAATGCCTCCAGCGTTGGTGCTCTCACCACCTCTCAAGGTAATTGGTTCCATTGTTGTACTGCTCTAACAGTTAGAAATGCAGCTCCTTGGCCCCTGGCTCATCTCTGATATAAAAGGTTAAGATTTACTTATCCTTTAAAACAGATACAGTTTAGTTTTAGACATTGGTATTGTTTTTAATTCAAGTATGGTTTCCAGCACATATACAACATTTTATGAATCCAAGGATCACATCTGGATTCACTGGGGACCTGGAAGGACACATGCACTTGCACATTCATGCATACTTGCATATATGTACACACAAACATGCACACGTGCATACACATGTTCACACATGCACACACAGAGAGCACTCCTGAGTCCTCCATGGGAAAGGAGCATCAAAGGGACCCACAGGTCCAGACATAAGGTCAGGAGTCGAAGCTGCTGCTGAAGACAACTTTAGTAACTGAACCAATGCAATAACACAACACCACTGTCACTATTCTTGTCCTTCTCTGTCTCCCTATGGCTGGGACTGGTTCTGGATTTTGCTTAGGTCCCAGGTTGGGGAGTGGTTAACTCACCTCCCCAAATGTCCCCAAAGAGGGAGAAAAGTCTTAGCAGTGCCCTCCTACTGTTGTCTATCATGAGAGGAAGTCAAAATCCTTTGAATGGTTTGAACTTCCACTTCTAAATGTCAAAGATGCTCATGTAGTCTGTCTTTTCCACCTCTGCAGCTGCATTGGAGTAGGGGTGGGATCAATGAGAGGCACCTTCTCTGGACTATGGCATCCCATGGCCAACGACGCAAGAGGCTTGCAGGGCCTCTTTGGGTGTTTCTGACTGGCGCCACTCCAGAGCCTCCCCTCCATCCAGGACTCTCCCTCGTCCTCTTCCCCATCCTCCTCATTAACTGTCCATTACCAAAAGCCCTCCTCCCTTCTGCTCTCTCTCTGTCCCCCTTTTTATGTCATTGTGGTCCTGCTCCTCTCTTCTAGACTCTTCTAGCCACATTATATCTTACGATAAATAAAAGTTAATTTTATTTTTGCTCAACTAGTCAAAATTTAGCTATGGCAAACTCATGTCCCAGTGATTTCTATGGGTCTACTTTATGACTAAATCTGGACCCAATCCAATATAAAAAATATTTGAAATGATTAATTTGAAGGACTTATATTTAAAAGGTTTGGTTATGCGGGTACTCTTCTAAAGCATTACTGGTGCCTTTGAATACACAGAGAATAACATTTAAATAAGAATTAACAGAGTTTAATTTTATGGTAAGGAAAAAAAAGACTCTATTCTGATTGATAGTTTGATTAGTACTTTACTAAATAAGCACTGAAAAGTTCTCCCCAATAAAGCTTCCTCAACGGACCAGATAATCCACTTCTAGTCCAGTGCACAAATCTGATTTACAGGCCATTTCAAAATATTTACATTTTTTTTCAGGGTTTCCATCCTAGCCTCAGCCAGTACCCTGCTGTGTTTGAAAATGTCTGGACAGTAATTGTCATTGTTTGCAATGCTGTTTTTGGAAAAAAGCAAGCATCATGGCATTTAGCAGAGTTAGGAATGCAATTACCAATGCTGTATACATCATCTAAACGAAGTCCTAGCTTCAGAGGCTCAAAACACAGACGAAAAGAGTTTTACAGCAGCAGATGTTCAAGTTTTTTAAACTTTTATTTTGTTTTATTTTGTAGTTGGTCAGTAATAAGTGACTTATGCTTGGCCAACACCACTGGTTTAACAATTCCTTATATGTACATTCACTGCTAGAACAAACATACAAATAAGCCCATGATTTCTCTTGGTGGATGTTGTGATTTACTGGTACAGAAGCATCTCTGGAAATTCTCCCTAAGTACAGATGATGAGTGAGTGCTCCAACAACATTAAAAATGATACTAAACTTTTTTTAAATGAATTGTAGAAAAGGTAGTGTTTTATTACAGCCAAGAATGTAGTGAAAACAGAGTGGTTTTTAAAAAGTTTAACAACCATTCAGCCCAGCAGCAAAATCTTATTTACATAAGTAATTGGGCAAAAGCAGTCATATATTTCACCACCTCTGGCAGGTTCTTCTTTATCTGCCTGATCTAGCATTGGTTGCATAACTGAGAAAATCATCAGTTATGGACCTCATTGTACAAATGGGAGTCTGAGATCCTTTTCACCTGTACTATTACTAAGTATCCCACATCTAATTGTCACAGGTTAGATAGCACCTGTGCAATTCTAACATCTACACCTGATGACCTGTATTTTGTACCTGTTTGTAAAATTAATATGTCACAGAATTGTTTGTATAAACTCAACTGTTAGACTAATTCAGTGTCTAACACAACATATATCAAACAGAACCCAGAGCTGCAGATTTCAGCAGAAGAATTCTGAATTACACATGCACACACAAAGTTTGCTTTCTACAAGCACAGTCATGGTCCTAGGCTGGACTCAGCACCAGTACTGTGTATTGTTTCAGGGCTAGCAAGCCTTGTGGGAGGAATATAGGTGAATACTTTCAGTTTTGGGATTGAAGACAAGAAAGAACAGTGGGAGTCTTCATCTTCTCAGAGGCCAGGGCAATCCTGTGCCTCTTCAGTTATGTTTTATGTTTCTTGAAAGTGAGATGTTGCTCTGTATTCCAGCAGGTTTTTGTAAACAATGCTAGCTGAAGACATCTGTAGTGCTGCTTCCCATATTCATCAGCATTCACTTTTGCTCCAAATTGGGGCAACAACCATGATATAAGACAAATTTCACACCCTTCTGCACATTCTTCCACTTATTCTCTCCTTTGAGACTCATTGTCCACACCTTAGATACAATCAGATCTAGAGACTGAAAGTCACTGTTTTTGAAACTACAAGAAAGAAACAGGCATGTGGCTTACATACAAAATTCAGAAGCAGTGTTGGGCAGTACCTTTATCAGGTCCATTAAAATATAATCAAAAGATTACCCTTCCAGTCCTGCAGAGTTCATCATCCAGATGGATATTGGAAAACTTAGTGTGGATGGGGAACAAGCTTTAAAAAAAATTATTCAGGTTAGATGCTAAAGCTGCAGGATCTCTAGTAAATGTTCCATGATAAAGCCTGTAAATCTGGGGGGGGGGGGGGGGAAGCTTCAGGTGTGGTAGTTTCAGGTTTCACCTCTGGGATGTGGTGGTAATTTTGCTTTCCCCAGATTTGTTTTTTTAGAGGCCAGGAGCCTTTTTTCCAGTAACAGGATGTGACCTGAAAATTAAGTTCGTGTTTGTCTTCCAATGATCAACCACAAAAGAAAGCCTGCTACATGAAACATATGTTGTTGAGGAGAACCATGTGCTATGACAACAAGGCTTCCTTCCTTCATCATTCAAAAAAGCACCTCTGCAAAACAAAAACAAAAAATGCTAAGCTTATCATCTGGTTTGATCCTTGACTGCCAGGGCCAGAGACTGACTGCACACTATCCCTTTCAGTTACATTGCAACTTTATATATGAATGAAGCAGGGCTGACCCCACCATTAGACAGAGTGAGGTGATCATCTCAGGCAACAGATTGGGGGGGGGGGGGGAGTTCATGAAAAGGGAAGCCATGCATTAGATATTTGTTGATTAGTTATTGCATTTGTACAGCCAAAGCTGGGGAGATACACTTCTGAATTTTCCTGTGTTTATGTGCCAAAACAACTTGCATGGTTTAGATACTATGCACCTTGATTTGGATGAATGGGTGGTGCTACTAGTTGATTTCACAGCCAATTATCTTAGGTAAGCCTTGGATAAAATTCAGAGAGAGAGTGGGAAGGAGGGAAGGAGGGAGGGAGAAAGAAAGAGAGATGTTACACCTTTTCAGTTAGATCTAACCAAGTACAGAATGCTCAGCGGTCTTCCTGACCTAACCAAGCAGGTCTCAGAAGTCATGTTGGAGACTCCTTGACTTGTTGTGCTGAAGAACTTCAACATCCATGTTGAGGCAGCATTGTCAGGAGTGGTTCAGGATGTAATGTCCTCCTGGACAACCACTGGTCTGTCTCAACTGGTATCTGGCAGATCACCCAATAGCCCACTGTTAATTTTCATAACATTTTGCAGACAAAATCTCTCAGATCTGTTCTGACTTGAATTTGTAGTTGATTCAAGTCCTTTTAACATAACTTTGGCCAGTGCTTGAATCGGGTTAATGGATACGTTTAATTTTTGCAACCTGAAAATGTGAAGAGAACTCTTGGAGTAGTGATAGCTACCCCACATGCATTGGATCCTTGCCCTTAGTGGCTTATAAAAGCAACGAGAGAGGAACTGGCCAAGTGGGTAGGAGAAGTGGTGAATGACTCCCTGCAGCAGGGCAGGATTATAATATGCTTCAAAAAGGCAATATTAGGCCCTCCTTGAATCCCATGGTATTGAATAATTACTGGTCATTGTCAAATTTTCTATTCCTGGGCAAGGTATTGGAGCATGTGGTGGCTTTTCTGTTCCAGTAGTTCCTGGATGAGATGGCTTGGGTTAGATCCATTTCAATCTGGCTTCAGTTCTGATTATAGGATGGGGACTGTTTTGGTTGCCTTGATGGATGACCTACACCAGGAATTGGACAGGAGTTTGTTCCTGTTAGTTCTGCCAGACCTCACAGCAGCTTCTGATACCATCAACCACAGTATCCTTGTGGGTTGTCTCCCTGGAATGGGACTTACAGCACTATTTTACAGTGGCTCTGAGCCTTCCTGGAGGGGGTAACTGGGGGAAGTGATGTTGGGGGACTGCTGTTTCACATACTGGCTGTTGGCCTGTGCTGTCCCTCTAGTTCTGTTTTGTCCTCCATGCTATTTAACATGTGTATGAAACTGCTGAGAGAGGTTGTCAACAGCATGCAAATAAAAAACTCTATCTCGGGTTTCCATCTAAACCCGAGACAACTATTTTGGTTCGAAACTGCTGTCTGGTGTCAGAATGGACTGGATGACAGTGAATAAACTGAAGCTTAATCTGGACAAGACAGAGGTGCTCCTGGTCAGTCAAAAAGCAAATCAGAATATGGGGATTCTGCCTATTCTGGATAAGGTTACACTCCCACTTGAAAACACAGGTTTGCAGCTTAGGTGTGCTCCTGGATTTATCTCTAAGCATTTGGCTTTCCAGTAACTCCTGTCCACTCCTGGGTCCAATTCAAAGTGTTGGCTTTGATCTATAAACCCCAAAACAACTTGGGTCCAAGCTATCTGAAATATTGCATCTCTCTTTATAAGCCTGCCAAGGATTTAATATAATTAGAGGAGGCCTTTCTCTTGGTCCCACCACGATCACATGCATTTGGTAAGGACACAAGAGGAAACCCATCTCTATTGCTCCTCCCAAGGTGTGTAACCCCCTCCTATGGGAGGCCAAGCTGGCCCTCCTTCTGCTGTCTTTCTGCCAACAGGTAAAGACTTTTTTCTTCAGACAGCAACTGGCTGCCTATAGGGGGATCTTAAAAAATGGACTGTTGTGTCCTTTTATTTTTCAGTGTGCTTTTAAAATTGTTTCAGACCCTTTTTATGTACTAGTTTTAATAGGATACAGGTTTAATTGATTTTTAATATTGCAATAATCCATTGTAATTTAAAGCATTTTAATATTGTTGGTTTTAATATTATGTCACCTTGGGTCCTCCTGGGGAGAAAGGCAGGGTACAAATAAAGAGTAAAAATGAATGAATGAACATGAATATAGGCAGAAACCATCTGTATCCATTTGGCCACAAGACATGCCCATTTTACAGCCTCTGGCTGGATTTGGGCATCTGACTATTCCCAAGAGAAGTGCCTCCATCCAAAGGCAGCATCTCTTTGACAGAACGGTACCAGATCAAATATCTTGTAGAAAATTAAGCTAAGCTTCACAGGAAAACTTTGGAAGCATCACAGAACCCAGAGAATGCTTTGGATTAGAGGCCCCAGCAGATGCTAAGAAGCTGTTTGGCAAACCAGAACCACATCAGGATGTTTAGAAGGTGCAAGACGAAGCCTCTTTCTCTGTTTCCAATTATTTCTTTATCTCTCCTCTATCCTCTTCGTTACCTCAGTGTTTTCTTAGCTGACAGCCATTATGGTTTAGGATTCTGAGGATAAATGCCAAACTTAACAAATTATAAACATCCTGTTTCAATATGTGTTATCACCCATGGAAAAGAAGTTGCAACTGGAGCTTGAGATATTTGACAGCAGTTTTTCTGCTTGTTGTCTGTTTGGAGGTTTTGTTTATTTTTAGGAACTGTTACATAGCCAAGAGTGATAGGGACCAGTCTGGTGCAGAGGCTAACACTTCAGAAGCCCTGCCCTTCAGTTCACACAGAACACTATCTAAAAGGAACAAAAGCCTGAAATAAATAATAGGCAAAAGGAAAGCAGAATCCTGAAGAAGCAGGAAATAACTCTCCACAGATTCTTTGGGTTTTCCTTGTTCTTTAGCTGGGTTTGAGAACTTACAGAACTATACGTTGAAAGGGAGAAAAATAAAAACTGTATAAACCAGATTAGAAGTATTCAAGTGATTTAAACATATTTCCTATCTCAAGGTGTGGTAGGAAAAATATTCTGTTGCCAGATTGTTCCTTATTATTATTTTAGGGGCCTGAATTAACCAAAGATGCTACTGCACGGTCCACGATTATTGCAGCTGAGTGGTGATGGCGACAAGGGTATTTCCTCAATGGAAACAAGATTTGTATGCACAGGGTGTCTGAAAGCTGAAGTGGGATGGAAACCTGTCTCAATATGGAGCTTCCCTTCCAATATAGTCTCTGTCATAGTTTCAGCCACTGCATGTCCTCCTAAACTGGGGTAGATAAGACCAGCTGTGACTAAGCCTCAGGCTTTGTGAGTCACTCTAATTCTCCCCAAAGGAAAGAAGCATGGAGCAGGTAAAGGTGCCTGGACCAAATATTCCTCCAGACGGCATCTTGGTGAGGAGCCTGCTGTTGGTCAAGGACTTGTTAATGGCAAGGAGGCACTGTCCTGTCCCTGACATCAACCAGTCCATGGAACAGTTTCAGGGGTGGGAAATCTGATGATATGCTTATCAAAATGTCCTACATTGTTATACTATATATTGGTATATTGTAGCCCTCCAAATGTTGCTGGACTTTCCATTCCCATCAGCCCTAGTCAGTGTAGCCAATGGTGAAGTATGCTGGGATTAGCAGTCTCATAATTTTCAGAGGGCCACATTTTGCTCAGCCCTGATACTGGGATTTTCTAATGCTCGAGAAAGCCCTTGGCTTAGAATAAACCTGACTGCTCAAAAGTATATTTCTTGAACCCCTTTCTTAAGGTGGCAGCCTCTAAATATTGAACCATTCCTTCAGTGTCTGATGAGGTTGCCACTAGCCAACATAATGTAGGATCTATTTGTGTTACAGGTGACTGAAGGACGAGAAGGCCAAGTAAGGCACTGAAATCAGATTTATCCATCTCAGTCAAAGACTAGTTTAGCAAAACCAGCCAGATTATCCCAAGAACCTAAACTTTAGAATAGCATTACATGCTGTATACATTGCATGATTATTATTAATAAGCAGACTTCCAAGGCATAGAATCTGACTGAATGTGGCATCTATAGCTGGTTTGAGTGTTTATTTTCTGTCACACAAAAATACTTATTGCCAGTTAATGGAGAGTTGATTAGTAAGATCAGTTAAAAGAGGACTGAAGCGGCAGCCCTGGGAAGCAGGTTGATCTCAAATAATCAATACTCATGGCATAAAAAAAAGTAAGCTCACTAGTCAATGAGACATGGGTGAAAATACTTTCCCAGCACCAACTACCCTGGATCATTTACAAATTCAGCACCAATCACCTACATAGAACTCATATTATCAACAGTCCATAGTTGTTCTGTCATCAAGGACAAGTATGTCATACTCATCCTCAAAAAATCTCATCTAAAGTCAAGGCATATCCGAATGTCCCAGTAGTGTGCATGAAGGGGAATCCAATGGTTGGAATTATGGTTTTAGGGCTCCCTCACAGAGCCTAGAGAATTTAGAATAGTAAGAGTTGAAAAAGGCCCATAAGACTTCGATGAGGTCCTCAGAGGAAGGACTGTGGAATTCTGGAAGCCAGAGTCAAAGAAAGAAACTTAGCTGGATGATTCTGAGTCAAATCAAAATGTTCTGTCTTAACCATTTAAGCCATTAAGCTACAAGGAATAAAATTTAACAAAGGAAAATAGTTTGCTGCTAGACATTAGAGCTGTCTTGCCAGAGGGTTGCTCCTTGATCTTTCCTTTTAGTAACCAGTGTTTGTTTAAATCCTGTGGTGAAATTTTTGACAGCCAATAGCAGACAAGCAGACAGTTGTTTCAAGAGCATTAATCACTAGTGGAACAGTGACCTCAGGGTATGTCCATCAAATTGGGCCACACAAGTTAAATCATGACTTCCTGATTATCATCTGTGCACATTAACAGGGGAAGTTTTAAGAAGCTACAGAGAGATTAAATAAACCATTGTGTACCTGGTTTTTGTATACAAAGTATTTGTGGGCGATTTACCTGGACTTTTATCAGTTTAGTCTTTGGTGTCTGCAATGAGAAGAATGATCAATAAAACCACAGTGAAGAATACCCGTGGCACCTTAAGGCTAACACGTATTCTAACATGATCTTCCAGAAACTATTGGCCACATCATCTGATACATGAGTGTTCTCCAGAATTTCAGATATACGTGCAGTATATAGAACTGGACATGTGGAGGGGAGAGGAATTTTTAAAAGGAAGGTCAGAGAAAAATTAAACAGTGAAAGTACTGACAGTGACAGTTACATTAGTAACACAATATGATGAAATAATGTAGTAATATCCTGCCAACCTAGCAGTTCAAAAGCATGTAAAAATGCAAGTAGATAAATAGGTACCACCTTGGTGGGAAGTTAACAGCACTCCGTGTCTAGTCACACTGGCCACGTGATCACGGATACTGTCTTCGGACAAACGCTGGCTCTATGGCTTGGAAATGGGGATGAGCACCACACCCTAGAGTCGGACACGACTGGACTAAATGTCAAGGGGAACCTTTACCTCAAGAATGTAGTAATAATAATTTATTTATTTAAAATATTCTTACCCCACCTTTCTCCTTAAAAAGGATTCAAGGCAGCTTGCATCATTAAAAGACAGTATTTAAGCTAACAACAGTGAGTATACAAATATTAGGAAGCATCAAACGAATACTATCCAAAAAACATAAGCAACACCAAAACACATTCAAAGCAGTAAAGGACAACCTTCCATTAAAAAACCCTACTCAGGCAGCCACATACTCAGGGAAAGCCTGTCTGAAGAGAAAGGTATTTGTCTGCTTGTGGAAGGACAGCGAAGATGAAGTCAGCCTAGCCTCCTGTGGGAGGACGTTCCAAAGTCTGGGAGTAGCAACAGAGAAGGCCTCTCTCATGTACCCACAATTATTAATACTTTCAACATTTAATTACTCTCTGTCCTCTATGTTTACAAATCCACTTCTCATCCATGTGTACAGTGTGTGTGTGAGATTCTGATAGCTCTTGATGGAATGGGTAGTAGCCTACAAATGTTCATGCTGTAATAAATGATTAAGTCTTAGGACTCTGTTCTTCTAGTTGCAACAGAGAGGAGGTGCAATCCTAACTCAGCAATCCTGGTAGTAACCCTCTTCTACTATTTGATCTCAGAGATAGAAGGACAAAGCAATGACAGGTAGCATTGCTGAGCTGGCAAAGATCTGCTGCAGAAGTGCCATAAAAGGGATGGAAAATAGGCATGATAAGGGAAAAGCTACATTATACCAGATCCAAACCCCCTTCAGCCCAGGGAAACACCACCTTTCTAGTACAGAGTTGGGTCAGGGTGAAGATAGTCCTAAACAATGTTCCCTCTAAGCTGCAAGGATGCACAGCTGCACAGTGCTGCATTGGTGCCACACACCTGCAGTCAGTGTTGCTGCCCATTTGGTTCTGGTCGTGGGCAGAACCTTGCACTCAGGGGGCATGGCCCCCGTCCAACGATGGTGGAAAATTAGAGGGAACGTTGGTCCTAAGTAATTTCCAACCCAACAAAGTCTAGGAGTGATTTGGAGTCAGTATAGCTTCAGCTGGTCTAGTGTTTGCTCAACTGGGCCTTGGCTATCTTGAAAAGTTAGGACTGCTGCCTTAACATAGTTACTCCTTTGGAAATAAAAGCACATTTGTCTACACAACAGAGTCCATTTTATTATGCCCTCTTTTTTTGTGTGGCATGATACACCTCTTTAATTCACATTAATCCCAAAGATACTGGACTTTCCATGGAATCAGGCATACAAAAAAGTCCAGTATTGAAAATTAGTGCCACATGAACGCCTGAGATACCTAAGTATGTTGCCTTGAATATGTTTCTCAAGGAACTTGATTGCTATGAGTGAGTGTAAACTTCAACAGAACACTTAGTTACTTTTGCTGCTGCAACAGAAACATGATCCTAATGCTGAGGAAAGAGAGCAGACTAGTCTGGCCACAAAAAGAAAGGAAAAAGATTTAAGACTCTCTGTTGCTTGAGCTTCACATGCCAGGGCCTCTCTATGTATCACGGAGCGTCTGAAATAACTGAGGTCTCTGTCTTAGCAATGTCATCTGGAGGTATCTTACTTCTGATAAAGCCTTTAAAATGAATTTTATTTCATGTTATGCCCTTCTAATCAGTTGTAGAAAAACCAACTTCTCACATGCATCAATGCACTGTCATAGGGTCAGTTTGGGGGCATACCATTTAAATCTTTACAGGGAACTCATTGTTCTTCACATTAGCATTAATTAATGGTGCAGTTAAATTATTAACTGGGGACAGTCTTTGGGAACAGCCTTGTCAGTTTGCCATCAACTTCACTGGCCACAGATTTTCCATTTCCAAAGACAATTCAAAGTGCTAATGTTTATCTTTAAAACCCTTTACGCAATGGAAGCCAGGTATTTCCTTCCCACACATATATCTGCTACACTTCAACAACTTCTCTGAGTTCTCCTATTTCCCCCTTAATAGTCAAGTGAGTGACAACTAAGGAAATGGCATGTTCTTCTGGTAATCACCTGCTTATGGAATGCCCTCTCCAAAAAAACTCTCCTTGCATTTAATCTTATTCTGGGGATGCTATGAGTTGTAATCTATCACACCTGATGCACATCAAATTGAGGAAGGCTGCTGTAGCTGTTGCTCTTTATTTAAGAAGAGAAGAGGTGAAGAACAGTGATAGGACTAGCTGCAGATTTGAAGAGGCCATTGGCGGAAGTGCCAGCTGGTGGACAGGGCTCCTTCAGTTGCATTTATCCAGTGGTGACAAACAATAGGACACTCTCATAAGATTCATCTGCCTCCTTAGACCCCAGTGAACTTCCACAGTGTCATAGCGCAGTGATTCCCAACCTTGAGTCCCTAGATGTTCTTGGACTACAACTCCCAGAAGCCTTCACTACTAGCTGTGCTGGCCAGGATTTTTGGGAGTTGTAGTCCAGGAACATCTGGATATGGAACAACTGATTGGTTCAAAATTGGGAAAGGAGTACGACAAGGCTGTATATTGTCTCCCAGCTTATTTAATTTATATGCAGAATACATCATGCGGAAGGCTGGACTGGAGGAATCCCAAACCGGAATTAAGATTGCCGGAAGAAATATCAACAACCTCAGATATGCAGATGATACCACTCTGATGGCAGAAAGTGAGGAGGAATTAAAGAACCTCTTAATGAGAGTGAAAGAGGAGAGCGCCAAAAATGGTCTGAAGCTCAGCATCAAAAAAACTAAGATCATGGCCACGGGCCCCATCACCTCCTGGCAAATAGAAGGGGAAGATATGGAGGCAGTGACAGAGTTTACCTTCCTGGGCTCCACTATCACTGCAGATGGCGACAGCAGCCACGATATTAAAAGACGCCTGCTTCTTGGGAGGAAAGCGATGACAAACCTAGACAGCATCTTAAAAAGCAGAGACATCACCTTGCCGACAAAGGTCCGCATAGTCAAAGCTATGGTTTTTCCAGTAGCGATGTATGGAAGTGAGAGCTGGACCATAAAGAAGGCTGACCGCCGAAGAATTGATGCTTCTGAATTGTGGTGCTGGAGGAGACTCTTGAGAGTCCCCTGGACTGCAAGGAGAACAAACCTATCCATTTTGAAGGAAATCAACCCTGAGTTTTCACTGGAAGGACAGATCCTGAAACTGAGGCTCCAATACTTTGGCCATCTCATGAGAAGAGAAGACTCCCTGGAAAAGACCCTGATGGTGGGAAAGTGTGAAGGCAAGAGGAGAAGGGGACGACAGAGGATGAGATGGTTGGACAGTGTCATCGAAGCAACCAACATGAATTTGACCCAACTCCGGGAGGCAGTGGAAGACAGGAGGGCCTGGCGTGCTCTGGTCCATGGGGTCACGAAGAGTCGGACACGACTAAACGACTAAACAACAAGTCCAGGAACATCTGGGGGCCCAAGGTTGGGAACCACCGTCTTAGAGCAATGCCAGATTTGAGACATTGCTAAATTAAAATGGCATTCCCAGATTATCACTTAAGAGCCAGTTGGTGCTTACTGGTGGCAAGGCATAGAAAATGTCAGTGTTGGGTTCTGCTGAAGTGCTGGAGCTTCAGCAGCTTAAGGAAAAGGATTCCACATACTAACCCTAGGCCTTGATACCTAGTACAACTATTTGGAACAGATCAGGATGTGGTATAACTTTTGCTTTACTCCTAAGTGCTGTGTTTCCCCCTTGAAATCACTCCTGCCATAATATATAAAAAGAATGTGAAGTTGTGAAGAGTTGGCAGCGGTTGTGAGTCAGTCCAGCCTGTTGAGCCTGCCTTTGTTTGTTACTGCTAGAAGACACATAGAGAAGATCTGAGTGTGACAAACGCATACAACTTTCAGTCCTTGGCTAAACTCCTCTTATACCTGAGCAAGTAATCAGTGGTAATCAGACCACTGTTAATGACCATTAACGACCCATGACAATAGGTGGAGAAGGACTGCAGAAGTGGGATTATCCCTCTCCCCCAGTCCTTTGTCTTTTTAACAAGCCTATTCAGACCAGGGGGAAATGAAACCAATGTGGAGGATATCTCAGGGATCTCCTACTAACTCTCCTCAGACTGAAGAAGCTACTTGGATGAATAGCAAAACGTTTCAACCTAACAAGAAAGAAGTCCAGTTGTCATGACTCAACTTCCAGATAACCTCACCTGGATGACAGAGAATCTTCACAGATATACTGAGCAAGTAAGGTTGCAATTCTACAAGCTCTTCTGTGGGAGTTAAATGTCACTGAAGTCTAGCAATTCAAGGCTGCCTTAACAGTTTTCAGATCAAGAGAATAGTGCCATTCATTCTGCTTTGGTCAAATCTCACCTGGAATATTATTTGTAGTTTTTGGAATCAAAGCTTGAGGAGGTTATTGAGAAACTGGAACACATATAAAGGTAATTAAGATGGAAAAGGGTCTGGGAACCAAATCTTATGAGGTTGAGACATCTTGATATGTTTAGCCTGGAGAAGAGAAGATTGAGAGATGAAGTGATGACCATCTTCAAATATTGCCACATGAAAGATGGAACAGCCTTGTTTCCTATAGCTTCAAAGGGTTTGAACTAATGGATGCAAATGATAAGAAAGAAGATGTTAACCAAACATTAGGAAGAACCTCACAGGATATTCTTTAAAAGAGACTGAACGTCCATCTGTTGGGATGCTTTAATGGTAGAGGGTTGGAATTCATAACTCTTCAACTTCTTTCCAGCTGTATAATTCTATGACTGTCATTTTATGAATTGCACAGGGCTGCCTTCTGAGTAAACCTATACAGAATTGCACCATGGCACTGCTAGCCTATGTGTGTCAAATTACTCCTATTTAAGGAATATAAGTTTGCAGCCTAAGACACTTTTGGAAAGCAGCGGAAAACAAAGCAAAATAACTTAACAATCCAGCCCAAATCTTTATTGTGGTAATGCCAGCTAGTAAACATAATAAAAGACAACAAGAGTATCTATAATCAAGCAACACATAACACTAGTGATACTCCTACTAAATCATCATCATCATCATCACAGCTACCCTAGCATGTTGAAAAGTAAATATTTCTAAGACATTAAGATTTCAAACTTAAACCTCCGTCTCCATTTATCTGCAAAATCAACCTACTACATCGCTTTTGCCTATGGAAAATTAACTTTCAGGAGGCTGAGGTATTTTAAATTGTTAAAAATGTTTAACAGAAACAATACCCTGCTCCTAGTTGCCCTATGATTAATAATATGAGAGATTGGCTTTGCTGTTTTTGAAGCCCGAAGCAAGAGATGATTATAGGCCTATATGTGGCATTTGCCATTGGAGACTTTGAACACCTGTGAAGGTCTGGATACTCTCTCTCTCTCTCTCTTAAGTGCAGCTGATTGTTTTGAAGTGTTCTCCCCCTCCTACTCTACCCTTAGGCTCAGATGACCCCAGATATGACATGGCCTGACCTTGGAGGATGTGAGAAGCCAGGAATCCATGAGAGGAGAACTGATCAAAACACAGCTTATGAGTTTAAAGATAGTATCTGAATGAGTCGCCGTCTCCATAGTTATGCTAAGGAGGTGCTGCTTACACCTGGATGCCGCTCCCAGTGCACAGAGTGCTGTCAAGGTATTTTAGGGCCCCAGGCAAGGGGAAGTGTTAGTGTTCCTCCACCCCCAACCCACTACAGCTGCTAGCTCCTGAACAACATCCAAAAGGTTATGGTCAGTGAAGGCTTTTAACCACCCCTTCCATGCAATGCTGCTATCTTCGGTGCTGAGGACTGAGCAAAGACATTGTGTTGCCTAATGCTGAGGAGAAAACAGTGCCTCTCCACCAAATGCATCTTTTTCACACAACCACTCTGCTGCCCCACTGCACCAGTCATCTGTTTCTCTCTCTCCCTGTCAGCAATGCAGCCCACATCCATCAGATGACCCAACTTTATTGCCATTATGGTCCTGGGCTTTTTGGAAATCCTATGCATTTCAGTTAGAAGGCAGTCCCACTTTATTCAGTTGTTCCTACTCTTTATAGAAGTTCATAGGTTTACTGGTTTTGCCATGCAAAAGCTTTTATAGTAAGTAACTTCTTTTCCCTTTGCTCTTTCCTTTCTTTTATGACTGAAATCTCTGGGGCCAAAATCTTTGTTCAAGCACAGCCACAAGAAGGGCAAAGATCTTCTTGCTTGTCTGTAGGCTGTAGAGGCTTGGTTGCATCAGGCACAGTTTGAGATAGAAACAGTTCAGATGCTTCAGATCAATGCTAGGTGGCTTATGTTAAACCTTCTCATGACTAAAACAAAAATTGTGCTATACCTATTTCATGTTATGCACCTATTTAGCTTTCTATTAAAAGAACTACTATGAATGTACAGGCAGCACAATTTCACATTCTTGCTTTGGATGAAGAAGTAGTTAGTTATAACTCTCTGTTCATAATAATAATAATATGAACAGAACAATAAGTAAAACAGCATAAGGAAAACACACCAAGGGCAACAGGAATAGTTGGCTGATGGCAAATTTGGCAAGTCCTTAGAAGATATCTCTGAAAGCTTATTCAAAAACCTCATTTTAAACTCTCTTAAAGGTAAGGAGGGAGCAGACCAGGCACAGCTCAACTGGGAGCCCATTCCAAAGGGCTGGTGCCACTGCTGAGAAGGCACGATTTCTGGTGGGTGTATTTCTGGCCTCCCTCAGTGCACAAACCCGTAAGAACATTGCCTGAGAAGATCTGGTGGAGTGGGTGAATGTTCTTGGAGGAAAGCGCTATGACAAGTAACGAGGGCCCAAACCATGAAAGGCTTTATAGGTGAAAACCAAAACCTTAAACCTGGCCCAGAACCTCACTGGTAGCCAGTGCAGATGAGCCAGGACTGGGGAAATTTAGTCAATTTTGCTCACCCTCCACACCAGCCTGGCAGACACATTCTGGACCTGCTGAAGTTTCTAGGTCAGCCTTAAGGGAAGCCCCACACAGCGAGTGTTACAAACAAAGAAACAAACAAATCTGAAAAGGAGCTTTGGTACAAATGCCTGCAATTGGTTTAGTTCTACAAAACCAAATGATTTAAATCTTCACTTCTTGTATTTTTCACTGCCAGAGCAACACAGATCCCATTTTTAATGCATTTGCCTGATGAATCTTCAAGGACAGCTATATGGGGAAAGGACAGCGGCACAGGGAAAGAAACAGAACTGTTGTCTAGAGAAGACTAAACAGATGGAAAATTTAAATGAACACTGAAGTGAATAGAAAGAGAAATACATGGCAGGTAAAAAGAGTGCAGGGACAGCAGAGGAGTAAAAAGGTAAAGGAACAGAGAGAGAACATCTAACATTCCTTAGGGATAAAGCTGAATGTAAGCCTGGCACAGTCATTTTTCCAGATGGCTTGCAAGCAGCTTCAATTGGTCTTTCCATGTGGGAGGGCCTCCAGATGATTCAACTAGAGAGACAGACACTGCTGGTTTATAAATCTTCTTACCTCTCAGTGCTATTGAAGGGTTAAAGTGATAGTAGGTAATGGTATTTGTACTGAGTGTTTTGCCTCTATCAAGAGCAAGGAGGAGGAAGTGGATGCATATAAGAGGGAAAAGAGGGAGAAATGAGTGTGAGTTAAACTTCCCTTTCAGACTGACCTTGAACATCCACCCACTTGTCCATGGGGCACTGTCCACAGTGACCTTTTGCTCAGCTTTCCTTGCATCCATGACTCTGATATTGCATCCTGGTGTCCACACAATGAAAAGCTGAAACTAGCATCAACAGAGTCCAAGTCAAGTAAAAACACATACCCTGTTTTCTTGGGTTTTTATACACCATCAATGTGTGTAATGTATCTTTGTTCTGCTTTGTTCCCATTTGCTCCCATGCAGGATATGGTTGTGTAGACCCTAGCTGTTCCATGCTGAATTATGTACAAGGTGAGTGGATGCTATTTGATGATGTTTTCCTTTTCTGTTGGTCATTCTCCATCCCTCTATGCCCCATGGACAAGTTAAACAAGGAGAGAAGGGAACAGAGTGTGAAACAGGCTGGGGGAGGACGGAGGAGGTAGGCAAAAGGGGAGGGCAATCTGTGTTGGGAGTGAGACATCAGGGAGCCATTCTGGATGCATGTGGGCATGTGGTAACAGGATGACCTGGTGCATCTAGCAACAAATGCCCTCCCCATGTGTGGATATGGTTCAACTGCCAAGATGATCTATTCAAATCTTCAAGAAAAATATGAGAGACACACGCACCCCGAACAACTGGAGACAACATCGTTGTGTGGATGAGCCCTTTGTCCTTCAGGCTGCAGTCCATGGTATATCTATTTCCCCAGGACTAATACCACTGAACTCAGTTGTACAATAGTACCCCCCATCTGCGGGATCAGTGTCTGCTGATTCACTTATCCACTGCCTGAAAATACTAAATACCCTCCCCAAAATACATATTTATACATATTTCCAGGGTGTATTTTTGAGAACTGGCTACTAGAGGAAGCCAGAGATCATGCAATGTACAGCATTCGATACTTCCACATTTTTTTTGCATCTGTGGAGGGACTTAGAACCGGATATCATGGTCCCACTGTGCTTCAGAATTGATATGTGTTGCATCACACTGGCAATTTACTGTATGACAAGGTAGCAAAAAAGTATCACAAGGTTGCAGAAAATACCTTGATTTTGTGCTGCTATATGCAAGTAGTCGATGGAAGTCCATTTTTTTGTTTACTGTCAAACAATTTTGAAAGGAGTGCTTCTCAGTGGGAAATTAGTAGGGGTAATTTGATGATGTTTTCCTTTTCTGTTGGTCATTCTCCATCCCTCTATGCCCCATGGACAAGTTAAACAAGGAGAGAAGGGAACAGAGTGTGAAACAGGCAGGGGGTCATCTTACCCCAGTGTTGAGTGGTAGGATTCCATTTTTGCGTTGGACTATGAAGCCCTAAAAGGTTTGTGGCATGAACACAGACTATATGTTCCCTGTACAAAAGCTCAATGAAGGAGCCGCAGCTGATGGATATTCTTTTCCTCTACTGGCCCCCACTGACTGAGAGGACTTCTAGTGTCAGTAGGCTCTGTATTGATCTCAGAAAGGTGACCTGTGGGCTGTAATTCCCTGGCCAGTATGGTAACTGAGTTTGTTACCTGGAGGATTTGGGAGTTGTCATTCAAAAAATAACGCTGCCAGCCTCTGGCTGTTTGGCAGAGGAGATCCTTGTTGAAAAAGGTTACCTGTAGGAAGCTCAGTGAGCAGAAAAGTTTTGGCTATCACAAGTGGACACTACATGGTCCCAAGGCACCCCCAGAAGAAAGGAATGGTAATCTACTACAAAGTATTCTGTATTTAGGAAACCCTGAGAAGGGTCACCAGAAGTTTGAATTGACTTGATGGCCATTTAAGTCCTTGGAAGTTTAGGAAAAGATGGTTAACAGCATAAGTCAATCAAAAGGACCATGAGCATCTAAATGGTGAAGTAGTATTAGATGAATTATAGATACTTGGCAGAAGCTGACAGGAACACAGTTATAATTGCTTTCTTTTTGTATCTGAAAATAGGTTAAAGGTTCTTTGATTTCCCTTTTCTAAATAGTCTTGTTGATGTGCATGTATGCCTAGATATACTTAAAAAAATATCACTTTTATTGCCATTATTTATTTCCTTCATTGTTTGAAACAATATATGTACTGTAATGTCCTCAATTATCTTGGTATTTGTATCTACCTCTTGGAGATGTATTTAGTGGGGTTGTTTTTTTCTGTTCTGATTAGGGATCAAAGCACCATCAGTATCTCCCCAGTCATGTTTTATGAATAAGTTGTCACAAATATTTGGACTAAGATGCACTTTGTTTCTTGCCTCCTCTCATGATTTGAAGGCTTAAATCTTCTGGCTCTAGTACTTTGTTAACTTTCAGTAGTTCTAATTGCCTCCTTATCTACTGTAGCATGAAGGGAAAACCTTTCAACAATTCACTCCCCAAAGCTTAGGAAAACAAGCCTGAGTTACCAGGCCTCTTATCTTCTTTCCTTTTGTGTATTCTGACATGAGGAAATCATTCAGACTGTCGAGAAAATATCCATCTATCACTGAGTAAGTTCCCACTTTGATCTCTCCACTGTATCCTTGCTTTTTGCAGTATTCCTTGGTTGATTTTTCTCCTCTGCTGTTTGTTCATTTTCCAAGGTTCAAAATTCTCTATTGTACCTTTGTTTCTTCAGATACTGTTGTTTTAAATCTTCTTACTTAGAAACCTTCCATTTTGTTGTAAGTAATTAGTTACTTCCCTTTAACTTTAATCCCTAATCCCAGTTTGTTTTTTTGTTTTGGCCCCAGTTGGTTTATCTTTGTCACTGAATAATTGCCAGCAGTTTACCAATTCAGAGTAGGATTAATTATTCAGATCAAAATGTTGAAGGTCAAAGTCTCAGCCTATTAGAGAAAAACCAAAAGTAGTGGTGAAGTAATGCCTTCATTAAGGTTACAAAGAATCAAGCAAACTTTCAAGTTAATGAAAATTCTCATGAAGCTGGATCTTTATCTAAACACACCAAAGGAAGAGTTGGAGCAAAAAGATATTAAGGATGAGATGGCAAAACCTCCCAAATTTTATAGTTGTAAAATGGAATGACATGCTGTGTAAACTTTATTAGTTGACAAATGGTGAAAAAAAGATCTTAGGTTGCACCAAAAGCTACAGGGTCAAAGAAGCATGGCTCTATCCTTTTTGAAAATTAAAACACCAGCAGTTTGTTTTAGCTCTTTGGTTGATGGATCTCTCAAACAAATTCAGGAGCAATCATATGAATAGTTGCATTAAATTGTAATCTCTAGATTGGATCCAGGTTACATTAATTGAAATCAAAGAAAAATATTTGTCCTAACTAACCCTAAATCCCATTGATTTCACTGGGAAACTAAATGCAATCTGGATCCAGACTGTGGGTACTACTGAACAAATGTTAATTTTGTTGGATATATTGTAATCTTACATGCAATAGTTTCAGGAAGGAAAGGGTTAAAACAAACAGCAAATGGGGGCTGTCTGTTTTAGTTCACATACTGGATAGTAGATACACCCTGCACCCTCCCTCTCTTCCTGTTTTGAATTCAGCAAGGGCCCTTGGATATGAGCTCCTGGAGGTTGTTTCTTTTGTAAAGGTGCCTGCCAGAAGAATAGCAAGTAGTGATGGGACTTTCGTTTTGAAACGTTGTGCCCCTTCATCCTAAATTCTTGCCCCGCCTCCATGTCTGAGTGGCCAGCTGGTGGAGGAGGCGGAGAAAGGAACTTCGGGCTCCTGCCCAGACTGGAAGATTGTGCGATGGGGAGGGAAGGAGCAACGCACACTGGCTGGTGAGTGGAGGTGCTGGTGAGGGGCATGGAGAAGGGAACGCATGGCAGGACATAAAGGCACTAAGTACTTTGTGCCCATTTCTATTTGAAACCAATGACCCAAAACACTTTTGTATATATAATTCATGTTCTTTTGGTAATTGCTGAAAGAGAAACTTCTTAAATCCAGATGATTCATGTTTACAAAAGGGGACACACAAATGTTTCATGTTTCTTTCATGTTCTCTATCACTCTTTGTCTGTCAAATAGCCTGAGAAATTTGTTATTCAATAGTTTTCCAAGGGCTGTCAGGAGCCAGCCAATCAAAATATCTGGGACAGCAGGAACCCAGTGTGGACCAGAAGCCAGTGAGGAATGCTCTATGCTTCATTCATTCCTTGTGGGGTTACTGTGTGCTGAGTTCTGGGTGCCCTCCATCTTGGATTGCTGCTTGCTTGCCTGCTGTTTGGATCCATTCCTTTTTTGTGTCTGTTTCCTGATTTTGGGGGGGGGGGTTTTCCTCCCCTCACCTCTTTTGATTATTTATCTCTCTTTGTTCCTCCTTTCTTTCCCTTTCCTTTCTTGGATTATTTTTGCTGTTGCCTGGTCTGTCTCCTGCTTCCTGCTGGACTCAAAGATGGTTAGAGAAGATATCAAGTGGTGGAAGGAAAGAAATCTCCTCATAATCTAGTAGTTTTGGTTTGAGAGTGACTGTATTTTTTGCCTTTGGTTGGTTGCTTGCTTTTCTTGGTTTCTGGGACTTCCACGATCCCTATCACCACTCCCAAGAACCACCAAGAGCAATCTCTAACTTCTTTAAAGGTTAGTACAATGATGATGGAGGCCTACATGATGGTCAGAAAAGCTCTTCTTTAAAGTATTGTTTTGGGGCTACAATTCTCAGGATTCTCTCTGGGGAGATTCCCTGTGGGGGATGCTTTCCTTGTCTGATTGAGTTTTTAAAATTATTTTATTAATTTGCCGAGTATATATATACTTTGTCATGTACTCTATTAATTTCATTTCTCTGCACATGTGTGTGTGTGTGTATTAATCGGCAAATTAATAAAATAATTTTAAAAACTCAATATATATATATCCACAGTAACTAAACACATGTGCAGAGAAATGAAATTAATAGAGTGCATGACAAAGGATTTTACACCCTTCTGATAGATTCATTTTAAGACCTAATACTATATATATTTTATATATTATATATTAATTAATATTTGCCGAGTATATATATCCAATGGCTCCATAGCCAGGTGGTAGCTTGGTGAAGGTCCATATCTCCATTCTTGTATATATACTTATATATATACTCGGCAAATTAATAAAATAATTTTAAAAACTCAATATATATATGGGCCAGTCACCCTTTTCTCAACCTCACCCTGTTGTTGTGAGAGGTAAAGTTGGACGGAGAAAAGCTAGGTATGATGGAAAGATAGTAATCAAATAAACAAAGCTAAACAAAGCTGATATTAACTCCACGGGGGGAAGATATTAGATCATGTGGAAGGACAGTGTATGTGAAGCTGGTAAACACATTCTATATATAGAAGTTGTAACTGTTATTGCACAAAGGTCATGATAAAGACATGACCCCACTTCCTCTTCCATTTTCCACACACAGGTCTTAAAATGAATCTATCAGAAGGGTGTAAAATCCTTTGTCATGCACTCTTTTAATTTCATTTCTCTGCACATGTGTTTAGTTACTGTGGACAATCTTCTTGTACTCTTAATCTTTCTGAGCTGCATTAACCAGATCATCGACATAGGCCAATACAAATGTTAGGTCAATTTCTGTTTCTAGTAGACAAGCACAAGTCTGTCTCACCTTGCTTGAAGCCTTGTAGCAGCATTTTTTAAAATATATTTTTTCATTCTATGCTCTTGCAAATTTTTCAGTTCACAAAGGCCTCTTTTTAGTTTGCATACTAGAGCTGGTTGCTTCTGGTTGATGAAGCTTAGTGGTAGCTCCATATACAGTTCCTCTGCAATCTTTCCATGGAAGAAGGCAGTTTTGACATCTAGGTGCTTAATTTGGAGGCAGCTACACTTGGAAGCATTTTTACAGTACTGTGCCTGAAAACAGAGGAGAAGGCTTCATTGAAGTCTTCTCCATGCTTCTTCAGGAACCCTTTGGCCTCTAGTCTCACCTTGTAGTGTTCCATTTCTCTTTCTGTACCTTTCTTTACCTTGAAGACTTCCTTGTATCCAATGGCTCCATAGCCAGGTGGTAGCTTGGTGGAGGTCCATATCTCCATTCTTGTGCAGTCCTTTTATCTATTGCTTTGCAGCTTCTCACCATCTATTCAGTTCCTCCCAGGTTGCTAGCTCAATAAGAAGCATCAATCTTGCAATGTAGGACAGGTGCTGGTACACCTTTGTTGAGTCACAGTCAGATTCTGATGGCTAGCTCTGGAATTTGGTGCAGTGTCAGTGCCTCTTCCTGTCCAACCCAGTCTCTGCCCCTTTGTCTTGAGCTGCTGTACTGTCCCACTGTCTCGCCTTCTTCTTGCTCTCTGTCTGAGTTAGGTTGTGAAAGTTTTGGCACTGCTATGCCTAGGAGGCACTCAGTGTATTGTCCTTCCTCCTCTGAGCTATTTAACATAGTCCCTCTTTTCTCAGCTTTGATTTGTTCATCAAAATAGACCATGCGTCTCACACTAACTTCTCCAGTTCTCAACTTCATTACTTTTTATCCCTTGTTTCCAGGAGCTGAGACCCAAGCATCTTGTTAGTCAGGACAGCTGGTATAACAAAGGAATGTGTTAATATATTCCAAGATTTATATGGAGACAGGTTGCTGTTTAGGCCAGTCCTTCAATGAGGTGAATTTAGAAATTGCCTCAGGTGATGGAGTGCTCGGTCAGCAGCTAGGAAGGGCCACAGCTGCTCTCAGAAGACGACAGCAGCTACTGTGGCTGAGGCAGTCTTCCTGGTCCATAGTATTTTGGTTCTGAGGACTCCTCAGAGCCAGCAGTTTAAAAAGCAGCTGGCCTTGTGTAGGGCCAGTCTCTGGCAAGCAGTGGGTATGTGCACTGCCTTCGCATCCTCTTTCTTTGGTAGAAAGCAGCCTCTTCTTCTGTCTGGAACATGGGGTGGGTGGGAACTACTGCCTTCTTCCCTGGACTTTCCTTCTGTGGTGGGGGAGACTCCCGTTCAATGTGCATGGCAGTGCCTGAAGGACATTGTTCAATGTTTGCAGTGTTTGAGGAGCATTGGTCACTTCTTGCCTCAGATGGCAAGAGAGCTTGGACTGCTCCTGGCCACCACATTTTACATTAACTGAAACTTCCATCTTATCTTTAAGTACAGCATAACATAGAACACATCTCATTAACAGAACCCGGGGGTTACAAAAATCATGATAAAAAACAGGAAAGAATTTGGAACTCTGTCACAATTTTTCCAACTAGGAAATTTCAAGATGTGGAACATCTCTTCTTTTAACACACTTTTGCCAGCATGGTGATACTTAAAAATACAATCCATGTCAAGCTGTCTTGAGTATGTGTTCCTTGAATCCCTGAAACTATTTCCGTTTGTTTCAGACACACCTCATGGTAGTATTTCAGCCAGGTCATGTTGAGCTGCTATTTGAACTATGTGTCCATCTTCCTTTCCAGCTTGTGAGGTCTCCTCTGATGCTTCTGTTTATGCATGTCCTGTTTGCAGTAGCCCAGTAAATCGGCAGACATCAGGATCACTTGGAAGCTGATGGATTTTGAAAGAATACCCCTGGGAACAGTAACATCCTGCAGCATATGGGAGCGCTTTGCTACTGTGTGGACATTGGAATCAGAGTCACTTTGAGGCCAAAATTTAGCTCCTTGTTCTTGGCTCATCATATGAACATTCTGAAATGAAAAATAAAAAAGGAAAAGAACTGGTATGTTTTCTATAATCAGTCAAGCCAGCCTCTTCAGACAGCAGTAACTGCAGGACACATTTTTATGATGGCCTTTTAACAAATAAGACATATATTAGGTCAACATACTCAATAGAAAACAAATATTTCATGAAAACATTTTTTCTGGTCTGATGTTTTGCCTCTTTATCATTTTTTAAACAAAATAAAATAAAAACTATGGTAGGTCACACAGATGTTATATTACTACAGTATGTCTATTAAAAATAAAGAGTTTCCCCCTGCATAGTCCTACATGGTGGTTCAGAACAACTGGAGAACCTCTACTTTTCTGTCCCACTATAGACAAACTAAAGTTTGGCTGCTTGGTACAAGAGGCAAGGTCGTCTCTGTTGTGGTACCTAAGTTCTAGAATTCCTTTCTCAAGAGGTTTGTATAACATCAGCATTGGGGAAGAAAAGTCATGTTAGATTATTCTGAAGGGTTCCAACAATATTTGCCACAGCACCAGGGGTCTGTTTACTTTTTCATGCTCTGATGTGATTAATGCCATTCTCTGCCAACAGCACTGGACAAAAAGCATAGACACAAATCTGATATCATGAATGGCGACACAGAGTAGCCAGTTTCAGAACACTTCAACATTGCAGGACACTCTGTTATGGATCTCTAAGTGGCTATGCTTTCTGTAATATCCAATGGGTATAGAATAGTTGTCTCTCTTCTGACTTCTGTCTCAGAAACAACTTGCCTGCAGAAGGAGGTGACGTCACCATCAGGGACAATTTTCAGTAATTAAAAACTTCTTTCTGCTGTTTTGCGGCTTTTCTGACTCTTGTGTAATGCCTTACATTGTGTGAAAGCTGTGGGAGCCTCAGGACAAGAGGAGGAAGTTAATTACTTAAAATCAACACTGCCAGATGGCATTTCTGGCCAGAAGACATTTTTGGTAGTTTTTGTCCTGTGACTCACCTGGCTTCTGCACAATGAAAGGTATTATATAGAAATCAGAAAATCTGTGGAACAGAAGGTTTGCATTATCAAAAATCCCTCTTGCTTGTGACATCATCACACTTCTGCAGGAATAAATTATGGAACAGGATTTCAGCCAGCATTTTGTATAAGGCAATTCAAACTGACATATATGAGTGGTTGAATTACTAGAAGATAAAGAATTGCAATTCTTCCTCTGTTGCTAATTGTGTTTGCATTGTAAAAACAGGTCTATATCCTTCAATTCAAAAGTTGATTGTTTATGTTCTGTTGCTTTCAAACAAACCCTGTTTGCAGAGGAGTATCTACAGTGCTTTGATGAATTAGAGGAGTGTTTTGAATATAGGGATATCTACACAGAGTCTAATACAGTGGTGCCTCAACTTACGACCATAATCCGTTCCAGAAGATGGACGTAAGTCGAAATGGTTGTAAGTCGAAGCACCATTTCCCATAGGAATGCATTGAAATGCAATTAATCTGTTCCAGACAAAGAAAAAAATCACACACACACACAAAAATCACTGCAAGACTCATTGGAAACGTGATTAATCCCTTCCGGCCGGGGGGGGGGGGGGGGAGAAAAGCAATCAAGCATGCAAGACCCATTGCAAATGCACAGAAAACAAACGGAGCAGATTGGAAATGCACAGAGAACAGAGGGACAAGGTCGGAAATGCAAAGAAAACAAAGGAAAAAGCAAGGGAAGCATGCAGGACCCATTGCAAATGCACAGAAAACAAACGGAGCAGATTGGAAATGCACAGAGAACAGAGGGACAAGGTCGGAAATGCAAAGAAAACAAAGGAAAGAGCAAGGGAAGCATGCAGGACCCATCAGAAATGGGAAAAAAAACCCCAAAAAGCAACCAAAACCCCCAAGACCCATCGGAAATGGGGGGAAAAACCCCAAAAAACAAACAAACCCCCAAGACCCATCACAGCACAGAAACATACCCCCCAGCCTAAAACCACACTGCAAAAACACCCAGAACAGTTTTTAAAAACCAGAAAACAGCACCTTACCTTACCTAACAGGCAGTCCCAAGCCTCCCTGCAAAACACACACACGCTCACTGAGAAGCAGAAGCCAGGCAGTCCCTCCTCGATCACACTCACTCTAACCGTCGGGGCGAAAGAGCTACAAAGAAGCAGCCTCTTTCGCCACCTACAGTTAGCAATTTGAATTTCCCGACTTTTCCCCCTGCCCTTTTCTGTTCGTAAGTGGAAGCTCCGGTCGCAAGTAGAAGCAAAATTTTGCAGCCAGAGCTGGTCGTAACTTGAAATGGTCGTAAGTAGGGACGTTTGTAAGTGGAGGCACCACTGTACTCATTTATTAAAACAACAGGGCAATGCCTATTTTTATGGAACATAACATGGTCCAGGATTGTCCTGGCTTCTGAGAAGATGATGTAGGCCCCAACTGCTTCTCCTACTTTCTGCCCCAAGATAAAAGGAGTCCTGCTAATATTCCCACAGACTGTGCCAAATAATTTCCTAACTTGGGGTTATTTGCTTCCAGAAGGTATGCCAGTTGTGTAGCTATGCAAAAGGATATAGGCTATTCAGTCCTCCATTTCCTCTGAGCTGCTGGGAAGATGTCTGAGTTACAGTTATATCTCACACACATATTATGCCTGCCAGATTTAACTGAGTGGAGGAAAAGAAACATATCTGATAATGGTTGAGTGAAGGGCCACATCTCAGAGGGAGAACACATGCTTCACATGTAGAAAACTCCAAGTTCAGTTCAAGGAGTCTATAGACCAGAGGACAATTTCTGTCTGAATCCAGTGTCACTGGCAGACTAGATCCTCTGGGTCACTGGGAATGAACTGTCTATCTCAGTATAAAGCAGCTTATTCTATTATGTGCTTTCTTGCTTCTTCTTCAGTGGCTGAAATCCTGACATTTATTGGAGTAAGTTGCACTAGGTTAGGCCCATTGAATCAATGGAACTTATGGAGGAGCTGACTCACCAAATCCTCACCGATTCAATGGGCCTTCTCTGGTGTGATTTACTATGCTAAGCAACAGGATTTCAGTCAAAGTCTCAAGCCAATTTTCCACCTCATCTCACCCCTCCCAGACATACTGTTTTGTCAACTTGGTTCAGAAAATGTATGCAATATTCTGAATGTAATATATAGCAGCAAAGTATGTAGTCAAGAGGGAACTCTGTCACACATCGGAAGACACGAAGAAGTGACCCCTCTATTAACCCAGGCAGAACATGCCATCCTATCAATAACAACATAACATATACACAGAATACCTCTGCTAATTTTCTCAGCTGTTGACAGCTAGATGCAGAAGAGTGGACACTCTTTGAGTTGGAGAAGCTTTGTCTTCTCCCATCTGCTACTTCTCTACTCCTTTGATACCTCCCCTCCCCAGCTGCTTTTTTCCTGTACAGTTTCAAATACAAGGCAGGGAAGGCTGAACCGAACAAGCTGGGTGGGGTGAGGTGGGGAGATAGATTTCAAGTATTGATTTTAAATAGCCAATCAAATGTTTGGCTTATGGCCTCTGTCTTGAAATAGTCAGATAGTCATCATATTTGGAAGTATTTCTCAGTTGTGCATTCATATTTCTGGTTAAGCTTAAATGTTCCAAAAATAATATTGGCTAGAGAAACTCAGTAGCTCATGCTTCTGTGGCTTTTTGGCTGGGGCCCGTGTTAGGCCACATTTCCAATAACCAGCCTGTGCTCCTTAATTATGCATGTGCGCGCACGCGCGCACGCACACACGCACGCACGCACACTCTCTCTCTATATAAATCAGTTCTTCTACAAATGATGTTTTCTTAACCAGTCTATTTTACCCATTAAACTGTACAGTAGCTGGAATATTTCCATCCCAAAAGAGAAACCTTTGGCTTAAAAAATATTGTCATTTGGGTAAGCTAGACATACTTTTGCAAAGTGACCTTATAAAAATATTATCTGAGGTATGACTGAGGCTAAATTATATGACAGTAAGCTGGTCCCCTCCAGCAAATGAATTCCTTCAGCAATAGAATAATTTGAGAACAAACACATACACAGTCAAATGCACAAAAGAATGCAATAAACTCTCCAGCCTGTGCAATGTGAAGCTCTTACAGTACTGCCTGTGTAGAGCACATTGAGTTTTAGATTCAGATGCATTCATGAGGGCCAAGAATCGGAAGTGGGAAAAGTTGGCTATACTGGGCTGGGCTGGCCCAAATGTTGGGTAGAGTGAGGTAGCTGCAGTAGAGTGCTGGAGGACAGAAAAGGGTGTTCAATATAGGGCCTGTCCAGACAGGGGATTTTGGCACGGTCTGCTTCATGCTTAAAAGGTTCTTATCTTCAGTGCAATCTATTTTATCTCTCACTTGAGTGATCCATCCATTCACACTGGAGGTGCTTAGTATCCCATGAGAAGGGTCCACACAGGTCTTTTGAAAGCTGGTTTACTCCCAAGTAGTTTTACTCGGTAGTGGCCACCCCACTTTGGAACTCTCTCCCTGTGGAGGTGCAATTTGCCCCCACCCTCCTGAGCTTCCGTAAGCAAGTGAAAACCTGGCTTTTTACCCAAGCCTTTATGAATAACTTTATTGCGGTATGAAACCATAGGAATACATCTAGCACAGTTACAGGATAATACCCTGGTAACACAAGGGAATATCTACAGAGAAATCAAAATTCAATGTTTAAAATTTAGTTTAGAATTTGAACCTTCTAATTAACCCATCTTAGTATGACATTTAATCAGATATAAGCAAAATCTAGCTATTTGTTTAATAATAAAAGAGTTTTCATCATTTAAAAGTCTTTCCAAACCCTCCTCATTTGCATCTGCTGTTAATCTATCTAAATATGGCAGGATAAATCTCTCCCTATGTGGATGATGGAAGGGGCCTTTACAAACCCACTCCTTTGTAATATTAATTTTGTACTTACAGTAGTTCAACAAACAGGTTTTTGTTTTTATATGCTCATTTTTTTTAAAAAAAGTTGTATATTTTTATTATTTTCTGGAAGCCACCCAGAGTAGTGGCTTGTCCACTAAATGGGCGGGGTACAAGTTTAAACAAACAAACAAACAAAAACATACTCATGACCAAGGTTGACCCAGCTTACTGATATATAAGTTTACTTGTGAGTAGGTTTGTCTGGTTTACTCATGAGTAAGGGGGCAGCATCATAGGACAGTGGTGGCACAAGGGGAAAACATTGGGGTGAAGATTGGGGAGAGGGAAGAGAAGTACTTCCTTCCCCTTCCCTGCCTTTCTCTTCAGCCGAGGCTCTGCCGGGGCTGCACTGCCTTGTGGGGGCAGAGCCCATGGAGGTGACTTGCCCTCTTCCCCGCCTTTTCCCATGGCTATCGTTCAGTGGCCACCTGTTTGTATAGTGGGGGGTGGAAAGAAGAAAGCATACATATCATTTTAGCATGAGCTCATTCAAACCATTCAAGGCATAAATGATTTCAGTTGAAAGGAAAAAGCAAAAGGTTTCTATATGATATGTTGATGTGTAGGCAGCATTTAAAGCAGTGATGGGCAACTTGCCACCCTTGGGTCACATATGGCCCACAGTCTGATGTCATGTGACTTTCAGCTTGTATTCTAAAGCCCATTACAGGCAACCAGTTCAGGTCTCTGGGAAGAACAATCTGTCTCTTCTGGTGGGGAGGGAGACCTGGAGAGAAAGGAAGGAATGGCAAAGAGAAAGACAGACACCGAGAGGGGGAGCAAGTGGTAGGGAAGGAGGAGAGTGATAGAAAGAGAGAGAGAAAAAAGGGGACGGGTTTGCCTACTTTTCATTCTCACCCTATGCATTACTAGCTTCAGCCTGACCCCACCTCCACCCCGCTGCCACATGTGGCCCCTGACAGACTGGAATATGGTCTGCATTAGATAAAAGTTTCCTTAAACATGATTTAAAGGGAGGACAGTCACATCCTCTACTTTTCAGACCACACATAATTATTTTTCCAGAGCATCTCTGTCTTTCTTAATTAAGTGGATTTAAAAAAGGTTAGCACAGCAAATACTGGTGAGAATACCTGTGGAATTTTTGGCATTTGTGATATTATTTATTTATTTAAAATATTTTTATCCCACTTTTCTCCTTAAAAAGAACCCAAGGTGGCTGTTTGGTCTTGGATATATCTAAGAGCGTACTTGTGAGACTGTGAGATTTGCAGTGAATCCTGCTCCCCCCTCCCCCTGTCAATCTTTCCCCCCCTCCATGGAAACCTGAAGTGCTGCTCCAGCTTGGTACCTGCTAAGCAACTGCTGCTCTTGGGCCGAGGGTGACATCGTGTAATGCGAAGGTTTGCAAGAGATAACTACGCTTATTGTCGAGATCATGTGGTTGTTTTCCATAACAGCACAATACCCCAACCTAATCCATGCTGAAACAGGAACTTGTTATGTGATTTAGGCTATCTTATTAGTCAGGTTACGAGCCACCCATGCAACCAAACAGATTGCTTCTTACGCACTCTGGCCAAAATCCTTTTATGTAGGTCTTTGGAAAGATGGCAATGTCACTGGTAAGGGGAGGTTGTTGACAGGACAAGTAGTCTCATTGTCTGTTAGTCTCTACAGAGGGCACCTTTCAAAGCACTGCTTGTCCCATGAAGCCTTGCAGCTTGCATTAAGTGTTGCCACTCCCAGGCAGGGCCTGGACCATTTCCTTCTTCTTGAAAAGTGAATAATAGTGATGGGAGCCCATCTGTAGGTACTGAAATCTGCTCTGTAAACTGCGGGGTGGGGGCGGCTGTACCTTGCAGAATCCTCCCTGGAGAAATTATTGGTAAATTCTGGGAGCTGTAGTCCAAAATAAATAAATAAATAAATAAAGAAAGAAAGAAAGAAAGAAAGAAAGAAAGAAAAGAAGAAAAGAAAAAAATCTGAAAGTTTCATCTCTATTATACAGGAAACTGCTTGGAGGGATTGTCTGGAGATTTGCGGTTCAGTGCCACCAGTTTGCTCATGACACCCAGCTCTGTCTACCCTTTCTGTGTAATTCCAAGGGAGCTATTTTGATCCTGAATCATGGTCTGATGTCAGTGATGGACTGGATGAAGATGAACAAATTGAGATTTAATCCAGACAAGGTGTTCCAGTCAGTCAAAAGGCAGATCAGGGAGTTGGCATTCAGCTTATGAAAACTCAGGTTTCCAACATGAGTGTACTGCTGCCTTCAGCCCTGAGCAGTTTCCATGATGGCTAGGAGTTTGTTTCCACATTCAGAGCTGGCATGCCAGCTTCACCTAGCGCTGAAGATGTCTGATACAACTATGGGGGTCCATGCCTCAATTCTATCCCACTTGGATTATTGTGATGTGCTCTATTTCGGACTGCCTTTGATAATCTTTAAAAAACTTCAGCCACTCCAAAATGCTACAGCCAGACTGCTGTTATGCCCAGGCAACAAAGAGCACACAAGTCAATTGCTTAATTGCTCATGTGGTTCCTGTTGCAAGAAACTGTGCAGGATGCCTATGGAAGTACTTCATTAAGAGTACTCCCACCTTGGTGCTATTGCAGCTACTACTATGTAGTGGATACTCTGCAGGATTTCAGCCAAAGTTAGAGGAGTGTGATGAAATGGAATAAAAAGAAAAACTAGAATGTTTAAAAAGGGAGCATATAGCTGTTCTGCCTCACTGTAGATCTACAAGAGTCAAACCTCTTCCATTTTCCACACATGTCCCCAGTTATTATCTTCCAGCCCACATGTAAGGTTATTGCTTACACTTTTATTGCTGGTGTAAGGTTATTGCTATGGAAAATGGTGTGGTGAAGAGGGAGGAAAAAACATATACAACTCTTAGCTCCTTACATTGAAGATGGGGTATAAGACAAAGTGTGATTTAGCAGACCCTGGCCAGAATCTTGTATATTTCTGCATAATGTAAAGTGTAACATTGCTGGGAAATAAGTACTGTGTGAGTCAATTGAACAATTGGTCATGGAGAAACCCAGACATGTTTCTTCATGAACAAACTGTATAAACTGACTTACCAATTTAAGGAGTTTAAAATAGGCCCAGATGATTTTCTTTTCAATAAAAAAGAGAAAGACATTAAAACAAACACTGAATGGAAACTTTTTTTAAAAAATATGTTGGATTAGAATCACTGCCAGCATAATTTAGTATATGTTCATTAAGGGTGATAGATGTATTTTTGATTATTTTATTCTTTGTTTAACTCCTAATTAGAGTACATTTTAAATTTATTCCAGATACCTAGTCAGATGAAAAAACACACAACTCTTTCATTAATTAAATCTATTCAGTTCTCGCTGTCCAGCCCCATAATAAGAGTGCAAACAGGGATTTTTTAAAATAAACTATACATTTTTTCTTGATTTATATTTTTATTGGCTCAGCTCTGCATGGATTATTAGTTAACCAGCCGCTCAGTTCTGTGGTTCTCTTGCCCGACATAGGCAAGAATGCTTCAGGGACGCTTCCTTCCATTTGTTAGCGATCTTTCCTTTGTCAGCTAGTTAACATCTGAGCATCCCACTGTGGACCTAGGTTTATGCAATGTATTTTATACATCTAGTACAACATTTACATCCTGCTTTTCTATATTTACAAAAATCCTCAAAGCGATTAATAAAAATTAAACTAGATATGACACACACACACACAAAAGAACTAAAAACATCCTAGCAACAAGCTACATAAATAACAGCTGCTCGATTTCTAATTCCTGCCTAGTTCTAATCCATATACAATTCCATGCAAAGCCAAGAGTTCACTGGAATAATATTGTCTTCACCAGTTGCCAGGTAAAAAAGTGAGGTGTAAATTGCTCAGGAGGGAGTGGTAGAGGATCTTTTCTAACTGCCCTTCCAGGTACCATTCTCCTAATTTCTGGAGTCTCCATTTTGATTTATGATTGAATCCAGGGTTGGTTTTTTTTTTAAAAATGTTTTCAGTTTCTTTGTGGTTAATATTAAAGTGATGCACTACATCTGTTTGCTGATGAATGGTGGAGGGGGATGGTGATGTGATGATAAGTGTGAAATTTAAAGTACTGCTAGTGCCTGCGTAGGTCTAATGATTATAGATTTTTCCTCTCTTGTACTGTTGTTATTGTTGTTGACTGCTTTTGAAGTAGATGACTGTTGCCATTCCCTGCTTTTTTGTAGTAGTTCTGAGGGCTCTGCAGGACTATATTTGATCCAGTGCCAGAAAAATGAATGAGGAAAAATGAAATGAAAGAACCTGGAAGAGCCCCTCCCTTTTATTTATTTTTTTAAAAAAGGACAATTAACCAAATGACCCGAAATGAATGAGGCACTTCCCAAAAGAACTTGGAAGTCATGAAACCCAAACATAGTCCCAGTGGATATCTCCATCTGTTACTAGGGATGGGGACTCATGAGTCATGAGTCTCGGTCAAGTCATACTAGCAACTTGACTAGGATTCAACTTGGGGCTTTGGGGGGAGACTTGGAACTTGTCTGAGTCACGTTGTCGAGTCCCTATGGGCCTGACCCTGCCGCCACCATCAATCGACCTACCTGCTGCTGCTGCAGTCGCTGCCACCGCCATCTTCAGAGACAGCAAGCAAGCTTCCATTCCCAGAGCTGGCCAATGCCTCCACCCACACACATGCTGGCCAGTGGATTTTATTGTAAAATGTTTAATCAGCTGAAAGTGAACTGTTTGCTCAGCCCATGAGACTAGTTTGCTGATTCACTCCATCTGTTGCTCATAACAACAATGGCTGCTAGCAAAATCTCTCACAGAAAAGCATCCTCATTCTTCAGAACGTTTTCTTCTGACAGAGGAGGGCCAACTCCATCTCTGTACTTTTCTCAGTATCTAAGCTTAAATAGTACCCACCTAACATTACCATGTTGGGCAGCAAGAATATGAATCTTGCACAAGGAAGATCTCTGAACAGCGAGCAGGACAAGATTAAGTTAATCAAAGTTTTCCATGCACGTAATCTTTTAGCTGTTTCATTGCTCATGATTTCTGTTTGAACTATGCTTTTTCCAGATTGTTTAAGGAAGACACAACATTAAATGAAATAAATGAGTGATACAGCCTGTCTCATGCAAAATACATACTGTACAGTATATCTAATACTTGTAAAAATAACCTTATTTGGTATTTTGTGAGCATAATGGCTATGAACAAACCCAGTGACTGGTATGGTACTGTTTCAGCCCTGAATTAATCTTCCATCTATCTCCATCAGGGAAAATAGCACTGACCTCTCTTAGTAATATATTTATGTGCACATCATTTTGTGTCCTCTACGACAGGGGCTGAAAAGAAAGCAGATCTGTTTTCTGTACAGAGTTAAAGAGAAATCTTGGTGGCACAGACTGGAGCACAGTTTGAGGAAAAGTTCTTCTGCTTAATTTTAGAGTGAGGTGTTCTTCTGAGCCAGGCTTTTCCAATGTGGCTTTGAACAACATCTTCCATCAGTCAATGATTAGGGACGGCAAGAGTTAAAGCCCCAAATATCTGGAGGGTGCCATTTTACAGAGGCCTGTTACACCCTCTCTTATGGCAGTTCTTTAGAATGTATTTAGTGGTGGGAAGGCAGCTTAGGGATGAGGTTGGCTTAGGAAAATAGGATTTAAAAATGGGTTGCTGTTCGCATGACAACAGACAGGTAGCAGAACAGGAAAATATAAGGTATTTTTATTCACCAGATTTCAAACCTTTTCTTTTGGCTCTAAAGAATTCCTGAGGTAGCCTTTAAGCAAATTCTAAAACAGTGGCCATAATCCTGTTGGTGAATTATAACAGCACAAGTTAATGCTGTAAACTGCAATGGTGAATTGCCACTAGGTAACAAGTGGGTGCTTGAATTCCTTGTCATGTTCTGGCCCTGTGAGTTTGTGTTTGATGATGGACACAAGTGGCAATTTCCTATCTAGTGGCAACCAACCACGGCAGCTTACAACGCTGCACTTGCCTTGGCATAACTAATCATTGAGATTATGACCAATATAAAATTAAACTGCTACATTGTACATTGCTTTTTAAATATACCCCCTTATAAACTAATCTGGGAGCTCCTTGGGAGCAAATGGTAGAGTATGAAATCATCATCATCATCTTAGAACTTCAGAGATGGAAGGGACCCTATGGATCATTGAGTCCAGTCTGTTTCACAAATTCCCAAACTATGGCTTCACAGCCAGATACCTAAACCACTGAGCTATTCAGCAGTTCATGTAAGCAAAACAATCGCATGAGAAACAAACACACATTACATTTGAAATCATCTAGCAGCAGCATATCAGCCCACTTTCTACCAAGCCACAGCTCTGTTTTTACCACCTTCATAAGGTGAGTAGCATTTTCATCCAGAACAGGGATAGAAGGAAATTTAAGTAGCCATTGAGTTGAGCAGATTTTTGTCAACTCAGAGTTGTTGTACCAAGCCTCATACTCACCTCACTCCCAACTCCAGTTCTGGCACTGTGAGAATGTCAGTGTGAGAACACTGGAATGCATGGGATAGTACATATGAGATGAAGTCCATAGGCCTCTTTCAAGCCCTGACTAAGGCTAAAATTCTATATTCTAAGGATGCAAGAGCAGAGACATCACCTTGCTGACAAAGGTCCACATAGTCAAAGCTATGGTTTTTCCAGCAGCGATGTATGGAAGTGAGAGCTGGACCATAAAGAAGACTGACCGCCGAAGAATTGATGCTTTTGAATTGTGGTGCTGGAGGAGACTCTTGAGAGTCCCCTGGACTGCAAGGAGAACAAACCTATCCATTTTGAAGGAAATCAACCCTGAGTGCTCACTGGAAGGACAGATCCTGAAGCTGAGGCTCCAATACTTTGGCCATCTCATGAGAAGAGAAGACTCCCTGGAAAAGACCCTGATGTTGGGAAAGTGTGAGGGCAAGAGGAGAAGGGGACGACAGAGGACGAGATGGTTGGACAGTGTCATCGAAGCTACCAACATGAATTTGACCCGACTCCGGGAGGCAGTGGAAGACAGGAGGGCCTGGCGTGCTCTGGTCCATGGGGTCACGAAGAGTCGGACACGACTTAACGACTAAACAACAAAAGGATGCAAATCTCCCATCCTCTCACTGTCGAGGGAGGAACTGAGTGGAGAGGAAATCTCTCTTTGTTCCGCCTAGTGTCATTTTCCTGTGTGAGATTTTTTTTCTCTCCCTGAAAAATCTCGTGCAAAACCTTGTGGGATTTCTTAGAATGTTGAGGTAATTATTTTCTGGAAGAAAAGCCAAACTGCACAGAATTATTACAATTTCTGGGCAAAATTATTAAAAATGTTGTGCAAGATACCAAGGAAAGGGCAATGAGCTGCACAGAATTTTACAGTGTCTTGTGCAAAACAACAGGAGAAAAACCGGGGGTGAGGGATGAAAAAAACCAGAATCTCATTTTCATAGGAAACTAGGAGATCTCATTGGGGACTTAGCACTCTCAGGGACACAGCCACCAATCCTCTTAAATGAAGACCCAGCACACAAATGTTGACGAAAAGTGAACAATAAATGGCCAGAGATTTCACTGGTTACAGCAGACAACAGAACTGGCTCAACGTAATGTAGTGGATCCAGGTACTGGAGGATCTGCCTTCCAATCAATGTATGTACATAACTCTCCTGCTGGGTACCTGACAGAATGGCAATCAATGGAATACCTACCTGGCCACAAGGCTGCTAGGTAGAAACCACTGCCATCTGCTGGTGCCTCTGAACTAGGGCACACATGCCAACATTCAGTAGCAAGATTCATACTGCCATCCACAAAACTGGGTCCCGTCCTATATGCACAACTGCCTGCCCCATGTGTTATCCCCAAGGTTGTGCCAAGGTAGTGAACTATGAATGAAATGCTTGCACCTCCCTTCTCCAACCCCCCCCCCTTTTAGTCTTCATTTGTGTATTATGCTCATGCAATTGGACCATCAACATTCAAGTTTTTGAACAGATGGGTGGGTGGGTGAAGTCCAGGCAAAGAATGAGCAGAGAAGGGCTGGGGAAGACAATACATATCTCCCAGACAGACTGGAGTGGAACGTCGTCCTTTCAGGTCTGCCTATAGGAAACTGTCCTCCACCTGGCAAGCCTCCCATTGGCTGCTTTGGATTCACTAAGTGCCGATGCAACTATGGAGTACAATGGGAGCTGGCTGGCCTTGTGGAAGATGGGGAGGAAGATGGCGTATTCACAAGCCATGCTCCTGTCCCATCACCACAAACTGGGCCCCCAGTAAGTCAAGGGGACCAGGGCCTGACACATGGGAATGTCTCACTGAGGAGTTTTGGCATGACAGGACTCAAAACTGCTGAGACCAAGAACATTTTCAAGCACCTGGCACATCCCTACTACATTTACTTATTTAGGTGTACTCAGTGGGGTTTACTTCTGAATAAAAATGTGATTGCACTAATATTTTAGTTAATTAGGAATATAGGCTAAATCTAATTGTTAGTCTCCATCAGGGTAGGCTCACAGAATTAACATAACCTACATGAGTGCTGATATAACCATATCCTCTTTATTTAATTGATATGTGAACAAACACAATCCATATTTAATAGGATGAAATGACAGGGAGGTGGGAATCAAAGAGTTACAGCTAAATACAGTGGAATTCTATACTTCAAGGTACTTAACATTCATCTTTCTCTAGCAGCTAAAGTGGCAGGTAAGGTTATCCCTGCAAAACATCATTCCCATGTCATGTCCTTTGTTGGAAAAGGGTTTAGTCAATGGCACCTCATTTAAGATATATACATGCCAATAACATATATAGCGCTGTCATCTCTTTTTTGTATATGTAAAAGAAAGCATTCTGCAGATGGTCCTGGTTAGTTTAACTTTCTTATCACCATGTAGAAAATTAAAGAAACAATAGGATCAGGAGCTGTATAAATATATGAATAGCCGCTGGATGGCCATTTTCAGCCATGGTACATAGTTTTCTTTCAAGATGAACGCATACACTTATGTAACATATGCATATTAACATAGCTACATGGACATGGAAGAAGTACTAAATCAAGTTGCTCCTTACTGGTGCTCTGAAGACATGTCAGGCCACAGTTGCCTTTAGCCTGCACAGCTAATGGCCATGCTCGTTGGGCTGGTCTGAGAGGTAGGACAGCATATCTGAGAACACCAGTGAGGAAGCATGATTCAGTGACCTTCTCCAGATGGCCTTGCTAGGTAGGAAAGATGGGAGTTGAGGTCCAGCCTATGTGGAGGATGTCCAATTGCCTGGAAAGCATTTTGCTACACTTCAAGGATTGTTTGGAATTAGCTTTATCTTGGGACTACAGGAGAGGATCTTTTCAACTGAGATGTCAGAATGGAAGCTGCCTGCTGGTTCAAGCTAATCAAAAGGTTTCCCTCTGAAAGCAGGATCCCGATCACAATACAGCCAGCCAGTTGAGCCCCATTAACTGGTATCCAGTGAAATACATACTGCCTAAATGTGGAATTTTGCAGTCAGGATTATTACTGACAGACAAATTGGGGATGTCTTGTTGTCTGTTAAAGCCAGTGAATGCTACGCTCCTACACATGTACACTTACCTGTGATTACTCTCCACTGAACGTTATAGAGTAGAACTTGGAGCTGTGTGTAGAGTTGCAACAGGTTACCTTTTTTTTTGAGGTAACTAATATCAAGCAAAATAACTAAAAACTGGTATGTTTTACACCTCCAATGTAACAATTAATGTTTATTCATTACTTTTCTTATTACTTTGGGGTTTTAAAAAGTGTTTTAGAAACTTTCCCCCGAAGTTTCAGCTACTTTCTTACTTTCTAGATGAAAAAAAACACACAAGTTGTTGGAATTGAACACCAATGCATGCAACAAGCAATCTTATGTGTGTGTCTGGGGGACAAAGTAGGCATAGATAGCACAAGTGCATGACCATCCTTTTGTCTTTCCTAGATCCATGTTTACATTGTTAATCTTAGGCTCCCTTCCTTCTTCCTTTCTCTGAGGTCACTTCCTGCTTCTTATTGCTATTTCATCCAGCAGTAGGTGTTGTGTAATATATTTTAGGATCCTTTTTTCCCTTTTGCGCTATCACTAAATAGATTTCATAAGACTGCAAGTTAGTTTCTTCTCTTTGCCTTAATAGTCTCAACAGTCACAAGCTCAGCAGCAGGCAGCAGCATTGTGCCAGTAAAAACTTTCAAACAATCACAACATGAGTAATAGTAAGTCATTAAAAAAATAACAAATAAGGGAAAAAGTGTGAATTCCACAAGAGACAATGGCCAGATTCCTGTTTATTTTTATTTATTTTTTAAAAATATTTTTGCCCCGCCTTTCTCTTTAAAAAGGACCCAAGATAGCTTACATCAAAAAGACAGTATTACACCCTAAAAGACAGTATTTAAAGCTAAAAAAGAGTAAATATCCTAATACTAAAAAGGATCAAACAAATACCACAGTAAAAACAAAAGCAACACCAAAAACACATTCAAAACAGTAAGGCACAACAATCCATTAAAAACTCCACTCAGGCAGCCAGTTGCTGAGGGAAAACCTGCCTGAAATAAAGCTCGTCATCTGCTGGCAGAAGGACAGCAAAGATGGGACCAGCCTGGCTTCCTGTGGGAGGGAGTTCCTAAGTCTGGGAGAAGCAACAGAGAAGGCCCTCTCCCATGTCCTCACCAAATGTACCCATGAAGATGATGGTACCAAGAGAAAAGCCTCTCCTGATGATCTATTCTTAACATCCAAGCAGGTTCATAAGGGGAGACACTGTCCTTGAGGTAATTGTTTAGGGCTTTATAGGTTAGAACCAGCACTTTGAATTGTGCTTGGAAATCAGCAGCCAGTGGATCTGCTGTAACAGAGGGGTTATGTGATCCCTGTGACCAGCCCCAGTTAGCAATCTGGCTGGTGTGTTTTGGACCTGGTGAGATTTCCAAACACTTTCCAGAGGCAGCCCCACGTAGAGTAATCCAGCCAGGATGTAATTGAGGTATGTGTCACAGTGGCCAGTAAGTTTACTTATACTATCACATGAAGGTGGCTGTGTGATATTTTCCTCCCTTCTGGCAGGCTCCCTGTTGGAGGAGCCATGTTGCAGTGATTGTGAAATTGGATTGGTTGAATGCCCCAACATGTGAAGAGCAGCCAATGAGGAAGAACGTTGGGTAACTGCCATGTGCAAAGCAGTTTTTCATGAACTGGATCTTGTCTAAATAATTACTTTTAAAAAGTAATATTTCAAGGTCTGCTGTGGGCACACACAGGATAGTACTACAAGCTATCTAAACAACTGTCTTTCACTATAATTTATTGGGGAGGGGCAGTTAGAACTGAGGGAGGGGGAAAAGATTGAAAAACCACTTGATTTTCATACATTGGGAACACTTGAAGGCTTCTAGACCAGCCTGTCGTTAAGCTGTGACTTGACAGAACTGCCTTCATATGAGTTGCACACTATGGTTCTAAGGAGGGGGTGGCAACAGAATTTCTGTCAAGTGGAAGAGGTAAGGAGGGATGAGATCTACTGGGCACATGCAGTTTCAAGAACTTCCACAGCATTCATGATCAATAATAGAGACTACCATGGATTCACAGCTCCATATTAATTGCATGTGTATTAACTCATCCTGGGCTTTACTTATCCTAGGCTATGGGAAGATGAATCATGCCGGGTAGCACGAAGTTCATCTGGAACATCAAATCCTGCCCTCATCAGAACCCCAAGAAGCATGCAATTCAAATAGTACATTTTCCAGCCATTTGTATGAATAGGGGCCTATAGCAGTTCTATCTGTGCCAGCACGAGCAGTGGAGGAGGGCACTTAGGGTATGTAGTGTGAGCACAATGATGGCAGGGAGCCACGGGAGTAGCAACTGCTCCAGCCAGAGTAGTAGCAAGCAGGCAATACAGACACCATGTGTGAATCTGAATACATCTGTAAATCATTTGGACTGTATGTCTAGATAGAAAATAATTCAAAGACACAAGAGACAGCCATGACATGACAGCAAGAGGAGCACTGCTGAGTGATTGCTAATATTCTGACCCCCTAAAGAAACTACTGTCTGGAAAGTTGAAGCTGGGTAGATAGTGCACGCATGCGCGCGCACACACACACACACACACACGCACACGCACACAGAGAGAGAGGTTTGCTCTTCAAACTGCTTATCACGGAGGTCCCCCAGTAAAGCAAACCATGACTTTTACATTATTCTTTATTCATTTGGTGCCAAATTGTCTGGAGCTTCTACTTTTTATTTCCTCCCCCAAAACCTGCAGTATATTAAAGAGAATGAGCGAGGTGAACTTTTACTACAGGATTGCAGTTTCAAAGGTCACAAATATTCCAACATACGGCCAAAAAAACTCAGGCCCATTGAGCACATAAGAAACAATAGGCAATCATTTTTATCACTTGGTCTTTGGGCAGGGGACAATTCTGTCAGACTATAACGTATTTTCTGTTTCAGACAGTAGTAAGTAGCACCAATATACCTTATGAATGGTAAAAGGGGGGAGGGAAGCCCTGATCTTCCTCCCTCCCATTCTGTAACAACTATGAACTGCCAAGCTGTCTGGAAAAACATCTTTCTTTCTGCAAAAGGGCTGAGAATTTAGCCCACAAAGTCTTCTATTTTATTTAATTTTTTTCATTTTGTATTATCCTGCTCTGGCTATAATTACAGACCACATTTTAGGCTTCTAATGTGATCCTAAAACTGATGCAGTAAATGTATATTATACCCTAAGTTCCAATAAACAATATTTATTTGTCAGATGTAATAGAAGACTCTCTTAAACTGCACTTCTGTTAGACTGCCTTTTTTTTTTTTTTTTGAAGAAATTCATTCCATACTTGGTAGGGAATCAGGCAGATGGCCAGACCCAGCCATCTCATAGCAATGAGCTGCCTGAGGCAGAATAGTAAATGGAACCCCACCCACCCAAATTAAGAGACACAGTGCCTAAAGTCAGCCAAGTTGTTTTGGCCCAGGAGGTGGAAAATCCCACAACCTGTAGTAGTAAAAGTACAAGAACCAGAAATGAACTAACTAACAATTCTCTGCCCTTTGATAACATTCTGTAATGACACCCCAAATGTGCAGATTGATAACTGGTTCTAAAATGATGGTCCCAAAATTAGTTGCACTTTCCTCCCAACTATTATTTATTTAAAAAAATTATATGCCACCTTTCCCAGCACATTTTAAAGCAGTTTTCAAATAACAGACTAATCTATCTATCTATCTATCTATCTAGATAGATAGATAGATAGATAGATATAGATATATAATTAATTTTAAAAACAAAATGTAAATGTAAATATTATTGGCCAGCAGGTAAATCTCCAGGGACAAAGATCCCACAAGTCAAATGTAAAAAAGATGACTTCATATGAAAACAGAGAGAAGCAATTCAACAACTCTGCATCAACAGTTCAACAGCGAAATAATGTCACAGCTTTGGGGCCACCATTGTGAAGGCCTTGCTTCAAGTAGTTATGGGCATATAATGGACATACATGGACTGAAACAAGCAAGTTCCAGAAGCATGCAGATATAATTTCACATATTCCCATCTCTTGATATTTAATAGATACATGCTGCAGCATTTTGCATTTCTAGACGCTCTGAAGTTGTCTTTAAGGGTAATCCCACATACATAGATTACAGCAGTCAAACTTGGATTCAAACCAGAAAATTCCCAAGGCATTTGTCTTTAACGAGTTGATGTAGTCTAAGATCCAAGATGGCAATGTACTGAACACCTTTGTGTACCTATCTTAAGCACACATATTCAATGAGGTTTCTAGGCTTAAGATGTAATAGACTAAATGTCAAAACACAATGTGCAATTTTGAATGTACAAGAGGGGGTGTAGAAAAAGCAGCACTGAAAATGTACGTTGTGCTTTAAAAATAAATTTTGAACAACAGTATACTAAAAGTCACTGCAAAAACAATCAGCCAGCTTTCCAACTGAATCTGGAAACAAGGTCACTGTACAATAACATTGCTTTGCAAAAGGATATCTTCCATGGCTGGCAGTTGAGCATGAAAGTAAACTAAGGAAAAGAAAAAACTCCTAGAGTCCTGAAGTGCAGATAGAGTAAAGTGGTATCTGAGCAAGTTAATCCACCAGCACTTTAGGCCCATAGCATTTACTTGGCTGATAAAAAAGGACTCAAGCAACTTCATGCCCAGTGCAACCCACTTACCCGGCAAATGAACTCACATGTTAGTCGAAACAAGACGTATCTGCTATGTCCATTATTTGCTTCACCCATAATTTATGGAAGTTGTATTTTGCCATCCCAGTAAAAGCAATAGAAATTTCCATTATAAATTTTCTGGCCATATATTGAGTCCCAGGAAGTTACTACACTGGCAAAACCTAGTTGTTTACAGCTGAAGAGAAATGTAAATATATGCGAGAAATATAAATACACTTCTCCCTCAAATTGCACAGGTCTGAGCAGCACAGTTTTGATTATACACAGATTTTTCAATCAATCAATCAATCAATCAATCAATCAATCAATCAATCAATATTCAATAAATATCCTGCCCTTGGCCACCCAGAACCAGGGGCATGAGTTCAACACCAAAAATGTTGAAGTGGTCTACTTGCCACAAACACAACATCTCTAAGTCAGCCTCTACATCCGGTGGGCATAAGGACCTTTAAGACTCACTACACATGGTATTGTATGGAAAGGATTGTCAATGGTATGGAGGAGAACTCCGATAGAGAGAACTGTTCTTTCTCTTCCTCTCTCTCTCTCTCTGTATGAATCAACTGTTAATATTTGGGGGGGGGGGGCATAAGAGTGATACGTGAATTTTGAATTACATGGAGGACCAGCATCCCTCTCATCCCTAGAGAGAAGTAATAGAAAGAGAAGAATTGATTGTGGAAACAAGAGAAGGAAAGGAAAAGGTCAAAATCTGTTTGGTAGAGGAAGGAAAGGGAAAAGAGGAGTAGTAGTTAATTCTACTAGTGTGGGAGGAGGATATAAAAGATGAAGAGAGGAGGAGAGTTTTCAGTGTACCTAGAAGGGAGACAACGAAGGAGGAGGAAAGGGAGAGAGGAACAAAAGATGATGAGCTCAGATATGGGAAAACGTGTGTGCTATTAGAGGACTTTCCTAACTTAAAAGTGGGAGGTTTATTGCCAGATCCGGAGCTGAAGGAGGAGAAAATATCAGTAACTGAGACGCAAGAATGGACAGTGGTGGTCTTTCCCCGAGGACAAGGTCACTGGCGGAAGGTAATCAGACCAGACCCGACCTTCAATCAACCACCGCGAGAGGGAGACTGGGCCAGACATCCTTGTTGCGGCACGATCTGCGCGGTGCGGAGTGCTCCATTGAGGAAGCCCAAGGACCAAGAACGGTTTGGATCAGCCCCTCAATAAACTTGCCTAATTTACAGTCGGGATTTTCATCTTCACCTTATGGACAATTACCTGATCTTAGTTGTTTTGATCCTATAGAGGTTGTTGTGGAATCACCAAATGTTAAAACAAATAAACCTGTTGATCTTTCAAAGGAGTCTCAGTGGTTATTTCCCGCCAAAATGGAGGAACTGCTCCAGCCTTCTAACGAACCCAATCACAGAGATGTATTCTCTGCTTTTTCAATGTATATTTTTAGGCCATAAGCTCCTGCACTTTTGGAATATAATTAAAACATTCATTTTGGTATTTTATGCTCCTGTGTTTTGGATTGAAATCTGACTTAAGTACTTGCCTGCAACAAGTTTAGTTTTCATATATTTTAAAGCATTTTTTCTATCATTTTTCTGTAGCTCTAAGACTTTTGGATGTTTTCAACAACTCTGAAGTATTTTTGTGCATATGGATCATAGAAACAATGTAGATAAATGAAACCTGTAGAATTAAACAAACTGATATTGCCTGGAATCATCGGAACAATGAATAGACTTATATAATTTGATAGCTAGATGCATTTTGATATGACTGGAAATGGGTGTCTGATATCATTCTGGAAATAACCCTAAATGGGATAAATGTCAGCTTTTTTTTTGCATAATCAAGGGGTATTAAATATTAATAGGTTGTGATAGAGGGAAAATGTTAGGTGTGACATATAAGATCTGATCTGTACAATATGTACTGCCCGCACCCCAACCCCCTTTTCAACAGTTCTGTGACAATAATTAGTTCAATTAGTTGGGCTTCTTTTCTTGAGCCTGAGTTTAGCTTTAGCTGTATGCTGTTATTAACATGGTTCAGGCTGGTGTTTAATAAAAAATAAAAAATATAACAGGAAAATATGTAGAGTTTGCAAATAAGGAACCCAAATCAGTTCTCTTTTGCAAGCTCATGGAAATAATTGGGACCTACACAATGGCACAGTATTAGGCCAAAAGAGAGAACATGGAAGAACATCTTCTGTTCTGTATATAAGGCTTCTTTAGTGGGTAAAAGGAAATTGTTATTTATTATTTATTTAAGATATTTTTACCCTGTCTTTCTCCTTAAAAAAGACCCAAGGCGGATTATATAATTAAAAGACAGTATTTAATACTAACATTGGTCAGTATACAAATTTATTTATTTAAAATATTTTTCCCCGCCTTTCTCCTTAAAAGGACCCAAGGTGGCTTACAACAATTAAAAGACAATATTTAAAAGCAAAAAACAATGAGTATACAAATATTTAAAAAGATTTAAACAAGCATTATATTTTAAAAAATGGTTGATAAAATCAATACTAAAAACACATTTAAAAACAATAGAGGACAACAATCCATTTAAAAAACCTTCTCAGGAGCTGCCAGTCACTTGCTTATGGAAGGACAGCAAAGATGGGGCCAGCCTGGCCTCTTGTGGGAGGGAATTCCAGAGGCTGGGAGCAGCAGCAGAGAAGGCCCTCTTCCGTGTCCACATCAAGCTCACCTGTGAGGGTGGTGGGACTGAGAGAAAGGCCTCCCCTGATTATCTTAATTCCCGGACAGGCTCATAGAGGGAGATGTGGTCTTTTAGATAGTTTGGGCCGAAACCATTTAGGGCTTTATAGGTTAGAAGCAGCACTTTGAATTGTGTCTTGAAACAAATCGGCAGCCAGTGGAGCTGCTGTAACAGGGGATTTATACATTCAATATACAAATACAAAAGGATGAAATAAATACCATATGAAAAAACATTAGCAACATCAAAACAATGGCATTGTTTGGGATGCCTGCACACACACAAATGTTCCTATTGTTGTTGTTGTTGTTACTACTGCTGCTGAGATCCCACCCTTCTGCCATGACAAGTGGCTGAAATTCCAGAACAAACAAAACAGAACTCAGAGGGTGACAAGATGGTCAAATACCACAGGAGTTGCTCTGCTTATAAAGTAGGTGAATTCAAAGCTTTTTCCCCTGTCTGCATGATGTACTGTTTCCCCGAAAATAAGACCTAACCTGAAAATAAGCCCTAGTACGATTTTTCAGGATGCTCGTAATATAAGCCCTACCCCAAAAATAAGGCCCAGTTAAGTGAAACCCCGCCCTCCACCATTGCGCGGCAACCAGAAGAAGATGACATGACTGTATTTGAATAAATGTAGATTGTTGTTCATGAAAAAAAATAAAACATCCCCTGAAAATAAGCCCTAATGTGTTTTTGGAGCAAAAATTAATATAAGACCCTGTCTTATTTTCGGGGAAACATGGTACAAGGTTGAATCGAATTGGATCAGCCTATTTAAAATAAAACTGTTTCTTTTCCCCCTCTGCCTCCAGAGGGATGGATTCAATCTAGTTTCCCCCCCCCCCCGCAGACATTTCTAGGAAGACAGGGGTGTGTCCTTAGATGATATTTTCATGCTTTTCAGAACAGTGAGAGCACACCCTCACCGTCATTGCCTCCCCATTGTCCTCTGATATTTTGCAGTAAGAGATTGCCCAAAAATGAGTTGTGGAGAAACAGGAATTAAATAGGATTACATTAAATAGAAATTATACTGTATTGCTCTCTGTTGTATCAGTGATAAGGCATTGCATTAATATAATACTTTATCACTAGATTTCCTGTGTACCCACAAACACAGATGCACAGACACACACACACACACAGAAGCAGGGTGAAATGAAAGACGCTTGGAATCCTTCTGTAAACAAGGAGCTTTGCAGCTAACCATAAAAGGAAAGAAGAGGCGGGGCTGAGGAAGGAAGGAAATAAGGGGATGTGTGGGCGGGATTGCAGATTGCATTGCAAACAATATGAATGGGGAACTCACAAATCAATCCACAACTCTTGTGTGACCCCTTTTTGTGATTTGAAACATAATGCAGGCTGCAAATCAAATTGCAGCAAAGCTGGCTGCTTCTGATTCAGCTCTGCAGTGTAGCAATGGCCTAACTCTTCAAATTTTTCTCATAGGACCTGGTTTTCTACAGTTCTCATCATACCAGTCACACTCCTCTGGACACTCCCAATTTGTTTGATTATGTATATGGTTTTCTTGCTACATAAATAGCAGTTTCCTATTCAGAAAAGTGTTCATTAGGAAACATGTAGTGCTACACACCTAAGATTAAATGGTGTTAGATGCAAAGGAATTTGGAAGTATTGTAAGTGCATTTAAACATACTTGAAATTAAAACCTGATCTGTTCCAACTAAATTTGCTGTGAAGCCCATGGCACACTTATCTAGCATAAAGGTGCCATTAACATAATTACTCCCTTTATCTTTCCTTTTACCCTCAGGGAAAATGGATTTAGGAAGTAAAAAGTCTAATTTAAGGGGATTAAGATATAATCTTGATTTAAAAACAACTCACTCACTCTTTTGTGCCTCTGTTATTACGTGCCAGTAATTTCTGATTATGGCTACTCTATAAATAACCTTCAGAAGATTCTGTCAGTAACAGCCCTGCTTGGTTCTTGCTTCCTTTACTGCTTTATTCCATTTCATGTTAAATCCTTCTCTTTTCCTATAGCCATCAATTAGAGATGGACACGTACGTTGGTTCAGAGGTTCGTGCTGGTTCGTTGATGTGGCACCACAGGTGCCGTGTGTTCCCTTCACCCACCTCACCAGTTGGCTCCCCCACTCACTAGCTGGCAGGCACTGCTCTTCTTCTGCTCTTTGCGTGGTTTTCCAGTCACAGCAGGAGCACGGATTTCTTCTCTGCCTTTTCCAGCAGCTGCCCACTCAAACTAGGAGGTGGGGCAGGGGGTTGTACTTATCTCTACCATCAACTCTTCTAGCATTTTTATCTTCCAGTAAGTCTCGTCTTCTCATGATACGGTCAAACTATGATAGCTTTTGTTTAGTTATAATAATCTTAGAACTGCAGGGCTGGAAGGAACCCTATTGGTCATCAAGTCCAGCCCTTGTCAAGGAGGCACAGTAGGGAATTGAACTCCCAACCAGATAGCTAAACTACTGAGCTACCCATCAGTTATATTTAGTTTCTAGTGATAAGCACCACCATAGGATCCTGTACCATCACAGGTATGCAGAGCTTCAGTGAAAAAGAAGAAGAAGAAGAAGAAGACATTGATGCCATCAAAGAAACCAGCCAGCAAAAATGAGCAGAAGGTCCCACTAATGCAGCAGGGCTGTATTGCCATATGTTGAAGCAAGTGAAGACCTCTTGCTATGTGAAGAGGGAGTCCTGACTAATAATACCGAGCGCAGGTCTAAAATGGTTTAATTGAATCATAGCCAAAATATAATTGGTCATATAATAATTAGGACCTGGAATAGATGTACATCACAATGGAAAATAATGCCTGTATAATGCCAAAGAAGGAAATAAATTCTTTGAATTCTATACAGTAAGATTCACAAAGAGCTTGGTGGTCATAAATGTGAATACAACCAGCCTTCTTGAAAGCCAACAGAATAGATCCATGAAATATTTCTTATGCGATGTTCCTCCACTAAATATACACTATTCTTGTTTAGAAAAATTAAGTAAAATCTTAGTACATGTGTACAGGAATGTGCAGGTTTTATTGATGGCCTTGCCTTTGAAATATGAGGAAGTCATGCGTTCAACTTCTGTTACTTGCAGAGCATGGAAATATAAGATGGGATGGGCAGAAGATAGATCAGGATCTACCAGTAGATTTTTGCAGTAGATCAGTAAGAATTTCTTATTCTCACTAGTTTTAACAATATCAATAACAAAATTACTTCCTCCATCTAAATTAAATGATGATGTGCTGTCAAGTCGATTCCGACATTCTGTGACTCTTTTCAGGGTTTTCCAGGTAGAGAATACACAGAAGTGGCTTACCATTCCTTTCTTCTGGGAGCATCCTGGGATTGTGCAGCTCGCCCAAGGCTACACAGGCTGGCTCTTCTTGTAGGAGACACAGTGAGGAATGAAACTCCCAAACTCTAGCTTCACAGCTAGATACATAAACCACTGAAGTATCTTGCCAGCTCCTCACCTAAATTAGGCTGTTGAAATGAAAAAAAGCCTTGAGTAATCATGAGTGGTTGTTGATGTGAAAGCAGCTGTGTTCTGGGACTGAAAAAAGGCTGAGAACATATTCAGATGATCTCTGTTTTTTCTTTTAAAGTGTTATGTCTTTTGTACCTGACTCTGGCAGATCTTGGGATTCTAATTTTTTAAAAAATGAAATTTGCCCACATTTGAGTCAGTATATTAACTTTCTACTATTAGAACTAATAAAACATTGTATGGATTTTTTTTTGGCCTAGTTAAGCCCGAAAAGCTTACACTAGGCTGATCTGGGCTGAGTGGGTGGAATACATTTGGGTAAGAAGTGGTGCTTTTCCTATCAGTGAGCAGACATATATTGTGCTGTTTATCTGCCTGGAACAAGGAAGTCACAGTGGAGCTACAACATAGTTACTAAATAGAATCTATAGCCAGTAAAATTAACAATGGAAGTTATCTTTAGACCAGCATGTTTACGATTAAGGGTTAAGATCACCTGTTCATGGAAATGGATACTTTGTGGAAAGGGATAATTTTACAATGCTTCTATAAAATAAAACTGTTCTTTTTGTGTTCAAGAAGAAAAAAAAGTGGGCTGAAGTCCATGAAAGCTCATTCTAAACAAGACCTGATAGTCTAAAGGTGCCAAGAGACTTTTGTTCCTCGTTATGCTGAGACAGACTAATGCAGCTATCTCTTTGAACATTGAAGATACGTCAGTGTGGGAATGTGGATGGGAAGGTGTTTTTTAAAAGTATGTTATAAATACAACCTGACCCAACAGCAAATTAGGAACACAAGAACTTCACATCTTTGTGAAATAACAGCTCAAGAACAGACCTCTTTTTAACTCCTTTGTATCTTCACATGTAAGTTGGGGATAGTGACAACCTCTTAGAAGGACTCTCTTCACACCTCCATTTTTCTTTCTTGTTATCTTTGAGAGATTACACGGCACATTTAAACAATATTCAGCACTAAATTAACCCACACCACTTGGACCATATTAACATGATGAGACAGTTTTATGTACATCACACGTCAGACCCTATCAACAAACTTCGTTATCACAGCATGATACCTTATTGAACTCATTCTAAAAACAAAACTAGCAAAGTTGCAATTCAGCTTTTAACATGACTTTGGTTTAGGCAATTGAATAAAGAGACATCTCTTACAATTAGAATTTATGTGTGCATAATTTATATTGGGCCCCATCCATCAGAACATTTGCCTGCATGAGCCCCCCCTTAAAATGAAGAGACACTCCATCAAAGTCTTACACGGATTTCACCAGGAACTTTCTCACTGATTATTATATCATATAATCTATTAATTGTTTACAAGATTGCAAAAAGGCATCAGCTAAAACTGAAAACTTAACTATTTGACCCAACATAAGCCACATTGGAAATCTGTTATGGCAAGTGAGAGATTGCCTAGGAACCTCAGGCATGTTCCCTTTAGTTCCAAAGAAAGGAAAGATTATGCCACACGTCCTGTTGTGTAGTTATGCCTACAGGAAGCAAATAGTATAACTCGGTGGCTCCTTGCTGACAATTAATGAGTCCCCACATGGATTTTTCAGGTGTGTGCCAACCCACTGGACTTGTGTGTGCTTCAAAATCCAAGTGGGTACTGATCAGCTGCAAAAGGCTACTGCAAGTCACACCATTTGCCTTCTGTAAGTTTAACTAAACAACAGGATTTTGGCCATGAATGTAATATGGTTGTTGTTGAGAGTTCTTGGGGAACTCGTGTAAGTTCCTGTTCAATGCACAGTGGAAGGCCAGCTACCTCAGGGTAGAATTAGCTAGGGAAGTTCCCTTGTTTATCCACCCTCACCAAAGCCTAGCACTTTTGTTCAAAACAACACTCAGGAGGCGATCTTTAAGTGTAAAAAGGTTTTGTATATTTAACTCACATGAATAGGCACTCAGTAGGTTTCAGGTTGATACAAAAGGATTAATAGTAAAAGCAAAGGTTTCTTTCTTTAGCTCACATGGCTAGGAGGATCTCTGGGGTTCAGAGATCCTGCCTGGAGGTCTAGCATCTTGCAAGGACACAAAGGATCTCTGTTACAAAATGGAGTTTCTCAAACCTCATGGTGAGAAGGGGCGGAGCTTATTTAACCCGGGAAACAACAAATCCCTCTGATTGGTTAGTATATAAACAAACAGGCAAAAAAACAAGTTAGTCTCTGATGCAGGCCCCTTCCTCCCACATCTTGAAATTAGCATTTGGATTGCTGATTAGCCAACAGTTGTATCAGCAGTAATGTGTGATAGTGAGAAATTTTTGATTGGAGGAAAAGTTTGCCACCATTTATGTATCGAAAACATGTGCAACTGAAATCCTTGGAATTTATTTAAATATGGTTTTTACTAAAATAGTACTGAATATAATAATGTTGTGTAATGTTTAGTGCATGGAATTATCAGATTGCATTTTGATAAAATTCAATAAAAGCTCTCACCTCCATGATATCTGCATTGTTGTTCATAAATTTGCAGGAAAACAAAGGGCCTTGTAGTACTTTAAAGACTAACAAACTTGATTTGGCACAGACATTTTCAGAAGTGGGCCACAGTCTAACAAGTTTATGCCAAGCAAATGGGTTAGTCTTTCAGATACCAGAAGACAGATTATTCTTTATATCCCCTCTTATGTTGTAAGATCTACTGATGAGGCCCCTTACTAACAAATAAGGCCTAGAACACGCGTGCCATAGGTTTGCCATCACTGACTTATAGTAACCCTAGTAGGGCTTTCAAGGTATGTGAGATATTGAAGGAGTGCTCTTACTGTTTCCATACCCTCCAGTAAGTTTCCACAGCTGACTGGGGATTCAAACTCAGGCCTCCTGTGTCCTTAGTCCATCACTCTATCCACCATATCATGCTGGGTACCAAAAGGGATGTTCCAATGTTAAAATGAATACATCCAAAATTGTCACGGACTGGAAACAAATTAATCAGTCCAACTTAGACTTGGGTTCTGTAGCAGACTGATTGGGCAGCTATCTCTCAGCCTCAGTTCCTTGTCTTATATGAATTGAGCAAACACTTCAATTGAAGACAATTTTATTTCAACAGTAAGTCAAACTAAATGACACTTCGGCTGATATAGCACAGAGGCTAAAAGCATAAACAAAGAGCCAAGGAGTCAGAGCTGAACTCACCCACAAGATGAAGTGGCCTCTTGGTATCTTTTCGGCAGAAATCTCCTACCTGTAACTTAGGGATAAATGATACAGGCCAACATGACAAGGTTATTCCTACAGATCTGTGGAATAATGCATGTGAGGCATTTTCAGGATTCAAAATGTGAGAAGTGTTGTTACGATAAATTGTCTCTACTGGAATGTTAATCAAATACTGATAATGTATATAGAGTAGCTATACTGAATGTTGCTTATGTCTATATATCCACATTCATTCCCAATCCTTTGCTTCTAGAAGCATTATATATGGCATTTCTCATCTCTTAGTACAAAGGTGTTGGTTTCTAAGCATACAAATGGGTTTGAGGTAAGAATAGGAGGTAAGGTAACATAAACTCCCTAAAGGAAGAGAGAAAGCACTAGTACACTTCTGTGGAGTTCAACAGATAGGGCATTGATCATGTATTTATTTATTTTATTTATTTATTTTATTTATATCCCACCCATCTAGACAAAAGTATGCGTCTGTGTCCAACCACTGTCCTCCTGACACTAACAAGACAAGAGAATAGAGAGCAGACATACAGTAAATGTAGGGGACTATCATAGAAGTGTAATACTGTTGGTGCAACTTACTTCTAAGTGTGATTGATAACAAAGGCAGTAACTGAAAGCTTGCTATCTGTTTGACTTTTTAATGGTCTAATAAATGTATCACCTACTTTTGCATTTGTTTAATCTTAAGGACCACATGGCCTTTTCCTAATTTTTTGTGATTGATCCTGTAAGTTTGTGAGGACAGACATAAATCAAGATTGTAAAGCACTCTGCATAATAAAAGTGGTTTGTTGTGGATTATTAAATAAAATACAGACTAGTGGGACATGTCAACCAACTGTTATCGTCTGTGTCCTTAACTGCTAGAGGGAATGCTCCTGTACAGGGTTCCAGTCAGCTGGCTATGTCCTCTTGCAGGTCACTATAAGGGTATATACTGTAGAGTCCAAGTAACATTCTACTTTGACTCCAACTTTTCTTGTTCGACTGGTTGTATCTTATCAACATTCACTGGTCTGTCTGGAAGTAGCTTTTGCCCAGTTAGGAATTTTTGTGACTGAAATATTCTTCATACTTCTGCAAATCTTGCTGTTTCCCTGAGTATACCAATAGCTTCATCCTGCTTGCCACTACCCTTGTTATGGCTCCATTTTTCTTGGCCCTCCTGATCTGAGTTCACTATTACAGGGAGCCATGAAAAAAACATTATCACCTTCTACAACCACTTTTTGTTATGCTGGACAGACTGTAAGTACAAAACATTTTACTTAGCGATGCAAATTACACAAGAAGAAACTGAGAAGGAAAATGAACAATTTATTCTTTTTAAAAAATAGCTAAAATGATTTTAGAAAGCTTTGCTTGAGGACACATGCTTACTGTACAGCAGAATTCACAAAACAAAGGAGATAAAGCTGTTCCAAAACTAGACACCAGATTCCTTTTCACACCTTGTAAGTGATATATTTTGGGAAGCCAGCTACGACAGAGCCAGAACATTTGTGCATTTTCCAAGTTGGCTCTGGCTAATTTTACATTCATTTCATCTCCTTGCCTTTTTGTCTCTCAGAATCTTTTTGCTTTCCTCTCGTCTTCTCTTATTGACAGGATTCCGTGGGTCATAGATTTCGAAAGTGTCTTCATCTTGCACGCTTGCATCTTTTACTTTTCTGGTTTTGTCTTCGAAATGGAGCACATGTGACATCCTATTTAAACAAACAAACAAGATAAGTAAGCCTATTATTTGGCTGGGCTGATCACAGATGTTTTACTTAGAAAAATCTTTAGAATATTTTTTTTTAAAAGGCCAGGCATGCTAATATGCAGCAGCCAACAATTTGTGTATCATTATCTTCAATCTAGATATACAGAAATTGTTATTTTCATGTGCTAAGCAGTATGATTCCATACAAGTAAGGGGAATTGGATAACAAAACATTGGCCATGATGAAAAAAGATTGGTGGCTAACAACAAACTGTATTCAGAGAGCTCTTGCCTTAGTAGAAATACTCAATAAATTTAAATTCTTTCAATAAATTAGAATATTCTAATTAAAATAAAGTAATTGGAGTTACTGTGGAATTTTTTAACAACAACAACAACAACAAAAGTAATAATAATAGTAAGAATAATAATAATTTCCCTTCATGTACCTGTCTACTAATACGAGATATGGATTCTTGGACTTCAGCCTTTGACTTAACATTTGACCATGTGTGACTGAATCATCTCTCTCTCATACATGTCTCACTCCATGAACTAGACAAATAAGTTTCTTCACAGTCCATTTGCCACAGTTCTTAGGGCCATGTTTTCTAATGCACCTACATGCAGAGTGGAACAACCAATTTTTCATTCTCTTGCCAGTGTGACCTGTACTGCTCAGCACTTGGGGGCTATAACAGTAATATTGTTTGAACCTGACTTCCCTTTATGATTACTATCTTGACACTCCAGAAGGTATAGCTCCTTATGACCCCAAATTATTAACTTCAGCTATTACATGCTCAGCATGCTTGATGTCGTACAAATGGAGTGCTACTGAAAGGAAAAAAGGATGAACGCTATATTTTTGGGCAATTTGCACTTCTCCATTTAAATTTATAATCAAGGTCCATATAGAATCATAGAACTGATAGTATAATTGAGTTGGAAGGGGCCTATAATAATTGAGTTGGAAGGGCTTATAATCAAGTCTGACCCCCACTCAATGCAGGAATCCAAGTCAAAGCCATTCTGATAATTTGGACAACCATCTGTCAGATCTGTTTTGACTTGGATTCCTACACTGAGCAGGGGATTGAGCTCGATGGCCTTATAGGCCCCTTCCAACTCAATTATTCTATGAATTCTGTGTTTCTATGATTTTATATGGACCTTGATAATAAATGTGAATGGAGAAATGCAGATTATTCAAAAACTATGTCATTCTATCAATATAAGATTAATCACTAACATTGCCTCTTGAGAGAATTCTATCTTTAATTAGCTGTCTTCGCCATGTTTGCATTAACTCTAAATAATTAAGTTTGAAAAGACTACTATCAACACACATAGGAATTATTAACAATTTTGTTCGACTTTTTTAATGCCAGGAAAGACTGACACAGATCAGCGTATCTAATTTTAAAAGCAGGTGAAGCTCCTGTATTAGGAAGAATGTTTCACTCTTTGAAAAAGGAGCCTTCACCTCTTCCCCTTTCACATTAATATCAGATTTAAGAACTGTAAACCATGGTCTTCTTCTAATTCAGAAATCCAACACTATATCACATGATGATATGTTGAATTGAATGTAGCTTTACTTTATGCCTTTAGAACTAATATTTTTTAAATGAAACCATAAGATTTAGATGGGGAATCCACGCTTGTGCATCCTTTGGAAGATTAATTTCTGCCTTCCATTTTCAGCAGCTGTTTCTAAGTCAGTATATTTAAACCAGATTCACTTAATGTTTTGTTTTCTATTTTTTTTCTGCTACCTATTTCTTTTCATTGTAATTACCTGTTTCCCCGAAAATAAGACCTAACCTGAAAATAAGCCCAGTATGATTTTTCAGGATGCTCGTAATATAAGCCCTACCCCCAAAATAAGCCTTAGTTGAGTGAAACCCCGCCCTCCACCATTGTGCAGCAACCAGAAGACGATGACATGAGTGTATTTGAATAAATGTAGATTGTTGTACATGGGGGGTTGGGAACATCCCCTGAAAATAAGACCTAATGCGTTTTTTGGAGCAAAAATTAATATAAGACCCTGTCTTATTTTCGGGGAAACACGGTAGATTGTGCTACTTTAATATAATAATCTGTCTTGAAGATATTCAAAAGATGAAATAAAACCTGCAACAAATATGTAAAATTTCTTCCTGTAGATTCCTACAGATCCTACAAGCAGTTCTCAGTAATCATACTAGATTATACTGTTGATTCAGTAAAGATGCTCTGGTTTCTCTTCAGATCATCTAAATCTTTCACCTTTTACTTGACTTTTGTAGCAGTGTTCTTAGTGCCATTTATCAATGACTGTTGATTTAATTGCGGTTTTTTGTAACTTTTTAATCCTTTGACCACAGTTTGTTAAGCAGATGGGCAGCCTGGGAGACACTGTCAGAGTTTTTCAACCTGATTTGATGCAATGTTACTCAAAGGAAAGTGTCACTGTAAAGATGACGCTTACTCATATGTTGCTATGCAACAAATAAAGGGAATAAGAAAGACTACACCATTGAGAATGTAGCAATTAATATGGCTTAAAACTCTGTGTTCATGTACAATTCTTGTTTAACTGAAAACAAAACAAAACGAATGATTTTGTAATCGTTTCTATACTAGAAATTACTGCAAAATGATTCACCTAGGTTTTTCCTTCCATCTTATTTTGAGCAACTTCTTTTTAGATATCAGGAACAGTACAGAAAAATAGACTTCTTGCCATTCCTAGCACGAGACATATCTGACCGTTTTAGACCTGCCTAATCATAACGAAGTGGAAGCATGCCTACACTTTACAATCTCCTGTGAGAAACACATCCAGATTTGTTGTGGAGTTATTGGTATCTAAAGCTATGAGTTCACGGAATAATACACAGATAACCCCAGATTTTGTTTTGTCAGTCACATATATCTAGTGACAAAATTCTCTACACTGTAACTTTATTTGGCCTATATGCTAAAGGATATAGGGTTATGGTGACACAAAATTATAAACGCTGTTGGGTTTCCATGACACAACAAGCATAATGCTAGGACCCGTTCTAGTCCCAAGTAAGTAACAAGAAAAGGTGATGGAATTTGAAATAGACAGTGGAGTTGTTCAAGATCTCCTGGTAACACGTATTCCAGTAGTGAAAGACTCAGTTGCCTTTATCACCTTGCTTGCAAGATGAAAGGATAACTGTTTCTTGTCCTGCCTCCTCACTGAATCATGATTAAACATCTGGGGGGGGGGGGGGAGAGACAAAAAAAGTTCATCTCTCCTTAGCAAAGGCCTAGACTTCATGTTTTGGCAACCTTGTCTTAAGCTGAACTGACCTAATGATTTGATTCTCCTCGACTGACAGAGAGAAAGGGAGAGGGAGAGAGAGAATTTAGCTCGCTTCATATTGGTGTCTTTAATGGACTGTTTAAAACTGGAGGGCTAAAGTGTGGCCCAGTTCTTGGCCCCATCACGCTTCCTCCCCAAATAGTTTCCACCAGCTAGCAAAAATATGTCCAGAAAGATGTAAAGAAGATACCAGTAAGAAAACAAAATTTAAATATGTTGCATTCCATGCCGGGTTTAACACCAATGCGGCATTCTTCAAAACTAGAAGTGAACCAGTAGCCACTTCTGGTTTAGGATTTTCACCCAACATTTTTGGCAGTCTGTGCAGTCCCTAATGTCTGAGGAAATGGACATGTCCACGAAAACTCACATTAAAATATAGCAGTTAGTCTTTAAGATGCCATAATGTGTCTTCTTTATATATTTTTAATTGTTCTTTTGTTTTTGGCCTTATAGGCTAGCCTAGACTAACACGGCTACCTCTTCTAAAACTGCAGCCCCTAGAGCAGCGATGGCAAACCTATGGCATGCGTGCCACAGCTGGCACGCAGAGCCCTTTCTGCGGGCACACGAGCCATAAGTCGCCGGATGACTACTCCTCCCCGCAGCCAAACCTGCGGAGGCGACTGCAGCCGCGGTGCTGGCGCTTCGACAGGTGGTGGGCCAGGATCCGGAGCAGCTGGCGCTGGCGGCAGATCCAGAGTGGGGTCTCGAGGCACCTCTGTGCCCGGGATTCCCCCTTCCGTTGCCACTTCCGGTTCTGCCACTGCCACTTCCGGTTCTGCCACTGCCACTTCCGGTTCTGCCACCGCGGGCCGCAACCCGCTGGGTTTTTTTTCCGTCCAGTTTGGGCACTCGGGCCCAAAAAGGTTCGCTGTCACTGCCCTAGAGTATCCCTGAGGCAGAACTGTCTCCTGGACCCACCACAGTGACTTATCCTTGGTTTAAAATAGACAAGGGCAACCAAATGAGCAGCATTCTGCGTCCAAAGAGACACATAGTAAGTTCTGTCCATTCAAGGAGCTTATGTCTCCTATTAGGAGCTCCCCATGATACATGGCAAATCTCTCCTGAAATTGAGGGGAATTTCAAAAAGTGGTTTGCAGTACCATATGTGGTTCTGTAATTCAACAACAACAACAATTAAGCTGGGCACATTCAACCTGCTGAGAATGCTTTAAGATATGTTGCATATCAAACAGTCACTTTTTTTTTTGACAAATCTGTTCAGCATAGAAGTTTCTGTTCAACAAGCACAGGGTATGTTTAAAAAATTTTAAAAAGTGTTTTCCAGCGTTCAAGTTCATCTTCAAACTTTCAAGGCAGCCTTACACTGTCCAGCAAACTCTAAATGTGCAGACTGTTCCACTGTGTCATCTTCCAAAGCTATTGAAGTTTCAGAAACACTACTGTGTAGTTTACATGGATCTTTTAGAAGCTGAAGCTTCCTGCAAGATTTTTTGTTTCTCCAAAACAGTAAAAATACTTTTTAAATTAGAACAAAAAGGGCAAACATTAACATAAAGGTGGGGTTTTTGGTGCAAAAATCTTATAATTTACATATTCAAAACATAGTATTTTGAGCAAAAAAGCCCACTTCAGTCAATTTTTCAGAACAACAGCCCCATATACAAAAACATTTAAAAAACATCGTAATCATGTCCAATAGGAAAAAACATGTGAATTTTTTTGTTCTCATCTGTGACCGTGAAATAAGCAAATATTTATAGGCCTAGTAGTACCAGATAGAACAGACACTGGCCATCACTCTGTCATAAATGTCTTGCTGAAATTGTTAAGGAACATGAACAGCCCAGATACCACTGTTTTTATTTAACTAACTTATATCTGGTTTAAAAAGAAAATGCCCCAAATGTCTTATAAGCATAAAATGGCAACTTAAAATCAATAAAATCTAAAAAAAACAAAAAACAAAAAATTCATCAGCATAAAAACTTATGAATTGGCATTAAAGAATTCAAACTTTGTTATAAAAAGCATATAGCACTAACAGTGACACTAATAATGTTCAGAATCCATCTGAAACTGGGTTGGCAAAGCTCCACCAGGAGAGAATTCGATAGCTGTCATTCCAACCCTAAAAAAACGTGCAAGCTGGAACTTTGTTAACAATGGACTAAGCACAGGGTCTGTGATACAGACTGCAAGGGTTGAGTCAGCCTATACTCTATATGCTGATTAGACAGATCAGTGACCTAGGTATCTGGATGCAGAACAGAGTTTGAAAATTCAGCTCCCCATGTACAGCCAACCTGTGTGGCCTTGAGCAAGCAGCACAGTCCCAGGATGTCCCCCCCCCCCCGCCAAAGAAAGGAATGGTAAACCACTTCTGAGTATCCTCTACCTAGAAAGTTCTAGAAAGGGTGACCATAGGTCAGAATTGATTTGACAGCAGATGATGATTATACTTTATATGGTCATGTGTCGTTTTCTGAGCTGGTGGATCTTGAAATGAGATCCTTAAAACCTTAAAATTAGTGAAAGTGAAAATGAGTGAAAATTTTCCCTGATAATGAAATCAAAAGGAAATGTCAAGGGGAAAAAAAGCATGCAGAGGTATACTGAACTGGGCAGGGCAAAGGGAAAGAGAAACTGTAAAGATTTGTTTCAGTCATTCAAAGGAGTCAGTGCTAGGTTGTAGAACACAGAACTGTCGACATTGCCTCATGAGTGGGCAGGCTGCTTTGGAGTCACCACCCAAACATTACACATATTGAAAGGAGACAGGATGAACTAGGATCTTCTTTATCAACTACTCATGAATTCCATCATCTTGTATTTTGGAAGCAACTGCTGCAGCCTACCATTCCCGTAAAATGAGGAGATACCAGGATGAAGGACTTGAAAAACAGCTCGCCTACGCAATATTGCTTCCTTTATGATTTTAAACATATAGTATAGAAAGGCTGCTTAAAGTTTCACAGGAATGGGTGATAGATATCGCTGCTGGAGGCTCTAGGTCTGGGCACCCGCAGTATATGCATGACCTTAATTTGCACTCTCTCACTAATGCTCTTCTGGGTTCTGCCTGAACATTAAACATACGTGGATGACAGAATGAAATCCAACACAGTCCTGCGTATCTGAGGCCTTGCAGAAGATCAGCCCTTCTGAAAGGGAGTTAATTAGCTGCCTTCTGTCGCCCTCATTTTGAGATAGTTCAGGAAAGATATGAACGGAAGTCCTTGGGTTTCTGAAGGACCCTGTTTCCTGCCGCTGAGACGGGGCCAGTCGGAGCATCTGAGACTCCCCCTTTCTACCTCTGGATGATCTCATTCATAATCATATGACAACAAGTAGGTACAACCCTCGCCAACAGACCATTTGACTGAAAATATAAAACCGACCCCACAGCTGAACACCAAAACTTTGCCTTGTCCTATTTTGTGTGCCCTCAAAGCATATTCGAGCTGAAAGCAGGACTGCAAATGTTGCTTAAACAAACTGACACATGTACAAAACAGAATGTTGGTTAAAAATATGCCCTTTGCACAACGCCAGGATAAATATTGTGGGGCAAATAGATAATGAAAAAAACCTACAAATCACTTCCATATTTAAAATCAAATTAGTTTAGCATGATTAATCATATTGCAAAGTATACCAAAGTCATGACTATTGTAAATAATCACCACTATATTTTATGTGGTATGTCGGGTTCACCCTGTCAGAACAGTTAAAAGAGGAAACAGCTGGCTTTTTAAACTTTCTGACAGCTGTTGAAGTTAGTTCCAAAAGCCATTTAAAAAGATTTTCTTGCTTTTAACTTTCAAAGCTTTATTTGTTAGGTAGAGCCTAAGCATGCTTCAGGCACTTCTGATTCTTTGACTGGTGATGTTCCATCTCACTGGTGTGTCTTGCAAGCAGTGTTGTTATTTTCCAAAGAACAAACAGATGCCTCCACTGTACTGGAATGCCGATGGCAATATACCCATCCTTGATTTCAGGGAAGCCTATGGAAAAGGTGGCATTCTAAAACCCCAAGCCTTGGAAAGAAACTTATTTTGGACTGTTTACTAACCAAAGGGTGCATGTTTCCTATGGAGTATCTCCCAAGACAAATATTTAATATTTGGATGAGTTTAAAATGGGGTTAGTGATTTGGTGCATGTGGATCTCAGGGAAAGTTGTCTGTCCGATGTCATGGGGGTCAAATTAGGAGCTTTATGGCTCTCCCTGTGATAATGGGGATGCCATTCAGAGGGGAGAGCTTCAGGCTGTGCCTGCTGGCAGACTAGGTACTACAGGTCATTGGTTATGGAAAACAGGTGATGCTAGCAACTGCTTGTTGCTCTCTCTTAATCCAGGAAGTTGTAAGATTATCTGCCTGCACATCCAGACAGAACGACTGACTGATTTTTTTGGCCTGCTCACTAGCTCTAGCTGCCTGACACAGTCATTATATCTAGGATTATAGCATGTGTGAGCAAAAAGGGAGCAACAGAAAAGTGCTTTTTATTTCATAATGCTCTGAGATCTATACTATCAAAAGGGGTAAGGGAGAAGGAAAGTATGCCATTAAATCTTAAAATATTTCAGCAAAGACAGTGAATTGCGATGTTGGAAATGTTAGAACTGCAAACAGCAGAGAGAAAATGTCGCAACACTTTCCCTCCGTTTGCCCTAGAACTGTAGCATACAAACGCAGGCAGGCAGACAAAACAGATGAGTGATTCCACAGATCAAAGCAGAAGAGGTCTCCTTCCCCAGGAAAAGAAGTGTTAGTTGTTCTGGAAGAATGAACTCACTGGCACTCTTTTCATTTCCAGCAGAGTAGCGGGTGGCACAGGAAGACAGGAGACAGATGAGAAACAGAAGAGACCAAGAAGAAAAATAAATTGAGGAAAAGGAGCAAAGAATGTTTAAAAAGAAATGAGCAAGAAAAGGAGATGTGTCCAAGAGAGAACGGACAAATGACTGACCAAACTACAAATAAAATATGGCTAGGAAAAAAAGGGAGAAAAAAACATGTCTTGAATGAAACCATGAACACCCAAAATAAGTTTAGAAGTGGAACAGGAACAGATGAATCCTGTTGTAATGTGCCGTTAAGTGGCCTCTGACTTATGGCAACCTCATGAACGAGTTGTCTCCAAAATGTCCTGTCCTCAACAGCCCTGCTCAGCTTTTGTAAATTCAAGACTGTAGTTTCCTTTATGGAGTTTATCCATCTCATACTTGATTCTTCTCTCTTCCTGCTGCCCTGAAATTTTCCTAGCATTATTCTCTCCTCCAGTGAGTCTTTTCATGATGTGCCCAAAGTATGACAGCCTCAGTTTCATCATTTTGCTCCCAGTTCAGGCTTTATTTTATTTAGGACCTACTTGTTTGCCTTTCTGGAGGTCCAGGGAATCCACAAATCTTTTCCAGCACAACTCATTCAGATGAATCAATGTTTTTCCCGTCAGCTTTCTTCACTGTCCTACTTTCACATCTGTATATAATAATTGGGAATACAATAGTGCTGATGATCTTGGCCTTGATCTCTAGTGACATGTCCTTTCACTTGATGAACTTGTGTAGTTCCTTCATTGATGCCTTTCCGAGTCTCTGTCTTCTGATTTCTTGGCTTTAAAGCAAAGTGTGCTGCTTTAATATCCCATTGGATTGATGATTGAACTGACTAAAGATTTAATCTTTAAGAATTTCAGAATTAAGAATTTCAGAATTTCATTTTCTTCAATTGCACATTTCTGTGGCCATGGGTTTTGTCTTTATGTTCAATTTTCTTTCACTTTCATAATTGCTGCTTTCTCACAGCAACATGCTATCATCTGCATATCTTAAATATGCAGATTAATCCTACAGAATCAAAACCAAGTTTTTCTCCCTCTCTTTTAATACTACAACCTAGAGTCAGACCCTGAAGCATAATGGTAGGAGACCAAGAACCAACATAATATATTTATTCATAGTGCACAGTTAAACTGTAGAATTTATAACCACAAGATGTAGTGATTGCTACCAATGTAGATTGTTCTAAAAGGGGATTAGGTAAAATCATGCATGTTGGGATCATCCATGTCTACTAGCCAGGGAAGGTATGTATCACCTCCAGCTTCAGAAGCAGAGTGACTCTGTATTCTGGGGCAAATGAAATGGTGGGACAATTACACTCATGTTCTGCTGGAGGCTTCCCATAGGCAATGGGTTGACATCTGTGTGAACAGAAAGTTGGACTAGATAGACCTCTGTGGTGCTACAGTACGGCTCTTTTTAGGTTCTTAGATAAAATGTAAAAGAATGATTAAACTGTTACATAAACAGGACAGGTAAAACATTATCTTGTAAGGCATCCATAAACACATGAAAAGACCTAGGTTTACAATTTATGATTAAAACTCTACTATCTACACAATATAAAAAGGTAAAGGTAAAGGTTCCCCTTGACATTTAGTCCAGTCGTGTCCGACTCTAGGGCGCGGTGCTTATCCCCGTCTCCAAGCTGTAGAGCCAGCGTTTGTCTGTAGACAGTTTCCGTGGTCACATGGCCAGCGCGACTAGACACGGAACGCCGCTACCTTCCCACCGTGGTAGATACCTATTTATCTACTCGCATTTACATGCTTTCGAACTGCTAGGTTGGCAGGAGCTGGGACAAGCGACGGGAGCTCACTCTGTCGTGTGGATTCAATCTTACGACTGCTGGTCTTCTGACCTTGCAGCACAGAGGCTTCTGCGGTTTAACCCACAGCGCCACCACGTCCCTTATCTACACAATATACATAGATGTAAAATGTAAAAACTTAAATATCTTGGAAACAGTAGCCAATCAGCTGTATTAATAGTCATATTCGAATTCAGCACATCAAAATACATAATAAACAGCACATTTTCTCTCTGAAGCAGACAACTTCTAAAAAATTGTAGACCAGATCAATCTTCTTAACCACATTCTTCTTAATCACGTGAATTTATCCTATTCTCATGAGAAAATCAACTGTGATTTCTTTCTGTTGAATGACCTTGTAGGTTTGGATGGAGCTTCTGCAAAAGCTAAACTGAGGGACACCACCAGTACTTTGACTGCTTCAGATGGCAGAGAATCCTCAGATTTTGGTACCCCTCCTGTATGTTTTGGCTTCAGTCCTGATCCAGATTGCCAATTGCCACTTATTCTGTGAGTACAGCAGAATAATTCCTGGTCCAGTCACACCATTGAAACCAGAAAGCAAAAGAAGTGTAGAAGCATGACGTGTCTGCTAACATATTCAGAAGCATAGAAGTAGAGGATATCTACTATCACTGCATGTCTTTGTCTCTGTTGACTCTGCATAAGATGGCTCCTGTAAAGTCTCATTAAAATGAATGAAGGCTATGCAGAGGTAACACATGGTGGATTGCAAAGTGCAAGACCTGCAAATCTTAAACTGTATTTTATAAGTCTAGTGGGAGTATTTAATCAATCATGAGAAAAGGAGACTTTGGTACAAAACCAAAACTGTGATATAAAGGCTAATTAGTAGGAAAACAGTGGAAGAAAGATTGATGTCATGTCTCTAAACTCCAAACAATAAAGCTAATTACTGAAGAGAATTTGTAAACAAATCTCTCAAGTTCTAAATGAAGTCCCCGCAAGGTAACAAAACTCTTCAACTTAGAAAGCAATGGAAGTATATATACACATTCCTGATTTACAAATGCATTAGAGTACTGCTTGATCATAATATATATGATTAACTCGTAGACAGATCATTAATGGTGAAGAAAAGGTAAGAAAACTTAAGATTTTAGGTATGCCTTCAATAAAGGAAGGAAGGATCCATCACTGGTAGCTGTTCAGTGATATTAGCTAGATTCAAAAGCACCTATATCTAACTAAGGTGTATGGTTAATAGAGGACATTCAAACCTGACCAAGTCAGCACCAGGTGCCTGTCCATTAAAGAGGTATGAATCAGGGCCAGAATCCTGTTGAAATCCAGCAGATCATGTGTTCCTGTTGCTGTGCAAGTACCCTGTTTCCCCGAAAATAAGACCGAACCTGAAAATAAGCCCTAGTATGATTTTTCAGGATGCTTGTAATATAAGACTTACCCCCAAAATAAGCCCCAGTTAAACTAAACCCCACCCTTCACCATTGTGCAGCAACCAGAAGAAGATGACATGACTGTATTTGAATAAATGTAGATTGTTGTACATGGAAAAAAAAATCCCCTGAAAATAAGCCCTAATGCGTTTTTTGGAGCAAAAATTAATATAAGACCCTGTCTTATTTTCGGGGAAACATGGTAGTGATTGCCCTGCTGGAACCAACAGCTCAAGGAGTACTAACTACCTTGCTGCACAAGCACAAACTGGTTGTACAACGTACCATTATAGAAAGTCTGACCAAAGAGGATTCAGGCTCAGAGAACTGTTTTCAACTAACTACCACAAAACATAACAGAAGGGGTTCTTTTTCCTTTTGTAACTGTATGAGTATTAATCTGAATTAGGCCCCAACATGCTTACATGTATCTCACTCCTCCCCTACCAGACTGGAATGTTTTCATATAAATTATTCTTTTTCATGGTCATCTTATTTTCTGTCCTATCTGAGTAGGCAAATTTCCAGTTTTAACATTCTACTTCTTGCTTTATGACTTTGAGGTTTACTTTGATTCATATTTTACACAATCCATGCTCCAATTATATGCCTTGTGCAGCATCAGACTACTTTTGCATCTGTGCACATCAGCTCCTAGATGTCCATTTGGTTTTAGTTCAGTTGCTTCTTAGGAGTGAATAGAGAGCACCTCCCAAAGAACTATGATGCCTAGAAGCATCATGGCAGCTTCCTTTTTTGTATATTATCAATAGGAAGTAGGCCTGAGACAGCAATCTAGTCTCTGGGTCAAGGCCATGGTCCAGGTGAGTGAAATGTAGTAGTGTGGGTCTATGGTCTGGAACTTCCAGAATTCTGTGTGGGGAATTCTTGGGAGAATTCTGGGAGCTGTAGTAAAAAAAAATGTAAATTAAAGGTTGTAATTGTGGCTGGTGGGGCAGGAGGCACATGAAGGTGGAGGTGGAGGCCAAAGTGAGTATTCTCTCTTTCTCTTACACACTCAGAGACAGCAGGCAGGCAGGCAGGCAGGCATTCTTACATATTCAGGCCTTCTGCTTCCGGCACAGAGACAGGCTGGAGTGGGATGGCTGTGGGTAACCTGAGCTTGAGGTGGGACAGCGTCCCACTTGCCCTAATGGACCAGCTACCACTGGGTTGATGTTAACATAAGTTTTACTTGTTAAAGCTGCTTCCATACATTTGTCCCCCCCGCTTCCACTCTTTTAAAAGGCCCGATGTGGTCGTTTTCCTCTTAAAACTTTCTGAACAACTTGTCTAGTGGGATATTAATATGTCTATGAAAAGCCAAGCTGTCAGAACTCATAGCCTTGACACAGTACTACTAAAAAAATGCGACTGGGTTTTGCAATCACATCAGAAACACAGACATATAAAACCATTATGATTTATGCTTCCAGTATTTCCACTGTGCAAGGCACAGACATGATGCCTTTGTTCTATCATTTACAGGAACAGTTCACACATACACTCTATTTAAAACATTTCCCCAAACTGCCACAGAAACATACTTCAAATGTTTTGATAAAGCAGATTAACCAAGTGCTTTAAAGAGAACATACCAACTGTGCAAAATGGATATGAGACATGATAATGTGAAGGCCAGATGTAATTCCAGACAGCATACTGATGTACACAAAATTACAAAGCATGTCTTAAAAGGTACGAGGAGGCCTTATTGGAGCAGAGTAATAATTCAATTAGTCTACTATCTTCGCTGCAGCTCATATCCTCAAGGCATTCTGCTCTCCTCAGACCTCAATCTGGACTCACAGTAGCCAAGCACACTGAGAATCTGAGCAGCTGGATAAAATCTAAACAGTCTAAGAACTATTACAGAGGACTGCAAGCCTACATCCAGCCTACTGTGAAGAGGCACTGATTCCTCCAGTCAAAATCTTTAGCATAGCCATTGTCGGCTTTTATGAGGAGGCCTGGAAAAATTCCAGATGTCTGGCCATGAAGGTCTCCAGAAATGTGGTGCTGTAGCATAACATTTTGAAGTATTTTAAAGCCTGAAGTATATCTACTCGTGTATCTTAAAGAACACCCAACGGAGCCAACCAATGACATTTTGCTGCTTGAGGTGAAAGGGAAGATTGTGCTTCTCTGCAGAGCCTGGAATGTTAGGTTTGAAAGTTACTTGCTGGATATAAGAGCCTGGAGAATGAACTAACATGTCAGTTTAATGGACTCACTGTGGAGGATACTGTACATGTCACTCACACCCATGTCTCTATTTAGATCCTAGTTTTGGAATCTCAGGAATAAAAACGGAATTAGAATCTAAATCCCAGAAATCATAATTAAAACAGTCAACAATGTACATTATCTCTCTAGGCTTCTGGGAATTATTGTCCAAGGCCAACCATCAGGAGGTCCGGTTTGGCACCATTGTTCTATAAAGAGGTAATTAGTTACTCCCAGCATATTTCTTTCAAACACCAACTTAAGTTTTACCTGAGGATACAGGTCTCACTGACACTTGTGTCAGAGAGCTGCTGGCCTATATGACGCCAGGTAATGACTAAGGCTGAAGCAGCTCCATTCCTATTGCACTCAAATCAGGTCAAGAGTATTGCTTCACAAATAAATAAATTAATAATAATAATAAAAGAATTACTAGCTTCAGTCTCCCATGGATAATGTTTGGAAAATAATGCTATTAGAGTAAATCCTCAACCTGACAGCCTTTGTGCAAGATGGAACTGGCATCATTTGTGTGGCCCTTCCTTAGTGGTCTCTGCAGGTCCAACCTACTGCTGAACACCTAGGTGAACTGCCCAATCAATTACTGCCTGCAAATTTGTTGAATGAAACACAAAATGAAATAACTGATTAAATGAACAGGAAATAGAAAAGGAAGGAAACGTTTACTGGTACAAGGAGGGTCTGTTTTTCTGATTGTTGGCACTATACAGTATGATTGAACCACTAAATATAGATTTAACCATTTTGAATCTAGGTTTTTTCCCCTCACCATTCCACAGTTTGTGGCAAATGAAAGAGGCCCTCTCGGCAACAGTAGAAGTTTTTTAAATGTTTACTCATCAATCATTTGTGTTTAATTCAAGCAGATGATTTTTCCCTGGCAGCTGTGATATGGGTTGTTCATTTATTTATTTATTTATTTATTTGATTTCTATCCCGCCCTTTTAGACAGAGTCTACTCCGAGCGGGTTCCATTAAACATTGTTTAGATTTAGATTTTCAAAATTTAGATTTTCACTAGTAGGTTAGGCCTTTCCTTTGTACAGAACTATATGGGGAGGGCTATATAAATTATCCCATCCTGGCCAACCGGCTCTTTATGGAGCAACAGTTCCTAAACTTGGGGTTCCTTATAATCTTAGACTATAAATCCCAGAGAAATCCCATAAACAAATCAGTGTATTAATTAAGGTTTCCAGCTATAAAGTCCACATGCATTTATTGGGCCAAGCTTGGGCTACCTAGTATACAACTATTTTATAAAAGGAAACTATGGACCATTTTCCCTTTGTGGCAGAATAATGTGGACTAATATAACCTACTGTATGTCTAGCTTTGCCGCTCACTTTATACCCCTTAAAAAATTTGAGAAGATGGAGACATTTGTCTCCAAAAAGGGTCCAAAGTACAGGAAGAGTGATGTAAGGGAACCAGGGCTCAAGTCTGAGTCTTTGGTACCAAGTCCCAAGTCCTGAGCCCCAAACCCCAAGTCTGTGTCCCTATTAAAGATAAGAAAAAAGAGAGGGGGTGGGTGGGTTCCAAGTCGAGACTGACCCGAGTCACCAGTGTGACTGAAGTCTGACTTGATAGCAAGTCCTGTGACTCGAGTCCCCATCCCTGGCAGAAACAATGACATCATCTGCAACCCTTCTCAGGTTGCCCTGCTCCTTCTAAAATAAGCTATAGACCTCACAAGAGTAGGTATTGAATGGATAATTAAGACTTGCTAACTTTAAAAAAAAAACTCTGCCCTTGCTAGAGATTAAGACCATTATAAATGGTTTGTTGATGTGGATCAACTCAGCAGTCTCAGATTTTGAATGCTCTTAAGTGGCTATGGGGACTGTTGTGATGTGCAGCAGCAATCCCTTGTACAGGCACTATTAACAACCAATTATGGCACAGCAGTATGTTGCAAGAACCAGATCAGTTTGTTTCTATAAACCTCAGGGTTCCTTCAGAAGCTTATGAAGTCTTCCTCAACAGGATCACCAACAGAGAGCAAACTGCCCAAAAGACAGTTCATTTGTCACTATAGAGAGTGAAAATTCTTCAGATAGGGAAGAATTTTCCACAATAAAGGAGAGAAAGTGAATAGAACATAGTTAGCTTTTATGTAGCATCGATCTATCATGTGTCCCAAGTGGCACACATATATTACTTCAGCAATTCTCCCAGCTGCTTTCAAGGAAGATCAATTTATTTTATTTATTATTAGATTTCTATCCCGCCCTTCTAGACAGGAGTCTACTCAGGGCAGCTCACAATATATTGTGCACAAAACGGATTTAAAAACAATAATTAAAATCTACAATAATAATATAATCAAGATGGGAAGATAACAACAAAAAACCAAGAAAAGTGGAAATCAAGTATTGGCAGGAGGGAAGGCCTGCCTGAAGAGCCAAGTTTTTAATTGGCTCTTGAAAACACCCAGCGAGGGTGCCAGGCAGATATCTGGCGGCAAGCTGTTCCAAAGTCGAGGGGCCACTGCCGAGAAGGCCCGGTTTCTTGTTCTTTCTTTCCGGGCCTCTCTCGGCGTCAGGCCCCTCAGCCGTCTTTCCTGGCTATAGCGAGTGACTCGAGTAGATCTAGGTGGGAGAAGGCGTTCTGCCAAGTATCGAGGTCCTAAACCATTTAGGGCTTTGTATGTCATCATTAACACTTTGAAGTCAATGCGGAAACGAATGGGCAGCCAATGCAAAGCAGCCAGAATGGGAGAGATATGCTGGAATTTTCTCGTTCCACTAAGTAATCTGGCTGCCGCATTCTGCACCATTTGAAGCTTCCGCATCATTCTCAAAGGTAGCCCCACGTAGAGCGCATTACAGTGGTCTAATCTCGAGATTACAAGTGCATGGACCAGAGTGGTGAGGGCCCCACCATCAAGATAGGGACGCAGCTGGGCAATCCGCCACAGATGGTAATTGGCGGAGCGGACTACTGACGCCACCTGGGTTTCCATGGTGAGAGCCGGGTCCAGATGTACTCCCAAGCTGCGAACCTCACTCTTCGCGGTGAGAGTCACCCCCCCAAAAGAGAGGGAGTTTCCCAAGCCGCCAATGGAGGGGCCACCCACCCTCAGGACCTCCGTCTTGTCCAGGTTCAGCCTCAACCCATTCTCCTGCATCCATTGCAGTACAGCCTCCAGGCAACGCTGAAGGGACAGAACGGCATCCACTGAAGTAGGTGAAAAGGAGATGTAGAGCTGCGTGTCATCAGCATACTGATGGCACGAGGCTCCACACCCCCTGATGACCCCACCCAGCGGCCTCATATAGATGTTAATATAACAATATAACAATCCCCATACTGAGGGCCTTGGGTAGCATAATGCTACACATATTGAGACTGCTTAAAATCTAGATCTTTGTTTCTGCTGATCTCCCGGATCTGCCTTTCTGCTAGTTAGTATCTCCAGTTGACTAAAGCACAGAAGGACTAAGAGACAGCCAATGTACAATCTGGAGCCAGTTAGTGTCTTGTTTATTGCAGGAGAGGAGAAGTGTTATTTATTCCATGGGAAGAGGCCAAGAGCTAGTTAGTGTTCTCTTTCTGGTAGAAAAACGTATTGACCTGTTCCCATTGCCATCATAAGTCTTTTACAAAGTCATTTTATGTAGCAAAACACTGTTTCAACAGCAATTGATGCTACATTTCCAGTCAAGATCGCTATATTAACCAATCAGATCTGGTTATGGAAAGCCATTGCATCCTTTTAATTGGAGATGGGATCCTCTGACAGGTCCAAGATGGCATCTCGTTCAGACTGCACATGCCTGAATCTCAACAAAGTCAACTATTACCATTTGCTGAAAGGATAAAACAGGAACAAATACAAATACAAATCGAAATTGAAAATCCACATCTACATCCAAATCCAGGGTTTCACACTCAACCACAGTAGAAACTAGTGCAGAAAAGCTTACAGTGAGTACAAGAGAAAGTGATAAAAAAAAAATCTGCAGTGACTAAGCCAATCTCTTTTGGGTAACCAAACTGAAGTTACAGTTTCCTCCTAAATCTTGCTGGGGAGTCTCCTCTTCTTCCTCTTCATTGGGTCTGAAGAAATTGCTGCACAGCAGTTATGGCAATATGACTGAGATGGTAGATGACCCAGTCTCTTACTTTACTGCCTGCTATATAGAAGCAAAAGCAAAAGCAGAGACATCACCTTGCCGACAAAGGTCCGCATAGTCAAAGCTATGGTTTTTCCAGCAGCGATGTATGGAAGTGAGAGCTGGACCATAAAGAAGACTGACCGCCGAAGAATTGATGCTTTTGAATTGTGGTGCTGGAGGAGACTCTTGAGAGTCCCCTGGACTGCAAAGAGAACAAACCTATCCATTTTGAAGAAAATCAACCCTGAGTGCTCACTGGAAGGACAGATCTTGAAGCTGAGGCTCCAATACTTTGGCCATCTCATGAGAAGAGAAGACTCCCTGGAAAAGACCCTGATGTTGGGAAAGTGTGAAGGCAAGAGGAGAAGGGGACGACAGAGGACCAGATGGTTGGACAGTGTCACCGAAGCTACCAAGATGAATTTGACCCAACTCCGGGAGGCAGTGGAAGACAGGAGGGCCTGGCGTGCTCTGGTCCATGGGGTCACGAAGAGTTGGACACGACTTAACGACTAAACAACAACAACAAATATAGAAGACATTGGAAATAGTATTTGAGAAGTATCTCCCTCTTTGAATAAAAAGATTTTGGGGACCTCAGTTGGCCATTAGTGTTACCAAAACTATTTGTGATCCATACCACAAAGAGTGTTTATTGTTAATACTTGGTAAATCAGAGTAAATAATCTACTCTGGGTACCAGGTTCATGTGGACTTAAGCACTTGTGACAAATTCCTTCACATCATATGATTATTAGTTATCTGTTATGCTCAGATTTCACTCTTTCAAGGAGGAATCGAATCAGTGTACATGGATTTCATGAATTGCTCATGGAACATAGCCAGCCATTTTGCTGCAGTTTACAGCTAGTATTTGGATGCTTTGGTAGAAATCAGCATCTTACATATGTCTATCTCAAAGACAGGATGTCTGTCTTAAAGATCTACATATTAGGATCTTACAATGTCTATCTCAAAGACATTGTCGGAGCTGTAAATATTATAGAAATCATAGAAAAGTGAAGTTGGAAGGGGCCTACAAGGCCATCAAGTCCAACCCCCTGCTCAACGCAGGAATACAATCAAAGCCTATCTGCCAGGTGATTATCTAAGTTTTTCTTGAATGCCTCCAGTGTTGGAGCACTCACCAACGCCCGAGGTAACTGGTTCCACTGTCGTACTGCTCTAACAGTCAGGAAGTTTTTCCTGATATTCAACCAAAATCTGGCTTCCTTTAACTTGAGCCCATTGTTGCGTGTCCTGCACTCTGGGATGATCGAGAACAGATCTTGCCCCTCCTATGTATGACAGCCTTTCAAATATTTGAAAAGTGCTATCATATCGCTCCTCAGTCTTCTTTTTTCAAGGCTAAACATGCCCAATTCTTTCAGCCTTTCCTCATAAGGCTTGGTTTCCAGCCCCCTGATCATCCTTGTGAATGATCCTCTGAACTTGTTCCAATTTCTTAGCATCCTTCTTGAAGTGTGGTGTCCAGAACTGGACACAATACTCAAGGTGAGGCCTAACCAGTACTGAATAGAGGGGGACTAGCACCTCGCAGGATTTGGAAACTATACTTCTATTAATGCAGCCTAAAATAGCATTAGCCTTTTTTGTAGTCACATCACACTGTTGGCTCATATTTAGCTTGTGATTTACAACGTTTCCAAGATCCTTCTCTCTCGTAGTTTTGCTGAGCCAGGTATCCCCCATCATGTAACTGTGCAATTGGTTTCTTTTTCCGAGGTGCAGTACTTTACACTTATCCCTGTTTAATTTAATTCTGTTGCTTTCGGCCCAGTGCTCCATCATATCCAGGTCATTTTGAATTTTGTTTCTGTCTTCTAGGGTATTAGCTATTCCGCCCAATTTGGTATCATCTGCAAATTTGACAAGCATTCCCTGCACTCCCTCATCCAAGTCATTAATAAAAATATTGAAGAGCACTGGGCCCAGAACTGAGCCTTGGGGTACCCCACTTGTTACCTCCTCCCAATTAGAGAAGGACTGTCACGTTCCCGGGGGTTTCAACAGCAGAGTCCGATAAGCCAGTCCAAGTTCAGAGCCGATACCAAAACGCCAAAGCCAAATCACAAACCGTAATCCAAGGTCAGGGTCCAAAGCCAAATCACACAGTCCGGGGTCAGAGTCCAAAGCCAAAGGTCCAGGGAACAAGGTTCAAGGTAGTCAGGAGCGTGGATGCAAGCCAGAGATTTGACTTGTTGCTTCCACGGATTTCTAGCCGACTAAGAGCTGTTTATATAGTAAAACAGCCCCTTGAGCTGCTGGATTCTTTTCCATCCTGTCAGTACTCAGGGCTAGTTGATCGGATGTTTCTGTGGGCAGCCTTCGAGCGATCTTCTGACCTTTTTGTCATAAGTCTTCCCCGAAGCCTGGCCCTCAGCCTGTCTACTGGGGGAGGAGAATCTGGGGGTGATTCAGGTGTTTGCGTTTCTAATTGCTCAGCATTCTCCTCAGCCACAGTTAACCCTTCCGGTTCCAGGTCTTCAGCTGCACTCATGACACTATCCCCCTCCCCAGGGCTCCCCCCTTCAGATGGGCCGGGTCGATCAGGATAGGTAGCATGGAACTGCCGTACCAAATCGGGGGTGTGTAGATTGCTGGCGGGTTCCCATGATCGATCCTCAGGACCATAACCTTCCCAATCTACGAAATACTGGAGACCTCCTCGGTGGATTCGGGAGTCCAGGATTTGATGGACCTCGTATTCTTCCTCGCCATCGACCAGAATGGGCGGAGGTGAAGCCAGGGGTGAAGGTCGAGCAGGGTCCGGCGCTGCAACAGGAACAAGGAGAGATCGATGGAAAACCGGGTGGATACGGAGAGTATCTGGAAGTTGTAGCCGGAAAGCAACAGGGTTGATTTGGTCCAGGATTACATAGGGTCCTATAAACCGAGGGTCTAACTTACGGGACCGGCCAGGTCGGCGGAGATAACGGGTGGAAAGTCAGACCTGGTCCCCTGGTTTCAGAGGTGGCCCTTCTTGCCGTTTTCTGTCGGCCGCTGTCTTATAAGCCTCCTTAGCCTGCTGAAGCTGCTCTCGGAGTAAGACTTGGAGAGCCTGCAACTCGCGTATATGGGCATCAGCAGCAGGAACCACGGTTGATGGCAGGGCAGCCGGGAAAAAGCGAGGATGATACCCATAGTTGGCTTCAAATGGGGTCTGTTCTGTAGATGTGTGTACGGTGTTATTGTAAGCGAATTCAGCCAGGGGTAACAGGGTAGCCCAATTATCTTGTTGATAACAGGTGTAGCAACGGAGATATTGCTCCAGGGTGGCATTGGTACGCTCGGTCTGTCCATCTGTTTGGGGATGATATGCTGACGACAAGTGCACCTGGGTACCCAAACTGGTGTGTAAGGCTTGCCAGAACCGGGAAGTGAATTGGGAACCACGATCGGAAATTAGGTGTGTCAGGAGCCCGTGTGGACGGAAAACATGATGAAGGTAGAGTTGGGCGGTTTCAGGAGCTGTGGGAGGTTTGGAACATGGGACAAAATGAGCCATCTTAGTAAATAGGTCCACTATTACTAAGACACAGGTATACCCTTGTGATCGTGGGAGATCCGTGATAAAGTCCAAAGATACTGTGTCCCAAAGGCCGGCCGGTACAGGTAATGGTTGTAACAGACCTGGAGGTTTGGCTGGTACGTCCTTGGCTCGACGACAAACCTCACAGGAACTAACATAACGGGCGACATCAGCTCGAACCCGGGGCCACCAAAACTCCCGTGTGAGCAAGTGCAGAGTTTTGTACCGACCAAAGTGTCCTGCAGGAGGGGAATCATGGGTCAGATAGAGGACGTTGGTTCGGAGGGGCCCTGGAGGAACATACAAGCGTCCACGGTGTAATAGGAGACCCTGGTGGTTAGTAAAGTCGCTGGCAGAGCCCTCTTGGAGTTCCTGTAGACGTTGCTTGGCCCAGGGATCTTGAGCTTGGCTGGCTCGAATCTCTTCAGCCAGGGATGAGCGAGTGGTTATGGCTGCAAAGACTGAGGGGGATAGAATAGGTGTGATCGGCGGTTCTTCAGAGGTTGGAACGGCGTATTCCGGTTTGCGGGACAAGGCATCAGCTTTCCAATTCTGAGTATGCGGGACATAGGTGATACGGAAGTCGAACCGGGAAAAAAAGAGACTCCATCGGATTTGGCGTTGGTTAAGGTGTCGGGCCATTTGTAAGTGTTCCAGGTTTCGATGGTCCCTCAAGACTTGGACTGGGTGACGGGCCCCTTCGAGGTAATGCCTCCAAACCTCGAAAGCAGTTTTGATGGCCAAAAGTTCCCGCTCCCAGATGGTGTAACTGCGTTCTGAGTGTGTGAACTGCCAGAAGTAGAACGCGCAGGGCTGCAGTGGCTGTGAGGGGTCCTCCCGCTGGGACAGTATTGCACCCAGGGCGACACTGGAGGCATCTGTTTCTACGGTAAACGGTAGTCGGGGATCCGGATAGCGTAGAATGGGCTTAGTGGTAAAGCGGGTTTTTAGTGTTATGAAGGCATGGTCTGCCTCCAGAGTCCAAAGAAACGGCTCTTTGGGCCGGAGGAGGCGGGTCAGTGGCGTGGTTACGTCCGCGTAAGATGGTATGAACTGACGGTAATAATTCGCAAAGCCGAGAAACCGTTGTACGTCCTTACGGTTCCGGGGTTTCTGCCAGGTCAGAACCGACTCTATCTTCTTTGGGTCCATCTGGATCCCTTGGGAAGATACAATGTGACCCAAGAACTCGACTTCTCGCAGGTTGAATTCACATTTCTCCAGCTTGGCGTAGAGTCGGTGTTCTCGTAACTGTTGTAAAACCTGGCGAACATGTTCCGTGTGTCGAACGGGGTCTCGGGAATAAATCAGAATGTCATCCAGGTAGATGATTACAAAGAGATCAAGCAAGTCCCGAAAGATGACATTCATGAACAGCTGGAACACCGCTGGAGCATTAGTTAAACCGAAAGGCATGACCAGGTATTCATGCTGGCCATAACGAGTTCTGAAGGCCGTCTTCCACTCGTCGCCAGCACGAATTCGCACCAAATTATAGGCGCCACGGAGATCCAACTTGGTGTAAATTCGTGCCCCCTTAAGGCGATCCAAAAGTTCGCCAATCAATGGTAGAGGGTAGCGGTCTCTAATGGTTATCTTATTCAAGGCTCTGTAATCATTGCAAGGGCGGAGCTCCCCACCCTTCTTTTTAACAAAGATGACAGGTGCAGACAGGGGCGACGTGGATGGCCGGATGAATCCCCGTTTCAGATTTTTATCAAGAAAGGCCCTCAAGGCCGCGAGTTCGGGTTCCGACATGGGGTAAATCCGCGCCACAGGAAGGGGTGCCCCAGGCACCAAATTGATAGCACAATCAAAGGGTCGGTGCGGAGGTAGTTGGTCAGCCCCCTTCTCCTCGAAGACATCAGCAAAGTCCTCATAATCCAAGGGTATCACGGAACTGTCTGTTGACCCTGCTGCAGCCAAGGTAGCCGGTGGACCCAGATGCGGACACGGGTCCCTGAAACGTAACTCTCCTTGCGTCCAGTCCATTAGGGGGTTGTGTGTTCGGAGCCAGGAAAGTCCCAGAATAAGTGGAAAACGGGGCATGCGTGCAACGTTGAACTGTAGTTGCTCCTGATGGCGTTGAACCTGGAGGATGACCGGTTGGGTTTCCTGGGTCACAGGACCGGAGCGGAGGAGATGCCCGTCTATGGATTCGACTAGGGTCGGGGTCTCTTTATCCTGTACAGGGATCTGGTGCTGTTTTACGAAAGCCGTGTCGATGAAACAGCGATCGGCTCCAGAGTCGACCATGGCATGAACAAACAAGCAACGTCCATCCGGCAGGCAGAGTTTTACTGGTACAAGGAATGGACCCGGGATGTTAAGGTATGGTTCAGGAGACCCAGCTAAGTGCCCCACGTTTGAGGGTCCATTCAGACATGGGGCAAATCTTTTACTGACGGTGGTTTCACGGAGCCGAGGTTACGCCGCTTAACCAAACAGCCAGAAGCGAAGTGTCCTGCTCCCCCACAGTACAGGCAGAGATTCTGGGAGCGGCGTCGTGTTTTTTCCTCAGGACTGAGGCGTGGCCGAGCCGCTCCCAACTGCATAGGTTCAGAATCCTCTGGTCTAGTATTGGGGGTTGTCAGGGGTGGCTGTAAGAGACGGGAACCGCCCTGTGCTAGGCGTCAGCTCTCCAGGCGGCCATCAATGCATAAGCATAGAGTGATTAGTTCTTGCAGCGTATTGGGTCGATCTACACGTGCCAGCTCATCCAGGATCCCATCAGCCAACCCTTCCATATATTGGTCCATAAGAGCTGCTTCATTCCAGAGCAAATCTTGAGCCAAGAGTCTGAACTCAGTGGAATACTGGGAGACTGAAGCCTTACCCTGTTTCAGGGCCCGAATCTTTCTATTAGCAGTAGCAGCTTGCAAGGGGTTAGCAAAAGCGGCTGAGATATGTTCCAGAAAACCCTGGTAATTGGTTAACAGGGGTGAAGGAGCAAGGAGTAGAGGAGTAGCCCATTTAGCTGCCTGTCCCTTGAGTAGACTGATTATAAAGCATACCTTGGTTTTGTCTGTGAGAAAGTCTCTGGCGCGCAGCTCAATATACAGCTTACACTGTGCCAGGAATGCTGGAAACTCCTCCACTTTTCCTTCAAACTTTTCGGGAGGAAGCACAGGACACTTGACCTGAGAAGCAGTGTTGGCTTGGGATTGCAGCTGTTGCTGCTGAAGCTGTACCACTGTTTGGGTGAGAAATTGCATTTGAGCCAGCACAGCATTCAGCGTACCTGAGCCTTCGCTTGCTTCTCCCTCCATTTTGTGGGGGAAGTGTGGGGGTGGAAGCAATCTGTCACGTTCCCGGGGGTTTCAACAGCAGAGTCCGATAAGCCAGTCCAAGTTCAGAGCCGATACCAAAACACCAAAGCCAAATCACAAACCGTAATCCAAGGTCAGGGTCCAAAGCCAAATCACACAGTCCGGGGTCAGAGTCCAAAGCCAAAGGTCCAGGGAACAAGGTTCAAGGTAGTCAGGAGCGTGGATGCAAGCCAGAGATTTGACTTGTTGCTTCCACGGATTTCTAGCTGACTAAGAGCTGTTTATATAGTAAAACAGCCCCTTGAGCTGCTGGAAGCTTTTCCATCCTGTCAGTACTCAGGGCTAGTTGATCGGATGTTTCTGTGGGCAGCCTTCGAGCGATCTTCTGACCTTTTTGTCATAAGTCTTCCCCGAAGCCTGGCCCTCAGCCTGTCTACTGGGGGAGGAGAATCTGGGGGTGATTCAGGTGTTTGCGTTTCTAATTGCTCAGCATTCTCCTCAGCCACAGTTAACCCTTCCGGTTCCAGGTCTTCAGCTGCACTCATGACAAGGACCCATTAATCATCACCCTCTGAATATGATTCTGTAGCCAATTGTGTATCCACCTGACACTTGATCTATCCAGCCCACACCTAGTTAGCTTGCTAATCAGGAGATCATGGGGCACTTTGTCAAAGGTTTTGCTGAAGTCAAGACATACTCCGTCTACAGCATTCCCTCTGTCTATCAGGGAGGTGACCTGATCAAAAAACGAGATCAAATTAGTTTGGCAGGATTTCTTCTTGACAAATCCGTGTTGGCTTCTAGTTATTACTGCCTTGTTTTCTAGGTGCTTGCACAATGACCACTTTACGATATGTTCCAGGACTTTGCCTGGGATTGATGTCAAGCTGACTAGTCTGTAGTTCCCAGGTTCTTCTTTTTTGCCCTTTTTGAAGATAGGGACAACATTGGCCCTCCTCCAATCCTCTGGCACCTCACCCGTTTCCCAAGATTTCAAGAAAATAATGGATAGCAGTTCTGAGAGTTCTTCAGCCAGTTCCTTCAGTACTCTCGGATACAGTTAATCCAGCCCTGGAGATTTGAACTTGTTCAAGGTGCTAAGGTATTCCTTGACTATTTGTTTATCTATCTCCAGCTGCAATCCTGTCCCCCCCACTTGCACTTCCAATTTGTTTAGAAGTTCATCATTTGTCTTATGGAAAAAGACTGAACTAAAATAGGAATTGAGCACCTCTGCCTTTTCTTTGTCCTCTGTTATCATTTTTCCATCTTCATTGCGGAGCTGTGCCACTATGTCTTCTGTTTGTCTTTTGCTACTCACATACCTGAAGAATGCTTTTTTATTGCTTTTAGTGTCTCTAGCTAACCTCAGCTCATTCTCAGCTTTTGCCCTCCTAATGCCATCCCTGCATTTCCTTGCTACTTGTCTGTACTCATCCTTGGTGGCCTGGCCTTCTTTCCATTTCCTGTACATGTCTTTTTTGGTTTTTAGGTCTTCCCTGAGCTTTTTGTGAAGCCACACTGGCCTTTTTTTGCCGCCCCCCTTTTTTTCTTGTTGGAATTGTTTGTAGTTGTGCCTTTAGAATTTCTTTTTTAAGAAGCTCCCATCCTTCTTGGACTCCTTTTCTTGTTAGGATCTCCTACCACGGGACCTTACTTATCCTTGTTCTGAGATTATTAAAATTGGCTTTTTTTAAAATCCAGCAGACCTCTGCGGCTACACTCTGCTTTCGCTTCCTTTGAAATCAAGAATTCTAGAAGGACATGGTCACTCTCACCTAGAGTTCCCCTTACTGCCGCTTCCCCCACCAAGTCATCTCTGTTGGTCAGAATCAAGTCAAGGATAGCATATCCTCTCGTTTCTCCACTTTTTTAGGAGAAAATTATCAGCCAGACAAGCCAGGAATTTCTTGGAAGGGCCATAGTTGGCAGAATTTGCCTCCCAACATATATCTGGATAATTGAAATCTCCCATCACTACTACACTGTGTCTCTTTGAAAACCCTGCAATTTGTTTTTCAAAAGTTTCGTCCGCTTCCTCTCTTTGATTGGGCAGTCGGTAGTAGACTCCAAGTTCCTTTTGTTTTTTGCCCCAAATAGATTGATCCAGATGCTCTCGATGGGACATTCACTCTCCTCCTCCTGTATTTCTGTGCAGGCATGTGTATTTTTGACATATAGTGCAACTCCACCTCCCTTTTTATTATCTCTGTTCTTTTTGATCAGTTTATATCCCTCATATATATTCTCAGTGTGATTTTTCACACAAGGCTTTATTTATTATACCATTTGTGAGTACCTGGGAATTTTATCCTAGACAGTAGCATGGTTCTTTGCATGTCAATGCTTTAAGAAGCATTAAAAAACCAAGCACATTGAGGCTTGGAATGCAGACATTTGCATAGCCTGACGCTACACACTAGAAGGAATTGTCAGGGAATGTATTTAACTATCTTGCTTCATACATTAATTCAGGTTGTACATGCTTTTTGAACTGCCGGTGTAATTACTTCCAGAATTAAGTATGTTGATTTAACTGTCTTTCAAACCAACTAATATCTAGATTAACAGAAAACAAAGCCCTTCCTAGTCAAAAACATTTAACCACCTAGCAGACAAATACTACATCTATTGTGTTAAATTGCCAAACTGAAATGAAGCTGTGCTGGATGAAAGCAACATATCCTTTTTGTAACAGAGGAAGGAAGGAAGGAAGGAAGGAAGGAAGGAAGGAAGGAAGGAAGGAAGGAAGGAAGGAAGGAAGGAAGGAAGGAAGGAAGGAAGGAAGGAAGGAAGGAAGGAAGGAAGGAAGGAAGATGACATCTTCATACTCTTCACATAGCATGCTTGCTTCATATAGCTTTTTCCTTCACAAGAACTTTCATAGTCCTCATACAATGGATCTTCCACATGTAGTGTTTTTTTCTTTTAAGACACATGTCTGATATGTGTGTCATTTATAGAACAGACTTTTAACGCCATGTGTATATTATTGTGCAATCTTTTTTTCTAGTTTGAACTTCACTATGTCCGAATCTTCCCGATTAAGTATCCTAAGAATTTTCCACCTCTTTAATATTTATACATTTCTGCTAAAGGTATCAAAAAGAAGGAGAGAAATCAGCAGCCTATAATGCATGGCACTTTGTTCCATAAGTCTGATTCTGAGCACAAACTTATGTGACCTCAGAACAGACATACAGATATGGGGATTGGCTGAAAGCTTTTACCTGTTGACTCGTAACATGATAGCGAATGGAGTAGTTTAAAAAATGGAAAAGCAAAGCAAAGTTCAGAATTTCCCCTTTCAGATAGTGTCTTACTTTTAAGAATAATCACCCCATGCAGTACACCTTTCTCAACATAAAAGCAGATTCTTCCTTCTCTCAACTAGAAATGACAAATCTCTGTCCTTTGTCCTTTGCTTCACAACTATCCTCCTTGCACTGTCATCCCCATACAGTTGCCTTTGAAATGTTGCTTGAAGACTCCTGGGCGGGTTGCAGTTATGGCTCTTTGAATCATGTGACTCACAGGTTGCTGATGCCACTATCGGTCTTCCAATCTAAGGTTGATCATACAAAACAGGTATTCCAGGTTTGCTGTCTCTGCCTTCTTTGTCTATCCATGCATCACCAGCAGGACCCAGCCCTCACTCTAGCCCTCCCTACAGCTCTGATCCTTTTTGGTTAGAATCAAACAAAGCCATTGGCCCAGCTGAGAAAGATTGTATATTAAAATACTATCCTGAAGTCCAGGATTTTGGAAGGCAGCAATGAAATGGAAGCCAATAATGTATGTTTGTGCAAAGGATGCAGGAAAAAGCCTCCTCCTAGTTGACCTCGTGTCCAGAATGAAGGAGGTTATGTTTCTTCTCAGAAGGGCCCTGGATTGCATCTGTGGACTGCATCTTTGTTCCAAAGGATTGAATGAGAGGCTTTGAACAGGTTGTACATGCTTTTTGATTGCTAGACCCTATCTGCATAAAATCATTCACCTTGGCCAGAATCCAGAAAACTGGCTTACAGATACACAAATATGTCAAGGCAGATGATGTCAAAGTCACAACAAGCTTCTTGTGAAAAAACAATTTGGTCTGGCCTTCCCAGCAGAAAGACAAAACAAAGGTGACATAGAAGTCATGAGTTTACTTACAGACCCACACACCATCACCACTTATTTATGACACATACATATGTGAGCAGTCATGGCAAAAGGGGTTTCATTGTATGACTCAGCTGCCTCTTTCTAACTGTGTTCCTGGCTACCAAATCAGGTGGATTTGTACTGGTAGTATTGATGGCCAATATTGTCAGGCACAGATCTTTAGAGCGCCCAAATGTCACCTTCTCACAAAGACTGCCTGTGCAGAGGCAGTTGCTGGGACACCTCTCACCTTGCGTTAAGCAAGCCCCCTTAGAGCGAGATATCTGGGTCTTCACACCTGTCTGAATAGCTGTGCCGCTTGTTTTGCTTTGCTTTGTGGCCTTGGAAGTGGTCTGCCAGTTCCTTGAGAGCACAGGTTTGAGCAGGGTAGGCAGCTGCTCCAAGGAACTGCATTTGCTGTAATGGGAATGTGACACCAGCACAGCTCTCTGGAGTAGCTACCATGGCACTTTACTGAGCTAACAGCAACCCCTCCTTGAACTTTGTGTGTGAGAGAGAAAGAGAGAGGGGGCGGTGGCAATTCATTGTCCCTCCTCCAACCTGGGCCAATGATTTCACCCAACCTCATGAGAAGGCCTGGCTTTGTAGGTAAAGTTTCAGTGCTCCTCTGTCTGCCTTTTCTCACTGTACCTAAATTAAGATACATTCTGTCCGTAGGGGCCAATGAAATGGAACCACATAGGCACCTCCAAAAGAAAGCTTTTCGGGCAATTGAGCAACTGTCCTGATATACCCTCTGTGATGTGTCAAAAGAAAAAAAGAGGGGTAGATCAAAGCTGTAAACAAACTGTGAAACAAAAAGCTGAAGGCATAGAAAACACCTTTTTAATAACAGTCATAAAAATAGTTCCCAGTTAAATTTACCAGTATAGGACACCTCAACTTTAGTCTCTTCCAAGAAAAGATGAGTAAATGCCGTAAGTGTAATTTCTGTGCCAAATCTGTGTTCATCATGTAGAAGAGGGTTGAGTAGATTTGCACGAGGTGACACTGACAGTCCTGGAAGTGTCCCGTCAGCATTTACAACCTGCATTTTATATGCACTTTCATTCTATGACTTTGTTTTGTGGAGGCAAAAGAACTAACAATGCAGACAGAACTATTACTGAGTTTCAGACAACAGAGGCATGTCCCACTAAGTTTCTGTATTTCAGAATGAAACTCTATCCTATCAAGTTTGCTTTAGATCTTTTAACAATGCTTCCTCAAATACCTTGTAAAGCACTAAAGTCTGGTAGTAATTATCAAACACCCTACAGACTGTTTACCGTAGAGTTGTAATTTTTAAAAAATATTCTTGCACAGAGAAGTAAAATATATCTGAAAAGTACCCAAATGTCTGCTGTATTCCATGCCAACAGGACAATTCAGCCAAAAATGCAGAGGAGGGAAAGATTGCCAAATAAAAGAAAATATAACAAATTGGTAATGGCTTGTATCTTGACAGAAAATGAAAATTATACCTCAATGTGTGGCCATTCATGTGGACACGTAAGAATGTCTTACAGGCAATCATTTTACTTCAGATAACACACCCTGACAGTAGTGCACAACATACTGGCTGGCTTTCACTTTCTATAAAAGCAGTGACCATAACCCAGAAAATGGTCTAAGAATCATATAATTTATGCATCTCTCTCTCTCTCTCACACACACACACACTCGTGTGTGTGTGTGTGTGTGTGTGTGTGTGTGTGTATACATATGTGAGTGTGTGTGTATAAAATAAATCATTTCAAGCACACCGCTATAGTTTGAGGAGTGGGTTGGAAGTCAGCACTAAAAATTCCTTCGAGGTTTCTACAATTGGATCCAGCCACCCAAATCTAGTTAAAGGCACTGAAAAGGGAAAGGCAGTATTTGAATCCAAAAATATTTTTCATTCCCTAAAACAGCCCCCCAGCTATAAGATTCTTTGAGCTTTTTATAGTCTTTGGATTATAGAGATTCTGAATGTTGTACTCCTGAAGCCTCTTAAGCTAGAACCGCTCAAAAGAGTTGAAGTATAGTCTCTATCAGAGAGGGGAAAAGTGATTTCAGACCCAGCCAACATAATGAATGGCGAGGGATGATGAGAGCTCAACAACGTTGGGAAGATCCTCAACTGCAAGGACGCAACACTGGAGACCAAGGCAAAGGTCATTGATTGTATTCCTGATAGTTTTAAAACAATTTTAAAAATATGTTTATATTATAGTTTTTAATCTAAATTAATTTGTTTTAACTAATTGTTTTCAATTTATTTATATACTGCCTTGGGTCCCCACTAGGAAAGAAAGGTGAGATAAAAATCAAAGAAAGAAAGAAAGAAAGAAAGAAAGAAAGAAAGAAAGAAAAGAAAGAAAGAAAGAAAGAAAGAAAGAGGTAAATCAGCAGAAGGAGAGGAATTTGGCAGCAATTGGGAAACAAATTTGAACAGAAAAGCCCTTGACAGACACATGCAGATGACAGGTAGCCACAAGGTCAAAAGTGTAGCTACTCAATTTTAACTCATCTCCAGCAGCAACAATATAATTTTGTAGGAAACCATACCATAAAGTCCTTCTTTGCTATAGTACCATCAATTACTGTGTACTGTTAATGGCAAAATGCTATAGGGAAGGAATAAAAGGTTCATCTCCAGCATAGGTGTGGAAGCATTATCTGATCATGTGACTGTTGACAAAATTAAAGGGAAAAACCCTCTTGGGAAACTGTTCACATGAATTATCACCTAGGATCTTAACTGCAAAAAAGGAGATAAAATAATGCATAATTAAATAGGAATACCATTACAGATGAAACTTAATATGTTCATTCTACTAAAAACATGTCAGTTCAACAGCAAGCAACTGCATGTTTCCTCTTTCTATCATCATCACTGTCATTATCCTCCTACTATACAGAACATGAGATCAAAGTCTGCTATGTATCCAGGATCCTCAAGGCGCAAAAATGGAAAAGGTAGTAAAGACCTTCACAGTGGCAACAAATACTTTATCTAGTGGTTTCTTTACTGCTGCCTCACAAGTATGGTACAACTCAGGAATTCAACAAAAATAGATACAAATTGCAGGGAACGTTTAACTACATCCATGTTTACATTCGTTTTTCTCATTTCTCTTACTAGCCAGTAACAAACATAGACATCCTTTGGCAAGCATAGTCTTTAGGACAACACTTAGAGAACGTCTGTGTCCTTTACACTTGAAGCGTACAAAGAAGTTAGAATTGTTATTCTTAACATGTCAGCTCAAGGCCTTATGTCTCCAACGTCACCTACGTGTTTTGTCTTCCAATAAATATTTAACACTATTTTCTTTTGACTTTTAAATAGCATTGAGAGAGGGGGGAAATCTTGTTAGCACAAACTGTAGCCTATTAAATGAGCAAGCAGACCTTTCAAATGTTCCAGCATATTATAACATGGAACACATTATTAGTTATACATTCATTCCTCTAAAATCAGCCTTTACAAAGGTAGGAGTTATAACTTTCCAACTGTAGAAACAACGCCTCTACTCGGTTCAAACATAACAGGCAAAGGATGGTTTGGTCATCAATGCTGTGTCTCAGACTTATGGTCTTCTCTCTCTCTCCTCCATAAGCTCCAATTCTCATCTCCATGATTTAGTTTTAAGTTATACTAACATCTAAATTGGACAAACTAAGAGTGCAATTAGATGGCCACATTGGATCAGGCTAGATCAGGCTAAACAGGGGCGCTTAAAGTCACATAGTGGTGTAGTATGGCATTTGGGACAATTCTTGCAAGGACTGGGTGGTTTCAGGACAGGAAACCATACTGCACCTCAAGCAACCTATTGAGTCCATTCTTTCCTTTAAAAAGAAAGAAAAAAAGCAAAAAGCAAAGTGTGCTACTTATATACCACCCCATAGTGCTTAATGCACTCGTTGGGCAGTTTACACTTTAATTATGCAGGATACACGTTTTAAAAAACAAAAACAAAAGAAGATCCCCTTTCTTGTCTCCTCCGGTCTCCCCATCTGTGTGTGAAGCAAGAAAAAGTGATAATTTTTTTAAAATTATTTCTTTGTGGCATAGCACTGAATTGGCTTGCCAATCAACTAATTCAGCACTGGATGCCAGGGATTACTGTTTCCCTTCTGTAGGAGAGCTGCAGGAAGCTTTCAATTTCCTAATAACTAGTTAGACTATGAATCAGCTTAAACAAAGCAACATCCATCCATCTGCTCTGGTATGATCCCAGTAATCATGCATGCTGGAACTGAACCAAAATAGAGCAATTCTACCTGCACTAAAAAAACCCATAGCTCCTCGAAGGGGCCCAAAAAGGTGTAGGTAGGTATGGATAAATGGTAGAAGTGCAAGTAGAAGGTCATTTAAAGATCATTTTAAAATGATCTTATTACATGTGATCTGATGGAGAGAGCACGAAGTTTGCTCAGGCCAAGAAATAGGGGAAGGAAACCAGACTTAGTATGGGGAATAAGGAGCCAGAATATCAAGGCATGGTCTTGATAGCCAGTCCATGATTTGATTGTGAAATGTGAACTACAGTATCAGAAAATAAGACTATAGCAGTAAGCACATTAGTTAAGGTCTATTGAACCAGTGTGTTTTGAGAGTAAGACAATTTCCACCTCATTCTACACAATCTAGCTTTGTTTACACATCATATTTGCTGACACTTCTGTTCATCTATTTGTGCCAGCAGAAGTAGCTAAACAAACTAGTCCATAATTTCTTCAGTATTAGATCTGAAGTGGGAACTCTAGTTATTTGATTCTCCTAACAAGCAGGAATCACAATTCAGCGTTTGTTTCTGGTTTATGATTCTTGCTTGTTTAGAACAAAAAACCAGAAAAGTTAGTCTAAATGCAGCAGTTAATAGTCACAGTCAGAGACTTCCTGGCTTGTACAGCTCTCTCATGGGCAACAAGAACAATGGACAGATTTAAGCAATGAACATCAGTATACTTGCTCATTCTGGATAAACCACAATGTAAGAAAACTGTGCCCTACTTTTATGTCCAAACCAGCCCACAATATTGGATGCAGGGATATCTTATTGATTTTTATGGAGAATAGGAAGACAATCCTAACCTGTAGATCATAACTTGTAGTTAGGATGGATTAGTACAGTTCCATCACAGGGAGATGAGCTCTACTCTGTGGTGGTGCTCAGGTATGTCACAGAGAACTTTGTGTATGTATCTACCCATTGATTGTTTTCTGCTTGTACTGGGCCTCAAATCAGAATGTTCTGGGGCAGAACAGTTTTCATTATTTCAAAAGACGTCAAGATTAGGGCCCTCACAGGTATTTTTTTGCTCTTTTTAGATCAAAGGTTGAACAGAACTGACAATTGTAAAAACAAAGATACGTCTGCCCACCCCACTACCCACCCTGGTTGATGGGAGCCTACAAAACTTTAGAAGTGTTAGATGATCTATTATACCACCCATTAGGATTAGTAGGTCATGATTAGAGATGGGCATGAATCAGAAAAATTGTTTTTAATCAAGGTTGATGAGTTAGATTACAAATTTACAATTTTTTTTCTAACGAATTGACAAACTGATTTGTCAATTTGTTTTTTACTTTAAAACCCTATAAAATACCCACCAAGCACCAAGACACACCAAATTTTCAGAGTCCCCTGATTCTCCTCTACAAGCCCTGCAAGTTTGGTGAAGTTTCGGTTTTGGATAACTGAGTTATACACCCACAAGAACCTCCCCCCAGGAAAGTTGCCCCAGGCACCTAGAGACACCAAAACTAAAGAGAAACTTCTACTGACTTTCCTCTACAATCCCTCCATGTTTGGTGAAGATTGGGCTTCAGACGTCCAAGTTATACACCCACAAAGTGGGTCCCCTCAGGAAAGTGCTCTTTAGCAGCAGGCTTAAGAAAACCCAATCTTCAGCAAACTTGGAGGGATTGTAGAGGAGACTCATGGAAAGCTTCTGTGTGATTTTGTTTTCTCTAGGTGCCTGGGGGGAACTTTCCTGGGTGTGTGTGTCCTCTTTGTGGAAACTTAGACATCTGAAACCCTATCTTCACCACACTTGGATGGAATGTAGAGGAGAGTCAGAGGAGGCTTCCGTGCAATTTTGATGTCTCTAGATGCCTTGGGGACCGTCTCATAGCCAAACAAATTGATGAATCAAAAATCGCTAATAATTCATTGATTCGTATTTGTTGGGGACATTGATTTGTATGAATAGGAATCAACAAATTAGCAATTTTTGAATGAATTTGGGAATTCATTTTTTTATTTGTGCCTATCTCTAGTCATGATTAACTTGTCACATTGATCTCAATGAGTAAGTAGGTGCAACCTACTTAAGTGTAGATTTAACCCATATTTGTGTGTTATACTGACGTAAAAGAAATTTATGTCCACATTTAGGATCAGAGCTGTATATTTGAAATTATTTAAATAGAATCAGTCTCACTTCATACTGAATCTCAAATGGACCTAAGCACATTATGGCAAATATATTTTATACAGTTCATACTATCTACGGAATTCACAGATTCTCCAAATTGCTTTTTAAACTGTCATTCATGAATTTTAACTGGGAATGACTACATGTACAGGAACGATGTTTGCTTGTACCTGCTGGTATATCACTTTTCTGGAACGTGAAAGTCCTATGAAATGAAATTGCCCACAAACTAAGAGAAATTGTAAATTATTTCTTTCTCAACTGATTTCTCATCCTCATTCTAGAGTTGCCCAAAAGGTGGCTTACTAAACATTTCTACTAGCTAGTTTAGAACTTGGAACAGAAATCCATTCTTCCTTTTCATTGGGTTCAGGGAGGGCAGTGGAAGCCCTAGGCCAGAGGCTAATGGATGAGAGCTAATAAACTTGAAATTCCATCTGAGTAAAATGGAGCCTCTCCTAGTAGACAGTTCTCTTATACAGGAGCTGGTTCATCTGTTTAACTGATTTTAAATGGAATTGCATTTCCTTTAATGATGTTTGATCCCCTAAGTTTGGGGGATCCAGCTTTCTAACTGGATGCCAAGTAGCCCTTGTGGCACGCAGTGTCAGCTGCAGTCTTCCTTGGTCAAAGAGAGTCTAGACATATTTACTTATGCTCTGATAATATCTAACACTGATAAATGTAATGTACTGTACATGAGGCAGCCTTTGAAGGCAATTTAGTCAGTTCAAACTATAGCTGCCAGGCTATTCATTGGTGATGATGCAGTGAAAACAAATCTAGCTGATATTGAAAAAGCTTCACCTCTGACATTAACTTGGCATTCACAATGCCCAACAGGAGCTGTGGTGCGCACTGTGACCTAGCTGCAGCATTGGTAATGAAAGTGCCAGTGTGAGAGGTGGAGGAGGCTCCAGAAGGAGCAAAAGAGTGGCCACCAGTAAGTCCCACTCAACTCTACTGGCCATCCTTGAAAGAGTTTTGTCCAGGGCCAAGACTCATCCTTTCCTCCTGCTTTCAGAAACCAGGACTCTCAAGGCACCCCATGGCTTAAACAGGGTCCTCTTGAAAGGACATTCCCTGGGGGAGTTAGTGAGGGCAACTCATCCCCCCCCCCCCCCGGAAGCTCCCAGAAGCAGTAAAGGACCATGTTCCTCTTTCTGTTGTTCCTTGGTTGCAACAAAATCTGTTCTTGTTCATCTCCACATCCTATAGCCCATGGGAGTTATTGCCGGGAGACTTGGCTGCCAACGGCAGCATAGGAAGAGGGTCCAGTGGTGCTCACATGCTGCAATTCAAGAAGCACTCTCTGGTCTTACTTAAGTGTAAACAGTTTGCATTAAGATGTGTTTTACAGTAGAAACTGTCAAATTGGAAAGAAATCCTACTGCGATTTCACAAACATAACTCTAGATGTAACACCTTCCATCATATTAACCTCATATGAATCTCGAAGTTCCTTAATTCTTACCATCCTTCATCATCCTCAACTTCAGGTTCAGATGCTTCATTTTCAGGCGTCTCCGCTATTGCCTGGTTTAGCTTCGATTTGAATCTGTCCAGCAAGGCTAACGTCTGGAATTAAGACACGAATACTCAAAATCTGTTTAGTTCATCATGCTTTTCAGTTACAGCTAGACAACTACTCTTGATGATGAGTAATGGAACTGTATCACAAAATAAGCTGAGCAAAGGCATTTTTAAAAAAGCTGTGCTTATTTATGAATGATTATGCATACCAAAGTATTAAGCAGAGATAGACAAATGTTGTAAGACAAATCTTTCCTCTGGGTGTTCTATGTTAACTCATTTGCCTGTTGAATTTCATGTGGCTCAATTCATGTATCCCAGCTAATGTTCTGGCACTCCATGCAAGGAAGGCTGCCTTAGTACCTTAAAAGCTAAAAGCTAGAAAATACTTTTTTTCCCACTGAAGAGGAGGGAGCAGTCAATTCTCTTGCGAAGGCCTACATAGAATATAACAAAAGAGCCTTAAATATCATCAGTTTTCATTTCACCTAAGCTTTGGAGACTAGCTCATTTCTTTAGGTGCTTTTGGATCTGACACATCTGAAATCATTCATGTATGCAAACAACACATGTTGATTTTTAAGGTGCCACCATACTCTTTGCTGATTTTGCTACAACAAACTATGAGCACCATTATCAATAGTTTTTTTGTTCTTGTTTTTTTAGCTAGAAAAAACCTGCATAGTTGGAAATAGACAGAGATCAACTTAGAAGAAAAGGGATGGTTTATCTATCAGTTTCCAACTGCACATTTTTTTTCTAACTGCACATTTTACGTCCACTGGCATGCTAAAAAAAACACCCCATGTTTGCATGTGCACAAAAGAAATCCATTTATTATAGAAGCTTCTCCTTTCATGTCATGCAAAGGCACCTATTACTTGACGGATATTTGGGCTTGGGCAGATGCTTTCGCAGATGTGTTGCTCTAAGCCCCATCACTGCCTAAGGCCACTCTCCTTCATCCTGGGTAAATTAGCTTCAGATCATGTATTTAAAAAAAAAAGGTTGCTTTCCTGGACGTCCAGTTCTCTGAATGATCAGCTTGTACTCTCCTCCATTGTTCTGACTTGCTCTTGCTCTGGTGATTCTTTGGACAGCTGCTGTCGGGAATCCGTTAGGAATGGAGAGGAAGGGCAAAGGTTCCTCAGTGAGAAAATCAGAAAGCCAACAAATGTCCCTGAAAGCCAACTTGCCCATTGCTATCAATCTTCCCTTGCAATATGTATTCTTGAAACAAGTATATGGAAACAATTCACACAAAGCAATGGTGAGGCCTACAACTGGCACTATATGGGTAATGTGACCACCGGAAGTGATTTCTAGCAGATGGGGTTCTCTGACGAACAACCCAATGGGAAAGAACCTCCTGGAAATCATTTTAATTTCACCTATTTTACCTGATCTTCACGAGAAGACCCTTTCTTTGGCTGTTGCTTTCTTAATTGTTCATACTTCTTTTTCTCCTCCAAATATTCTGCAACAATGCTGTTTGGGGCAGCTTCCTCCTCTGCATTTAGAAAACAACAGAAATATTCATTTTATTCAAGGATGAAATACTGTAGTAAAAGGCAAAGGAGGAAAATTATTAAAATGTATATTATAAACCACTTGAAAAAAAGCAAGAATAGAATTGAAAATAGTAATTTGTACCTGTACTTGTACTCTTATTCCAAGAAAACAAGTATCAATAAATAGTATTAAAGTTTGTTTTTTCCAAAATGAAATTTCAATGACACACCACTCAATGAACCATATGCATGTTAAGGTCTGACAAATGCTGCTGGTACTGTAGAGTTCACAGAATCATAAAACCTCACAGAAAGGAGCCCAAGGGCCATTGGGTCACAGCAGGAAACCCACAGCTAAAACGGCTCTGACAAGTGGTAATCAAACCTTTGTTAAAGAACCTCCAATGATTCGAGAATGCCACTCCATTGATGAACAGCTCTTCTAGTCAAGAGGTTCTTCCTCATGTTTAGTGCAAAATCTCCTTTCTCATAATCTGAATTCATATTACATCTCAGTCTTCTCTTCTCCATATCCAAGTCTCACAAAAGTTCCTCATAGTTTCCATTATCGGTGAAAACAAAATAAAAAGTAAAAAAAGACAAAATCGCAGTGACACCTTAAAGACTAACTTTTATGTTTTTTGAGGTGAGCTTTTGTGGACAAGTCCACTTCATCAGACACAAGAGAAGGAGAAATAACATGACAAATATTTATATATGGCATCAAGGTATAGATATCAATACAGAAATCATGGTTGGTTCGTTGGTGAGAAAGTCAGTGGATGATGGTAGTGTCTTTGATCTGGACATTCTATTTCTCTTCATGCAGCCTAGTATTATAGTTCATGCAGATTACCTATATTTTGTGTGTGTGTGTGTATGAACACATGTTCAAAAGTCTTATATTCATGGAATCTGGATTATACAATCCTATTGGATTTACTCTGGCTATGATCTAATTGTGCATCCATAGCCCAAGCCAGAGAAGACAGTGCCAAGCTGCTGGGGGGAAAAGGAGAATAGAGGATTAGACCTAGTTGCCTGAGAACGAATTTCAGGGAATGGACCAGGGCTAATGCAGACCTCCCCCCCCTTTTTTTAAGGAGGTTATGTGGCACAACCTAGATATTTCAAGTGGTCAGTTGTTCAGATTTTAAATTTGTTATATTAACATTCAGCACAGATTGACATCTTCCATTCAATTTGGTGGCTAAACTGAGTTTATGGGTATGGATGGTAAAGTATGACATAAATATCTTGGCTAAATTAAAGCTGACTGTTTGTTGGATGATGGAGAAGCTAGGCTAAAAGCTGATGACAAACTGCTTCTGTGAGAAGAATAGTAACACATATTCAATTTGTAAATGGATTTGTCCAGATGATCGACTGGTAGCATTCAGACTGGCTTTGTGAATTAGCATATGTATACATTTATATCCTTGATATTTTAAAACCAGGAAGGGTGAACTAGCTTGAATTTCACTATGTAAACTGCCAGAGTGACCATAATTTAGCCTTACATCAGATTATATTTACAAACATTGATAGCTACAGAATTATGGAAATTTGTTTGACTTATTTCAACATTTTTGTAATAAAATCAAACTTAATGTCCCTGTGATCCAGCTGCATGTGCTCTTTTCATCAACTCCCAATATCTTTAAAGATCTTTATGTATTAACTCCTTGTGTGAGGAGTGTAAATGTGCAGAAGACGACTTGCACAATATCATGATTTACTTACATGTGCAGGAAAGTCTGACATGTGCTTAGAACAGCATAGTACCTTTTGGCCATCTCATCTCCCCAGCATGGGACTGAATAAAGTCTTCAGTCTACCCTCAGTCTTGATTCAGTGAGGAATTTTGAGTCCCTTGTGTCACTTACTCATAGATTTCCTGTGTGTACCAGAGCCAGGCCCAGAGCTGAAGCACATGTGACCTCCTCCACCTCCTCTCCTCTGGCAGGCAAACTGCTTAGCAGGGAGAACAAAATGAGTCTGTGCCTAACCTTTGCTTCTGGAATTCTGCTACCATTGGCAGCTGGGTGAGGTGGGTTGGAGAGTCAGTGGAGACTGAACCAGTGGGAACTTGGCAGCTTTGTCAATGACTGGGGATGATGAAATAATCTTTAATGAAGTAAAATTAATCTCTTATAATAATAGTTACTCAAGCCTTAGTGGAATTGTTGGTGTTATTATTTTTTAAAAATCATATCTATAGAAGTGTTTATGTATATATTACATATATATTCATATATATATATATTCATATATATTCATATATATATATATATATATATATATATATATATATATATATATATATATATATATATATATATATATATATATATATATAAATTAAAATATGAAACACAATAGAAAAACGACTGAACTCTGCTCCTCACTTTAAGCCACAGTCCCTTTAAGCCACAGTTCCAGCATGTGGCCAACTGAAAAAATGGCCCCCGGAGCTGTTGTAGGAAGTGGGATCTCAAAAATGATTTGGGATCTTTTGTTTGCGACCATGTCTGCTTTTTGAAGGAGAGTAACAAAAATTGACCCAGTGTGGTGCAGTGGATAGGGTGACAGACTAAAGCTAAGGACTCCTGGGTTCAATTCCCTGCTTGGCCATGGAAACTCATGGGTGGAGTATGGAACTGGTAAAACCATTCCTTAAATACTCCACTAACCTTGAAAGCCGTATTAGGGTCACTATAAGTTGGTTCCAACTTGGTGGCATATAACCACAACAAAAATGGGCATGAAACAGATTCTCTCTCTCTCTCTCTCTGTAAACTTTTGGATGGATAATGGAAAAATCCAAAATATGAGCAACATTTGTTTTCAAAGGAGGGAAGCAAAAGCACTAGAATAAGCCACTAAAGGAAGGAAGGAAGGAAGGAAGGAAGGAAGGAAGGAAGGAAGGAAGGAAGGAAGGAAGGAAGGAAGGAAGGAAGGAAGGAAAGTAGTTATGAATGCTATCATTGTAAATGTTCGTTATCTGCTTCTTTATAGAACAAACATTAAGCATGCATGTTATAACCTGAGAAAATTATTACTGCTATTTTTGGCAGTGAATTGGTGCAAAATATTTGAAGCAAAACTGATATCAAGAATACTATAAAAACAGGAATGCAAAGCCAGTACTTTTGCAACCTGTCACTATGTTTATACTATCCAGTGGGGCATAAAACTTTCATATCGTAAAGTGGAGTACTTCAGCACTATTGCAGACTCTGCCAAAATCAAAACAGCACATGACTAATTTATTATTCCATGTCTATTCATGTAATTAATTGTGTGCTGTCAAGCTGATTCCAACTTACAGTGGTTCTCTCAAGATTTTCTAGATATAAAATAGAGGAGATGTACAAAGTCCCCCATTCTGGTAGCACTCTGGTGGCACTCCAGGACCAGGATGGCTCCTCCCCTCGGAGGCACAGTGGGGATCAGTCTTTCTGGCTCCAAAGGTTTCTGGCTCCAAGCCACCAAACACTATAAATTTAATAGTAACTTTTATCCAGAAATCAACATTCTGTATAGGCATTGGGAGCACTGTTTGCATACTGGTATACTTTGCTCCCCACCATAGTCCTAGGTTCCACAAGCCACAATCACTTAGGAAATGACTGAGGAGGGACAAATCCAGTCTGAAAATGTAGACAATTCTAGAAAAGATTTTCTTGATTAGAACACAGCTGTTATGCATCCTTTTGCTCAGTGAATTTTCAGCCATCTCTCTCTTACCCTTGCAATGTCCTCCTTCACAGTTCACACTGATCAGAAGATACCTGGTAAGCAGGAATCCTATTTCCTATAAAAAGCGTTTTGATGCTAGGTTGGGGAGGAAGGGATGGGAAAACCCTATTTGACAACCCGCTTTCCCCTTGCACAATGCTGAGTGGTAAATCATCTTGTTGGTACATACCACCAAGCAGCTTGCAATTTATGGCAAGCCTATGGACTGACAATCTCCAAAATGTCCTGTCATTAACAGCCCTACTCACATCTTGCAGACTGAAAGTCACAGCTTCCTTGATTTACTCATGTTAGGGGTTTCCCTTTTCCTGCTGCCTTCCACTGTTCCTACCACTATTGTCTTTTCCAATGAATCGTGTCTTCTCATGATATACTTAAAATATGACATTTGCAGTATAGTAACAATACACAGGAAGTGTGCAAAGTATGCCACTTCATGGCCTATATGAAGAATTAAAGCAATATATTTGAACAATATATAGGGAAAAATGTAGATGTTAGAAAGTAATACGCATACGCTGAAAATGGTAAGTAACAGAGAAGAATAAGAGACCATACAGTCTTTATATCTTTCTGTATATTAAGACCAACACAGGATAAAGAAGAGATTATACAAACTACTGGTGAGAAGATAAGAGACAAATGTTTCCTTTATCTGCAAGACTGTCTTCAGATTTCCAGCTATCAGCAATACTTCGTCTTAATCCATTTAACTCTTTTATTTAGTGTCCAAGACTAACCCTACAGGATATTAAGTGATGCTGCCTCCAGGCACTGCCTTTCCAGCTGTTACAACTGGCTGCTGCTCTTATGTTGAATGGTAACCATTGACAGGTTTTTTGTTTTGTCTTGCCTTTTTGGCTGAGGAAACCACAAATCACTGTGCAAGGAAATGCGCACTTCTAAAAACCATAAACCTATTTCATCCCGCTAATTTAAAAAACAACAGAATTAACAAAATTAACACAGGGAAACAAAAACATTATTTAAGTAATGTTGCCCAATACATCAAGTATGGTGGAATCATCCATTTATACAGTCATTTTGGATACAAACTATTGAGGCTATATAATCAACAAAATATCAGTTATTAAGATTTTAACACATTAATATTCTTGTTATATTTGGGACAGTTCTGGAGTTGTGAAATTTTTAAAGAATCTGCTAGCTATAGCAAAAAAGATACTGTATGTGATTGGCTCTGGAAGGGTACTTCTGTTCATAATTAAAAACAAATAAATAAAATATAAAAATAATTAATTATAATTATTTCATTATGATATGGTCTCTTGAGCCCTCATGCACTAGGAGAAAAAGGTTTAATCTACACCTATTCTGAATGAGAAGTCCAATCTTCACCCATGATGTTATTTTGATCTTCCAGAATGGGGCCAAAATGCTGCCAATTAGAGCACGGCTCTCCTGCATCATGGTCAAACCAAAACAACCCCCAAAAGCAACAGATTTTTTGGGAGTTTTCTGTAAATAAATCAAACTGTACAAATCAAGTAGGGTTGCCATATTCTAGTTCTCCAAATTTAGGCAGCATATTATTATATATATTGTAATATATCTGTGAAGATTCTCAGTTATCCAGGTGAGGTTATCTGGAAGTTGAGTCATGGCAACTGGAATTCTTTCTTATTAAGTTGAAATGTTTCACTACTCATCCAAGTAGCTTCTTCAGTTGTAATTAATAAAGATATTTCTGTATTATGCAACTTAAGGACATAAATAGTTGCACTGTTTTCTTACCACTATGCTTCTGCTTTGGCATCTTTTATATAGTAACCTCTGATCTGAGAGAGGCAGTATAGTGTAATGGTTAGCACTGGAATTAAAACAGGAAAATACAATTTCAAATCTCAGCTTATTCAAAAGCTTACTTGATGTCCCTGATCCAACCTCTCATTCAAATCCACCTTACAGGGTACTTTTTGGTATAACATTGGGAGAGAATCATGTAAAGCTGTCATGCATTTTGCTGGTACCAATAGAATGACATTTTGCCACACACACCGGCTCTAGTAGAATTCTCATGAGATAACTAGACATGGGCTATTTGTATTCGTATCCCTGGGGATGTCACAGAGGTCCATTCCATCCCCCTAGAACTGGCTGGTTCACTTACCGTTCGCTGTGCAGAGCTGGGGTTGTAGCGTTCTCCTTTAAATGTGGTCATGGCTCAGGTTTAGTTAGAGTGAGTCATGCATATTTATGTTGCTGAGAGGCGGAGCCAAGAGGCAGAGTATAAGAGGCAGAGCCTGAGGGGGAGAAGGGAGATCAGAGTTTTGGAAGGAGTTTGATTAGCTGAGTTCAGAGATTTATAGGAGTGTGATTAGACTGATGAGAATATAGTAGGAGATCTGAGAAGTGATTGAACAGTGACTGGAAGGGAGAAGGAATAGAACTGAATATTAATATACTGAAACCAATAAGCAAATAAACTAGAGATCTTTCTATTTCATTAAAGAGTGGACCTGATTCTTACTAAAGGAGTGAAGGAGATTTAGGGATCTCCTGGTGGCAGCAGTGGAAGAAAGGAAAGAGTTTAGTTTTGCCCTGGTGTGCTCTGAGGTCTGAGTCTAGGTGGACAGGCCAAGGCACGAGTGGGTCCAACGCCACATAGGTGCCAGCGGTGTGGGATTCAAAAAGGGTGAAAACGCCACAGGGGTCCTTCGTCGTTGTTGTTGCACCAATAATGGAAGGAGCTCAGCTGGCTCTTCCTCGCCTCCCTGAGCAGCTGACCATTCATCAGCTGAGGGGGGAGACTTCCTGTCCCGCCTCCTTGCCAGAGCGGTCAGCTGCGCAAGGAGGTGGGGAAGAGCCATCCGGGCTTCTTCCACAATTGGTGCAACAATGACAAAGGACCCCAGATCTAAGCAATGACTGGTAAGTGGGCTGGCCAGTCTGGGGGCAGTGAATGGACCTCCATGGCACCTCTGGTGCTGCTATTTGTATTCGTATCTACAGGAATATGAATACGAATAGCCCATGTCTAGAGATAACTGTTGTTTTTGCTATTAGTTTTATTTATTTAATAATGCACACCTACAGGTCCATGAAAATACAATGGGAATTCGCCATGAGCAAAACACTTTAATCTGATTTACAGAAGAAAACACAGAGAAAATTGAGAGCAAATTGCAAAAATCTGAGGAAAGCTCAGGGTATTTCCTTCAGATATAGAGATCAAATATTTATTATACCCAGAAAATATGATAGTTTAACTTGCTCTGCCATATTTGACTTTACACGTATTCTGTACACAAACACACAGATGCAAGTACGAATCCAATATAGTACTTCCTTCCTAAACACCACTCCAGTAGCTACTGTTTTGTTTCACTGCTATGGGCCATACTACAGCAGGAAATCAGATTCATAGCACAGCTTCCAGATTTTTTTTTTTTTTTTTTTTTTTTTTGGGACTACAGACAATATACCATCCAAATCTAATTGTGGCAAAAAATAATAATTGTTTCTTCCTGCAAAACAACTGGCCCCAACAGTGACTGCACATTTTGCCTTTTGTCCCCTGACTCTACAAGGGCTACAGACTTTATTTTATTTGAATTTTTCAATGAAAGGTTAGAATCTGAGCCAGCTGGTGGGCTAAGCAGGTGCTGGGTGCAATAGTACAATCTAGGCAAAACATGGCCAGCCAGGTGATATGGCATCCCTAATGTTAAGTGGCTGAAATTTGTAGAAACTGTTAACAATTGGACAACCAATTGTTGTCCAACATCTGGGGCAAACTGTGTTTAAGTCATCTAACTTCTATAAAACATTCTCGCAATATGTTCTGAGAACAGGGGAATAATCTAAAACAACTGCTACATTTCTGAGCCCAAATCAAAGTGCCGGTTATGACCTGTAAAGCCCTAAACAGCTTGGGTCCATGGTATCTGATGGATCATTTTTCCCATCTTGGACTTTGCTTACTTCTCTTTTTTGTTTGGATATTGTCATTTGAATCTAGATGGGCGGGGTAAAAGCCAAATAAATAAATAAATAAATAAATAAATAAATAAATAAATAAATACATACATACATACATACATACATAAATAAATCATATCTCCCCATATAACCCTCCAGGTCTTAAGACTGTCTATTGAGACCCTCCTCTCGGTCCCTAGGTATGTTTAACATGGATGGATGTGAAGTGGGCCTCCCTGCTGGCTGCCCCCAGGCCACAGAATGCCCTTTCCTGTGAGTTTAGGCTGGTCCCCTCTCCTCTCTTTTCAACAGCAATTTAAAACATTTATGTTCCAACATGCTTTTAGTATTTAATATCTAATTCAACATAGATAGTTGGCCTATGCTTGCTGGCAATATATCCTTTTTAATGAGTTTTTAAATGTTTTTATACTTCTTAATTTGTTTTTATATGATAACTTTAATATTCCAATTTTTAATAATTTTAAATTATTTCTTATATGTTGTTTTCATTTCTGTTTCCTTTAATGATCTGTAAGCTGTCTTGAGTCTCATTTCCAGAAGTGCAGTAAATAAATAATGCTGTTGAGGGAAGTGTAAGTTTAATGAAGATTTTTCTAGATTTCTACCTTTGTAGGGTGTCCAACTATACAGTGGTCAGTGCTCTATGTGAAAGCATTCCCTTTTTGAAGGGCTCAAGTGTAAATGTAGTCAAATGTTAAGTTCAAGTGTAATTTAAAGAAAACACACACACACACACACAAGAAGGAGAAAACGGATCTGAAGCACCCAGAGAGAAGACTCACTGGTCATCTCATCCCAGTTTTCCCCACTAATGTGAGATTTGTACTTCTGTTTAAATTTTAGCCATTGACCCTAAATGTAAATCTGTACCCATACATGACCATGTACAAATGTTATAAAAATCATTCTTTTTTGTAATGTGATTCTTCTTTTTTGGAAATATGCAAGTAACCACTGAACCTGCAATGCATTAGAGCCCAATCTAGCCTTCCTAGCTGCAGCATTTTAGTATATGTTCCTTTGACTTACGTTCCTTTCACTCGTCTACTTTCTAAAAACCTATTTCGGAATGGAACAATGGATCTTAAACTTTGCCTGCTTGCACAAGGTGTGTCACAACTTTGCTTACCTTACCCTCGCCCCCGCCTTGTGTTTGCTGACTGAACGATATAATGGCCCAGGGACCATATTTTTCTTTGTGAAATTTTTGTAATTTGGGGAAATATATTGGTTCTCATAATTAATTAGTAGCACGAATGAATGAACACAACGTAAGTTACATGGGAGATTTTCTCCAGCTCCAGAATTTTTGGTTTCTAGGGTACATGGGGGGCTGCAGGTGAGATGGGTGATTTTCTGAAATGGCCATTGCTGTACCCCCAGTTCATTATTATTATTATTAGTTTTATTTATATGCCACATTTCTCCCAACAAGGGAGACTCTTGGACAACCTCCCCCACCCCCGCCAGTATGGAATTCCATGATTCTGGAAGCTGTAGTAAAAAAAAATGTAATTTTTTCAAACTTAATAGCAACCAGGTTTTTTGGATACCAACAGAGAAAGACAGAATATATTTTCAATCGTCTAATTAATGTTACATTTATATTTTATTGTCCAAAATCCTCTTGTGTAGAGTTACACCATATAAACTAGATGAGATCATCATCCAGCAACAAAAATCTTTAATTTAGATTAATTGAAAGCTTCCTGTCTCTTCCCCACCTTCAGGTATTGAGGCTCCCTAGGGTGCGCTTTTGCCCTCTTTGGGACCATTTGGGAAATGGGGGAATATCTTTAATGGCCAAAAATCACAGCTGGGTTGCCACCAGCAATCCAAATCCAGGGGGTGGAGATCCAGTGATAATTTTTAGCTATTAAAGATTCCCCACCCTGGGTCTCCCAAAAAACTCCCCCAGGGCAAAAGGGTGTCCTAGGGCAGTGGTCCCCAACCTTGGGCCTCCAGATGTTTTTGGACTACAACTCCCAGAAGCCTTCACCACCACCTCTGCTGGCCAGGATTTCTGGGAGTTGAAGTCCAAGAACATCTGGAGGCCCACGGTTGGGGACCACTGTCCTAGGGAGCCTCAATATCTGAAAGAAGGGGATAGGAAGCTCTCAATTAATTTAAATTAAATACTCCCTTTGCTGGATGATGACGTCATCTGGTTTACACGGCATACCTTTATGCATTTTGGCCATTATAAAAAATTCATTTATTAGAACACCTACTTATGGGCAGACTTGACTGTCTCCTGGGCTGCCTGCTGTCTTGCCTGGCTGACCTGTCCCTGTCCCAACTCCGCACCCACGCCACCACCATCGCCACCCTCACGAGAGGTGGCCTGGGCCAGCCCCACACCTCTCCACCTATCTCCAGCAGTGGGCAAAGGAGCCAAGATGCCAGGGTGGGGATGGGTAGGGGTGAAAGCTGCCCTTCCTGGCTCTGCTTCCTCACATGTTGCTGTGGCCTGGAGGCAGCCCCGCGGCAGCAGTGACAGTGGTGGGATAACGCCCACCTGCCTGAGACTGAAGGCCCAGGTGAGCAAGCTGGGGGCCAAACCTCGGGAGGAGGATGAGCCGTGTGCAAGGGAAGGGTGTCCCATGTCCAGAATTGGGGAGGAAAGGACAGGGCAGGGCAGGGCTGGAGAGAGGCCACGGCCAGCCCCACAACCTTCCACCTACCTTCTGCAACGGGGCTGAACCACCAGGGATGAGGAGAGGTAGGAGCAAGAGCTGCCCTTTCTGGCTCTGCTTCCTTGCAAACTGCTGCAGCCTGGAGGCGGCCCCAAGGCAGTGGCGATGGAGGAGGGATCCTTCCTTCCTTCCTGGGACCGAAGGCACAGGTGAGCAGGGCAGGAAGCCACCCCTACCTTTGGAGAGCTACAGACGCAAGAAGGGTGCCCCATGGGGCAGAAAGGGCACGGCAGCAACTCCATTGGCAGCTCACCACGCCTCCTTGGAGTCCACAAGACAAAGAGACAGCCCGTTGACCAAGGTGGCAACTGGAGAGTCACATGGGCTCCATGCCACATGAAACCTCCATACAAGTTCAGAGGTTTTCCTATGTATTTCTCTTTTTTTACCTTTGAGTAAGCTGGCAGGCAGGAGGAGCCGCCACCAACTCTGCCTCCCAGGAGAAAGTCTGCATGAGTAGAGGCCTTAAGCAGCCTGAGATTGTGCTATGCATTTTTCACAGCACGGCTCCCTCTAGTGGCTAGTCCTGGTGATACACGTGAAAAAATTTTTCCTGGATTTTTCTGTTTTAATATTTTTAATATTTTCAGACCATGGGTAACTGAATCAGTGGATACTAATCCCGTGGATAAAGAGGTCCTACTGTATGTATTTGCAGCTGTTACCATAGATATTGCTCATCGTACAGTTTTCTACCAAAGGAACTGTTCAATTGCTTCCAGCAGCAAGGCACACACATATTGGAAAACTGCAATGACAGAAAGCTGCTTATTTTGCACAGTGATTAAATCCAATCCTGTATATTTCCGCATTTTGTATTAATGATGTTTTAACTCACTCAGAAAATCTTTCAGACTAGGTATTGTTAAAACATTTGACATGCTATGAAGAGATATAAAGGGCATAGAGGTGTGCATCTTTGCTATTCCTAACTTTCCAATATATCATTTTCCCATGAAGATAGCTGATAATTAAATCAGTGGAATGTAGCTGTTATAGCTATGTGGCTTTTAGCCAGTCACTACCTCTTATTCTGTCCTACTTTATATTCCTACTGTGAAAATAGAAGGGGGAAGGAGAAAGAACCACATTATTTTCTTAACCTCATTATAGTAAAGGAGGGATATAAATGTAATAGATAAATAAATAAACAAATAAATTAAATACAAAGTTTGAATGCAAACATATTCAAACAGAAATCAAGAGTTTATTTAAAGTCCTGTATCTTGCCTAGTAGCCCTACAAGGGGAGTTAAGGTACTTGTGAGTATTATTTAAAGATACAATATTAAACCGAATTAAAACAAACAAAAAGCATAGTGTAAAAATCAATAGTTGAAACAACAAAAACCAAAAAACAGGAATAGCTATGACAATCAATGTGTGTCTTACCAGAAAAATCTTGGGACCCCATGAGAGATAGTGGTAGTCCTATTTAGGCAGAGTTCCACAAGAAGCATGCCACAACTACAATTATTATATAATTGTTTCCTGCAATTATGTGGTTATATTCAAAAAGTGGTATTCTGACAAGGGTCACCTCTGAATTTATGGAGTCATTAAAGGATTCAGACCAGTGTTTATATTGCCTCTTCCTATTCTTATTGAGCAGGAATGGTACACGGTTCTCAGGAATACACACAGAGATGATGTGGTGACTAATTGTTCCTGGGATTAAGGCGGGTCACATATGACAACAGAGTAGTGGCATGTATGCTGGCACTGAATATGGAACAATAATTTGGATCTTCCCCCTAGCACTTGGTTTCCTCACATACACATCCCGTTCTGTAGTAATCTGATGGGACCTGCTGACAGATTTTGAAACACTGCCAGTCTTTTTTTTACAAGGGGAACATGAAATTGCTGGCCTCAGGGGATTTGATTTCTTTAAGGAAAGGAGGAAATGTAACAATTGCTGAAATGGTTGCCACAACAAACAGTTGCAAGGTAAATTTCAGAAGAATTGTTCATCTCCAAATAGGCATTTAAAAAACTCCTCAAAATAAATGGGCCAGTCCTTACAAAGACTATACAGCCCTTTGATTATATTAAAAGACAATCGATACGATCATGCTGTCTAGTAGCATCTCTAGACATGAGATCAGCACATAAAACCAGACTCGTGCTGTGCATCATTTAATGCCTTCTTAGTTGAAAGGTGTGCTCATGGTTGGCCTTAATCTTTTGTTTGAGGTACAAACCCTGAGGTTGCTCAGTTTGGCAAGTCCTCCTTTTAAAATTTTCCTAGGCCCTAGAGTTAGATAGGCCCCATGCTGGCATTCCATATTTATTGCTTTACTTGCCAGCCAGCTCACACTGGGATTTCCCAGATTTCTTATTCAGCTTCTGCTACTCATGTCATGAATGGGTTACTTTTCACATTTGGTTTTCCATTTCTTTTCATCTCCATTGGAATCAGTGGACTCCATGAACCCTATTCAGGCATGCATAATAATAGTTAAAATCAGAGGTTGGAAGTAATGTGTCTGTTCACATGTCATCAGAAATGTATCACGTTATTATCACTGCTTTCTTCCAGTAACAAGGGCCAATAGCATTACCTTTCAGCAACAACACAGAAATCTGCTGAAGTGTTACTTCTTGTACAAGTAATGCTATTAACGTGTTATTGCTGTCATCATTACTAACCTTTAACATGCAAAGTAGGCCTTTTATTGTTGCACTGTTAGTTATGTGCAGTCAAGTCTCATGCGTCTTATCACAACCCAAATAGGGCTTTCAAGGTAAGTGAGATATTAAAGGAGAGGTTTTGCCAGTTCCACCCACCTGCCTGTGAGTTTCTACAGCCTAGTCTCCCATTCTACCCACCACACCAGATATCCTTGTATTTTTACTGCGTTATCATTATCAATTCTTCAGCAAGAGGTTGATTGTGTCAATGCCAGCTAAAATTCCATCCACGACTAGAATGCATTGGCAAGGGCACAAAGAATTCCAAAAGCACATTGCTTTTCACAGTAAAACAAGAATCCTGTCTTATCATTACAGAAGAACAGAGTTGGTGACCAAAATTCTGTTGCTTAGTGTAGTGAATCACACTAGAGTACTAGAGCAGAACACTTTAGAGTAGGCTCATTGAAACATTTGGGATTTAGTGAGTTAACTCCTCCATATGTTCCACTGATTCAAATGGGCTTACTCTAACTGTGACTTACAGTAGTTTAGCATAGGAAGTCACAGTTCGAGTATGCCCATTTGAATCAACGGAACTTAATGGAGGATTTGGATCACCAAATCCCCATTGATTCAGTGGGTTTACTCTAGTGCAATTTAGTCAAATTTACTACACTAAGCAACAGTATTTTGGCTATTGTGTTACTTTTGCTAAATTCAGTATCTCCTTTTTAATCTGTAGAAAAATTATCTGTAATGCAGCTGAAAAAGAGCTCTGGCCCTCAAAATATTACATGTCATGAGACTCTGAGCCTGTCCACACTGGCATATAGTTATGGTATATGGTTCCCTGTTTGGCACGGAAAAAAAGACCTTGTCCACTTGTGTTTCTACTTAAAACTATCCATCCTTCCTCTCTAAGAGCTGGCCCATATCTTTCTGGCAGCGTTTGATATGGAAAAAAAGACCTGATTGATTTGTGTTTCTACATAAAATGATCCATCTTTCCCCTTTAAAAGCTGGCCTGTATCTTTATGTTACAATGCTGGGGCATGCAATCCTTTTGCGACGATTCACTGAGATGCAAAACAGCTCTGGTTCTGCCTTTGCAGACAGGTACTTGAGATGAAATAGATTACAGAGAAGATAAGAACCTTTCAAGCACTGGCCGGATTGTACCAAATTTCAAAGTGTGGACAGGCCCTCTGTTGTTGTTGTTTTACTACAGATAGTATGTAGCACGATAGGTAAATCCAGTGTTTAACTTTGGTTTATGAAGTCTGACTCTTGCTAGATTTCTGCACCATACTGCCAGAGATATTTTAGTGCATTTTAAAGCAAAATGTGCTGCTTATAAATTAATCCATAGTGCCTAAGGCACTCTCTGGGTGGTTTACAATTTAATTATGAATTATGTAGGCTACACATTGCAACTACACCCCCCCCCCCCCCCCGCCGCAAGCTGGGTACTCAGTTTACTGACCTTGGAATGATGGAAGGCTGAGTCTACCTCAAGCCGGCTACCTGGGGCTGAACCCGGGTTGTGAGCAGAGTTTTGGCTGCAGTACTGCAGTTTAACCACTGCTCCACAAGACTCTTATAGCCTGTTTTGGCAGCAAACAAATGTTTTGGCATTTGGAAACAAAGATTGAAAGAAGGTTGAAAATTGTGGCTTTTGCTGATTTAGGATGTTCACACAGTTAAAGCATGAGAATTAGCACAATTGTGAGAGATATAAATCGTGAGAGATATAAATGGTGAAGATTGATTTTTAAAGTCTACTCTACAGCTTCTGCAAAATCACAAGAGAAAACTGACTCCCCTGAGAACTATACCAGTTTCTATAAACTATGGCTAAAACCCAGCAGTGTAACAATCATACTGATACATTTTTGAATGATGGACCTTGATTTTCAAGATAATTTATAACCTCATGTCCCACCTCCAAGTTATTTATGCATGGTATTTTACATAATCAAGGGCGACCATGAAGACAGAAAGGCAAAGATACCCAGTTTACAATGGATCCTGTTAGCCTTTCACCATAAATGGGTGGTAATCAGAAGCATTTTGTGTGAGGGATCACAGAATCACAGACAATGTAGTTGGAAGAGTCCCATAGGGTCATCAGGTCTGACCCCCTGCTCAATGCAGGAATCCAAGTTAAAGTATATCTGACAGATGGCTATTTTAAAAAACTCATGAAAACTTTCTGTAAAAAGTACTGTTTGGAAGTAACACCATAAATATAATCAACAGACTACAGAGGAAAAGTTGAATATGTGATAATAACTGGCTGGGAATCAAGCTTTGCCCTTTTGGCGCAAACACCGGACAAGATTTTTTGATATCTTAAGGACAATTGGCCCCTTGCCCTCCTGAAAAAACTATACTCGTACCATTCCACTCATATACAAGTACAAGCATATTACCTTCAACATCATTCTCCTTTGTTTTGGCAGAATCTTCTTGTTTCTTTTGCTTTGCTGCTTGTAGTTCACGTTTTAACTGGCGTGCTTCTTTCCGTAGCTCCTCGCTGCAGAAAACAGTGTTTAGGTAAATCAAGTTTCCTCAGAAAGTAAGTCAGTCAGAAGAAACAGAGACAAAACTAAGATCCAGTACTGTTTCTATTCCATTTTAACATTTGATATCTCGCTCAGTTTCAAACATTTCTAGACAACTAACAAAACAACAACAAACAAAACTTGCAACACAACAGTAAAATAGTAACCAAACACTATAAAATGGAAGTTAAAGCCAACCTCCTAACTGCATATTCTAACAAAAACTTCTGAAACTGCAGTTAGAGTCCTCCATACTGAGGCTTTCTGGCATTCTTTGAAACATTTGAAGTAGTAGGTTCAGACAGGTCTCAGAAGACAACTGTTTTACGTTGCTTGGGGTCAACACTAGAACACTTCCCCATATTGTATATTCTCACGGGAGGGGGCATTTCATAGATTATTCAAAGTAAAAGTAGGGTTGCAACCAAATTAATTCTCTGCTGGTGATGAGTCAGTACTTTCCACTACACTTGAAGGCAGCAGCAGATTAGCTTAGGTGGAGGGCAGGCTTCCTAGCATAGAGCCAAACTACTAACAAAACCTGATCTTCATGACCCCAAAGCAGCCTCTCCGTGTGTGTGTGTGTGTGTGTGTGTGTGTGTGTGTGTGTGTGTGTGTGTGCGCGCGCATGTGTGTGTGTCCGTGCATGCCTGTATATTCCCAGTCCACAACTTCTTCTCATCCACCCCAAATGACATTGGATATAGTCTTTGAGGGTGAAACGATTGTGCCTTCTTGATATAGGTACATTGGGAGAATTATCATGTCAACTCCAAGTTCTTTTACAGAAAAGGATAACAGAGTTTTACGTTAGTAGTACTGCCATCTATGATGTACATGGATAAATGTAGGTTATGTGGAAAAAACAATGACATCATATTCCAGGATTATCAGTCTAGCACTTTTTGCAAGTAACCTCACAGTTTACCAGCAGAGAATTAAAGATCATCACTCAAGATCAAGCAGCCAAGTCTGGGATAATAGATGAATTAAAGGTCATTGACAAAGCTGTGGAGTGAAGCTTGCACAGCACATTCCTGGATTATATCTCAGTGTAGCTATTCTCTCCAAACTTTTGTAATAGTAATTCAGTATCATATTACTAAATAAGAACAAAGTTCACAAAATGTAAGCAAAGGATCCTTGTTCTTTCCGTTTCAATTGAAACAAAAATAGTCCTTTTTTCTTGTAGCTAGGCAATTGGCCTAAAATATCCTTATATGGTATTTGAGCGTATTTTTAATTGTCTGAGAGAAAGAAGCAATTTATTGGCATATAAAAATAAGATTACTGAGGTAAAAACTGTTGGATAGCAATTGAAAATTGCAATTCTGTGCCTACTTCCTCAAGGAGAAAGGCCGTGAAACTCAACTGGAAATTAAAGCCAAGTAAATATCCATGCAACTACACATACATGACTGAAATCAAGCTAAAAAGAGCATTGTTCCAAAGTATTCTGTGCAAACAATACAGCCAGAATTAAATACTTTTAAATCTTTTAGGAATGTCCTTAAAACCATCTTGCAAAAATGAAAACTTTTCAGCAGTGGTTGGGTCATGCTCACTGTGGGTTTTTTTTTCCTAACCTTTTGGGGAATCTTCTCTAAAATTATTTAAATAGGCGATTGATGTTGTCCTGAAATAGAAAAACAACACTATACAACCATAGTAGAGCTGCTGGCATACTCTCCACACACTTGGGTTTTATGATAAAATAATCTAAATGTTATGTATTAACCACTTCAGCACTTTAAGAAGATGAACATTGCTGAAGAAAAGGTAGAGACCAAAACAATGCTGAAGAGGTAGAGATCCTGCCCCTCCTCTGTATGACAGCCTTTCAAGTATTTGAAAAGTACTACTCGTATCATATCTTCCCCTCAGTCCTCTTTTCTCAAGGCTAAACATGCCCAATTCTTTCAGCCTTTCCTCATAAGGCTTGGTTTCCAGTCCCCTGATCATCCTTGTTGACCTCCTCTGAACTTGTTCCAGTTTGTTGGCATTCTTCTTGAAGTGTGGTGTCCAGAACTGGACACAGTACTCAAGGTGAGGTTTAACCAGTGCCAAACTAGTACTTCACAGGATTTGGAGACTATACTTCTGTTAATGCAGGCTAAAAGAGCACTTGCCTTTTTTGTAGCCACATCACACTGTTGACTCATATTCAGCTTGTGATCTACAAAGATCCTTCTCGCTCATAGTATTGCTGAGCCAGGTATCCTGCATCTTGTAACTGTGTGTTTGGTTTCTTTTTCCTAGGTGCATTACTTTGCATTTATCTCTGTTGAATTTAATTCTGTTGTTTTCAGCCCAGTGCTCAAGATTATCTAGATCATTTTGAATTTTGCTTCTGTCTACCAGGGTGTTAGCTATTCCACCCAATTTTGTGTCATCTGCAAATTTGATTAGCGTTCCCTGTATCCCCTGATCCAGATCATTAATAACAATATTGAAGAGCACTGGGCCCAGGACTGAGCCTTGGGGTACCCCACTTGTTACCTCCTCCCAGTTAGAGAAGGAGCCATTAATCATCACCTTCTGAGTGATTCTGTAGCCAACTGTGTATCCACCTGACAGTTGTTCTAAACAGCCCACACCTAGTTAACTTGCTAATCAGAATATCACAGGACATTTTGTCAAAAGCATGTCCACAGCAGTTTGGGTATATGGTCAAGAAAGGCACCCAAAGTCTCTATTTAATGTTATATGACAATTTCTTTGAAGATAACAAGAGGTTTAGTAGATTTGTACTGCTTCCTTTGTTGGGCCTGAGATGACTATGGGGGAGTCCTGGAGAACCCAAACAGTGAATGCTGTCTAGAATGTGAGGAAGAAAATGGGCACTTCCATTATGATTTACATTTCTTGTAAGCTTGGAGATGGGTCACAATTCCCATTTTCTTAGCTGCAGCCCTTGGCTTGCAGAAGTGACCCATTGATTGTTGCTCTTTGTTGATCTCTTTCTCTGTCAAATGTGAGATCTTCTATTATATGTGTTATTTCACATCTGCCTAGTATGAAGCTACAAATGAAGAAAATGTGCCACAGCAAATCATCTTGTCACATGAGGGTCTTCCTTCTAAAAACTGCAGCAACCTTTCTGAGATTTTCAGAAAGATGCTGTATGAACGCATTCATTTTAACCCCATAAAAATGGCTGCTATGCTGCCTAGATAGTTACTTCTGCAAATGGCTAAGGTGGCTGAGGACAAAAACACCAAACTATCATATCTAGTTTGTGACCTTCCTTATCAGCAGAAGCAGAATACTGTTTTTGCTTACACTTGGTTTGAGTTGTTTCCACAATGATGGAATTTGGAATAGAATGTCTGAAGAGAAAGCCACATCACCCTATAACCTATACAAGTTCTCAGTATGGAGGGGTAAATGAAGGCTTTGCACAAGATTGTTGCACTAAGTGAGACAATGTTGGAAGTCATGTAATCATTACTAGCACCTAAACATAGGGTCAGCAACAGGAAGAGGTAGACTCTTCATTTCAATGCCAAGTGGTTTTGCCATCCTCCTAATATATATGTAAGATCTCAAGTCCCCGAGGGGGAGACCTGTGTCTGGTCACAAATGAGCAGATAAAGAGATGAAACTGATGGAAAAAGTGAAGCTGAAACAGAAAAGTCCAAATCCGAGTCACCTCCAAATGACTGTTAAATCATTGGTTAACTGGTAAATGGGTTAGGACTGAAGGGTGTCATTTACTGAGGACAGGTCGAGAATCAAAGTAATTGGTTGAGAAAACATTGATGTCAATATGGTATCACTTCATTTCAGTACTATGCATATACAGTGTAATTGAACTGTGGGAACAGGTAAGGCAGATCCCTGTGAACTAGGTAGTAAAGTAAGCAGGCAAAGTTGGAATTAATCACTAAAATGCTGACTGAGGAACAATGGAATATTGGGGGAGATATTGCACTGATAGAGGAGGAGCTTTCAGTACTTGAGCAGAGACCAAAGTGCATGGATGATGTGGTCATAACTGAGATTACTTCAGCTAAGTATGAAGCTAAGTTGACAAGAGATACAATAGTTGTGGTGGTCAGATCTGGTAGACAGGTAATCCCAACATCAGGCAGAACACTAGTCACAAGAGGAGCATTAGTCTTGAAAGATGCTGTGCCACATGTATCCCGGAAAACTCCCAACAAATGAAACAAATCACAAGAAGAATCAGTATAAGGAGGGCATTTTCATTTACAATTAGGACAAAACTCACTAGGCTACAGTATAATAAACAGAGCTTTTTCCTTTCAGAGTCTAAATTTCATGGCAGTCTGTGCAAGAGAAAGTGGTCTCTTGGGTAATCTCATTCTGAACTGTATAGAGACTTGTAAGCCCAAAGGCTATGAGTATTTTATCAGAAAAAGAAAGATAGTAGTGAGAAGTAGAGTAGTTAGATTTCCTCCCAAGTGCTTTGGCTCTGAAAAAGTTATAAATATCTTTATGTCATGTTGCCAAGGTACAATATGACATTCCTAAGTTCTTCCCCACAAAACAAGGACAGTGAAATTGGATTTCAATCTATCTCAACAACCTGTGCCTGGACCCATCCTCAGACAGGTTTCTTTGTTTAGTTTTTCTCCATTTTAGTACCACACCTCTAACATTGCTGAAAAAAACTGGCCATGTGTCTTCCTTCTTGGCATGCCACATGATTTGCCCTTCCATGGCAGGGCAAAGTTATGGGTCGGAGGAAAGCACAAAACACTTCTTTCTCCTTATTTCTCTGTAGGAGTATATGGAAATTTACTAGGATTCCTCCCTCCTTCTCTTTCCTAGTATTCAACACATAGCAAGGCCAAACCTGTTATATGCTACCTCCCAAGGAGATTCTATTTCACCATGAAAATTGAGCAATGAAATCTGCTTATGCCAGAAGATGGAATATTTACTTATTCCTTAATATAATAACTTGCCTAAATAAATTAGGATACTAATATTTCCCCTTCCACTGTTGAGCAAGTTCCATAAACAAACAATTTATAACCAATTTGTTTTTACACCTTCTAAATATATGTGAAAAATAATTTGTTGGTATTTTGTAAATAGATGGTTTTGTAGCCACTGGAAAACATCTCTCACTTGTACCAGAACTCTTATTCAACAGCTGTGATGATGATCAACAGTGATGAACCATGGAATGGATCCCCTAATCATACAATTCATAATTTGTCATTCTACTTGCACAGACTAGAAATGTGCACAAACCAGAAATTTACAAAAGTAAATTTGCCTTTGCATTACATGGGCTAAACAAAACAAAATGAAGCAACAGAACACAACACACATTATAGGGACCAGCCTCATTTCTCTTTCTTAAGATCCCACATGGAGGCTCCCACCTCCTTTAGTCCTGAAAGGGAGACAAGAAAATTTAGGAAAACAAGTGATTGTGAAATGTTTACACCATCCTTGGTCATGCACAGTGGTTCTGTTTTAAATTAGGACTTGCATTTACATATAAGCAAAAAAGGAGGAATGACTCAGTTGCATACTAAGTACTTCATGTATTCTGTAGATTCATCCTCAGATCAGTGTTCCAGGTTTTAAACAAGGGTGCATTATTCCATGCTTCCCTAGGCCTACAATTATCTCTCTTCAGCAGTTGTGCAAAAGTTGTAAGCTCATTTTCAGAAAAACAAATGATAAACAACACTCAGACCTCTGGAATCTTTAATGGTCCTCTGTTGCACAATGACGACTAACTTGGGTCCATATAAGGAGAAAGATGAGGTACAAATATTTTAAATAAATAAATAAATAAAATAAATAACTCAGTGACTATGAAAGGAGCACAAAATAATTTTTTATTTCATATTAAGTTGGTGACAAGCATTCTACCAACTACAGCAGCACTGAGCAGTATGTACCAAGAAACGGGCATTGCAGTGATCCATATTGGGATCATACTTAACTCAGTATCTCACACTGAAGAAAACAGGCATAGGAAAAAAATGTATGCTAAAGATGTCACATGCAGTTCAAGAATTAACGGCTGAAATGCTGTTGCACAGCTACACAGGTGAAGAGGAAATGGCAAAACATTCACTTGCTTCCAGCTAACCATTAAAGAGTTGCCACTACAATTCCTGGGAGCTCACATGCCAGCTAGCTTAGTGTGCATTCAAGAATCATAGGGTGACTCTTCAATTGCAACCTGGAAGCAAATGAATGTTAACACCATTTGCCTTCTGCCTGTGTAAAAAAGCAACAGGATTTCAGTCAATATATTCTAAGTGTTAAAAAAAAGTGGTGAAGTAAGACTTGCAATTGCAAGCCATCTCGTGGTATCCACTGCTACACAATGTTTGTAACAGCCAGGACCATGACTAGGAGAGCTATTTTCTTTAAACAGTTTTCCTCATGGGATTGTTGTGACTCACTGCATTATTTGAAACACAACAGAATATAACCTTTACCTATCTAGATGAATATGTGTACATTATATTGGTGCACCTGAAATATCTCACACTATATATTTGATGATTCACTTTGTTCAGCACGCTGGGCAGAAAAAACAATACTCTTCAGGTTCAGATTGCTCTGCCTAAGTGCCTGGGACAGCACAAGTGTCAAGAGAGGCAGAACAATCCTTGAGGCAATCTAAGCATAAGGGCTGTGACAAGAAAAAGGCACAAAACACTCCATAAATGGAAACTGATTCTAGAATACAGGAGTCTGTGAGACACGGAGCAAGACCAGAAACCCATGAATTAGACTGGTATGACCCCACACCAGAACCATTTCCCTGCATCCATTTTTTAAATGGCAGGAGTGCAGTTATGAGCTACCTGCATATTCAGTGTCCACTGTACTTAAAATAAACTTGGCAGTAGAGCTATAAATGGGATTGGCCCAGGCGAGCAGGGGCAGGAAACCTCTCCGGGACCCAATCCTCCCTACATTCATAGTTTCCATCTATATCACCTCTACCAGCTGCACACGGACAGAACATCTTACTCAACAGGTCTCGTCTCTGACTAGTTTAGATTCATTTGGCAGGAAGATGAGTTACTTACAACCTGGAACAAGGCCAAGCCGTTGATCTTTGTCAAGTACTTAATATTTATTTTTTGCTTTTCATCATTAAGTGCTTTACAAATATTAACTAAGCCTCGGAACAACCCTTGGAGGCAGGCATTATTCATACTGAAATTAGGAAACTGATGTAGTAAAAAAAAAAGCTAGGTTACTTCTGCAAACATCACTTGTGAGACTAGTTTTAAAACTGTTACTTTTCCCTTGAAATTTTATAGGTTTTTGTCTCAGTTCTTTATTTATTAGTTTTATTTATATGCCGCATTTCTCCCAACAAGGGACCCAAAGCGGCTCACAACATTAAAATTCACACAATTAAAAACATAATAAGTTAAATATTAAAAGACAAATTAAACAAGAGGAACTTGGTAGTTGGAATCTACTAAGGACCGCCCAATCAAAGAGAGGAAGCGGACGAAACTTTTGAAAAACAAATTGCAGGGTTTTCAAAGAGACGCAATTTCAATTATCCAGATATATGTTGGGAGGCAAATTCTGCCAAGTATGGCCCTTCCAAGAAATCCCTGGCTTGTCTGGCTGATAATTTTCTCCTACAAAAAGTGGAGAAAGAAATGAGAGGATTTGCTATCCTTGACTTGATTCTGACCAACAGAGATGACTTGGTGGGGGAAGTGGCAGTAAGGGGAACTCTAGGCGAGAGTGACCATGTCCTTCTAGAATTCTTGATTTCAAAGGAAACGAAAGCAGAGTGTAGCCGCACACTTCTGCTGGATTTTAAAAAAGCCAATTTTAATAATCTCAGAACAAGGATAAGTAAGGTCCCATGGCAGGAGATCGTAACAAGAAAAGGAGCTCAAGAAGGGTGGGAGCTTCTTTAAAAAAAAAAAAAAAAAAAACTAAAGGCACAACTACAAACAATTCCAAAAAGAAAAAAAGGGGGGAGGTGGCAAAAAAAGGCCAGTGTGGCTTCACAAAAAGCTCAGGGAGGACCTAAAAACAAAAAAGACATGTACAGGAAGTGGAAAGAAGACCCTGATAGACAGAGGGAATGCTGTACACGGAGTATGTCTTGACTTCAGCAAAACTTTTGACAAAGTGCCCCATGATCTCCTGATTAGCAAGCTAACTAGGTGTGGGCTGGATAGATCAAGTGTCAGGTGGATACACAATTGGCTACAGAATCGTACTCAGAGGGTGATGATTAACGGGTCCTTCTCTAATTGGGAGGAGGTAACAAGTGGGGTACCCCAAGGCTCAGTTCTGGGCCCGGTGCTCTTCAATATTTTTATTAATGACTTGGATGAGGGAGTGCAGGGAATGCTTGTCAAATTTGCAGATGATACCAAATTGGGCGGAATAGCTAATACCCTAGAAGACAGAAACAAAATTCAAAATTACCTGGATATGATGGAGCACTGGGCCGAAAGCAACAGAATTAAATTAAACAGGGATAAGTGTAAAGTACTGCACCTCGGAAAAAGAAACTAATTGCACAGTTACATGATGGGGAATATCTGGCTCAGCAAAACTACGAGCGAGAAGGATCTTGGAAACGTTGTAGATCACAAGCTAAATATGAGCCAACAGTGTGATGTGGCTACACAAAAGGCAAATGCTATTTTAGGCTGCATTAATAGAAGTATAGTTTCCAAATCCTGCGAGGTGCTAGTCCCCCTCTATTCACCACTGGTTAGGCCTCACCTTGAGTATTGTGTCCAGTTCTGGACACCACACTTCAAGAAGGATGCTAACAAATTGGAACAAGTTCAGAGGATCATTCACAAGGATGATCAGGGGGCTGGAAACCAAGCCTTATGAGGAAAGGCTGAAAGAATTGGGCATGTTTAGCCTTGAAAAAAGAAGACTGAGGAGCGATATGATAGCACTTTTCAAATATTTGAAAGGCTGTCATACATAGGAGGGGCAAGATCTGTTCTCAATCATCCCAGAGTGCAGGACATGCAACAATGGGCTCAAGTTAAAGGAAGCCAGATTTCGGTTGAATATCAGGAAAAACTTCCTAACTGTTAGAGCAGTACGACAGTGGAACCAATTACCTTGGGAGATGGTGAGTGCTCCAACACGGAGACATTCAAGAAAAACTTGGATAATCACCTGGCAGATCTGCTTTGATTGTATTCCTGCATTGAGCAGGGGGTTGGACTTGATGGCCTTTTAAGCCCCTTCCAACTTCACTTTTCTATGATTCTATGATTCTAAGTTCTTCAGTCTAAGGAACAGCTGTCTTAAAAATGTTCTTGCCTACTTGGTGGAACAGGAGCTCCTTGTTTTGCCTTGGTTTACCTGAGCCACTGTAACTGATGGAAGGACGAACTGCCTCTGTTTGCTTATAAAGCAGTCTTTATGAAAGTATGCAATATGAGAAACATAGTTGAACTTCAGACACTATCTACTGACTGACAAGTTTCATTCTCCACTGAAGAGAAAAATTACCTGTATTTACACCACACTCCCCCCCCTTAAAATATAGAAGAAAGGGGGGAAAAAAAACTCAAGTAAAACTGAGACTGAAAAGCTGCCAAGGCTTCTCTCTCCAGGGCTGAGGTGTCTTGGAAAATAATTTTACCTTTCTGCATCAGAGTTTTCCTCATTTGTAAATAAAGACGGTTGCTGTCTGGTTTAGTTAATATTAGTACACTCAAGATGTAAAAACACTTTTTAGTATTAATAGCACAGGGTGGATCAGCCATTAGACACTGTAGGTGACATGTTCTACTTTGGAGGCTGAAGTCACTTCCACTATGGATAAAACCTTCCTTGTTAGGATCTTCAGCTCACAAGAACCAAGTGATTCAAAAGGAGATTTCATCAACTGAGCAAGGAACAACATATTAATATCCCATGACATGCTGGACGTGTACTTGTGGGAGACATAACCAGTTTTCATGAACACTCAGTTCACACACACACACAGGCACGCACACACACACACATGCACACACACAGACACACCACACATTGTGGCATTATTGCATCCTAGTGCCATAGCAATACACATGGTGCTTTTTCTATTGCAGCACATGCCAAGTATGCCATGTTAAAAACACACAGAACAGCAGGATTTGCTGATAAGACTGGATAAAGTCTTTCTGTATCAAGGTCAAATACTGTAAATAATTTGCGTATGTGCCCAGTGATTTCTTAAATTGCACAATTTGCCATCCACATCTGAAATCCACATATATCTTACTCAATGTAGCTAGCAAGCCTTAAACTTGCTAATTTGTCTTTAGTCATACTGAACATAGGATGATTTCCTTGTACGTATCATGTCCATCTAGCCCAGCACTTGTTGGACTGGCAGAGGTCCTTCATACTTCCTCCCACAACTAAAGGTGTCAGGGATCTCCTGTGTGCAAAATATGCCTTCTACCACTGATCTATTCTGACCAAGTAGACCTTATATACCTAATCTCTTGTTACAGATCCTGCTTCATCTTTTAATTTAAAGTTCTTGAAGTAATTTCCAAATATTTTCAAATCCTGTAGTCACAGTCCTGAACAAAGAATTTTTATCTACCCTGAAAATTAGTGGAAAGCTTTCACCCATACTGCATTGACAGAATCAATGAAAGTGGTTTTGTGATGATATAAAGAGGATGTTGTTTTTTCTTTTTGTTTCAAGATACCACTTTCACCATTTTGGGGCCATTTTACCGATGTGATGGGGCTAGTCCTTTCCTCCCCTTTACAGGACATCTCCTGAGTACAGAACTGCACAAAGAAAACTCATACTAAACACAGAAGGCTGTCTTATACTGCGTCTACCTAGTCCAATAATGTTCTGACTGGGAGCAGTTTTCCAGGAACTCAGGCAACCTAACCTTGCCTCTTCAGGATGTTGGACCACAGGCTGTGCTTTCTCATACATGAGCTCTTCCCATTGGATGTCACCAAGATCTGGGACCTTCTGCATGTAAAGTATGGGCTTTACGACTAAACAAAGGCCCCTTCACTTGTGCTTTACAACTGTGTGCATCAGGTAGAACAGAAGAGACAAATGATAAACTGACTTGATTAGGTACTGATTTGCAATAGAAGAGGAAGCTAACAGCTAGAGCTGCCAGCTGTGGTAACTGGCTTGATGTGAAAGTAAGTTGGTTGTGTCAGGGTTCCTTTTCCCACACTAAGATAATCTCTGTCCAGGAGCCAACACGATACACATATAAGCCAGAACCCTGCTGAGGTTAGTGTAAGGTTTGTGTAATTTGCTGTGTCTAACTGACGAGGTGCTCGGCGTGTCTTGATCATGTGTCTGGCCATGAGCCTGACTGTGCAACTGAGATGTGACCTGACATTTTGTCAATTAGTCACAATCAGCTGTGGGAAGTAATGAAAACCTTACACAAACACCAGCAGAATTCTGGCCACAATGTCACTTCTGAATGTGACATCATTTTATTCTGCTATGGACTGAAAAGACTTCATGTACTCAACACCCATCTAACAGAAAGTGCCAATTAGTCACCCTCCACAGGTGAATAAGTCTTCCTTTCAGGCCAGCACCTGATTTGATCCAAGTTACAAGTAGCCCTATGACACGTAAGTCAGGGCCAGAGAGAAGACTGGCAAAATCTCTGAAGAAGGAAATACAGTATAAGGTATACAAACATAAAGGCTGTCTTCCCTCTCACCGCACTGTACACATCCAAAGAAAGATGAGGCCTGGGGATGATGTTCCAATAATGTCTTTCCTACCCAACTCTGGAAAAGTAATTCAAATTCCTAGGTGCCAGCATCACTGCTTTTTTTGTTTTGTATTTAGGCACTTGAGCGTCTAAGAATTTTTAAAGCCATGGTTATTACTTCCCATTCTGTTATTTACATCCTAATCAGTTGTTCTTACTTGCTGCTACTGCACAATGAATAGAGGTTTTTCACCAAGTTTACAATGAGGCTTAAGCTCTTTTGTCAATAATGTTTGTCTAGAGCTTTGCGGGGGAGGGGGGGAAAAGCATGAATTGTCAGAATGGCAGTACTTTGTTTTTCAGGAACCTGGCATCTGTAAAACCCTTCCAGAGGATAGAAACAGCGGACAGAAAGAATACTCTTGTGGCTGTGAGGTCCACTACTATAAATCAGAAAGCCTGGTTCTTCTCCTGTTTGTGTTGCATAGTTCCATGTGTACTTCATTTTCAAGTAGTGCATGGAGAAAGCCTATTTTCAGAGATCCTATAACCAGGATCTTAAGCCAGCCACTTCTGTTCAATCTGGTTGTTCAACAGCTAAAATTATTATGGGAACACTTTCCTGCATAACCAAGGCAGTTAAAATTTGTCAGCCTGAATACTTATCTATTATCACCACAGAGTTGCTATTATGATTGCAGTATGTTTACCCATGTGTGTAGTCATTTATTTAAATAATGTCTATTCACATTTCTTGAAAACAGCATCCAAGGCAGCTAGCAACAGAAATAAAAATCAATTAAGGCAGCAATCATGTGCATACCTACTACCAGAGATGAAGTCCAGTTATAAACATAAAACTGTTCTGTAAGCACTCCTAGTTGAAATCAACATTAAATCTAGTTAACAAATACAATCAAGTAAAACAGCAGTACTTGACTGAGGTACTAAAGGTAGAGACTAGAACATAAACTAGAGATACACCAACATGAACATGTACCTAAGAATCCTAATATATTTTTGACAGGTACACCCAACTTTTGGAGTCTGTGCTCTGCTGTTGAGAGAAACCAAAGCAAGGTTGCTGTTAGCTAGAAGGAAGCACACATTACATCGAGGAAAAATCCAAGCGGGGCTTGCCCGTATTGATCTTATATGTTCAGAGGATGTTCAGGGGATGCATCATAGTATGTATGAAAGTAATTTATGAAGCCAAATTACTAAGCCCCCAGATAAATTGAGATGGAAGAAAAATGTATCTGAGATATAGAGACCTGCTAATTACAGGATGATGTTGATTACAATGATGATGATGATGATTTAATAATAATACAGATAATCTAACAGGTGATCGAGGCTACCATTTGGCCCCACAGGTGGTGACGAACAAATTACTTGACAAAATTGCATCTTGGGATATAGTCTGAGAGTGACAGTTCCAACTGCCAATGTGTGTGATGAATAATAGTTTTAGCCCTACAGTCTATTTCTCCACTGCCACAGATGTTAAAAACTGTAATTCAGCTACTCCAAAGGTTTGATTAAGTAATTCAGGCTAGCAGTGACAAAACTCCTATTCTTAATACATAAGTATTTTACACTGCAGCAATTTTGATGTGCTGTGATACAGCCTGATCCACTTCTTCTCCACTTTTTCTCATCACTTCTGCTGATTCAGATTTCATCTAAATGTGCACTTTTAGGAACAACTCATCCTCATATAATGATTTGTAACTTGTTTACAAAAGTCTAGTTGATGTTGAGAGTAAGATGTTCCATGAACTTTTGGTTACTACACTGAAAAATTAATTCCAGACTAAGATTATCAGATGTTCCACAGTTTTCTTTTTAAAACAATCTAGTGCACTGTATCAGTCTGGGTGGGGTGATTTCTGGAGGACAGTCTACTAAAGAAAAGCAGGATAATGAGTGGTGTGTGGCTCCGGAGTGGGGTGAGACTCAGGAAGATATACTGTAACAGGAGAGGCATCTGGAGAGGTGGGAAGAGATGTCAAGAGGAGATAGAGGAGCTTGGGAAAACTCAATGTATCAGATGGAGGAGAGGGAAGGGACTGAGGACTGAATTAAAGAGCCGAAGTCACCCTAGAAGGAGCCACCCAAAGAAGCTCTACATGCCATGGTTGTCCACTGGCCACAAGACATTCTGCCTACTGTCACTGCAACAACCCTCCAGTGACCTGACTCTCCAACCCCTACACCAGCTGAAGTGCCTGTGCCAAGTGAAGGCTGCTTTTTGAACTGTTCAAAGGCAGGATCCTGGGCAACACATTTGGGGCTCTGGCTGACAACCACAATAGTAGAGGCAGGGAAGGTAAAGTTAACTGCTTCCCAAGACAAACATAAAGAGGGGTAGACTATGAGACATTGGGTATCAGAAAAGCTATCTGATCCTATTAAGGTTATGTTGCAAATCCTAACATTGTTAGAATAAAAGATTTTGTTGTAACACATTTGACTGTTATGCCTGGACATATTGGGCCATTTGAGACTCCATTGCTCATGGAAGACCAGAGGGCCATACAAATAGGGAAATCCAGAAGACAAATAAGTGTGTACAGTAAGACCACGGCATCCGCAGGGAACCGGTTCCAAGCCCCCACTGTGGATGGTGAAAAGTGGGGAAGTATAGAATGCTATGCATCTGGCTCCCTCTAGTGGCCAGTTCTTGTAAATTACACCCCTGGAAATACGTATACCGTATTTTTCTGTTTATAAGATGTCCCCGTTTATAAGATGCCCCCCCCCTTTTCTAACCCTAAATTAAGAAACCTTAGCTTTGAGTATTCAGCCTCTGGGCTCAGAACGCTCGGACATTAGGAGTCCCTGCTGCATCTGAGCCTACAGGCTCCACCTCCAACGAGGTGTGTTCCAGTTGGTTTGTACAGCATCAGTTGACATCAGTTCCATAAGGCTTGTGGCTGGAGGAAGCTAAGTCTCCTGACTGTAGAAAGCTAAGCCTCGTGATTGAAGGAAGCCTGTTTACAGAGGCCAGGTAAGGGCCGTTTTGTTCTCTCCGTGTTCTCAGCTTACTTCCGTGTAAAAGATGCCCCTCAATGTTTAGTGTAATGATTTTAGGAAAAAGTAGTGTCTTATACATGGAAAAATATGGTAAATATGTATTTCTGAGGTTTTTTATTTAGAATCAATGGATACTGATTCTGTGGATAGGTGCAGCAGTCCTATTGTACTAGATAAAATCAAGTAAGTGAACAATTCACAAAAGTTCTTACCATATTTAAAACAAATAAGTTCCCTAAGTTCAGGTATACTGTACAACAGAATGCTTTTGACCACCTCCTCTGATACAAGAAAGAGAAGAGGCTTGCCCATGAATCCTGATCTTTCTGAACCCAGCCACATTATTTCAGTAACACATTGAGCACTTCTACCATATTGCCAACAGCAAAAAACAAGAACAGCCAGGTCAGATCAAATAAAAAAACCTATCACACAATAGTCAACTAGATGCTAATAAGGAAGAGCGCTATCAGGAATGGGACAGGAGGCTGTGAGATATGATTGACTGGGGGCCGATTTGACAGTTCAGTCTCTTTTTGATTCCATTCCATTTGGTCCGTTTAGTTAAGGAGCTAGTTTAACTGGGACATAACTACTTTATTTGGACATATTCCTAACTATGGGTTAAGATTACTGGAATAAATTGCAGTGAGCCTCACGCTTGCTAACTTTCACCTCTCTTCCACCACAAATGTTTGGAGCTTTTGCTTTTGCTTCAGACTAACTATAAGTAAACATTAAGCCTGAATCAGGACAGACTGTGACTACTTTTATTTATGGCTAGTTGAAACAAACCGACTTCTAACCATGATTTATGAAATTTGTTTTCTTCACGGTTAAGACAATTAAGTGTTTGGAATAATTAATTGTGCTTAACAGAAGAAAAAGGCAAATGCAAAACCTTTTTGTCTCTTCCTTACACAAGAAACAGAGTGGGGAGGGGTGAATGAACAAAAGTCAGAGGCCTGTGCACATAACGATAAATAATTTTTAGTGTTACATATGTGCCAATGTGTACTAATTTTCATCTTAGGATCAGGATTCTCTTGGATGCCTTTCTCCTGAAACATATCTTGAACCCTGGTTTCCTTACAATCACATTTTGACATGTTTCTGCTAAAACGCTGGTTCAATAAAAGTATCTCTAAATGCATTTTTCATCAATTGGTGCGACTGTCTCAAATCATATTGTTTTATGTTTGACTTCCAATCTTTTAAAAATGCATTAAATATTTTTTCAAAGTGACAGTTATTATTTTATCTACGTAGACTTTAACTATGATCACTGTTTATTCATTTGAAACAGCATTGAAACTGGTCTCTTTGGGGGCTCTTGGTGGATTTTTCTGACTTATTTTCTGCAGAGGACAGCCCCATACCTCCAACATAGCACTGCAAATGGTTTTATAAAACTCTCAGTCCAGAATCACACAAGCAATTCTACCCTCTGGATGCTGGCTGTCATGGTCCCCTACATCCATGTCATGTATGGCAAACAGAAGAGGAAAATAACTTGTGTGACTGCCTTCATGCACATGTTTCTCTCCAATATGATCTGGACTTCTAAGTTGCGAAAGTGGCTTGCTGGGAGCCATGGCTATTGTTGGCAGGACATAAACCCAAGATCATACTAGATGAAGAGACAATTATGCAGTTCATTCTCCAGACTCTAGCCCAAACAATATTTTGTGCCACTAAAAGTGACCTTTTTTTACTTCCAAAAAACTAAGTAGATACATACAGTATATAATAAATAAATGAGCACACTGTAAAACAACAGAATATATTAATTCAATTAACAGTAGAATATAAGCCCTTTAGAATAAACAGCTTCTCTTTGGAACAGGAAGCACTTGCCATTAAGCCTTGCCTGCTGTGTTTCTCAACATCTGACAAAAATTTACAACAGATGGAAGTGATTCTACACTGAACAGCACACCCTTCATGTTCTCTCGTCTGCTGACTTAATTACAAACATACTGTATCTGCTGAAACAATAGCCTTGGAAACGGTAGATGGGTCAGCCTTTTTGTGGCCCTGGAATAATGAAAAAGACACTAGATTTTCACTACTGCCATGAACATCTTGGCCGAACAAACTACATTACAGTTGTGTGCTAGATATTCCACGCTCCATGACACTGAAAGGGGCAAGACATCCATCTTAATTCTGCTTTTCCAGCTCAAAGTCTTGCTGTGGTACTTTTAACTCCCTTGCCCTCCAAATGACAAGCCTCTGATGAGTGGTCAAGGGCCTACTACATCACAGTCCAAAAGAAGAGAATGCAGGCCATACTGCAGCTGTGAAGAATTTGCACAACACTTTACAGGCAAAATCCCTCGGATTCGCTCTGACTTGAATGCTGTAGTCGATACAAGTCCTGTGAATGTAACTATGACTTCTGCTTGCTCTGTGTTGATGGATGAGTTTCAGTTTCTGCAGCCTGAGGATGTGGACCGGATCTTTTGAGAGGTGAAGGTTACCACATGTCTGCTGGACCCTTGCCCTTCCTGGCTTATAAAAGCTGCCAGAAAGGGACTGGTCAAGTGAGTAGGAGGAGTGGTGAATGCCTCCTTGCAAAAGTAGGACCCCAGCATGCTTAAAGAAGGTAATAGTAAGACCACTGTTGAAAAAGCCCTCCTTGGATCTCACATTACTGAATAATTTATAGTTCAGTTGCTAATATTCCATTCTTGGGCAAGGTACTAGAGTGGATCATAATTTCTCCACTCCAGTGGTTCCTGGATGAGATAGATTATCTAGATCCATTTCAACCTGGCTTCAGGCCTGGTTATGGGATGGAGACTACTTTGGTTGCCTTGGTGGATGACCTTTACCAGGAACTGGACAGGGGGAGTGGGCCCCCTGGAAACAGATCAAGGAATATGGATGCAGCCTGTACTGGATAGGGTTATACTCCCTCTGGAAACACAAGTGTGTGGCTTGGGGGTGCTCCTTGATTCGTCTCTGAGCCTGGTTGCCCAGGTTCCCGCAATGGCCAGAAGTGCATTTGCACAATTAAAACTAGTGCATCAGCTGCACCCATTCCTGGAGAGGTCTGATCTGACCAGGGTTACATCCCAGCTGGATTGCTGAAAAATGCTCTACATGGGGCTTCCTCTGAAAAGGGTTTGGAAACTTCAGTGGATTCAAAATGCAGCAGCCAGATTGCTAACTGTGGCTGGTCACAGGGATCACATAATTCCCCCCCCCCCCCCATTACAGCAGCTCCACTGGCTGCCAATCTATTTCTGGCCACAATTCAAAGTGCTGGTTCTAGCATGTCTCCCTTTATGAGCCTGCTTGGGTGTTAAGATCATCAGGAGAGACCTTCCTCTTCATTCTTCCACCTTCAAAGGCGTGATTGGTGGGGGTATGGGAGAGGGCCTTCTCTATTGCTGCTCCCAGACTTTGGAACTCCCTCCCACAGAAGGCCAGGCTTGGCCCCATCTTTGCTGTCCTACCGCAAGGAAAGACCTTTCTTTTCAGACAGGCTTTCCCTTAGTGACTGGCTGCCTGAGTGGAGTTTTTAAGGACAAAGGCAGTGTAAAAATAAGTAAATAAGTAAATCAATCAATCAATCAATCAATCAGGATGGCCAAGAATGTTGTTTCAGTTTGTGTTTCATCAAAATTTACCAAAATTCACAAAACTGACAGTTTTGCAGGTTAAAGGAAAGTTCAAGTTGAGCAAACATAGCTTGTAGAAAGTCAGGACAGGAGTAAACGTTACATGTGTATGAAGCCTTAACCTCTCTCTCCTCCAATTAAAAGAAAAATAATGCTTTCATATTCTTCAATCAAACTATCGTGATGATACGATCATAATATTTGGTCTGGTCACAGAAAACAACATTCAAATCCCATCTGAACTACAAAGTTCACTGGGCGATCTTGATCTAGTCACGACTTCTCAGCCTACCATACCTCATTAGACTGCTGGGATTATCAAATGAGAGAACCCAAACCTCCATGGAAAAAGGCAAGATGAAGTATGCTATGAAAAAGACAAATACGACCACGGACTTCAGATCTGATAGTTAAGTTATGATTTGTTTCAACATTGACACAACAAATTCTGTAAACCCTCTCCCATTAAACTTAATTACAGGGTTTGCTGAATCTATTTTGCATCTGTTTGATATTCACTCAAGAACTCGGAATATCTTTCATACCCATTCTGCTTGTTCTTGCTGCAGCAACTGATACTTTAAATACAACAGGAATGTTTCCAGTTAAAACAACTGGGCACATTTTCTATAAGTACTCAAAGCTGCAGTTACTTAAAAGAAGTGATATTTTGGAAGTGTATGTGCCTCAATATTATCTATTACGAAGCTGCATTACAAGACAGTTTTTATTGCAGGTTTTTTTTGGGTTTTATTTTCTTTTGGCTAGGACACACAAATACCACAACTGAATTTTGCAAGACTGGTGGCTATCCAAAAAAATTAACAAACAGATTGCATCACAGAATATTTTACTGTGGAATATGTGAATAGATTCTCTCCCCATTTAGACCATCTCCTCTAGGAATAACTACAACACTCTTATGTGGCAATCTCCTCCCACTGCTCAGCTCCAAAGAAAGAAAGAAAGTAGGGCTTGGGTTGCTCGTTACAAGCCATCACTGCAAACATAGAGTCTGGGATTGTGGAATCCTGAGTGAGGGTTCTTCATCTCTAGATTAGCTAAGCATGTAACCATAACTGTTCTTATAGTGAGATACAAATTATTCCACTTAGCACCAGGCAACATCACTTCCAAGCTAGCTAGTATGTCTTCTGAGATGACACAGGCAAAATGGCAACTTTTTATGCAAGTGGCCTGCTCCCACATAAATATACTAATGGGACTTCCTGTTTAATAGAAGCTTAACAGGATATTGGCCATGGTTCCAGAGTTGCATATTAGTTCATTCACTGAAGAGGTTGACGAAGCTGTATAGTCCAAGGATGCGCCCAGAAGAAGGAAATGGTAAACCATTTCTGAGTAGTCTTTACCTAGAAAACCTTGAAAAGGGTTGCCATAAGTCAGAATTGAATTGATGGCACACAATTATTAATATGCTTAGCAGTTTGCACACACACTAATGCCTATGATAGTTACCTGTGGCCTAAAATGGGGGAGGGAGGAATAAAATCTACTGCCTGGTTACTTGCAATTTCTTACTGACCAGTTGGTACAAGCAGATGAACTGAGTAGTAAACTGCTCAGCATATAATCTTGTGTCAATAGCCTGCTATTGCCATTAATATACAAAAAAAATATCATGTCTATACTGAGTTCATATTTCAGTTCCCTAAAATACAATATTTCTTTTAAAGCATTCAGAGAACACCTTCCTCCAGTTTTAAGATAAATCTTTACAAAACCTTAGAGACTATAGAAATTAGGGAGAGGGAGAGACATTGTGGAAAACCACAAAACTTCTCAAAATACTTGTAATATTTTTGTGTTATGTGATTGTTATTATTCCTTACTCCTGGAATGCAGAGCCACATTATCTTAGTGCAGTTAATCAACAGGTATAAGTGGCTCATTTTCAGGAAACAGGAATGCCAAAAATCTGTTCAGAGTGGCAAGAAATAAGGATCGGGGGAAGTTACCTTATCTACTTTTGTTAATTTAACATGGCTTAATCACTACTTCTCATTTGCTAAATATATTATAAAAATATTTTAGACAATTCAATATTATTATTACCGTCAATATTATAGACAATTCTATTTCCATTGTTTTTATTATTGCCTGGTCATATACTGCACAGGTAAGCAGCCAAACCTCAGCCACATGCCCAGAACCTTTGAAGAATTTCACCATGAAACAATCCAGTCTTTGTTGAATATGCTAGCCTGCCTGCTAGTAGATTTTTTTTTTTCAAATGAAATCATTGTGCTGGTTTATTGAACTTGTTAGAATTGCATTGAACATCTATGGAGAGATTTTTTTTTCAGGGCAGACTAAATAAGAGTTATGTAAAGTGGGCTTCATTTCATATCATGACTGAGCTGTAGTATTTTGGTCAGCCACAGAAAGCCAGACAGGAGCTTTGAATCCCCAGAGGAGCTGTAAATCACAGAGTGAACCATTTTTGTGGTTTGGTTTTGTTCTCTCAAAAAGTAGCTACACAGAACCCATTGGCACATCTGAACTTCACAGACCAAATTTTAACAGGCCATTGAATAACTTGACAGGCAATGTTGAACTAGTGACACAGATAGGGGAAGAAAAAAACTCCTGTAGCCTAGCTAGCCTTAAAGCATCACCTGTTCTGGAACCATACCACTTTTAGTTCCACTTCTACTGTCAATGGTTTTGGCATTTAAAAACACAGTCAACAGAGATTAAATGAGAGTGTATTTCTGAAGAAGAGTATGCATTGAGACTTCTTTCTCAACAGATAACTCCAGCCTGTCCTTGCAGAGTTGTGTTTTCCCCCCAGGAAATATGGAGCAGCTCTCATAAAGGCTATACCAACACAACTCAACAATGCTCTGAGTCCATTCAATATTTTTTTTTCAACATTAGTTTTTACAAGGGTACTTCCATTCCATGGCTAAAACTTATGCTGGCATTTGTTTCCTGATTATACAGACACACTTTCACACACTATTCATTTGCTAAATATCCAGGCCAGGAGTGAATTCGCATAATAAAAACTAGTGTACCAGCTGTGCCCATTCCTAGAGAAGTCTGATCTGGCCAAGGTAACACATGACTTAAGTTACACCCCCCCCCCCCCGATCGATTACTGTAATGCATTCTACATGAGGCTGCCTTTGGAAAGGGTTTGGAAACTTCAGTGGTCCAAAATGCAGCAGCCAGATTGCTAACTGGGGCTGGTCACAGGGATCACACCAGCTCCCACTAGCTGCCGATCTATTTCTGGGCACAATTCAAAGTGCTGGTTCTAGCATGTCTCCCTTTATGAGCCTGCTCAGCTGTTAAGATCATCAGGAGAGGCCTTTTTCTCAGTTCTACCACATCCACAGGTGCGACTGCTGGGGACATGGGAGAGGGCCTTCTCTGTTGCTGCTCCCAGACTTTGGAACTTCCTCCCACAGGAGGCGAGGCTGTCCTTCCACAAGCAGGCAAAAGACCTTTCCCTTCAGGCCAGCTTCCCCTCAGTGACTGGCTGTCTGAGCGGAGTTTTCAAATGGACTGTTGTGCCTTTCTGCTTTGATTTTGTGTGTGTGTGTGTGTGTGTGTGTGTGTGTGTGTTGCTTCTGTTTACCATTTTTTAATGTTGCATTTCCTTGATCTTTTTAGTATTTGCATACTTACTCCTATTAGCTCTAGATACTATCTGTTAATGATGTAAGAAGCCGCTTTCAGTCCTTTTTAAGGAGAAAGGCAGTATAAAAATATAAAACTTTCGCTTGCATTTTCTTTCCTGATTATACAGACACATTTTCACTTCTGGTCCAAACTATTTACTTGCTAAACATCTAACCTGTTCTGCATCAGCAGCTAGTAGTGAGAAGTAAAAGTTGGACATTGATCTTTGCAAACTGAGACCAATGGGGGATTCATCTATTACTTATGCACAGCCAACTTTATCTGGGATCTACAACCTCCAGCTTCTTTACAAAATTTCCACAGAAGGGAAGATTTCAATCATGGCTACTTGCCCTGGGCAATGTGCTCAACACTTGGCAGAAAACACTATGCATGCTGTTCTTTTCTTCCTCTCCTGACTGAAAGGAAAGATGACCAAGAACACAGGAGAGGAAGTTTTAGAAAGGGATGTTTCTGTGCATGTTTGTTCTTTCTGTCCAGCCTGTCATTTATATATGGACAACAGTGGCAGGGGACATGGGAGTGGAGAAGAAAGAGCAGACAGCTGAGGCAGCTAAAGACAACAGAGAAGATACTTCAGTGTTACATACAGAGCGGGATGAAATGGACTGAACAATGAAGGAAAACAAACTGATGGATATATTAAAATATGGGGAATTTCTAATTAATTCTCAACTAAAATTACAACATTATCCATCAGATACTCAACTCCCAGATCCTATTTTTAGCTTCAGCAATTTTTTTAAAGACAAGAGTTTATATAAGCAATGTTGGCTGCGAAGTATTAACACTTAGTGACTTTCATTTCACTGGGGCTACTTCTTACATACACCAAGTACTTATACTGAGATTTCACTATGCTAAGATCTAATGGCTGAGTTTCACACGGTTGTGTTTAACAAGAGACAGTACATTTCAAAAACAAATAACCGTATAGCAGTCTGATGGTACCATTTTCTCAATCAAATTGATGCTTCAATAGCTTTCATGTTCGTTCAGATCTTTTCAGACGACAAAAACATACAAGAATGATTACTCCTCCTTAACAATGTCTTTCAAAATTACATTTCTAAACTTCGCACATAGAAAACAAATCAATTTATCACCAGCTAGATCCTTCTTCCTAAGTTCTGCATGTATTTCCAGCTGCTCATTTTGTTTCTCTTCACTTTTAAGACACTCCAAAAACACTCCTAAGTGCTCCAGACAAAACTTCCAGCATTTCCCCCCCCCAGATGTTTTTCAACATATGAATTCAATTATAATTAAAAAGATTATGGTATTCAACTTAGGCTTCCTGCTTTTCTCAATGCTGATTTCATATGTAACATTTAATATGGATGTACCATAATAAACACATTCCCTGTAAAAGTTTTCAACAGCGAAAACTGTGGTCTTCACCCAGACTATTTATGCATGGACCTAAAGAAACACAACTGCTTGCTGCACCAGCCACCAACATCAAAATACTGTAATAGATGAGACATAAAATTTGGCTAACTGAAATGTCTTGAGGTAAAGTACACTGACCATATAAAAGTATGAGCAGACCCTGGGCATTCTAGTTAAAAATCCAAATTCTCATGCAAAGGTAACCACATTAAGCTTTTCAGCTGTATGTACGTATGCATGCAGGTACTTATTTGTCTGCCTATATTATATTCTTTCACATAAACCATTTCCGTCCAGCTACTGGAAAGGGGCAAGGACTTTTCAAAGCACAGAAACCCTAACCTAGCTACCTGAAATCATATTCAGTCCTCCCACTCATTTCCCTTTCCCACATGGCTTCCAGGGTTTTAACAGGCATTTCACATATGTTTTAAAGCCAATTAATGGAGCTGTAGGGCAAGGAACTATGTCAGTGAAAGGTGACCTTCCCAAGATGCTGAATTGTGTGCCCAGTCGTAACTCCTAAATTCAGTACAACTGGCAAACAGAATGGTGTGTATGAAAGAATCAGGCATGAAATCCTATTGAAATCATGGCTTCGACCCATGTTTAAGATACTTCCAGAGAAGTAAAAGCAGGGGTGTTAGATTTCTTCTAATTTTCCCTCTATGCAGCTGTCGATTCTTCTGAATGCCATTCTAGAAGTTCTTGGAACTCTTTTGGGAAGGAATGAGCTGCAGGGGATTGCAGTGGGATGGTGATGAAAAACTCTGCTGTGAGTAGAAAGTGGTCCATAGAATTCAGGCCAATGAAATCAAGTTCAAAGTTAGGCATGATGTGTCCTTGAATTCGCTGGCGTGCATTTTCCTTTTGCTAATGCCTGGCAAATGCAACCCTGCACGCTGCAGCATGATGAGGTCCTGCTGAGGTCCTCAAATCAGACTTTGAGCATGAATATGACTGTGTCCATTATGCTTATTGGGGTCCAGACGACCAGTCACAGGCACTTAGTTCTTTATCTCTTTTGACATTTGAAAAGAAAATGCTGTGCAAGAAAAAGGAAACAAAAAAGTAAAAGGACAAGAGGAGGAGAGAATAAGAAACAAAGAGGAGACACCGACCCAAGCTGCTGCAAATCAGACAGCAAAAATTTCAGCCCAATTTCTAGACCAAAATGTTTTGGCTAGATTTTGAACGATCAAATTTAAACAAGGGACTTTGGAAGTTAACATAAAAGAAATTATCGTGATATTTTACGAATATAAAAATAGAGCAGTAAGAACCTCACACTGTATTTTGTTACTGGAAATTTTTGTATGTACATTTTTCTTTTTGTGGCAGGATAAAATTACTGCCATCTTTACAATAAATAAATATAGCAGGAAAAGTTCATAAAGCCTCTATAATGAAATAGCAGTAAATGCCTCATGGATACGTTTAACAGTTCCAAAAATTAGCAGCCCAAACATCAGGCATTCAGGAAACCAGGGACTTCATTTAAACGAGGATCTAACCCATTATCTGAAATTCTATACATACTTACCTGGAAGTAAGCTCATAGTATGTACACAGACTGTGTTTCCAATAAGTATGCATAGGACTGTGCTGTGAATGTTTAAACTGATCAGTTAAGAAAAATTGATCTAAGGCTACAGTCATATGCAAACTTTCCCTTGAATCTCATTGAACTAGTGTATTATTATTAATACATTTATATCCTAACTTTTCTCCAAGGAACTGACAACAGCATACACGACTGTACCCTATGCACCAGTTAATGCTGAACATGCATGTGAGGAGTGCTTAGTTGGATCAAACCAAGGATCCTGGAGTTCATCAATACAAGAATCCCACTGCAAACCATATGCTCTCCAGAATTCCAAACAGGGGTTGTGATCTTTTTTTCCAATATGCCTCACATACCACTTTATTGTCTGCTTTCCCTCTAGAACAGGTAGGGAATTATGAGATCTGTGATCCAAAACAAAAACACCCTTTCCCAAGACTGATTCCTTATCTGATATCTCCTAGTTCCAGGTTCAAGTCACACAGGGTTTTTTATGGACATAACTACTGTGCAACTAGGAGATCAGAACTTTTCACTTATTTTATGTTGACTAGAGTTCCAAATTATATCTCAAAGAGAGCAAACCTTGAATCAAACTGTCATTTATGGTCCTGGCACTTTGATAAACCACAGTTTAAACCATCCAAATAAAACATCACCATGTGCTTGCATAGGAACTGTTTATTCTATCACTGTGCTGGAGATATGTTCACTTGTCAAGTCATCCAAGCCGACTGTTTAGACGGTGAAAACATAATTGTTATCACACTTTTCTACATTGCTGGATAAGATCTGAACAGTAGTTTACTAAGCTGTAACATTTTTATTGAGTTGGTGCTATGTTTTAATATTTAAAAATATTTTGATTTTTTTTGTATTTATGACTAAAAATGTAAAAAACTATTTAACTGTAATATTGAAGCTATCCTATGTTTGTTCAGTTGTGTTCACCTTATTTGAATTTATTAATAGGATGTACAAATTGCTTTTTTCCAAATGTGATATATTTTGATAAGGTGACATTTATTATAAACTGACTTGGGCACAGTTCTCTGTTAAAAAGAAACATATAACCAAATTAAACTAAGCTATATAACAATATCTTGACAGTCTCTTAAACTATTACCAACACACTCAGTATGTGTAAAAAAAAAAAGGAGCAAAGAATACATCCTTGACTATTCCTATATACGGCCTTACTAGTTTATATTACTGTAAATACATTACTATGTAAAATTAAATTGTAGTCCATAAAGCAGGAACATGGATGGTATGGAGACCTTGTTGAACTTCAAGTCCCATAGCTGCAGTCAAATATTTCATGTTCCACTCCTGAGCAAAGCAGTGAAGAGTGTGGTGGCTTCTCAGCTCCAAGGGTTCCTGAATGAGATGGATTATCTAGATCCATTTCAAGTTGGCTTCTGGTTTGGTTATAGAAGGGAGATCATCTTGGTTGTTTTGGTTAATGACCTGTGCTGGAAACTAGACAGTATGTCCCTCTTAGTTCTGCTGGACCTCTCAATGACTTCTGATACCATTGGCTATGGTATCTTTCTGGACTGTCTCTCTGGAAGGGAACTTGGAGGCACTGTTCTACAGAGGCTTGGTTCCTTCCTGGATTGGAAAGCTCAGAAGGTGATGTTGGGGGACTCCTGTTTGACACCCTGGTTGTTGGCCTGTGCTATTCTGTCCCAACCCCCTTCTATTTCACATATACATAAAAATGCTAAGAGAGGTTGTCCAGAGTTTTGCGGTTCAGTGTGACCAACTCTTATTCTTCCTTTCTATCGAAATCCTAGGAATTAATTTTGTTTCTAAACTGGTGTCTGATGTCAGAAATGCATTAGATGAAGGTGAATAAATTGAAGTTCAACTCAAGAAAGGCAGGGGTGCTTCTGATCACCCAATTGGCAGATTGTGGAATAGGGATTCAGCCTGTGCTAGACAGGCTTACACTTCCCCTGAAAACATAGGTTTGCATCTTGGATGTGCCTCTAGATTTGTCTTTGGATTCCCGAGTCTTGGTGGTGGCAGGAGTGCATTTGCATGGTTAAAACTAGTGGACCATCTACACCCATTCCTTGAGATGTGCAGTCTGCCCATTAGTGATACATGCCTTTATTATATTCTGTTTGGATTACTACAGAGGAACTACACAACTTAAATGTTGACAATGAAGATACTGAATTTTTTAAAGATTTTGAATACCTTGGTTTGATTATCAATCCAAATGGAGACTGCAGCCAAGAAATCAGACAAGGACCAAGACTCAGAAGGGCAGCAATGAAGGGATTAGAAAGGATCATCAAGTGTAGGATGTGTCATCTAAGATCATTCACACTACTGAATTCCTGGTTACTATGTACTATGTGAAACCCTGATTCATTTGAAATACAATGCTGGAAGAGAATTTTCCAGATACTCTGGACTACCAGGAAGACAAACAAGTACCGTATTTTTCTGTGTATAAGATGCTACTTTTTCCTAAAATCATTACACTAAAAATTGAGAGGCGTCTTATACACGGAAGTAAGCTGAGGAGAGAACAAAACTGCCCGTACCTTGCCTCTGTAACCAGGCTTCCTCCAATCACAAGGCTTAGCTTCCTACAGTCAGGAGACTTAGCTTCTTCCAATCACAAGCCTTATGGAACTGACGTCAGCTGATGCTGAACAAACCAACTGGAACACACCTCGTTGGAGGTGGAGCCTGTAGGCTCAGATGCAACAGGGACTCGTAATATCCCAGCATTCTGAGCCCAGAAGCTGAATACTCAAAGCTAAGTTAAGATTGCTTAATTTTGGGTTAGAAAAGTGGGGGGCGTTTTATAAATGGGGGCGTCTTATACACAGAAAAAATATGGTATGTCCTAGAGCAAATCAAGTCTCAGCTATCTCCAGAGGAAAAATGACAAAACTGAAGCTGTCATACTTTGGGCACATCACGAGAAGGCAAGATTCACAATTTTAAAAAATGATCTGCTTTTACTAAATATATTATTATTTCTGTTCCCTGCATAAGGACTACCCCTTCAACATAAATGAAAGTACTATCAAGAGATCTAATTTTAAGGTGAACCTTTAAAAAAATCTTTTATAAAAGCAAAATTCAACCAGCTTCGAATCTTAGGACACAGGCAAAAATATTATCTACGTTATCTGTACATTAGGGATCTTTATGGTCATGTATCTATATCATTTTCAGTAAAAATGCTCTCCAGAACAGCCAGTTATATAGTCTGGAGAGAATAACTGATTTCTAAATAGAGAGAAGCAGTACTGGGAAAATCATAGTAAACTTTGCTCAAATTTGGAAGACTTTGATCAGATGTGTTTCATAAAATCAGCATATTAACTCCAGTGACTTCCAGGATAAAACAGAACTGGAAGACACTTAGAAATATTGGGAAGATAAAATGGCCTGCAGAAGGAACAAGTGTATTTCCTTCCAAGCAAGGTATTCTAGGATACAGTTCATCCCGCAGAATATGCTTCAGGGACTTATATGGACAAAGAGGAAGTTACACCAGATACCTTCAGAGGGCACACAAGCCCCCCAAAATGTTTCCAAATTGCTGCCCCAGATATCTCAGCCAACTCCTAATACATCTCAGCCCAGAATTTCTGGGAGAAAAACCAACTCCAGGTTGCCTTGAGGATGAAGCAAAAATTAGTTTTTCCTCAGGGGAATTTCAGCATCTCTATTTAAGTCTGAATGCCATGCCAGATTGGCTCCCAAAACAGGCAGGAGAGAAATGTGGAAAAGTGTAAAGAAAATGTTTACCTTCTAGAGGGTTCCAGGGACAGTCCTATTGATTATTTAAGACTAATACAGTCTAGAATAAGCACAGACTATAGACCGTGGAATAGGAAGTGGTTCAAGAATGCTTCAGACATGCAAATTGGATCAATATCGCATACACTCCAAAAGGTCTGTTACAGTCTGGTCCCAGGTGGCCAAGACAAGGAGGGCGAACTGCCCCTCTAGAGACATGGTTCTGGCATCAAGTCACATCTTTAAGCTATGCGTATGTAATTTCAGACTTCATCAACAGTCCAGAACCATAACAGAATTTGGTTTAAAATAAATACATCTGGAATAAAACACAGAGGAAAGGGAGTTATTATTGTTGGCATTTAATCTGGAGGGAAAATCCTGGTGCAGGGTAAATATTACCTGAAGTAATTCTATTTTAATTCACTGTTACAAATATTTCAGTACAGGTAATGAGTGACCACTGCAAATATTAAGCACTGCCAAAGGCTACACCCTTGCAATTTAATAAAACGCTTGAGAGTACTCACAGAAGGTCTGGTAGAGTTCTTATACTAAAATTAAAACACACACAAAACCACACTTCTTCACGTACAAGGCTTTGCAAAAGCAGTAGTAACCAAATATCTTTCAAAATACCATCTTCCACTCCTTTAGTGGGATATTATTATCTAGACCAGAATAGTAATTAGCTTTTTATTTGAGCAAAAACTGATATAATAAACATGGTAAGGTAAGAATGAGCTAACAAAATGGGAGTGTTCTGAAGGAACTGATGTGCTAAAATGTTTTTGTCTCACACCTATATAAATCAACCTTCTTCCACCCCTGGATTATCTCCATATATCCTTAGTTTCAAGAATATGTGAAAGTCATTTTGCAGGCATTTTCTGCTCTAAAGCACGACTTCTTTACTGTGTTCATTGTGAGTCTGCTCTTTCTCCAGCACTCTTTCTGTAGATACGTAATGCTGGCTCCATTAAGCTTAGAGACGTATTCCTCTTTTCTTCCTCAAAAACCATCTTGATTGTCCTGAGAAATGTCTTGACCCAATCTGTCTCTTATGTCAGCTCACTATAACATGAATTTTCCTGGATTGCTTTTCCTTTTCTTGCCCACATCTGGTTCAGCTGTTGGAATGGCTTTGTCTGGGCAACTATTTTGGAAATGAAGACAAGAGTAAAACTTGTAAACCTGGTCCTAGGCATTATTACCTTAAGGCCCACTAATATCAGTGGATCTATTCTAAGTAGGTAAGTCAGGATCCAGACTTTATCTCATGCTCTGAGGAAAAGCTTGGTTATTTATTTTTGATTTTATTTCTCTGCTACTTGATTCCTAGAACTGGTACCCAAGATAGCTTTTATTATAACTAGAAAACAATAATATTTAATTAAAATACAACAAAGCTGCACAGATTAAAACAGAATTAAACTTCTTTTATTAGTAAAATAATTAGAGATGGGCATGAAACAAACCAAAAAAACAGACGAACCAGACTGGTTTGTAGTTCAGGGATCTCGTTTTGCTGAAGCAAAAAGAAATGCCAGACTTTCTAGCTTTGGTGTTTCATTTGCTCCAGCAAAAGGACATGCCTGCCCACCTTCTTTCCACTGACCCCGCTGCCTCCACCAATCTGCTCCTGCCACTGCCGCTGTGGGTGCCATCCTCAGAGCAGGTGGGCGCAGCTTCTGTGCCAGGAGCCAGGTGCTGCCTCTGAGCATGTGCCTGTGATGGAGGCAGAGGTGACAGTAGCAGGCACGGACCAGAAAAATTAATTGCGAACTGGTTCATTTTTCTGGTGGTTCATGGTGGTTCATGGTTAGCCATCACAAACTACTGGTTTTGTGTTTCGTTCCGATCTCTAAAAATAATTTTTAAAACTGCTGACTGGATAGCTCAGTGAGTTGGGTATCTGGCTATAGAGCCAAAGATTGGACTTCACTGTGAATTCCAGAAGAGCCAGCCTGTATGGCTTTGGGTAAGCTGCACAGTCCCAGGATGTCCTCAGAAGATGGGAATGGTAAACCACTTCTGAGTATTCTCTACATAGAAAACCCTGAAAAGGATTGCCATAAGTCAGAACAGACTTTATTATTATTATTATTATTATTATTATTATTATTATTATTATTATTATTATTATTATTATTATTATTATTATTATTATTATTATTATTATTCAAAAATACCAGGTACAGTCAATCAAAATTATAAAAACATTGACTGATATTACATAACAGATTATGATTATGATCATATTATTATATATCAGGCACAGTCAACAACAACAACACTTTAAAACTTCTTAATAAAAATCCTAACTTACTTTAAAAACACTGGTTTACTTTTTAAAAAAAGATAGAACAAGCACATCAGTAAAAATGCAATGGTGTGAGGTCATTAATTGCTGCTGAAGACCTGCACGTAAAAAGGTCTTCGTTGCTGGTTAAAGCAGCGAGGAAGAGGTAAACCAGGCCTGTCCTGGCAGAGTTCCTCAGCCTGGGAATGGCCATAGGGGCTCTCTTCCACCCTCACCAATTGGGCCTCTAAGGGGGTGGGAACCATGAGAAACACTTCAGTGCCATACTTTAAGCACTGCCTTCCAAATATGATGAGCTAGAGCAGTGGTTCCCAACCCTGGGTCCCCAAATGGTCCTGGACTAAAACTCCCAGAAGCTTTCACCACTAGCTGGGCTGGCCAGGATTTCTGGGAGTTGAAGTCCAAGAACATCTGGGGAACCAAAGTTGGGAACCACTGAGGTAGAACACAATTTCATTAAGACAAGTGTGGGCAATTTTGAAGCCTCTACGGGACATTTTTTCAACTTGAGAAGCTACCGGAGATAGCATAAACACCCCCCCCCCCCCAATGAACAAAGGTTACAGAAAATGTAAAGTTGCTATATGTCTGTTTCCACTTTTAATTTGGTGAGTTTTGGTCACAGGGACCCTGTACTGTCTTTTGTTGCAACATTATGGCCCCTGAAACTTCCAGGAGAATGGCATGACTTCTTGGAGGGGATCTTTTTTTCAGCAGGGGGTGTCTGGTGCCAAATGCGGCCTTGTGTCGCTCATCGACACAAGTGAAAAAAGGCAGCATTTGAGAAACATATGGCTTTGGTATCAACATGATACTACTACTCTGTGTTAAGAACTACCTTGGCAGGGAGACACCTGCAATCTGAACTGGTGCAGCCCAGGCCTAGGTTTATTACCCTATTATCTGTGTGTGAGAATGAGGCCTTTGTTGGTCTGCATTTGCTATAATATGAGTCTTCCAACTGCACCAGTCTCAACAATATTGCTGCGGTGTCTGCTTTGGTTAAAACACCACCTATCATCCTGTAGCAATACGGAATGCTGTCTAATCGCAAAAAACATTTAAAAAAAAATAATATTCCCAGTGGGTATCAAACTTGTTGGGCAAATGGTTTCAACAGCCACTTTTAAAGAAAGAAGTACAAAAAGGAGCTTGAAATATAAAGCTGTGGGCCGCCATACAGGAAAACCTCTTATCCCTGAATTTTAGAGGAATGGCATAGCTGAATGTTCTGTTATGACTAGCATTAAAGAAAAAAAAAGAAGAAGAATTTCGGACCCCTCCTTTGCTCAATAGCAGTTCAATGTGTGCATGAGGATATAAAACAGCAGAATTAGTCAGGAGCTCTGGTGAAATATAGTCACTGATCTCTCTGCCAGGCTCCACCACTAACCTTCCTTTTCTTGAAAACTAAGCAGACATTTCGTAAGTCTCTAGTGAAAGAAAAGAATTTCTATAATTGGAGGAGGAGGGTGATGTGGAGCAGCAGCAGGAACTTCAGTTTGGATTGCAAATGTACCAATGCCATTTACAAGAGGGAAGCTGCTAATTAGCTAAAAGGCCTTGTTTTCAGGTAAGGGGAGGGAAAATATCGCAAACCAGTCTTTAAGGAACAAAATGGCCACAGGAATTTTATAAAGGAAGGGCAAAAGAAAAACATTATTTCCCTGAGATCCATACAGATTTCAAAGCATCCTGATTCAAAGTTCTGTATGCGCTTCAGCATTTGTGCAGATCATGTTTCCAAGATTCTGCTGTCACAGCTGTTAAAGTATGTTCCATAAAGTTTTGGGGGTGTTGTAAATGTCACCTGGAAAGAACAGTGGTACCACATTGACAGTTGTCAAGTCTTCCACTTTGACAGGTGGTTGAACTAGATGACATTCAGTGTCCCTTCCAACTCCACAATTCTATGACTCTGATTTCTCACTGAACAATGAGACATTACAGGGCACAGTAACTTTGCAATGAAGGACTGCTAGAAATGTAAGATGTTTGGTAATACGAGTTTATATACAACTATATTGGCTGACTTAGGTGGAGGCATAGCTTAAATCCTAGAGCAAACAGCTGTCTAGAAAGAGACAAACCTCAGTGTTCCACCCTAACCTTTTTTTTCTTCTAGTCCCACTGAAAAAGAAAAGACAGTCTTAGCTTCTCTGGTAGACACAAAACTTGCCTGCACCATCTATAATGAGGGAAGGGAGAGAAATATGCAGTATTCTTCCTCCTAAAACAGTTCTTGCTTCACAGAGGTGCACAATTTCCTATCATTTACTTGGATTTTCTGAACCAAAGATGAGCCTGGCAACTCCATCATTTGTCAACTCTACTAATGAATACTGACTATTGGTTACTAATAGTCAAGTTTGGGATTGGCAACTGACTACGAAGAGATGACTAAGAGTGTGATGTGATGCTTGGAGTGTCGAACTGGAGCGTACAGATTGAGGTTCCAGTCTTCAATGAACCATAAAACTCACTTGGTGACCCTGGGTTAGTCATTTTCCCTTAGTCTTACCCAGCTCATAAAGTTGTGAAAGTAAAACGGAAAGGGAAGATTACTACATAGAGCACTTTGAGTTTAGCTTGAGCACACATTATTGATACATTGTAAATAAATAAATAAATAAGGAGCCACTGTAGCTGCATTAGCCTTCTACTATAGGAGTACATTCATAAAGAAGAAAGGAGGCTTGAAAGCATAGTCTGTCTGTATAAGCTGGTATATAGAGCTGAGGTATTTATACACACATCAGATATCCAGCCCTCCAGAATACTGTATTTGAATTGTCTGGGACATCCCATATTCCAGTTTCTCTATCTTGAACTTTTCATGGGAAAGAAAGCTCCTTTAATCAGTTCATCCATTCATTTCATCTATATGTCATTCTTCTTTCAGAAGTCAAGCATGACATATACTGTATATCAAGCACAACCATCAAATAATAAAACACTTTGGACAGATGGTAAACATGAAAATAAAACGTAGCAACAACCTAAAGCCCACCAAACAATTTCATCTTATATACCATTGCCACATAATTGTGTACCATGTAAGTGGTGGAATAGTAATTTACTAATATCTAAAGGCCCGTCCAAACAATCAGACTAGTAGAAAATATTTCACCCAAGAAGATAAAAATTGAAATAAATGGTCCAAACCCCTCTTTGCTGAAGAGCATGCAGGTGTAAAATTTACTGCCCTTTACATCAACATATGATCTCTAATGTGGACGTGACGTAGAAGTCACACAGGATCCCTAGACAAAAGTCCTCTGGAATAAGGGTGGTGATGTGTGGCCCTTTACATGTTTTTGGATATAAATGCTATTAGCCCTCACCATTAGCTATGCTACCTAGGACTTTCGGGAGTTGCAGTACAACATCAGGAGGGCCAGGTTTCCTCATCTCTTCTGTCCAGGCAACTAAGCATACTCACACACCTACCAGCTGACAAATACAGTGGTGCCTCGACTTACGAACGTCCCGACATATGACCATTTCAAGTTACGACCAGCTCCGGCCGCAAAATTTTGCTTCGACTTGCGGCCGGAGCTTCCAGTTACGAACAGAAAAAGGCAGGGGAAAAAGGTGGGGAATTCAAATTGCTAACCGTCGGTAGGCGAAGAGGCTGCTTCTTTGTAGCTCTTTCGCCCCAGCAGTTAGAGTGAGTGCGATCAGAGGAGGCTTCGGACTACCTGGTAAGGTAAGGTGCTGCTTTCTGCTTTTTAAAAGCTGTTCTGGGTGGGTTTTGCAGTGTGGTTTTGGGCTGGGTGGTGGGATTATGTTTCTATGCTGTGATGGGTCTTGCGGGGTTTGTTTGCTTTTTGGGTTTTTTCCCCCATTTCCAATGGGTCTTGCGGGGTTTGTTTGCTTTTGGGTTCCCTCCCCCATTTCCGATGGGTCTTGCGGGGTTTGTTTGCTTTTTGCTTTGCTTTTTTGCATTTCCGAAGGGTCTTGCACGGTTTGTTTGCTTTCTGCTTTGCTTTTTTTGCATTTCCGAAGGGTCTTGCACGGTTTGTTTGCTTTCTGCTTTGCTTTTTTTGCATTTCCGAAGGGTCTTGCACGGTTTGTTTGCTTTGCTTTTCTTCCCCCTTTGGCCGGAACGGATTAATCGCGTTTCTGATGGATCTTGCAGTTTTTTGTGGGTTTTTTGGTGATTTCTTTCTTCGGCCGGAATGGATTAATTGCATTTCAATGCATTCCTATGAGAAATGGTGCTTCGACTTACGACCATTTCGAGTTACGACTGGAGTTCCGGAACCAATTAAATTCGTAAGTCGAGGCACCACTGTAACTAAAAACAGGTAGTGAAGATGGATACCTGCTAACTCATAGCAGATAGCAAACACATAAATGAAATTACCAGTGTGTCTCTAAATACAATCTGAAGGCACAGATTCTGAGTTCAGCAAATTCACAGACCACATTTTTAAAATACAGCAAATTTCTGTTACAACCAGAGATTAAAAAGTCATATTTACTGGCAACTGGGCTGATAGCACTTGGATGTTTTGACAAAAGGTACTGTGAACTGCAGTTTGCTCAGGTAAGCAAAGATATTTGTCCTTTGGAAATCCATTTTGTCTAAAATGACTTTAGTTCTATTTAAAAAGGGGGAAGATTTATTTACTTTCCTTTTTCAAAAAAGGAATTTTGTACAATGTTTGGAAAAGTCTAATCAATACTAAGCTATGCAGGCATTTCTCTCTACATCTAATGGTCCAGTTTTATGTTTCACACATATCAAAGGAGGAGAAATATTTAAACAAAATAGTAAAGGAAGTGCTTTATCATATGCAAGAGAACTAATTACACAGACTCCATGTCTATTTTTTGCTGAACATTTCCTGAAACCATATAGGATAATGGCCTTCCTGTCAAAAGAAAAATGGAGGCTTCATTTATTAACTACTGACAAATCTTTATTGCCATTTCTTTCTACATTAGAAGTCTACTAAAGTTATTCAACACTAACATAGAACAAACAGAAAATGATATTTAAAAACTAGGTGGCCACACCTCTTACTATGCATGCCACCACATGATATTAGTGCTTAGACAAGATAATATCATTGCTTGAATTAATGTTCCTTTTCCAGGAACATCATGACTTCCTTTCATAAAAACAGAAATTATGCCTTCAGGTCACATAATATAAGACATTTGCTCAAAATACTACAACACGAGCATGTCATTTTTTCATAAATCGAATCTGGTAGATAGTCACTATATATCTGTTTTCCCAACAGATGGTCAGCACTGTGTCATTGTGTCCTTTACATCTGAACCAAAAAAAGGACCATTGAAACAAATCCTTTTGATTTTTAAAAAATAATTCAAAAAACTCAGGGCTCAATCACACATGCCAAAAGAACTCTAGTTACACCAATTCTTTTTATCCCTTTCTTGAATTGATACATATTTACATGTGATCAAGTGGTATATATACCACTGGGCCTACTCATATGGCTGTCAGTTCAACTGGTACATTTCTTGCTATTTGTACCAGTTCTGTAGGCTACAAGTGCCATCTCATATAAATCAATTAATCTGCCATTTTGGGGATCCCCACTGCCCTAAAATTTTATTTTAAAAAATAATAATTTGAAAGTGATATATAGCTATTTTCCTATAACTTCCAACTGTAAGTCGATGTGTAACCTGGTGGTATATGTCACCTGCAACCCTTCCTTCCCTTTTTAATGTTCACTTCCCAATTCCTTTCTTTACAATTCAAAGCAGGAAATGTCCCTTTCTTTGCTCAACCTCTCTTCTTTCCTTCCTTATACCCACAAGTGAGGGGGGAAAGGTTGTCTCCTTCTGAGCAATGTAATTCATGTTGTTTTTGTGGCAGTGGCGGCTACGGCTGTTACTAGAGATTTTTTGAAATCCCTTTAATAATAATAATAATAATAATAATAATAATAATAATAATAATAATAATAATAATAATAATAATAATAATAATGTCACACCTCATCTGCGAATGTCCGAAGATTGCACAAACAGATTATAAAATTAGACATGACAAAATGGCAAAATTAGTGCACTGGTCATTATGCAAAATATGTAACTTGCCAGCCTCCAAAAACCCATGGGAACATCATGTAGAGAAGGTGTCAGAAAATGACAAAGTCAAGATCTTGTGGGATTTCCGGATCCAAATGGATAGACACCTTGAACATAACACACCAGACATAGTAGTAATAGAATGAAGAAATGTCTGGATCATTGACATTGCAATTCCAGTGGATGCCAGAGTTGAAAATAAAAAATTTGAAAAACTAATAAAATACAGAGATCTAGCAATCGAAACATCTCACTCGTGGATGAAACACACTTCAGTGGTCCCCATCGTCATTGGGGCTTTGGGAACAATATCAAGAAATTTTACACAATATTATAAGTAGTTGCAGATCTCAGATATATCACCATCTGAGCTACAAAAAAACAGCAATATTAGGAACAGCATAATGCACTGATATTTAACACATACTTAGGTTTTTGGTTAAAACATGTATCTGTTAAATAATACCAGTCAATGCTTTTATAATTTTGATTGTGTCTGGTATTTTTGAACAACAGTGACAGCACCAGCAGCATCAACATCAACAACAACAATGGGTACAAGCACAGTGGCCATGAAATGGCCACACTGCCCCAAAACCTGATCCTTTCGCAAAGTAAATAAATCAACAGCAACAGTCACATGCACTAAAACGATAAGGAATTAAATGATACATGATCGGTACATTTTAAAAGAACCCTCCCAACCAATTGTCTGGCCAAATAAATGGATCTTACCCATGCATCCTGTAAACGGAAATTTATAAAACAATTTTAAAAACAGCAGAATCGATATAACTGAGGTTCTTTTGGCATGTGTGATCGAGCCCCATATAATATATATATGGGAAACCTTGACATCCAGCAAAATATATCTATATTGCTTCTGAGCACTTTGTATCTAGAAAATCCTTCTGAGCACTCTGTACCTGGAAAGGGTTGCCATAAGTTGGAACTGACATGACAGCACATAATTATCTATCTATCTATCTATCTATCTATCTATCTATCTATCTATCTATCTATCTATCTATCTATCTATCTATCTAATTTTATATATAGATATAGATAGATATAGATATACAGATATAGATATATAAAATTATGTGCTGTCACATCAATTCCAACTTATGGCAACCCTACTAGGTACAGAGTGCTCAGAAGGATTTTCTAGATACAAAGTACTCAGAAGTTACTTATCATTTCCTTCTTTTGGGGGTGTAGCTTGCCTAAGGCTACATAAGCAGATTCTTCCCCATAAAACCCATCCCCAGAAAAGTTACATTAACACATACACACAAAATTCTGTAATAATTTTATTTTCTTCTGGCTCTGCAGCCAATTACTCAACTCAGTGAGCTATTCAGCCAGTCCCAAAATACAACTATCCAGTTACATCCCTTGCACAGGTGGCAAGGGATGTAACTCCATTTGCTGGTCTCTTTACCAGGATGGATCAGTAGGGATCTGAATTCCTGACTCCAGACAGGGGCTCCAATCCACTAAGATATATGCACCCAACATTCAATGGTAGATATATGTATGTATACTGTAAGTAAATAACTTCCTTGCAACATACAGTATCTCTAGAACATTCTGCAGCAGATACACACTGCATGGAAGTCATTATTGGGAGAACACTGTTTTAATAAATAATCATCTAAAAGGGTTTTTTTATAAGCAGCAAAAAGCAGAATGCCCTGATTATCAGCTCTGTGAGCTGAGACGCAAAAGTAAAACAGGGAAAATGCCTGTTGGTCTTCAGGCACCGATTGATCGTATTAGTCGTGCTGAACAAACTGTACACTATCATTACAGAGCTTTAGGTGGATGGTTAAAACATTTCTAGCCCACCAGATCTCTTACATTTATCTTTAATTTATGATTGTTTTATTGGCTTTGACATTTATATTGCTATTTAGATGTCTGCGAGGAAAAGCCATATTTAGAATTGGATTCAGGTTCTTAATCCTGTCTGCTATTTCTTGTTTCCTACTAATTGTGAGGGAAGAGGGGTGTTTGACAAATTTATCTGTTGCCAGAAGGCATCATATGACACACTGAAAACTAATCCATTTTATTATGCCACAAACCGTTGATACAACCAGTTACCCATCTGTGACAGAACTAACACTCAGAGGAGCATTTGGTGGGGGCACAGGAGAGGGGCTTCTCTATCACTGCTCCCAGAGTCTGGAACTCCCTCCCACAGGAGGCCAGGCTGGCCCCATCTTTGCTGTCCTTCTGCAAGCTGGCAAAGACCTTTCTCTTCAGGCAAGCTGTCACTTAGCGACTGGCTTCCTGAGTGGCGTTAATGGATGGTTGTGCCTTACTGCTTTGAATGCGTTTTTGGTGTTGCTTTGTTTATCGTCTTTTAGTGTGGTATTTATTTTATCCTTTTTAATATTTGTAGGCTTACTGGTTTTAGCTTTAAGTATTGGGTCTTTTTTAAGAAGAAAGGCAGAGTAATTTTTAAAAAATAAATAAATAAATAAAATAACGGAACATGCAGCACTGCCTGGCTACATATTTTGGGTAGCATATAGATAACATTAATTCTAAAAGGTTACTCACTAACAAACCTAACAACAGAAATATGGGAGGAAGGGGGGAACCCTGTGAGAGACCAAGATACCCAGTTATGTCTTCATGTTTATTCTGACAAAACTATTCATCAGGAGGTTTTGAGGCGTGAATAGAATAAAGGCCTTTTATCACACTACTTACAAGTTCATCTACGAGTCTGGGTTATCACCCAACTACTGTTTTATTACCAGTATTGGACAATTGTCATAAATTCTTTTTGTTATTTCAGTTTCCTCAACCACTAACCATGCATATCTGCCAATGGAGTTAACACTTCATACAACAGACTGTAGATCACAAAAGCTTATGCCATAATAAAATGTATTAGGTGCTATAAAGCTGTTGAGGTTTTTTTGGTTTGCTTGCTTGTCTGTTTTATAATACTACAATGTGATTATTTCACACCAATTTATTGGAAAGTGTTTGAAAATAAACAACACAATCCTTGCATTGCTTAATTTCTTTGAAAGATTTAAATCTAGCCAAAAACATCTTAAACACACCCTGGACTTAACATATGATTCCTATCTTTCACTAGATACAATACATGTTTATTCACCACAACTTGAAAATTTATAATTAAAACCAAGTGTATAGCAGTTAACTTTGGGCAGGTTTTTGTTTTTTGGTTGTTTATAAAGTAATAAACTTGCTTTAAAAGGTCAGAAATTCTGGCTTGCTTGAAAAATACAAAGCCCACCAACTAAGTTTTATATGTAAAAAACTTTATATATTTAACATGAAAAATAAGAGAATGTATTTTGCTGATCATACTGATTAGAATGAATTAGTTGCCATAAAGATATACATGCACTACACTCAATCTTTTAAATGTTATAACTCTAGAGGAACGAAAAACATTAATTATTCCCTCAAGATATAAAGTATTCAGTGAGATCAGAAAACCTGGTCCTGATTTTCATTTAAGTATATTTGTTGAACCCATGCAGTTCAGGTCATCATAACTAAGAAACTTCTAAAGAACTGTTTGAACTGTTGGTATCATATCTACCAGTCAGGACAGTGAAATGCCACAACTGTTTTCTAAAAAGACATCTAACCTTAAAGCCACCCTTTGATGGTTAAAGCAACTGAATAAGTTCATGAACAAATGTACTGCTTTAGCTGCAAATTCCTAAAGTTGGACATAACATAGAAAATATGAACATTATTTTACTTCTGTAGAAATTGAGAGTTTCAAAAACAATTTGTGACTGAAGATGGAAGACGGAGAAAGTTTTGATGATAAATAAACAAGCATATAGATAAAAAGCACACACACAGCTTGGTTACATACTGTTCTAGTTAAACACTATTAGCTTAGACATTAGTGGGGGGAGCGGAATATGTGGCCATCTAGATGTTTGCTATTTGTATCTGCCCTAGACCTTCCGAAGTAATTTTAAAATGGCAATTTCTTTATTACATAAACCAAACCAAACCAAAGCAGTGCTATGATTATAACTGTAGATGGATCTTTGGGCTACTTCAAGTATGACTCTAAGGGCCTAAACCTCATTCAAGATGGAAAATCTGGATCATGTCAGCAAATGCTTCCTTATGAATGCATTGTTCTTACCTGTGGGCACACTGGATGGAACATCTGCATAGGCTTATGCATGTGGAGTTCTGTGCCAATACACCATATTTGTGCAAAAAGGCTCACTCCTGGCAAAAAAATGTATGTAGCCTACTCAGTGGATCAAGCATAGGCACACTGGACTACAAGCAGATGTTCTGTTCTTTGCCTGGATGGTCTTGTGCAGTGAGAGACACGACAAGCATGTGTAATGGAGAGGTGCAATCATATACCCTACATAGTTCTACACAACTAGAAGCTTATCTAGACCATCCTTCCACATGAGTAGGGCTCTTCATCTATGAAACAACTTGGTCCATTATCATGGAAGCATGGTTCTATCTCTTAAGCTTTTAGTTCTCTTTCCAAAACTAGAAAAATGTTGGAAAGCTAAATGGGAATGTACAATTGATTGATTGGTTGGTTGTCTGGAAAAAAAATTGAGAAGTGTATGTTGTTTACAGTGACAACTACAAATAATCAAATAGGGAAGATCACTGTTTTAGAACACATAGCCAACATTCACTGTATTTGCTTTGTAAAAAATCTGAATTTGCTTCACACTGTGGAATGGTTCTGAACTGGGAGTTGTAACAGCAGCTCATTCGCCTTCTTTTTTAAAGGTTGAAAAACAACTGGGCTTGCACCTGCACATCTGTATCAACCAGGAGTTTTAGATAGTCTTTCCGCCTGCAATTTAATCTGACATCAATATCCCAAGGGTGTTTTATGTTCTTTGTGTTTACAGTGAAATACTTTATCTGATTAAAGATTTCAATCTCACATACTATATCCTTTAAAAACAAACATATAGACAATTTATAACTCTAATCACAAACCTAGATGAGTGAAATTTCAGAAATATAGTTGATGGAAGAATAAAAATGCAGATGCTTTTATGCTTTTCACTCAGCAATTCAAAATAGGGGTATCTCAAATATGTGTGTTATATTTCATTCTTCAAACACAGAAGGTATTTCCTCTCCCATAATTTTTGCTCTCTACTATTTCACTTAAGATTTTTAGCTTTGATGATCTGAGCTGGTTTAGACATCAAGGTAAGCCAGGGTTCCAGCAGAGAAGCTTGGTTTATCAGGATGAAATGCTTATGCTGGCACACTCTACCAGACTTGCATCTTCTCAAGCAAGTTAATCTTATAAGACAACAAGCCATGGCTCATGACTCTGGCTTGATCAGGAAAAGACAAGTCAAATTTTTTTTCAGACATCATGTTAAGCATGTTGAAATAATACTGATGCAGTTTTCCTGGACAGAATACATTCAATTCTGAGAAACGGGAATTCTCCAGAACCCTGGAGTCTAACTCATTTGGAAAGGACTAAGTTGGGAAATTTGACTTGAACAATGAAATATTTTTGCTCTTTGTGCTGCAAATCATGTTTAATAAATAAAAGGCTATGTAAATAATGTATATACAGAAATTCTTAGACATTACTGGGAATCGTGCACCAACTTAAATGTTTTAAAAATAAGAATACACTAAGGGAAAGAAAGGTCTCCTCATGTATCTTCCCCACTTCCCCATTTTTTAAAAAAAGCTATAACTTAGCAGCAAATGACATTATTGGAATATAACGTTGATACTTTGTCTTAGCAAGCATTCTTACAGATTCTGTAGCTAGAGGGGTATATTACTGGGAGAACAATAGCCACCATTCAAAACTGTTATTTTCTGCCAACAGACAGGAACTATCATTTCAGCAATCACTGAATAAAAAATAAAAAATAAAAAAACAATGCTGTGAGCCAAAGGGACTGTAACAATTAATCTGTAAATAAATCTTTTCAATGAACACAGTGTCATGGAGAAAAAATGTTTCCCAATATACTTATTAATTACTGTTGCATCAAATCAGCTACTTAACCTTTAGAACTCTGCATGAATAAGCAGTAGTTACAACTAAAAAAGACTCCTTTACGTTAGTCCTACATCATAATCTAAAATACTATTAGAAAGCTTGTATGACTTCTAAAAAGCTAGAATAAAACAATATTTTGTTTATATCTAAATACCCTGCCTCAAAGGATGGTCACTGATTCCCAATCCGGAGGCATAAGATAAAACAAAATAATTACAGGTAATAAGAATAAAAATAATATTGTACCATCTAAAAATTCCAAACCAGTCTGCTAGCCTTAAGACTAGGGCTGTACTGATAGCCCATTGACTAAACTGGTGAAAGTTGTGCAGCTTGATTCAAAATAAGATTCTTGATTTAAAAATTAAAACTAGTCTCCTGTAAGTGCTCCAAGCACCAATAACAATGGTTACTGAAGTTTCTGTCTGCAACTAAAATATAGTCATCTAGAAATTTATGCAAATTCAAGTTATTAATTTTAACTGATCAAAACCAAAAGCCAAAACCTTTAAATTAACTACCAGTCCTTTGGCTTGACTGCAGTTGTCTTTGAGACACAGAAATGTCAATTGAGTTCATGAAGCTAAAAACCACTTGAGCATGCTGGGCTTCCACATGGAGCAAATTCTATAATTTTGAAGTCATCACTGAGAAGGGTCTGCCCTGGAAAGCTATAAACCTTACTCTGAGAGTATAGGCATGCAGGCTTTAATAAGTATAGTTCATACAGGAGAATGCACAGGAAATACGTAGAACAACCTTAAGCTAGTCTGGACAACTCAGCTTTATAAAGTCCTGTTGTTTCTGAGACAGCAAGAAAAGAGCAGCAGTCTGGCCATGTTCTAACACTAAAGTAAACTAAACGGAATAGAACTAAACACTGAACCTAACCTAATGGAAAATGGAAGCTGTCATGGTGTTTTCTGGGAGTTGTAGTCTTGTTGCCCTTTAAGCTCTACAGAAGGTGTCTCCTACAGAACTGTGACACCCAGAAAGCACCACAGCAGCTTCCATTTGTGTATATTAACAACAGGAATTAGGCCTCAGACCAGCATACGGAGGCTCCGTGATAGGTGTTTGAAGGTTTCTGTAGGTATGGGTCTGTGGGCCGGAACTCCCAGAATTCTGCCTCGATAATTCTGGAAATTGGGATTTTTAAAATCTTAATGATCGTTTTCCAGTATTGCAAGACAGAGTGTCAGTTCCTTAATTCCCAGGAGGTGGAAGAGGAACACGGTCAATGGTTCCATAGGAAGGCCCATCCCTACTTGCCAGTCTTCAAAATAATTTAAAATTTCAACCAAAATAATTTGTTTTAATATGAAAATAAAATACTGAATATGTAAATTGCAAAAGTACTAGAGAAATTCAAAACTAAGAGAAAAGCTGTATGAAAGCAAACTTTTTCTTATTTGCAACGCTTGTTTATGAAAAGGACACACACTATAATTTAAGAGTGACAATTTGAATCTTCTAAGTACAGCAGTCTGCCAAACTAGAACATCTAATAATTTTCCCTCAGTAAATTGAGCTTTTCCCCGATCCTTCTGACCTTTCAACAAGTGGTTTAGAGACTATTGGATTATGGCAGTTAACAAATGACAGGTGCAGCCAATTAACCAAGCAATGACGTAACTGTGACTTCCAGTCTTTAACAAGAGTTTTCTTCAGAATATGATGCTTTTCCATCAAAGAGCTCAGTATGGCTGCTTATCAGTCAATCCCAAGAAGAACTTCAAAAGCCCTGCACTGCTGATACATTTCTCATTAAAAAGTGATTTTGCAGTAAATTTATCCAACTGTGACTGTGGAACACTTTGCTATTCTTTAACTTGGAAACTTGTCAAAACAGTGTGATTTAACTCATGTGGTACTCGGACATCTGAATCAGAAACAGCAAGAGACTGCAAACTGCCCAACAGAATAAGGCCAGAGCAGACAATAGCAAAATGGTAATAACAATGCTCAAAACGCTGTATTCTTATTAGCATTTAGTGAAAGAAAATAGCAGTCCTTCTCAAAAACATTCTGTTCATGGGAGCCTTCTGCATCAGTCAAATCAAGTCTCTTCTGACACACCACTGTGTGATGCAGATAGGTTTGAAAATAATAAAGAACAAGTTCTCAGAAAGGTATGTTTATCTTGAATCTAACAAAGTCTGCTCTTTGGTCCACCATTTATAGAAGGAGATTGGGGGTTAACAAGGACTGGGTCTTCTCTGTGACACTGCCATGGTTGTGGAGCTCTAGATAGGGACATTCACCACACACTCTTCTCAATTTACATTTTGAAGACAATTTTATTTTGTCAGACTTTTACTAGAGATCCCATGTCGCACGTAGAAGCTGCAGCAAGCTTCATGTTCACCAACCCCACCCCCCTACCAAGGGAGATGGGAAGAGGAAACTGCACATTTTACTTCCATAATTAAATTAACCACATCTTGTTGAGATGGACAAATTGTGATCAACATTAGTTGGGATTTATTTTATTTTATTTATTTATTTAAAATATTTTACCCAGCTTTTCTCCTTAAAAAGGACCCAAGGTGGCTGATATCATTAAACGGCAATATTTAAAGATAAAAACAGTAAGTGTACACATACTAAAAAGTAAATACCACACGAAAATATGGTAAACAAAAGCAACACTAGCAACACATTCAAAGCAATAAATTTAAGAACCGCACTCAGGCAGCCAATCACTGAGGGACAGGTTGCCTGAAGAAAAAGGACTTTGCCTGCTTGTGGAAGGACAGCAAAGATGGGGTCAGCCTGGCCTCCTGTGGGAGGGAGATCCAAAGTCTGGGAGCAAGCAACAGTGAAGGCCTTTTCCCGTGCCCCCACCAAATGCATCTGTGAAGGTGGCTGGACCGAGAGAAAAGCCTCTCCTGATTATCTTAACACCCAAGCAGGGTTATAATGGGAGATGAGGTCCTTGAGATAGCTTGGACCAAAGCTATTTAAGGCTTTATAGGTTAGAACCAGCACTTTGAATTGTTTTCGGAAATGGATTGATATCCAGTGGAGCTGCTGTAAGATGGGGGTTATGTGATACATGTGATCAGTCCCCGTTAGCAATCTGGCTGCAGCATTCTGAACCTGTTGAAGTTTCTGGACATTTTCCAGAGGGAGCCCCACATAGAGAGCATTACAGTAATCCAGTTGGGATGTAACAAAGGCACAGGGATGTTGGTAAGTCTTTGGGTTCAAGTCCAAAGTCCGAGTGTGAGTTTTTGGGTCAAGGTCCTGAGTCCCAAACCTCGAGTCCGAGTCTCAAATCCCTATAAAAAAGCCTTCCCCCCCAAAAAAAACAGAGGTGATGTGTGGGTGGAGGTCTGAGGCTTGTCAACCACAGAGAACAACTTAGTGTTGAAGCCTGAGTCAATCCCCTAGTCTAACCACTCTAGCCAATGATGAAACTTAAGTGTGGGAAAAACACAGAGTAGTTGTATATATTCCTCTTCCCTGCCCCCCTCCCAGCCTTGTGTTCGGAGTCATGGCCAATAGGGTAAAAAAAATGCTGAGCCTACCATGCCTTCCCTCAACCCCACCCCCACCCCAAGTTTAACTTGACATCAGTGCAGCTAAAGTGGACGTGCTTAACTGGGCAAATCCCCCATATAATTGTTTGTTTTTTACCAAGGCAACTACATGATTCTCATGACTCTACGTTTTCAATTCATTCAACCTGGTTGCACAACCAGGTTTCAACAAAATGTCTGCAATCTCTTTCCCCACCCATTAATAATGGATCATAATCTCGACTATTACTCATGCTCATGTCTAGACTCTAACACAATCAGTACAGGAATTGAAACTCAGCTTTTTTTCTCCCCCTCCCATCATAATGGAAACACATTTCCCCAAGAACTATCAACAACCTCTTGGAAGGCAAATTTATCTGGCTCTTATCCCTTACTCCATTCTTCTACCACTCAACAATAATAAGCATGATACCACCATGAACAATCTCAACAAACTAACAAAAATTCGTGAAGAGGCTGAAATGCAAAGTCAGGCTGGTGAGGCAGCTGCAGAATCTGGGAAGGAAAGAAGTGGAGAAGGAGGAGCCAACGGACCAGTTTTTCAGCTTCAGCCAATCCACTTGCGAGAGGTATACAAAAAGGTATAAAATCAAACAGAGGTGTAGCCCTTAGGATCCAGGTTTTTGTTTCTGGCAATTGTGAGAGTAGCGCCTAGAGAGTCATTTAGTTTCACCTAAGGTAACTGTTAGTAGATATAAGGTTCAGTGCAGGGCTCACTGGCTGTATTAATGATCTTTAAAAAAATAGAGGAAAGCATACCTTTCTGATGTATCTCTTGATAGAATTTATTAAAAACACTGAGCCTGCATCGTTTTCCCTCCCTCCACCCTCTCAAAAATCCTGTTGCTACCTCCTCCTCTGCTGTTTGCCACTGTTTGCCTGCCTCTCCTGCATATGTCCATTAAAAGAATAGGGACTCGAAAATACAACTCAGAAAAATGGGTTCAAGTTGTGAGTCAACTCCAAGATATTGGGGGAAAAACCAAGTCGAGTTCAAGCTGAGTCACTGGTGTGACATAAGTTGGACTTGACAGCGACTCGCTAGTCCCATCATCATGGGCAGATCAGACCTCTCCAGGCACTGACGCAGCAGGTGTACTACTTTTAGCTGTGTAAATGCACCCCTGGCCAATGCCGAAACATGGGCATCCAGGCTCAGAGATGAATCCAGGAGCACCTTCAAGCTACACAGGTGTGTTTTCAGAGGGAGTGCAACTCTATCCAGCATAGGCTGCATCCCTATTCCCTGATCTGCCTTTCAACTGATCAGGAGCACCTCTGTCTTGTCTTAATTAAGTTTCGATTTATTCATCCAGTCCATTACTGATACCAGACACATTTAGAGTTGAAACAGCTTCCTTGGATTTACAGTAGATGGAAAAGAGAGATAGAGCTGGGTGTCATCCACATACTGGTGACACTGAACCCTCAAACTCTGGACAACCTCTTCCTCTTCATGTAGATGTCAAATAACATAGGAGACAAGAAAGAACTCTGCGGGACACTGCAAGTCAGCAGCCAGGGTGTCAAACAGGAACTCCCCAGCAGCACCTTCTGAGTTGTCTCCACCAGGAATGTCCAAAGCCAGCATAAATCAGTGCCTCCAAGTCCCATCCCAGAAAGACGGGCCAGAAGGATACCACGGTTGATAATATTGAAAGTTGCTGAGAGGTCAAGCAAAACCAACAGGGACATGTTCCCTCTGTCCAGTTCCTGGTGTAGGTCACCCACCAAGGTGACAGAAGCAGTCTCTGTCCCATAACCAGGCTTGAAGCCAGAATTAAAAGGATCTAGATAACCCGTCCCATCCAGTGAAAAGGGCAAGGCAGGATGACAAGGATTTATGAGAATATTGGTTCCAGCACGAGAGCAGGAGAGCAAGTATTTTTTTAAAAACATGTTTTCCACATTTATGCAAAATCTTATTTATTTATTTATTTTGCCTAAACACACACTCTCAGGAAATGTAAAAGGACAGGAACAGGCTGACCAGTCAATGAAACAAAAATAATCAACTAATTCTGCTATTTCCTAGATTGTGCAAACTGATACCACATCATGTTTGCCAAGAATGGGCAAAAATCAATCTCCTAAATTGTCAAACTCTCTCCAAGAACGGATAAAATAAAAATAAAAATCAGTGCCTGGTGGAATTTTTTTTTCCTTAATGCTTTTTTGTTCGCAATTAGATAACCAATCAGGCTAGGACTCACATCTCTAATTTCAGCTATGGTTTGTTGAAACAGGCTTGTTTCTGAATCTAATAAAAACCCATTGTGTTTTGCAACGCATTTTGGATAAATTTAATTCTTAGGTCTGGATTAAAATGTTTAAAATAAATATATAAAGATAACTGTTTTGCATACTATTGTCCATTTTTACGTCACAGTCCAAATAGACAAGAACAGGCAAGTACTGTAGGCAACCTTCAGTCTTGAGAGACTATGGTAACGTGCTCTGAATAGAGGTCTTGGAACAGAGTCTAGTGTGGCTGAGAAGGCCAGTTCGAGAGTGACAATCCCTTCCACACTGAAGACAAATACAATCTGTCCCCTGTCCAGCTCCCTGATTTGGCTGGTTTCGGGACTGCCTCTTTGCCTCGGCCTGCTGGACAAGTGTCTCTTCAAATTGGGAGAGGCCATGATGCACCGCCTGCCTCCAGGCTGAACGCTCAGATGTCAAGGTTTCCCATCTGTTGAGGTCCATTCCTAAGGCCTTCAGATCCTGCTTGCAGATATCCTTGTATCGCAGCTGTAGTCTCCCTCTGGGGTGTTTTCCCTGCACGAATTCTCCATACAGGAGATCTTTTGGAATCCGACCATCAGCCATTCTCACGACATGCGCGAGCCAATGTAGACGTCGCTGTTTCAGTAATGTATACACGCTAAAAATGCCAGCTCATTCTAGGACTACTCTATTTGGAACTTTGTCCTGCCAGGTGATACCAAAAATGAGTCTGAGACAACGCATATGGAACGTGTTCAACTTAGATAAGGAGGATAAATAATTTTCCTTTATTAGAAGCACAGCTTAGAAAAGGCCCCTTTTTGGAGTACTCTGCCTCACATCCCTCAGCAAGCATGGCTACAATGGGGATTATCAAAGTTTTGCTCTAAAAACAGACTTCTTCCAAGTTCAGGTTTATGTGAAGGTTACTGTGTCAGATTTTACCTTTACTAGAACATTGGTTTTATCAAAAGTCTTTGAACAACATTTGGCTACAGTCACTTCTCGAGTGCCAAATCTAACTTGCACTATTTTGAGCTCGTCCACCTAGTAGTTATTTTCTATTTTCAGAATAATAACTCAATTAAAGTGTTCCTTCTGACATGGGCTTCTTTGGGGCTATTTGACTGAGCAATGCCCATTCAAAGCAATTTCAGTGTGGAATGAAAGAAGTGCTCCAAGTCTGAGAACAGCTCAAAACATTTGGCCACTCTCAGGCTTGCCTCGTTTCCTGAGCACTTTGCAAGAATGGCTGGGAAGAAGAATAAAAAATCATGACCTTGCAAAAAAGGGACGTATTCTGCACATTTGCACACAGTCTAATGGTAGGCTTTCAGACTACCATTAGACACAGGATAGACATAGAAAGGGAAGGAAAATAGAATTGGGGTAAACTGAGAAAAGAGTGTAACAAGCAAGGTCCGCATGATCTATATCTGTACCCCAATTGGTCAAACCCAAACATGCATACTTTCCTATGATACCCCCTGGAAACAAGAAGAAAGGGGATAAAAGTTTGGGAATTAAGAAGTGCATTGCCATGCATTTGCTAAATCTTTCCTACAACACTACAAAAACCAAGTGTACAGCTATATAATCAAGAGCATCATAGACCTCTGAAATGATATCTTTCCCCTCCATATGCCTTTAACAATCTACTGTACTGTGTAATAAGGATTACACATTCTCACCTTCCGCCATGCTAGCTGCATTTTCACGGGTCAGCTAAGTATCCTTTTTTCCAGGTGACTAGACAAGTGCACACACAAATTTCACTTAAAAGTGCACTGGCTTTTGCCAAGTAGCAGCAGGATGAAATATACCACTGTAACAATCGAGCCTTTGTCTCGGGCCAAGACTATACCTATTAACATGCTTTGAAGCTGAGCCAATAAAAATCTCAGTGCTGGGATACAGTTTTTGCGCCTAAACAATCTGTGCTTGTGTTTAATATACTATAGTCTATTTTCAAGGCCCTGCCAATCATGCACTCAACATGAAGAGCCTGGCTGGGCTTTTCCCCCCACCACAAGAATTCCAGCAAGGATTCAGAAAGACATACAGAAAAAGTGCAGGACTATAAAGAAGAAAGCATGCAATTAAGTTCATATTCATAAACAAAGCAGCTAAACTGGAAGAAATGTGTCCCAAGCATATTGACAATATGTTGTTCCAAAGGGATTCCTGGGACCGTGTGATACTTTAAAGGGAACTGACTCAGCAACTAAAAAGGTATATCATGTCTAAAAAGCAACTCTGACATCAGAATCAAAGTCTTTCCCCTCTTCTTTCCCCCCTCCCTTCACTCCTACTCTCCCAGATGTTCATGAACAAAGGCCATTTGAGTTAATGTGTAGCAGACGCTGGAGACTTAATATGGGGAAGTGGACCGGGTTTTGGAGGCAAAGCAAACACCAAAACTGTTTAATTTTCATAATGAAGTATGCTTCACTTCACAGTGAAACACAGGTGTTCCTTCTGCACACCATCATGAAACGAAAACTAATAACAAAAATTTGTTCTTAAAAGCACCATCAATAGAGCACACTAGATAGATTCTGGAGGAACTCAGGAAAGGAGGGAAAGCACTTGGATAGTTAAATATTTGAGACACAGTACATTTATTTCATTTATTGATCACACTTGGACCTTGATCTTTTTCTAAAGTGGTCAAAGTGGCTGTGAGGTTGCCTGCTATCCAGGTAACGCTGGCGTCAGATCCACTTGACTTCAGCAGCAGAAATGACCTGTGTGTTTTTAGGTTATCAGAGACGACAATGAAACCTTCTAGGAATAAATCATACATAGATACAGTGCTATTTTCAGCGTTGTAAAATACTGACACCTGTTTATACAATGATCTAACATTATGATCTGAAGAGGATGCAAACAAACAAGCAAACAAAATCTAAACTTGGAAATAGTCCTCTTTAATAACAATCCATTTTAATTCCACTACTTCAGAAGCGTCAGCTCTGGAAAACAATGCTGACATTCTCTGCTAATGTGGTAAGTCACAGATAGTGTAGGTCCACTGAATCAGTGGGGATTTGGTGATTCAACATATCCGTGAGTTCCACTGATTCAATGGGCCTGTTCTCACTGTAGTCTGCTCCACTAAGCAACATTATTTCAGCCATTTAAAACTATACAAAACTGTTATATTAATAAAACTCCAATATACAATAAATCAAAGAATCAGAATCCTGAATACAGCTGTAAAACCTGTATGTTCTACTTCAGCCCAAAAACCTTTGCAGCACTGTTTTTAAAAAGGCTGGTAAAAAACTGTGGGTTGGATTCAGTAGACACATGTAATAGGGCTGGCAGAAGCACAGTTTCTTAGTAAATTCTTCTGCCTCCCCAAATGTGACACAGAAGGTCATGGTATTATGCTGGATGAAGTAGATGGTGAGAAATGGAGATCCCTGAAAATGAGTGGCCAAATCTCCTGGAAATATAGCCCCAAATATCTACTGCTTTTCTGGGAGATGGGGGATAGTCATGAGGAAGACGGGCAGGAAAGTCTGCTTCTGTCAGCCAGTTATAAGTGCTTAAACCTGGATCCCATCTTCTACTTTCATCCAGCAAGTTATTCTAGAGTCTCGCAATAATGACCTAAGTGTTACTCATTTTTGGTTATATAAAAACATCTGATGATTGTCCAAGAACCATCTTGAGCACAACTAATAGTGATTTAGTTATCTACTCCTGAGGAACTATTGGAAAAGCTAACAGAAATAAAGCTAACAGTATTATATTACCCAAGGACAAATCTATGTTTAGCCATGTTTGGAATGCCATATATTGTTCTGGTTGGTTCATGTCAGAATAAAGCATCATAGAGCTGCAGAAGACGCAGAAAAGGCAAACGACTGATCAGGCTTTAGAACACTTTCTCTGTAAAGGCAAGTGGACATTTTAGAACGCAGCACCACACAATGAAACAGACTGAGAGATTCAGAATTGACAAAATGAAATATTTTTACCAGAACATACAGATTTATGGAATCTGTATGTTTCTTGGGCTCCATGATCACTGCAGATGGTGACAGTAGCCACAAAATTAAAAGACCCCTGCTTCTTGGGAGGAAAGCGATGACAAACCTAGACAGCATCTTAAAAAGCAGACATCACCTTGCCGACAAAGGTCCGCATTGTCAAAGCTATGGTTTTTCCAGTAGTGATGTATGGAAGTGAGAGCTGGACCATAAAGAAGGCTGACCGCCAAAGAATTGATTCTTTTGAATTGTGGTGCTGGAGGAGACTCTTGAGAGTCCCCTGGACTGCAAGGAGAACAAACCTATCCATTCTGAAGGAAATCAACCATGAGTGCTCACTGGAAGGACAGATCCTGAAGCTGAGGCTCCAGTACTTTGGCCATCTCATGAGAAGAGAAGACTCCCTGGAAAAGACCCTGATGTTGGGAAAGTGTGAGGGCAAGAGGAGAAGGGGACGACAGAGAACGAGATGGTTGGACAGTGTCATTGAAGCTACCAACATGAATTTGACCCAACTCCGGGAGGCAGTGGAAGACAGGAGGGCCTGGCGTGCTCTGGTCCATGGGGTCACGAAGAGTCGGACACGACTTAACGACTAAACAACAACAACATTTCCACATGATGTGGTGATGCTCACTAGTTTTTCAAGCTTTAAAGGGGATTAAATCAGTTCATGTGGGATAGATCTATCTATCAACATTGTGACAGTTAAATTTCCTAGGAAGCAAAAACAAGCAACAACTACTGCCTTCAAAGCTCTGCTTGGAGGCATCTCACTGGTATGCACAGGAAACAAAATGCTGGACTAGACAGCATTTGGACTTTGAGCTTATTGGAGGTTCTAGCAGGGAAGTACAACTATAGTATACCTTTGACTGAAGAATAGTACGTATCCTCATTCTAATGCCGGTGTTCTTTGAATAGGAACCCTTCGGCATGGGAGCACCCTTGGTTTCCAAACGGCTTGCTATGTGGCATGAAGAATTCAAAGAATATGTCTACATAGTTCCTTGGAACAGAAATAGTTGCATGTACCGACAATAAGGGTAAGCTGGGAGAAGTGGTGACCCAAACCTTGCATTTTTCAGTTCTGGTAACTCAGCTTTGGCATGTTCTCCCAAGCACAGAATCTGAATTTTCCTTTGCCACAGCCTTTTAACATTCAATTGTTTGATTTTAAAGTGTCACTATCATATTCTAAAAATCTCATTCTATATTGTGGTTTTATTGTATTTTTAATACTATTTTCAGGGGCTCTGAAAAACCTTGATTGAGCAATGTGGTATAAATTCCTTGTAATACAACATTGTGCTCTGAAACAGAAATAATGAAACAAAGGGTTAAAAAGAAAGAGAAGGGGGAAAGGGTGTCAAAGCAACTCCGGAACTCAAATAACCCACTATTCCCTTCTTTTTATTTACTCTGCTTGCATGTTAATCTTTTTCTCCTTCTCCTTTTATCCATCTTATTTGTTAGTGCCTTAGCCTGGGGATTATCCTTCTGTCCTGTATTTGTACAGTGGCTTGCAAAACAATGGGGTCTTCAGCCCCTTGGTGCCATCACAATACAATAATGAATACTGCATCTAATTGATTCTGGGAGGACAACACAGGAAGCATGACCCAGAGCAAAGCTTGTTTCTCCCTTTTCCTCACTCACCCACACCCAAATAGAGAAAAGGCATACTTTTATTACAGAGTGTCACAGCCTTAATCTTTTCAGGCAGTTGAGAACCAAATAATACCAAAAAGTTTAAAGATCATTTAAATCTCTCCCTGAAGATCCGATTAAGAGAGCTAGCTTACAGATCACTCTATGGCTGAAATCCTGTTGCTTAGTGCAGTAAGTTGCAACTAGAGTAGGCCCATTGATTCAAAGGGATTTAGTGAATCAAAGCCTCCATAAGTCTCATTGATTCAGTTGGCCTATTGTAGTTGTGATTTACTATACTTGGCAACCAGATTTCTCTGTGTGTATAATAAACACACTGCACATTCTAAGTATGAAAAGTACTTTTTAATTAATAAAAAATATTTCTAATAAACACAAATGCAGGAACAGGTGATACCTTTAATCGACCGTTAAGAATATAAAACAAAATTATAAAATAATGTTAGTTTTCCTGAACTAATAAACACCGTATTAAAGTGATCTACAAAGATTACACAGAAAATTGTATTCGCAAGATGTAGGAGGCCATTCTTTTTATAACTTTTATAAAAAATATTCCTGGATAGTATTTTAAGTGCAGAATATGTATAACGCTCTGTATTTAAAGTAAGACACATAAATGATAAGAGATAAAATATCAAAAATGGTTGTGTTATCATTTTTGGAACAAAACTATTATTTTTCTCTTTACTATTTGCTCATCCCCACCCCCGGCAATCTTGAATTGCTTTGAACTAACTGTTAATTTAAGTCTTATTTCACAGTGTCTGGCACTGCTGATAAGCTACTATCAGAGGCAGTACAATTACGCTCCTGTTAGAGTTAGTAGAAGTTCTGGCTTCATGAAAAAGCTGGACATTTTTATTATTCAGTTCATTTGAATGCCTTCTATTAGAATGCTACAACACTGTTTTAACCTAGTATGAACTTGCTTATTTAAATAATTGGTATCTTACTTATTTACTTTTCCAGGATTTTCAGAGGCTTTGCAACACTGCAACTTTGAAACAGCGCTATAAACACCAGAAGCCACTTGTGAGGTTGCAAATGGCAACAAATGGCTTTCCCCCTCCACTTTTTGCGAGCGGGAAAGCAGCTTTTTGCAAAGAAAGTGGAGGGGGAAAGCACTTTCCTCTCAAGAAAGTGGAGGGGGAAAGCAGGAATCAAAGCACTTTGATCCCTGCCTTCCCCCTCCACTTTCTTGCCAAGAAAGAAATTTTGGGTTAGAAAAGGGTGGGGTGTCTTATACATGGGGGCGTCTTGTACACGAAAAAATATGGTATTGTTTTGTCCTCTTTATATGGATCCTAGTGGAAGCTGTCACCTATCATCCAGTCGTATGCCAGCTGTCCCTCTGAGGAAGCAGTATTAGGATTGCTCACTGATAATCAGTTATTTATTACAGATGCTGTAGCACAATTTGCACTGGCAGCTAAAAAGCTGCGTTGTTGTTTTGTTAAGGATCACAATGTTGTATAATTGCCATCAGTAACTCTGGATGTTTGTTTTGAAGGGTGTTATGATTGGACTGGTGATAAGCATCTCAATGAGCTATTATAATTACCTGTTTTAAAATCAGATATTTTCTCCTATATTGTATATTGTAATGGCCATTCGTCAGAAACAATAAAATTGTTGTTGTTGATATTAGTGTTGGAAAGTACCTATGTTACATCATATGTAAAAAAAAAAATCCCTACAGGCATCTAATCACACTTCTTCCAAATCTCCACAGAGGTCCTAGCCATCTTATTCATCTGTTGAATATCTTCCACTGTTGTACATTATCAGCTTAGGCCTAGTTCACATATTCATTAGGTTCAGCTGGGCAGCTACCAGCACAAAAATATATTTATGTAAGCCAGACACTCAACATAAACCCTTTCCGATCTCTCTCTTTCTTTTCTTTTCTTTTCTTCTTTTCTTTCCTCTTTTTAAATTTTTTGGAAGGTGAAGTTTCATGTGGGTCAAGCTGTGTGTTACTGGGTATTTGAAGGAACACCCTACGCACACACACTGTTATCAGCATGAAGAAAAGGGCTCAGGCTGCTCCTTCTGAATAAAAATTGAACAAACCTCCTATGGAGCATATGAACCAAGACATTTTTTCAATACCAAAGTTGCCTAAGGATTCAGCTTCACCAATTATTATTATTACTATTTTTTAAATTACTGACCAATTAGCCCATCAAGCTTCAAGCAAGAGACGGTTATGTGCATGTGCGACAACAAGAAAATACCACATACAGATCCAGTAATAGCCACATGTTTCAAGTTTTGAAAGAAATTGAAATAATAAACATTTTGAAAGCACAGCTAGTGACTTCACACAGAGTAAACTAAGGGAAACACTGTCATATTTTATAAATATAATCAGCCCACAAACATGAATGAGGTAAAATACTCTCCAGCCCAGTCCAAACAAATTGGGTGACGTAGGATAATCCTTACTAACAAGATTAAATATGCTAGCTGAGCGTTTTTATGTTTATGTTCATGCTTTATCGAACGTAAAAGAGAAAAAATGTATTAATTCTTTAATGACTACTGGCAATTAGCAGTAGACTTCAGCAATATAACAAGGGCTTTAAAAAAAAAAGAACATAATCATTTCCTTCTCAGAAAATTATTGACATGGTTCTAAGTAAAAACCATTTGGATTGTTCAGACACAATCTCCCCACCCGCATAATCTCAAACCAGCGATAGCAAAAGTTACTTTTTTTTTAATACACTGGCTGTGGGACCTCTACAGGTGGTAGTCCTAAAAAGTAACTTTTCTAACTATTGCTTCAAACACATTATTTTATACATGAGGACAAGAACTGAACTGTATACAACAGTATTTGTTCCCTGCCCCACATCTACAGTACACAAAGAAGAGCGAAAATGTAAACCAGGGAGGATTATTTGAACCTGGACACTTCCTCTAGTCACCTCATCTTTGCAGTATTTTAAGACTTTGAAATACGAGAAAGACCTATTCTCTTTATAACTTCCATAGGAATATTCAATTATCTGCCTATTTCTAGAATTTACTAGTCAGCAAAGATAATAGGGGAAAAATAGCAGTACATCAAAACAAGTTTGAAGTATACACCAGCACAGGGTTTGGTTTTTCACAACACCACTCTGCTGGGCTATCTGAACAACTTAGTTTCAGTAAGCTCTTTACAACTGTTCAATATCAGTTACAGCTGAAGTATGTTTAGTTGTCTATAAGCATATTTTCAAAACATCACCTGCCCTATGCTTCTGCACAGGAACTTCACTGTAAATGCAGAATATTAGCTTTCTGTTGAACATAACCAGAAGAAACAGGCTTTTAAAAATGGTATTCAAAACATATTTCATGACTTAATACATGGACAGGATCAGAGTATCTCCTTGAATGGGCCCAAAACTTTTGAAGGCGGTAAAGAAAAATAAATTGCAGCAGTAAGAGCAACAACCACATAGAACTGTAGAGCTATAAAGGACCCCAAGGGTCATAGAAGCCAACAGCCTGCCAAAGCAGGATCCATAGCAAAAGTATCCCGGACAGATGAACATCTAGCTTTCTACAGAAGAAAAGTCCACTATCCAAAACCTATTCTACTGTCAAACAGTTTTCACCACAAAGTAGTTTTTTCCAATGTTTAGTTGTAATCTCCTTTCTCATAATATGATTCTACTAGTTTGGTTCCTACTCTGTACAGCAGTGGAAAACAAAATGGAAGATGAAGATGGAAAGACCAGGAACCAAGTCTGTTCTGGCAATCCTACCATCACTCCATCTTCTTCTCTGCAAGTTAAGTAACCTCAACTCTCTCAATCATTCCTCATAGGCTTGGTTCCAGGTCTTTTCATCTTCATTGCTCTCTTTTGGAATCATTACATAGGCCATAATAATAAATGTTTTATTACGGTCATTGACCAGCAAAAGTAAGCAACACTATTTAAATTAGGAAACATAAAATCAATCTAAAAACACTAAGAACATCTATATACATATATATAACTATAGTCATACATCTTATTAGATATCTCCTGCCTCCCTATCATAGGCCTTGTCTATGGGTTATTGTAGCTTGCATAGAACGACAGAATTGTTACTTAGAAGCTCATAGAGCCCGTATGATCATTAAGGCCTCTACGTGTATACACCAATTTATAGATACTATAACTGAGCTTTGGGTGGAACCTTTCCTTCGCGGATTTTGATTGCAGCAGCACAGAATTTAGCTACTTTTGTCAACATATCTGAATTTTGGTTTAGCCCAGTATATCTGCCAGGGCATCGCCCTGTCAGCAGGAGCAGTGTGTAATGCGCCTCTGATTGTCCAGGAAATGCCCTTATGTAAGGGTTAACAAGGACTTCTCGAATGCCAGAATAAAAAGCACAATGAAGTAACACATGGGAGATGGTTTCGATCTCACCAGAGTTACAGGGGCATATACGCTGAGTGTAAGGGGTGTTGTTATACTTCCCCTCCTGGACTGCTGAAGGAAGTGCATTGAAGCGGGCCAGAGTAAGGGCTTTGCGTTGTTTAGGTGTTAAGGGTAAGTAGAGATATTTAGCCGGTTTGGGTGGAAGCAGTGCGTTGTCAGTATAAGCCTATTTATGATGATACCAAGGTCCTGCTGCCTTTCTGTCTCAATAATACGCTGCCTAAGATTACTCTTGGCCTTAACGTATCCCATTTGTTGGATACATTCTACCGAATAGCCATATCTGTTGATTTTATGGTATATTGCTCTCTTCCAAGGTGACTGATGGTTATCCTGTAATACCAGTGAAGTCAGTCCAATTGGTTGAAAGGTTAGTTTTAGCCAAAAGTTAAAAATAGCCAGCCAAGCTCTGGCTTCAACCTTCAGGTAGCCCACTTCAAGCATAGAAAGCAGAACTGATTAGACTCCTCTTTTCATGCAATAAAAGGAACTGGAAATAAAATGTTGCTCCTGCCAAGAATTTACATACGGAGCTACTGGCTGGAATCCTATTGCTTAGCAAAGTAAGTTGCAACTAGTGCAGGCCCATTGAATCGATGGAACTTATGAAGAGTTGACTCTTTGTAAGTTTCATTGATTCAATGGGCCTGGGAGGCAGCAGAACCCTGTGTTCATAAACTGCTGCTACTGAGTAGGCAGGGGCCCTATGCCCCTTATCAGAGTGCACTGCTGGGAAACAACAAGAACAAAGAAGGCTGTTGAGTGCCCAGCAGTATCCAGCAAAGAACACTCCAGTAATACCTTTGCATTAATGTTTGAAATCAGTTTTCAACAAGATTCCTATTACAATAACAACAAAATGCTTTCAAAGATACTGAAAAAAGAGATTAAAAAGGAAAACCATCCTGATTTATTTTCATTTAATAGTAAAAGTGACGAGTAAATTAGACCTTTTAAAAAACCTACTAAAAACTATGCCACTAACTTCCTGCTCAGTTTATTCAGTTCTCCTTGTTAATTAAAGCTGGTCTATAACCACCTAAAAATTTAGTTGAGTAACTTGCTGGTTAATTGCTGCAATTTTACTTTTGGAATTTTAAATAAATACAATATACTATTATGCAAAGTGTGTACAGTCTTGCAAATGTTAACCTGACAAGCTAAGTCCCTTTATTCTATCATCTGTTGTCAACAACCAGTGCCTCTCTACTCTTCAGAATTTTAATTTAGCTTTGAGACTGGCATATGAAATAGGAGAAATCATGTCAGATGCTATACAGGCATGTATAGTGTCTGAGCTCCACCTACAGGAAAAAGGTGTGAATGACAGCATTAAAGAATCAGTATTTTCAAAAGCATACGAGATAGGCAACATGTTTACAAGGATCAATAGGCAATGTGCAAAAGACACAAGATGTCATGTCCTCTTTCACTCTACAGCAAGGTAAATGGCTAAAAACTAGAAGAGGGGTATAGAAGCCCAAATATTTGGCTAGGAATTTCAAGCCATGGAAAATTTCATAAACTTTTAAAAGGTGGATCCTAGCCCAAGTGACCAATCACAGGCCTCTAGTAAACTCTCAACAAAATAGTGGCTGAAAACCTGTTATGCAGTTATGTAACTTTTAGTGATGAATTGCTGTAAATTAAGAAATCTGCAGGATTATCTTTTGTGAGTCAAGCAACTCAGCATGCAAAAGGTAAAGAATGCAGAGATTTCTTAACCTAAGGTAATTTGCCTCTAAAACGTAAGTCGTTTGAGTAAATGCGCAGGATTTCAGCCTGCTTAATAAATTCTTTAAAAATCAGTTTTTTAAATCCACAATGGCAATACTTGATTTAGGCTAGAGAATGGATAATTAACATAACTATTAAGTGTTTGTTTTGCAACTATTGTTGTAAATAGAGATGGGACCGAATTAATTGGGTCCCTGACGAAGAAATTCATTGGCGCAGCACCACAGCTGATGTGTGTCCACTCACCCCACCCCCTGGACCAGCTGGGCCACTTACCTTGTGTTGTGTGCTACCGGGGTCCTTCTCTGGTGGTGCTCCTATCCAGGCAGGAGCTCGGGATACCCATCCCCGCCTCCTCCAGCAGCCAACCCCTCTGAGGAGGCGGGATGGGGATTCTCCCTGTGTAGCTGATGAGTGGTCAGCTGCTGGGAGAGGCAGGGATCGGCAGCCCAAGCTCCTGCCGGGATCAGAGCACCGTCAGAGATGAAGGATCCCAAAGACACACAACGCAAGGTAATTGGCCCAGCTGATCCGGGGGGTGGGGTGAGTGGACATGCAGTAGCTGTGGTGCTGCGCTGATGAATTTTGTCATCTCTGGTTGTAAAAGTAAGATGTATAAAACATTCCCAGCCACACCAGGAGTTTGTTCTAATTACTATAGGTCTTGGAGGTTGCAGTCCATACTCAACCAGCAGCACTAATGTGCTGATGTATACAAGTGGAAGTATGAAGAAAGAGACCACTGGAAAGTGCTTAAATTGACTAATTATCTGCACAACGCATTTCAGAGGTGGAAGGATCACTGGAGGTTGTTTAGACCAACCTATTGTGGAAGTAGAAAGAAAGGTAAATGACTACTCCTAGCAACCACTTGAGGCCTGCTTCTTACTCCAGTCCTTTTGTTGTGATGTAGGCCACCTTGGGTCCTTCTTAAAAAGACAGACAGCGTAAAAATATTTTAAATAAAAATAAAATAAAATAAATATTGCCCATTGTTTCTGACATCACAAAGTGCATTTTTACATTTTTATTTATTCCATTCTTTTCCTGCCCTCCTCCAAAGAACTCAGGAGCATGTAGATGAGACAGATGATTCTCAAAATATAAATGATTCTCACAGTAATCCTATGAGGTAAGATAGGCTGGAAGAGTGGTCACATATCCAAGATCACCTACAAAGCTTCATGCATGAGGGGGATTCGGAAATAGGTTGAATTGAGGTTGCCCTCCATTAGCGTATGGAGGCAGGCTCCATTGGAACTCACCCTCCATGCACTTATGTGAGTCACAGGGAGTACTCGTGACTCTCACAGTGCAGCAGAGCATTTTTCTTTTGGTTGGCCAGAAAAGTGGTACAGAAACGTCAGGGGGGTGAGAAGGCTGCTCTGCCTCTTGCTTTCACACCCCATAATTTGGTCTACAAGGTTCTCACCCACCAAAGTCCTATTCCTTGTCGGCACTCTGTGTGTAATATTTCATGCCTAGAAAATTACACATTTGACAGAATTACTATACAAGGGCCCAGACAGAAGCATTAATTGGCTCTATCCTTGTGAGAAAGAACATATGAAATACTGGATCAGATCCTTTCATGATCACTCCTTCCACATAGGGAAAGCAGAAATGTATATACTCATGCATTCTTTATAATAGATCTATCTATTTTGTATAAACCCCAAACATACTGTGAGTAACTGCCTTTAGGCTCACAGGTCTTGCTGTGAGGCTCACCTGGGACAGCCATAACCAATTAAGGATTATTATTGTTGTTATGTGTGAAATACACAGTCTAGACAAGTGCAAGAGGTTTGCTGTTAAGTCTTGTCTTAAATGTAAACTATTATTCCAAATAAAATACAAGTTTCCATAATCTGCTTACTTGCCTAACTTTCCAATGAAATGAAAACTTTGATAGCTATCAGATGTTTGACAAAATATTTCCAGAACCTCCCACTGAAGTCATACACTCTAGATTCCATCTCATGTGTGTTGACAACCCTGAATCATGAATCACTGCTTGCTTTGATCAACACAAGCTTGAATCAGCATCCTTGAAACTCTCTTTGCAGAATGTGCTGTATCGCCCACCTTCCAGCATATTTCTGTAAAGAAAGACTCATCCTTTCTACCATTATATTATATTATATTATATTATATTATATTATATTATATTATATTTCCTACCATTATTCAACGAAGTCTGCAAATAAGCGGTGGCAGATTTTCAAGTACAAGTATGGCCAAAACCTCAATGGCGTGCAGATTATTTCTACACTACCATTTCCTTTCAAATGTTTGGTGCTTGATGAAACATTAATTCAGGAATGGACTCTAACTTCTATCAACTGCAATCAGCATGGCTAATGGGAAAGAATCCTAGGACCTGCAGTCCAACGTTTGGAGAGATGCCCTTTGCCCACACCAATGCAGAAGACATGAGGGCACATTAATCAATTAGATAGAGGTAACATAAATGCTTAGAGCAGTGGTTCCCAACCTTGGGTCCCCAGGTGTTCTTGGACTAAAACTTCCAGAAACCTTTACCACCAACTGTGCTGGCCAGGGTGTCTGGGAGATGTAGTGCAAGAACATCTGGGGACCCAAGGTTGGGAAGCACTGTCTTAAAGGAAGATTTCAATGCTGATGGTTTAAGATCACCTTCACTGCACGCTGTGATATCACCCCTATTGGCCAGAATTCTATTACTTATGCATCCTGGCATAAATTGCATTGGTGAATTGCTGCTAATTAAAAAGGCAACACTTAATTCCTTGCCAAATGCCAATTCATGCGACTGACTGGCCTGCAGTGCAGAATACGAGAGCTGACTTCTTAACAAGCCGCCATTTGCCACTGCTCTTACAGCACTGTACTAAATCCACGTCCTTCCCAGTCCCTGATGGGTGTAGCAGCTTGCAATCTTTCTTAGGAACTGAAACTAAAAGATGTTCTCTGAGGTATTTGGCATGGGGATAACACTTCAGTGGGTGGGATCTTGAATGAGGGATGGGTCTGGACCTGCAGAACCCACTTTGTTTTTCATTCAGCTCATATGCTACCCTGAGCTTCCTAAAGGGATGGGAAGGACACACCTTCTGCAGGCTGCAGAGGAAAGGAAAATAGAGAAAGCAGGGTCTCTCCATCTGTTCTGCTAGAAAGCATCTGTCTTTGGCTCTTCTTCCCCCTAACTTGTCACCAGCAGCCATGCCATCAGCCAGAAACAAGATGCAGGCTCCCTCCGCTGGACTCTGCAGAGAAGACTCTTGTATCAGAGCTTCTCTTCTGGAGAGAGACTTGCCAGCTGCTAGTGGCCATTGTTGCAGCCCGAAATCCTCAGCCTACAGCAGAGGTGGAAAGCACTCTGCTCATCCTGCTGTGATATAACTTCCTTCAAATGCCTGAAGGGCTGTCACACAGAAGAATGCAAAAAGCTTTCTTTCTTTGAGGTTTTGAGAAACAAAACAAAACAAACCCCCAAACCAGTGGACTCAGATTCCAAGAAAGGACATTCTGACTAAACATTACGAAGATATTCCTGACAGTAAGAGCTGTTCGACAGAGCACCACAGAAGGTGGTGGACTCTTCTTTGCTGGAAATTTTTAAACCGAGTTTGGGTGGCCATCTGTCAGGGATACTTAAACTGTGGATTTCCTGCATCAGCAGCAGGTTGGTCTAGATGGTTTTCAGGATGCCTTCTGTTTATACGATTCTATGACTTTTGTGTCTCATCTTTCAGAATGCAAGCCTGAAAGCAAGGAGCATCTTGTGTTTTTTATTTGCCTATAATTCAATTTGGGGTTTGTAATTCCTATAATCTTATCTGGGAGGTATGTGGATTTTTAAATTGAAGATCAGGATTTTTCAAAAGGCTTCATGGTCAAAGAGAAGGTGCATTGGTACCTTTTGTCTAGTTCTGTGGCTGCCAACCTTTTTCAAGTCGTGGCTCCCTTCTATAATAGCCAAGTAACCTGCGACATCCCCTCACACCATGTTTGCATAAAAAGACATTTTTCATTTTTCATAAATGAGGTTAATTCATCCCTTCTCAGAAAGCAGAGGGTTCTCTCTCCCACAAAGGACCTGTTTCTCATACATACACATACACACTAACTTTAACATCTCAGTTTGAAAGGTCATGAAATAAATTATTTAACAAGGGCTACAACACATATTAGGCGACCCCTGACCCCTTCAGAAAATACTTTGCGACCCTCTTAGGCTTCACAACCCCCAGGTTGGGAAACATTGGTCTAGTTCATCAACAGTAGTTGTAAAATCTACCCACTACAAGAATGTGAATTATTGTAGTGGAAATAGTACAAAGAAAAAGATAATACTGTACCAGATTATTGTTTATTCAGTGTATATTCTGTCAGAGTGGGAACACAGATGTGCAGCTTGGGGGTGCTCCTGGATTCAACTGTGAGCCTGGATGCCCAGGTTTTGGCAGTGGCCAGAAGTATCTTTGCACAATTAAAACAAGTGCATTAGCTGCCCCTGTTCCTGGAGAGGTCTCATCTGACCACAACAACACATTCCTTCATTATATCCCAGATGAATTGTAACATTTTGTGAGCTGGCCCAGGACCTCCTTCCATGGATGCGCCAGACAGAGTTCACCACAGAGGTTATTTTTATTGCCCAACACAAATATAGCCACTCCAGGCAGTTAACAAACATAAATTGCCTTCAATCAGTGCCAAGGAGTTTAATGTTCTCCTAAACAAACATTTGCTCTTAGTGAGAGCCCTTACAGCCACCGGTGTGGGTCGGGGTGAAGCCTTGCCCCTTCTATAGTTTCTAGGATGCCTTGCAAATCAGCAAGGCAAAGAGTTCCACAGCAGGGATGCTGAATACAAGCCTGTACTTCTTGCAACCAGGTAGCCTGCAGCCCTTATCCAATTATGCTGGGGAAAGTCCTGTCCAGGGCTTTGTAACTAGGCTGCCGGAACATATCCTGGGTTGTGCCTCCAAAGTCCACCTTAATTTGTGCAGACTGCGGAACAGCATGCTATAGGAGGAGTGTGTGGAGGGGAGGACTTAGCAGGCAGACTCACAGGAGACTCTTGGCCACCCTCGCGGTTTGGGATAGCATAACCTGGGCGTTTCTGTTGAGGGCAGCCTTGGCGACATCTTGCCCAGTGCTTCTCTTGCCAGCGCCTGGCTTTGTCCCTCCACATTCAAGCCGCCTTCTCCGGGGGAACCAGGAATGACTCCCATCATCTTGCATTGGGATCCTAGCAGTGGACCCTCTCCCAACCTTCTGTCGAGCGTTTGTGGGATGGCGGCTCCCCCTGCACCGCCAGAGCTTCCCAATCCTGCGGGTCTTCCCAGGTGTCACTTCCCTCACTCTCCTCCCAGTCCTCCTTAAATTCCCAAGCCCCCAGACTTAGTCAGGATGCCTCTAGTCCACAGGCATGCTGCATGTGGAAAAGTGAGTGCCTGCTCTCGAGGAGGTAGTAAGCCCATTCTCCCCGGCAAGGGGGCCGTGGTTGGCCTCACACATATACACATACAAAAGACAAACACCGTATTGCTGCCATCATTCTACAAAAGCTTGTGTAGAGACATTGATACTAGGAAATATTGCCCAGAACTCTGGACAGTTTTCCAATTGCATGTGACAAGGCTGGGTCAGTGGGGGCTTTTCAACTGCAAACAGATATCGGTTGGCACAGATGTAGATTGTCTTCTGCAAAAAATACTGTGGCATTCAAGGTGAAGTATCTATCCTTGTAAGTAAGCAGGTACCCCAGTCCAGCATTAGCCTTTACCATGCACGTAGTCTTGCACTGACACAATGCAGACCCCATAGACTCCACTATTTCCATGAATCTAATCATTTCCCCCATCCTACAGATGAAGACGGTGGCCTTTGCTACTAATTAAAAAGCACCATCACACTCTGTTGCACCAAGATTTCAGCTCCTAACAAATAAAAATTTGTAATTCTACAGTGCACACCCAATCATTATCCAGGAGTATTTATATGGTAGGTAGCTAATAGAATTAAAATATGAACGGATGTTCCTCTGAAAATGTAATAAATAGTAAGTTAAAAGTAATGCATTACTTACCTGCGACTACTTTTCTTCTCTGCTTCCTCCCCTTTAGCTGGTTTTTTAACCATTAGACTGCTATCTTTCTTTAGCTTCTGCATAATGCGTTCCTTCATCTGATGCTTTTCATCACTATCAATATCATCTTCATCGTCGTATCCATCTTCTTTCTCCTAAGCAAACAGGTTATGACTATTTAGTCATTGTTCTTTTGTTCATATATTCGAAAGCTTCATTTCATCATCAGCAACACATACTGATAGATATGGATATATGAGAATCAGTTTCCTTAAGCCATGACACATTTGCATTTAAAAAGATGTCTTATTTGTTTTACCTAGCTATCCACAAGAAGAAACCAAAACTCTTGTCTTACAAATGTTATATATGAGTGAACACTGATACACTCTCTAAGTATATAGTTTTAATTGCTCCTTTGGTTTGCAGTCTGGGGTGGTCCAAATGAACACTTGTATTTGGTATTTCTCATCACTATCACTTTCTTAACACTAAAGCCTGTTTGGACATTCAGATTATAGTTTCTTGATGTAGCATACTTGGTGTATAATCAGTTCCTGATGTAGAGATTGAGTCTGCATTGGCTTATGCATCTCACCCACCTTCTCTGAGGTGTATTATATGTATTAAATGTTTGTAGGGCTCTGTAGAAGTACAGGGTTCAGTGCTAAAAAGCCCAGCCCACACAGCCTGATCAGGCAGAAAGGAATTGCATGCATATAGCATGAGCACAGTTCTTTACAATATATGCCTAATGCTTTACACAAAAATATGTACTTTGCCTTTATGGAAGAAAATTGAGATATAAATATATCTAATAAATAAAATAAGCTAATAGGAATGATTGAGAGAATTAGAGGAGGAGATCTGACAGTACAATTATTATTTCTCAATGCAACTAGGATTTGAACATCTGCATGCAACTCTCCTGCAGGAAGAAATTTTAACTCAATCATCTGATGCCATGAATTTCACACGGGCTCAAAAGCATTTAACTATCCAACCATAGTTCTGGCATTTAAAATTATTTTAAGAATCACCTCCAACCAAATGATAATGTGCTATTATTTGTAAACAAAGATCAAGAAAAGCATCACTGAGATGGATCAAAATCCACCACTGTATCAGTGGACTTCTACTCATACAATGGGGCTTTCATTCACTCCCCTCCTCCTTTGACTTTGCTAAAAATATTACCTCTATAAAGCAAAACTAAAATGCTGTTTACTCACCTCATCTGAGTTATTGCTTTCATTTGCCTTGTCACTGAAAAGCAAAACAAACTTAGATTGAGTAAATTCTTCCCTGATACACTGAAACAATCTGAACTACGTATGCGAGAATGACATGTAAAGCACAGGGGCATAAATACAAAATTATATACAAAAGCTGTCAATTACAGGAGTTCTGTTTCTGTACACAGTAGGTATCTCACTCATCAGAGTCATATAGAACAGCATGGGTGCAGATGGTTAAGCAGACATGAGTAACCAGAATTGGGAGTATCTTTTATACCAGCCAGTATACAGTGGTGCCTCGACTTACGAATGTCCCGACACACGACCATTTCGAATTGCGACCAGCTCCGGCCACAAAATTTTGCTTCGACTTGCGGCCGGAGCTTTGAGTTGCAAACAAAAGAGGCAGGGGAAAAAGGCGGGGAATTCAAATTAGAGTACTAACCGTTGGTCGGTGAAGAGCTTCTTTGTAGCTCTTTCGCCCCAACGGTTAGAGTGTGCATCGCACTGCCTGATGCTGCTTTCTGCTCCTGAGTAAGTACATTTACTTTGTTTTGCAGCATGGGTTTGGGTTTGTGGGGGGGTTATGTTTCCGTGCTGTGGTGTTTTTTGGTGTCTTTTTTTTTCCAGCCCCATCACGTTCCGATGGGGCTGGCTGTGCTTGTGGTGTTTTTTTTTTTTTTTTTAAATGCTGGAACGGATTAATTGCATTCCAATGCATTCCTATGGGAAATGGTGCTTCGACTTACGACCATTTCGAGTTACGCCCATCTTCTGGAATGGATTATGGTCGTAAGTCGAGGCACCACTGTACCTTTCCTTTTGTTCAGCCCAGTTAACACTGAAAACTCCTGTCAGGTTCTGCCTTTCATTTAAAGATTAGAACAGTCTTGCCCTAATTTATCTTCATATGCATTTTTATTGGAACTTTGTCAAAGGAAGCAGGTTTGATATTCTTCTACAATGGCTAATATTTTAACACTTGAGCACAGTACCTACTTACTGCTATGCTGCAATCACACACATGGGCAGTTCCACACTGAGCAATATAGTCTGTAATTTAAGGGAAATTGTAGGGTGGTGGAAAGAAAAGAAAGAACCAAGTGCTATATGCTAACTAGAAGAAGCGAAGAGAGGTTGGAGAGGGATGTGCATGGAAGGAACAGAAAGAGGGAAGAACAGTGAAATAAGCAACCAAGAACACATAGAATTTGTGCTAGAACACAGGTTGAGCATGAAAAAGAATCTTTTCTTTTTCCAAATTAAAAGATCCAGTGCTTGATGGCAACTTTCAAAAACAGAGAATGGCTAAAATCCTGTTGTATAGCTATGCAGCTGTAATTTGATGTTACATGTGCTGTAGCTACAATTGCATCAAGGCAGACTGATGCACTTCCAAGGCACACTGCAGAATTGGTCAAAACAGGAACCATACAACCGACTGCGTAACTGCCTTGCACAGTCTTTGTTGCACATTTGCAACAATATACGATTATGTTACACCTTTGTTGTTGTTAGTTGTTGTTAGTTTTATTTGTATGCCGCATTTCTCCCAACAAAGGGACCCAAGGCAGCTCACAGTATTAAAATTCACACAATTAAAACACAATAAGTTAAATATTAAAAGACAAATTAAACATATAGGATTTAAAATAAAATTAAAAGATTAAAACATGGAAACGTGAAAAGATTAAAATTATCTGCTAAAATGGGATTCAGGGATTCAGTTATAATTTTTTTAAGCCTGCCTGAAGAGATGGGTCTTGAGCTTTTTTCGGAAGGATAAAAGGGAAGGGGCCATCCTGATCTTCCGAGGGAGAGCGTTCCATAGCTTGGGAACAGTATTCCAGCCAATGTAGAGACACAAACCAGAGGAAAAGTTCATACTTACGAAAAAATATACATTTTCTTTAGGGCATATTTTGTGTGCTTTGTGTGTGTAAATCCTGCATATTTGCATCAAAACCAACACAGTTCCAAGGCAGGTGAGATACCATTTCGAACACTTCCAGCATGGCTCTAGCTGCACTTCCTTACTCCATCCTAGTTTAAGAGCCACTGGCAAGACTCCGGGACTACCTCATACCCAAATAACAGAATTAGACAAAATCATAAGTAATTTTTAAAGAAACAGCCTTATTTTTGTCATTTAATTACTTTGTTTTATAATTTTAACTTAGAATGCACTGGGCAAGACACGGGTCCACTAAAATGTAGCCTAAATATTTCTAATTGTTTATCTTTTAACAGTTCAACAAACAAAATAAGAAGAATGATAATGACAAATAGTCACAACAACACACATGCAGACAACAATACAGTTCCAACGTATTTGAACTGAAAGAATAATATATCAACCTTTCAATGGCAGGAACAGAGCTCAGTTGTGGATCATCTTTCAATAAGTCATGACTGCTTTTGCTTTTTCCTTTCATGCTCTAAAAGTAAAAATAAAAGAAACAGCAGAACAAGAGTGTAAGTGTGATGGAAAATACTGTCATTTTTACCTAACATACTATCTGTGTGTATAATAGCATCTCCTCCTATTTCAGACAAATTATATGCAATAAGTACGTAGCACGGTTCTTATTCACTCATGTATTGTTCTTATGCATTTAACTAGCTTTGCTTTTCAACTCATGTCCACAAATCTGCTTACAAAAAACAAAGGGAACCATAAATATAGAAATACTTGGGTAGACTCATACATAAAAAAGTGTCTCTTAAGGCATGAGGTAACAAACTACTTCATGTTCAGAAGTCCATCTCCACCCTTGAATTATGATAAGAATCAATCAGGAGTCAGTTACACACTCCATGCAATCTTCCTCAATGAAGTTTTCTTCTACACTTCAAGGGCAGTCCCACACACTGTATGCTGCAGTAACCTAATGTGGAACACATCAAGGTGTATATTCTTGGTGGCAAAAACTACAGGAAAGTTATCTATCAGCCTTGGCTTCTAGAATACGCATCTGACAGCAGGCAGCAAGGGAACTGGGGATTTAGTCCAGCACACACATAATATTTTCAGTACACTGGACTGGATATTTCTCTGGGGAATACAGGAGAGGGAAGAGTAAGCTTCTAAACTGAGAGAGGTCACTCCTGACATAAAGCCCAGTTTGAACGTGCAGTAAATTATAAAGTACAGGAATGAGGCACAGGTGCTGCCTAGCCTCCTTCTCCAGGGCTGTTACAAAGAGTTTGGAAGCTTTTGCCTATGTCTTCAATGAAATGGAATTTCTTGTCAAGTCTGAAATCCTCACCTATGGCATATTTTATCAAAGCCTTAGGACACAAGTGAGAAACCTGTGTGCAAAAACCAGCCTCAGCTGCTTTGCATGCAGCCCATAAAGAGTAAAAAGCCACTCCTACTCCCCGAACACCTCAGTTTAGTAGGCATCAGCTGAGCTGTGGAGACCACTGCAGGGTGGGAGAGGCTTTCATACCTCCCATTCCTCAGACTGATGTTTGCCCAAAAATGTTGGAGAAGAGGTTCGTAAGGACAGTCATCCCCATAAATTCTCTTCCACAGCACAATTAGAGTCTTGTTTGCTGACAGTAATAAAGAAGAGGGAACATAGGGACATCTTTATTTGTCCATGTTTTGTCTCATGATCCATCACCTGACAAACAGCTTTTGGTTAGAAGCCCAACTGAGCTGCAGAAGAAATATGTACAAGAAGGGATATCTTCAGGTCACCTTTTCCCCACAGTACAATTCAACTGCTTCCAATATGGTTTTCACAGTGAAGGTGGTGAAGTGCCCTGTCTTCTTTACAGCAACTGCATGCCTCCCCTTCCATCATCTTAAGGAGAGGATTGTATGAAGTGCTCTCAATCTGCAGGGAGTGTTAAGCCTCCCTGTTCTCCTATATCAGGGGTGAGACAGTGTGGCTTGCCACGTGTATGTGGCCCCAAGGCCCAAAAGTACTACCTAGCACCTCTACACACCCCAGATATAATTTTTTAAAAGAGGTTTAGGTCAAAAAGGTTTTATTAGATTAGATTTTAGCTTCTTTTTATTTGCCTGTTTACTGTTGATTTTGTTGTCAGTTTATGCTGTTGGAAAATCTTTCCATTTTAAACTGCCCGGAGTAGTGCTTGTCACTAAATTGAACGGTATATAAGTACAAGAATGAATGAATGAATGAATGAATGAATGAATGAATGAATGAGCCACTTTGTGCCGTCTAGGATTTTTAGCCGTCAGCACATCTGCCACCTTACACCTGGAAATGGATTTTCAAAAACTTTGGCCACAAGAGGGCTTTCAAAAAATTAAAAAAAAATTAAATTAAATTAAAATACTGGAGTGGAGAGTTTGGTAAGGCAGGGGAGCAGCTCTTCAGGGTCCAGCAACAGGAATAGGCAGCCCTTGGACCTGCATAAATTGTTCACCCCTGATGCATACTGTGATTGGCTGGGAAAGAGGGCATGTGTGCACAATACTTCTATTTATATCACAACACATGTATCTGGGTGTTTGTACATATTTGCATACAATCACATATGCATGCTCGGTGCAGTCCCCCAATCCACTGCCTCTGGAGGAATGATGCTTCTGGGGGTCCAAAATGGCTGCCCATCCCTAGATTAGAGTAATAACTCAGTTTCAAAAAATCATGCTTGAAGTTGGTTTCCTTCAATAGCCCAAAGTTTAGATTAACCACCATTTAAATAATAAATTATATTAAAAACAGAAATGAAAGCTTCTACTCTTCCTCATGGCAATGTGAGAAAATAGAGGAAGCAGTGCCCAAATCTGAAATTCAACAACAGGTTGGGAGTTAGATTCCTCACTGTGCATCCCCGACAGGGGCTGAACTCAATGATCCATAGGGTCCCTTCCAGCTCTGCAGTTCCAAGATTATTATTTTAACATCTAGAAGGCCACAAATTGCCCACCCCTCTTTTATTCCTATTCACCGTATCCCATATCCCACATCATGTGTTTTCTGGCAAAGCTCTATGCAGTGAAACTGTCAACAGCAAATTGGAACAATCTGTTTAGAGTCTTTAGACACAAGGATAGCAGCCTGAAACTATACCTGACTAACTCGGTTGACTTCTACTTCTTCCTCTTCAGCTTCTTCTCCAAACGATAACAATTTAAAATTTCTTCAAGGAGAAAACGGGGAAAGAAAGCGTTAGTTCATATAGACTATTTTCCTGGGAAATTTACAGTTCAGAGTTTTCTTTGATTATAGCCAGCTCAAAGGATTACAGTGAAAAAACCCCACCCAGGGTTATTTATAGAAATGTATTACTCCATCTTTCTCTTGTTAATTCAAAGCGCTCCTATCATTCAGAAGTGACACTTGAATCAGATTCTAATTCTTGCACAAACTATTATAACTGAGCTTGTAGAAAAGAAATAACAGGTTATAATTACTTTGTGCCCTTGGATTTTGCCTTCTTTTCTTCTTCTACTGGTTTCTCATTCTTCAGTTTTTTACTAGTTCTCGGAATTATGTCCTCAAAAGGATTAAATAAAACCTGTAAGAAAAAGATTTTAACAGATCTTGAAGAGTTTTCACTGTGAATAATATTAATCTTTCAAAACCACACAAGCAATGCTGAAATTTAGCATTTGAGTGAAGATGCTCAATCTGGGATTTTGAACATACAAAACTGCTAAATCTGCCCATTGATACAGATAAGTTAGTATTTTCCTGTCCTTCAAGCAGCTCTAATGTCTCATGTGAAGGTATTTTCCACTTTACCACTGTTAGCCCTTTTAACTTGAAGAAATTGGGGACTGGAACAGTTGCAACTGTTGCATACTATGCTAAGCACACATTCTGCCACGGAGCTCTGGGAACAACATTTTTTTGCATTGGTTAGACATAATTAGCCATGGCAAATTATGCAAAATATATGTGAACACCAGGAGGATTCTGGCCATTAAAGCTACACACAGTAGAGAGCAAAGTAGCATAGCCAGTTGTCAGGATATAGAAATTGCAATTAAAACACACTGCTTTGGCCTTATTTATAGAAAATTAGATTTTGTTTTTATTGCATGTGGCCCTGATAGCTATTAGCTACCAAATGACTAACACATTTTAGAAAGGAATCAGTAAAAATTAAAAGGCCTTTGTCCAGTTCAAAAATGTTATCCAAGTGAGTAGAATTGCACCATTTGTGTTATGTCAATGTAGCAAGCAAGAGAAATTGAGCCATCATGCTAGAACGTAAGAGTTATAAATTACAGTGTATACAGTATTTGATTTTGATGGACAAAATCTATTTAAGAGATACCGATAACCGTACATTGAATTTTACCTGTACAGTGGCAGCCAAAGGGAGGGGAAAAAGCACCGGTTTCATAACATTTCCACTTTAAACCAGAATATCTGGGAAGCATATTTATTTTAAAATAGATGCACACTTGAGCATGCACAAATCTGCTCTGAAACAGTGTCTGAAATCCTTGTGACCAGCTATGCAGCATGACTTGAAGTTATGCCCACAGTAGCTACAATCATGCCAAGGCAAAAGTACTATCCATGGTGCATTATGCAATCAGTACAAATGGGAACTGTGCAACTGACTGTAGAAATGACTCGCGCCGTCCTCATTGGCATGGGCAGAAAGCCTGGCACATTTACAACAGTGCTACGTGAAGCCTCAACAAACAGGATTCCAGGCATAGACACCAGACATGCAGAGGTTGCCCAGATTCAAGGGACTTACTTTTGTTTAGGCTGGCACTACAGATAAACAGACATCAATCAAACATATTAACGTGTTTAAAATTAGAGTGTCTAAATTATTTGTTCTGGTCACTACTTCAATTTTAAAACACTGCCTAGAATTAAATTAATATATAATTCTTTTGATTTTAATAGCCTGAAGACAAGAAAAATGTGTATTTTATAACTTCATACCTACCTCTGTACTCCTGATTTTATGCGGATTGACTGGTCTTTCATTTATATCAGTTTCAACCTCTGAAAGTCGTAACATGTTGTATATAGTATCTCCAGTGATCTGCCAAATTCAAAAAGCTTTATACATCTAGTGTCACATAATAAATTATTTTCAAAGTATTGTACATTTTAAGTAGTTCAAAGTAGCTGGATGGTCTTGCAGCATTAATATGCACTAAGATGGTCTTCTTCCATAGGTGAGAACTGACAAGCAACATAGTTCACAGCCACAAAGGGATTCCTGTGCCAGAGCTACGAAATCTAGACAAGGGATGCTAAAAAAGTAACCTCATAGCCATATTTCCAGACTTTAAGATACAAGAAGCCCTCTTATGTTGATGGTTCAAGGGGCTTACCATAGGACATTTCTCCAGAAAAATCCTGTTGTCTAAGTAAACAGAACATCCCTGTCTTTTGGCACAATGCTGTATGAACCGGGCCTTCTCAGTGGTGGCTGCAACACTATGTGTTACCTGTGGATATATTCTAGGCTCCCTCCCTTCTGGCCTTTAGGAAACAGATAAAAACTATATTGTTTGAAGAGGCCTTCAGAAACATATTACCCTTTTGACATCCTTGTGGATCCATGAATTGGATGCTGATCTTGATTAGCCATTGCCTCTAGGTTTATTTGATATTTTTGGGTTCTCACTACGTACTTTGGTCTGGATCTCATTATTTATGTCTTTGTGGGCTGGGTAGTTGTGTTTTTAACTGCTGTTAGCCACCCAGAGTAGTGCTTAGGCACTAGATGGGTGAGGTAGAAATGTAATAAACAAACAAACAAACAAATATTCTCAGCCCTGGAAGTCACTGAAAATTATCCCATTACCAAAGCACCACAAGGATGCTTTCCTGCCCTGTCATGGTGCTATGGCTCAAAACAAAACAAAAACAAGAGGATGTGGATCATCATGGTTGTGAACAGCAGCAAAAGAAACAACTGGATGCTCATTTTGGCAAGGGACTCTGTGGTACATTTGGGGCAGCCAGGAGAATGTGGTCAGGGGAGTCCATGAGCCAAACATTTAGCCACAAAGTTTCTCATCCACTCAACTACTGGCTCAGCATTCATTTGGACATATTAGAACCAGTATGGCTGAGATGGCCAAGTGTGAGCCTCCAGACTGCAGTGCCCTGAAGCTCTAGTCAACATAGCCAATCACAGGAGTTGCAGTCCAGCAACTTCTGGAAGATCACAATTGCTCATCCTGAATGACAGATTACTTTTATTAGCTTTGTCATTATACAAGCCATTCTCCTGTTGATTTGGAAGTCAACTGTTTCAAGAGAACAAAGGTATCTGTGCCAGTATAAATTTGTAACAAACGTGCATTATTTTAGACAAGGCCAAGATTTTCCAACTTGGTTACAAATCATTTCATGAACAATCCATCTGGATAAAGTCATATATATATACATACGTTTTTATTGAATAAGTCAACAGACCGTTTCAATATTACATAGCAAAACATAAAAATATAAATAAATATATAAAATGATAATAAACAAGTATAAATGCGCATAAAAATTACATTTAAAACAACTATTTAAAACAAACCTCATTGACACTCCAGGTAACCTCTTAGTGGTTATACCTAAGTAGTGAACCTCTTTAGTGGCATACCTCAACTAAACAGACCCCTTACTGACTTCTTGTTTCCTCAGGATTGCTGCTTTTACAGCAAAAATTGCACTTTACGACTTAAATGGGGGTTAACCCCTTGAAGTAAATAAGTCAAATTACTCTCATCAGCCCCAGCCCCCCAACGCTCCAAATAGGGTGTTAAGTAGAGTTTTCTGATGTTAGCATATAATTGACAATGTAATAGATAATGTGCCAGATCTTCAACTTTTGCTGTCCCACAAATACACAGTCTATCCTGTATGGGAATGCCCTGATATCGGCCTTGTAACATCCTTGTCTCCATTAGCTCAAAGCGGAGACGGGTAAACGCCATACAAAGATCTTTTTTCATTGGAAAGAGCATGTATTTTTCTACCTGAAAAACGGTTTTAGACCTCGCTAGCCATTTCATAGATTGCACTGAAGATAAGGCCGCCATATCTGTTTGAGCTCTGATGTCAAACACTCTTTGTTTGAATGCATTTTTGCTGTTAGAATTACTTAAACTAATGGCCTCAACACTCAAGCCCTGGTTAGAAAGAATTTGAGAAAAATTCGCAAACCAGGATTTTATTGTGGGGTTAGACATAAAGAGATTATTTCCCCTCAGGTGATAATGGAAACAAATCTGATCAGATATGTCAAAACTGTTCATATTTTGTTTTACTGAATCTTACAAACTGATTTTATTCTGAATTTTTTGGTTCACTCCAGTAGCCAACATATATCTGCAATATGATCTTTAGCGCCTCTTCCTTTTCTGAAACCAGCTTAAATTTGGGGGACTTCTCATTCTCAGGAATGTCTCTTTTGTCAAATCTTGAGTATCGCACTGCTTGCAAGGGCAATTAATGCAATGCTCCTATACTTACCTTTTGCATCTCCTTTCTTCTGGACTGGACTGCTTCCTTTTTAATAGGCCACTGTTCTGCCTTCTGTACTTCATGGCATATTTTTGTTAACATTTTGATTGATCCAGTCTCTGTGGCATGAAATGCCTCTACTGATATACTATTCCTAACACTTTATTTTTCCCCAGATGTTTTGAGTGCAAGTTCCATTCCACTCTCAAATTGTACTGTCTTCACCAAAGGATTCCTCTTCGAATGTGTTATCCTTACATCTCATCTGTACAGTTCTTCAGTGTTATTTCCACCTTCTATTTTATCTTGCTCAGATAATATACTTCCATGTTGGTTTTTCCAATATCACTGATCTTAGTTTAAATTTCACTTTGATTCCTTGGATTTTTATGGAACAAATCTCTTGGTTTTTTCTGATTTGTTATTCTCTCTTACCTCTTTGCAGTGATCTTTATAATAGTTCTCTCTGTCCTATATGCAAGTCACTAAAAAGTTGCAGTTAGAATTCTGACCCATAAGTAATCTTACACAACTAGAATTACTATGGGTTTAAGGCAGGATCTGGTGAGAAGCCACAGAGAAAGGAGTCAAAGTTGATATAAGTCTCTGAGGAGTTTCCTTACAGTTTGACATGTCATAGGTCAGGGTGCTAAGGCCCAAGTAGGAGCACATGCTGGTACATTCTCAATGTGCAATTTGATAACTTAAAATACTGAAAACTACTTCTCCTTAAATGACTATTTTCTTACAGCTTCCTGTACTCTAGCTTATCCATATGTTGTGTAGGAGGTGATTGAAATAAACAATCCAGCAATGAGTTCTCTTAGGTGGCTCTTTGTTCCATTCCAATCTTTTTAACAGTTTATTTGTTCCTCCTTTTACTAGTTTTCATACTAGATTGGTATAATACAGTCCTTTTTTTTAAAGATCAAGACCCAAACAATCCATAGGCAGCTTGTGACTGGGTGGGGGAATTCCCCCAATTTGTGGTGTGTGAGGGGCCCCCATCCGCCCTGATCCATGAACTGCCTCGACTTAGTCCTACCTTCACCGGAGAATCTACGCTAGGAGTTTGGCAGATCTCATTAGAATCATCAAAGATTTTTGATTCAAAAGAAAAGAAAGAAACTCCAACATAATTTAAGACACAGAAATAATGGTATTCAGGACAGATGCTTTGCAAACCTTTCCAAAGATGGTGTGCTTGTTGTTAAGTTCATCTGCACGACCCAAGGTAAAAAAGAACTGGCTGCCATTATCATGAGGCCCAGCGTTTGCCATGGCGACCAGTCCGCGCCGATTAAAGCGCAATCGTGAGTGGAATTCATCCTGTGAATTAAGAAGAACAATTATGGGGAAATTTTAATTGGTTCTTGGTCATTCAGCAAATTGCTCAATGGAACACATAGTATAATGTCCCTCTTATTACATCAAAGCATTACTCACAACCGACTCCTAAAGCTAAACCTACTTGCATTGTAAAACACATTCATTTTGTTTGTATCATTTAGAATGACAAATGGAAAAAAACTACAACCCACTCATATTTCAGTGAAGCAAAATAGACTGCCAATTCCACAGACCTGCAATGCAGATAAAACGTTTTTAGACTTCTCAGTTATATCACAAGCAACAACTCTGGTTTAATCTTAGCACTCCAAGAAAGAATGTAGTAGAACCAGTAGTTAAGTTGGAAGACAGAGCATAATGGTGAGCGTTTTGTATAAAAGCAACAAATCTGTTTAAAGCTATCTTACAGTGAGTACTTACACACAGAAACATGTTGAAAGATGTAGGACTTTTCTTTCTATAGCACTTGTTTAGCCATTATGTCAACAGCCCAAATCTTAAGTGTTTACCCTACATATTATCAGCCTACATTCTGTTCCACTTTTTATGTGCAACTTTATTTTGCACAACAGAAATACTGAAAACTTTCAGCAATATCTAGTCAGTGGTTAGCCCTTTAAGTTTCCCCAGATTCTGATAGGATATCCATTGGCTCAAAGCCCTGCCATCGAAATCAATATATTTAAAAGTAACTAACCATAATTAAATTTTGCTTGAACTGAATTAAAAGATATCTAAGCAACAGTTACATAACAGTGGAATTAACAGAAAACAAAACCAAAGGCAAAAAGAGGTTTACTTTGAAAGGGGCACCATAGATGGACTCTCCTCCTGATCCGGTACCAGTTGGATCTCCTCCTTGGACTATAAATTCAGGGACAACCCTGTGAAATATTGTATTGTCATAATAACCTGAAAAGAAAATTGGAATTGTTACATTACACTGATCACAAAATTTTTATTATGGGCAGATTCTGAACGTTAGCTATGACTTTATCCTTTGAATAAAACTATTTAAGATTAGCTGTATTTGCAAAATGACAAAGAGCATTTATTGCTTTCCTGGGCTACTGAAAACCCATTACTTTAATTACAAAATTGAAAAGGATTTCTACAAAAGTTTCTTGCCAATAATATAATTAAATGGATGTTCTGTCCTCTCCCCTGGAAGGATGATGAAATCACACATTCAGTGAGCATACCCCCCTGCCACAACGCACTGTTGTTGTTATGTGCCATCCAATTGGAACTTCTAGCAACCATAACAGGGCTTTCAAGGTAAAGTGAGATATTTAAGGAGTAGCTTTATTAGTTCCACATGCACAGTGAGCCCCAACACATTACATTAGATAAAATCCTGTTGCTTAGTGTAGTAAGTCACAACTAGCTCATTGAATCAGTAGGGTGTTGGTAAGTCAACTCCTCCTTGACTTATTTGTGACTTACTAGGCTTAGAACTAACTCAGAACTCTGCTTCTGTCATCGTTTCTTCAATCAGCTTCATCACTGTATGGCCTACAGCATGCCATGCTACTTCCTGAAACTGGGATCACAGCCAAGATGACAGTCGGGGTTGCCCCCCAGGAGGAGGAAAAACAGCTACAGATAGTAGCTCAAGCAGAGAATGAGTGGCAGTAGGATACAATCTGGGCCAATGACAAGTGGCAGCAGACTGTAGCTCCAGGGGAGGAGGAGCCAACAGATGTTAACCAACCTGTCAATATGCAACAGCTGGCTCCGGGTGTCCCAAAGGGTATAACCATAACAAAGGCCAGACTCCTAGTCAGAGGCTTCACTCCCAGCCACTAGCTGGTTAAACATTTCCTTCCACCACAATGGCTTCCCTCTACCTTGCTGGGCCAATTCTTCACCAACTTAGGGTCTGTTTTCCTTAATCCTGGACATTTGATTGCCTAGCCTTCACCCTCTAGGTGCCGAAGTTCATGCCTTGTTCTGATTCAGGTTTTGTGTCCCGTGTGTGCAGGTAATTTTTTTTTGGGGGGGGGGTTGTTTTTGTTTGTTTGGGGGTGTTTTTTTGGGGGGGGCAGCTTCTTCTTGGGCTCATAAAGCAATCCTGGTGTTCCCTCTCTGTCAGCAGCTGACCCCTCTGCCTCCAGCCCTCAAGGAAAACACTTTAAATTCCTCATCCTTCCTTTTCACATCCCTGTTGTTCTGCCTTTCCTTAGTGGCAGATGCTACTTTTTTCTACTATTATCTGCTCTCCATCTGGCAACAGGAGTGGCTCCCTCTCATACCCAGAGTATCAACACAGCACCTAGAGCTGATGTCATTCTGAGCATCAAAGCAGCTATATTCCTAGCCTTTCACTTCACTGAGGACAGAATGCAGCTACCATAGAGCATCGAGTCCTTTGCTATGCACCTTCCAGGTTTCAAGAAAACTGACATACTCTAGAGCAGTGGTTCACAACCTTGGTTCCCCAGATGTTTTTGGACAACAACTCCCAGAAATCCTGGCCAGCACAGCTAGTGGTGAAGGCTTCTGGGAGTATTAGTCCAAGAACATCTGGGCACCAAAGGTTGGGAACACTGCTCTAGAGCTAATCTCTACTTGTCCTCACTAAGTCTCAGTTGTTTTGCATATTGACTCTTAAAAGTTTCTTTTTGCAACATACTTGAAAACTGCCCGAAGCCTCAGAGGATCACAAAATAAACACTCTTCTTACTATGCACAATAAAGCACACATATAATTCATATTTTGCAAACCACAGTCTTGCCTTTAACTGATAGATATTAAGGGAAAATGAAAAGCCCTGATCCTAGACATAGGCCTTGTTAGTTTGGTTAATAGTCTGACCCTGGTCAGTGGAGATTATCTTCACTCTCAGAAAAATATATATGGACAAATGCAGTCAGCTATTTTTCAGACTTTCCAGAGACCATCTGAATGGAACTTCCAGGCAACCAGTATTCTCTATACTATAATTTAAAAAATGTTTTTTTTCTTTCCTTCTTCAAACTGCACTGTATATGGGGAAAATTGGCACTTCTCCCAAGCTCTCCAGTGGTCACAGATGGCTTGGAAGAAAGAATTAGACTTATCTCATTCATGTGGGGGTTTGGAGAAGAAAAGAATGTGATCAATATCTGTTGCCTTCCTACCACCCATAAAAATTAAAAATGTGCCCAGCTCTTCTCCAATTTGTCTCTTCTGACTGTTTGAGGATTCAAGGAAGCTTCTCTCATGTGCATGCCATTTTGGAAAAGGGAAAGAGTGTGATAAGTTTAAAACCTTATCTGTGCAAAAGAAACCAGATTCTTCACTAGATTCTCTGATAAGTGCAGAAGAGCTGGAAGCTGGTGTTTCCTTACTTAAGTGGAAGTTATATTGAGAGAAGCTCCTGCTGCTTCTTCCCTTCTCCAAACTGCGACACAAACCTTGTAAGAAGATGGATAAAGTTGGGTGCTCTGACGGCTCTTGGGGAGCTTCCTGTTGCCTCGGCAGGCGATCCTGTCGAAGCTCTGGCTGATCTCTGGAATGGGGAAATGGCCAGGGCAGTGGACACAATCACTCCTCAGCGTCCTCTCCCACGAAGTAGAGCCAGGCAAGCCCCCTGGTTCACCAGGGAGCTGGCAGTGATGAAACGAGTGGGACGGAGACTAGAGTGACGATGGCAGAAAACTCAGAGTGAATCCGACCGAACACGGGCTAGAGCCCATTTGAAGGCCTCTTCCGTGGCAGTGGCTGCAGCAAAGAAAAGGTTCTTTGCTGCTGCCATTGCATCTGCACAAAGTTGTCCAGCGGAGTTGTTTCAAGTGGTCAGGGGCTTCGTACATGCCCCACCGAAAGAACAAAATATTGACCACTCCACAACCCGCTGTGAGGAATTTGCACGACACTTTGCAGATAGTCATTTGGATTCGCTCTGACCTGGATGCTGTAGTTGATACAGACCCAGTGGATGTAACTTTGGCCCCAACTTGTCCTGTTTTAATGGCTACTTTTCAGTTGGTGCAGCCTGATGATGTGGACAGGATTCTTGGAGAGGTGAATGCCACCACATGTGTGCTGGACCCTTGCCCTTCCTGGCTCATAAAAGCAGCCAGAGGAGAAATGGCCGATTGTGTACCGGGAGTGGTAAATGCCTCCTTGCAGCAGGGTAGGATCCCTGCTTGCTTAAAGGAGGCAGTAATAAGACCGCTACTGAAGAAGCCCTCCCTGGATCCCAGTGTGCTGGATAACTACTGGCCAGTCTCAAACATCCCATTTTTGGACAAGCTACTGGAGTGTGTGGTGGTTTCTCAGCTCCAGGGATTCCTGGAGGAAGCGGATTATCTAGACCCATTTCAATCTGGTTTCAGGCCTGGCTATGGGACAGAGACAGCTTTGGTCACCTTGGTGGATGACCTACGCCGGGAACTGGACAGGGGGAGTGTGTCCCTGTTAGTTCTGCTGGACCTCTCAGCGGCTTTCGATACCATCGACCATGGTATCCTTCTGGGCCGTCTCTCTGGGATGGGACTCGGAGGCACTGTTTTACAGTGCCAGTCCTTCCTGGAGGGGAGAACTCAGAAGGTGGTGCTGGGTGACTCCTGCTCAACGCCCTGGCCATTGGCATTCCTCATGGTTCTGCTTTGTCAGTCATGCTTTTTAACATCTACATGAAACCGCTGGGAGAGGTTGTCCAGAGTTTTGGGGTTCGGTGTCACCAGTACGCAGATGACACCCAACTCTATCTCTCCTTTCCACCTAATTCCAGGGAAGCTGCCTTGACTCTAAACCAGTACTTGGCATCAGTAATAGGCTGGATGAGGGCAAACAAACTGAAACTTAATCCAGACAAGACAGAGGTGCTCTTGGTCAGTTGGAAGGCAGATGAGGGAATAGGGATACTACCTGTGCTGGACGGGCTTACACTCCCCCTGAAAACTCAGGTCTGCAGCTTGGGTGTACTCCTGGATTCATCCCTAAGCTTGGATGCCGAAGTCTTGGCGGTGGCCAGGAGTGCATCTGCACAGCTAAAGCTGGTGCACCAGCTGCGGCCATTCCTTGAGATATTGGATCTGGCTACAGTGACACATGCCTTAGTTACATCCCGTTTGGATTACTGTAACACGCTCTATGTGGGGCTGCCTTTGAAGACAGTTCGGAAACTTCAGCTGGTGCAAACCTCTGCAGCCAGACTACTGACTGGAGCCAGCTACAGGGAGCATATAACACACCTATTACAAGAACTGCACTGGCTACCAGTCTGTTTCCGAGCCCAATTCAAAGTGCTGGTCATTACCTATAAAGTCCTATACAGCTTGGGTCCAGGCTACCTGAAGGACCGTATCTCCCTATATGTGCCTTCTCGGCAATTAAGATCAGCAGAGGAGGCTCTCCTCTCAGTCCCATTAACAGCACAAGCACAGCTGATGGGGACATGGGAGAGGGCCTTCTCTGTGGCAGCTCCCACGCTATGGAACGCTCTCCCTCAGGAGATCGGGATGGCCCCTTCCCCATTATCCTTCTGAAAAAAGCAAAAGACCCATCTCTTCAGGCAGGCTTTTAACAGTTATAACTGAATTCCTGAACCCCATTTTAGCAGATAATTTAAATCTTTTTTATGTTTTCATGTTTTAATCTTTTAATTGTATTTTAAATCATACATTGTTTAATTTATCTTTTAATATTTAACTTATTGTGTTTTTAAATTGTGTGAATTTTAATGTTGTGAGCCGCTTTGGGTCCCTTGTTGGGAGAAATGCGGCATATAAATAAAACTAATACTACTACTACTACTAATAATAATAATAATAAAGTTGGGTGCCTCTGGCAAGAGGTGACACAGATGATAATACCTGGAGTTAAAATATTGTTTTCCTCTGTATTTCCAACTATGGCTTTGGATTTCCAAGTAGTGAGTCAATGCGATTAGACAAACATTTTAAAGAAATGTTTTAAGAACTATGTATTCTTTTTAAGGGGGACGTGGTGGCGCTGCGGGTTAAACCGCAGAAGCCTCTGTGCTGCAAGGTCAGAAGACCAGCAGTCATAAGATCAAATCCATGCGACGGAGTGAGCTCCCGTCACTTGTCCCAGCTCCTGCCAACCTAGCAGTTCGAAAGCATGTAAAAATGTGAGTAGATAAATAGGTACCACCTCGGTGGGAAGGTAACGGCGTTCCGTGTCTAGTCACGCTGGCCACATGACCACGGAAACTGTCTTCGGACAAACGCTGGCTCTATGGCTTGGAAACGGGGATGAGCACCGCGCCCTAGAGTCGGACACGACTGGACTAAATGTCAAGGGGAACCTTTACTATTCCTTTTAAATATGATGATATGATATGGATATGTATCATCAAATACATACAGTGTTTATGACACAGAAAATATAACCAAGTATTGTTTTTAATCATTACCTTCCAAACAGAGCTGGATAAAGTTCCGACATGCTTTGGGGGCTTCTTTTGACCATAGTTCAATGTCAATATCACCAGCTGTGGTCTTCAGTAAAACCTATAGAAGAACATTAGTCAGTTTAAAAAAAGGGGGGATGGGGGGGATAATTGTCCATTCTACAGCCAAGCCTATATTTTCTATATTCTGCAGACATTGCTATTTTTCTGGATCCTCCCTTCTCCTCAGTTGATTGTTAAAATGTGTGTGAGAGAAAAATCCATGCATGAATAATATATTCAATGTTACCATGGCAAACTTCCCTTCTCAAACCAAAGCTCCTTTAGGAATTCACACAGCCCAACACCATGTCATACCTCTAACATGGCTTGCACTGTGCTGGAGTATAAAGCAAATTTCAGGCAAAATATCCCACTTGAGTTTTATGTAATAACCAGATGTAATACATTGCCTTTGTTTTGCAGTAGCCAAGTGTAATAAATTGACCCAAATCCTATTGGTGTTAATGTGAGGTTTGTGTAATTTGCTGCAGCTAAATGTGGCTAATTGATAAGATGCCAGAGTGCATCTCAGTTGTGCAACTAGGCATGTGACCAGGCACACAACCAAAACTCACCCCAGCATCTCATTAGCCACAATTAGCTGTAACAAATTACACAAGCCTTACATGAATACCAGTTGGAGTTTGACCATCATCTTCTTCACATTATGGAAATACCATAATTATTTTGGTGTCCTGTAACTTAATGAGTCCATAAAGCTCAAGCAGTGATCTACTGTAGAAGATTTTCTGGTACTATATTTATCCACATAAAAATTCAATTTCTAAAAATCAATTCTTTCATAATATAAATTTAAATACAACAGGTCTGTTTCGACTCAGCCAATGGTTTAGAATTAGAGAATGAACCTCATCAAGCCTTGGGCTCACACACACTGTTCTACCTTTTTTCCTGTCAGTGCAGCTATCAAAAGACTGGAACATTCTGCTTCAGTTTTAGCTTCACCAGTTTAGTGCATTAATCAAAATTAAATTATAGTTAATCTTAACTATGATAAATTGAGTCAAGCCAGCTTCATACACTGTGGTTTGAAGTGGATTTGTTCTAGCACAGTATAGTTCAGATAAACTCCAGTCCATTTAGGTTGAGACAAAATGGCAAGCTATGTTTAATCTAAAATAGAGACAAACATTTCCGAATTCCCCAGGGCAGAAATTGGGAAGGAAGGAAAAGAGGATGGACTCAAGGCTCATTGCAGTTTCCTTTTACAACATCATTATAACTTTTGGAAAATTATCCATTTAGAATTTTAGATGAATGTTCAGTGTTACTATAAGTCAGTATCCCTTCATCTAGTGTTATCCAGTTGAGCTGGCCTACAACACGTATTAGGCATGCTGGCTGGCGATGACAGTAGCTGTAATTCAATACATCTGGATGTCATTAAGATGGAGAAGGCTGTTTTAAAAAAACATAAACTTGTGCCACATTCGATGATCTATCCCTAATCATAGCCACTTCATTAAAGATATATCTGTACTATGCAGTTAATACCACTTTTAACAATCATGGCTCTATCCAAAGGGGTCCTAGAATTTATAGTTTGGTGAAGTACCTAGAATCTTGTGCTAGAGAGGTCTAGAGTACTCCCCAGAAACACAGTTCCCAAAGATATTTTAAGAAGAGGGATTTGTAATTAAATCAGTTTAATGTATATTATGACTTATTCACTATATAGTTAGAATTGATGGATGGTTTCCATGCTATCTCTTCAACTGTGGAGTATCATCCCTCTCCTTTGGCACCCCTTCAGATAGATAGGTTTATTATAGCTATAATTCACCAATACTATAGTTCAACTTCTTAATCCTGACACTTTGAGAAAGCCTGAAATTTATATTTATTTTATTTATTTATTTCATTTATACCCCGCCTATCTGGTCAATTGTGACCACTCTATGTGTCACTCTATGTCTATATGTATGCCTTTTACACCTACATTTTGTTTAATATATACTGTTCTCAAATCACACCTGCATTCCTAAACACAGAGGAGTCCTACAGAAACTTGCCAACTCTTTAGGTGACGTGGCTGGATACTTCAGTGAGTTAGGTTGATAGCTGCAGAGCCAGAGGTTGGGAGTTTGATTCCTCGCTGGGCCTCTTGTTCGCAATGCCAACCTGTGTGGCCTTGGGCAAACTGCATAGTCCCTGATTTCCCCCAGAAGAAAGGAATGGTAAACCACTTCTAAGTACTCTCTACCCAGAAAACCCTGAAAAAGGTCACCATAAGTCAGAACCAAGTGGACAGTACATGACTATTATCATATATTTGAGTTCACTACCTATGCAGAGGACTGTCACCTTAGGATGCATTTGTCTTTCAGAAAACGGTGGCATTCATTGTATTGAATCACACAATCCAAACTGATTTACTCCCACCAAATAAACAACATTGCTGCCTTAGTTCTTTCCAATTGTGACTGTTCAGTTGGCATGTTCTAAAATAAGTTATGCTTCCCCACCCCACTAAAGCACAACAGAGCAACTCACTGTGGCGACAGCAACCTTAATGTTACCCAAGTATTGCGAATTTATTTAACCCTCGAGATACAAGGCTGCTCCCTCTCCAAGGCTCTCCCTCACCTTGCCGTTCGTAGGCGGTTCCTGGATGTAGATGTTGCTCATGATGTGAACCTGAAGGCAGCCCTTTCACTGCCTGATGACTCCGTGCGCGCTGAGACAAGACACAGATACAAAGAAACTTCCTTGACATCTATACGGCAAACCAAGGCAAACATCCCTCCATGTTGGGAACTGGATGTCATCACTTCCAATCCGGGGGGTGGCAATGCCAAAGGAGAAATATCAGGCTTCTAATCTTCATGCTCAACAGCTATGAAGAGCCCTCTGGCGAGACACTCACGAATATAATCGAGGAGAATTGCTTAGACCGTATGCACTGCCTTGATATCACCCGGTCCTTAATCGGTTTACCCAGGTCTCCCCTACGACTAGTGGTACAGCCCATTGTGCACTGCCCAAAGTCTTCCGACTGAGTAGCATCACCCACAGCTGTTTTTATCCCACTTACAGCAGCTGCGTTTTTCTCGGAAGCAGCAAGCGAGGAGAGGTTGCAATCACATTGCCTCCTTTGAACTCGTGTGGTGGGAGACTGAAAGAAGTGGTAGAAAGAGAGAAATAGTAGGTATTACGATTTGGTATGAACGGGTCTGTCGTGTGCATGTTTACTTGGAAGTAAATCCTGCTCTAATCAGAATTGATACCTACTAGCCTTATGGAAGACAATATTCATCTCTGAGTATGGGAACACCTAAACTCCAGATACTAGTGTTGGGAAGGTTGAAGGCAGCAGGAAAAGAGGAAGACCAAATACGAGATGGATTGACTCCCTAAAGGAAGCCACAGATTTGAATTGACAAGCGCTGAGCGAGGCTGCTGAGGACGTTTTGCGGATCTCTCATTCATAGGATCGCCGCAAGTCGGAGGCGATTTGACGGCACGTAATAACAGCAAACTCCAGAGGTCGGTGATATTCCTTCCAGTCCACAACGACGATAGGGATTATTAAAACATAATCTAACGCACATTTTAAATGTTGCCCAATCGTTGGATTAACTTCGTAGAAGAAAGCAATTGAGGCTGCAATCGTACACACTTAGGACAAGGAAACTGTGGCTGTCTGTGTCGGACTAAGGCTGGCATCATTGGGAACACTGACTATTCTGGCTACGGCTGATGGGAACAGTAGTCCACCTACATCTGGAGGCCTGTAAGTGCCCCTGGCAATCGTGTTGAATTCAGAGGGGCTCGTTTCTGATTACCGACGTTTAGGATTGCACTGTCAGCTTTCGGGAACTTGGGCGGGAATTATTTGTGAATCAACAGAAATGAAGTGGAGCTAGAAGGTTCTCCGAGGGTCTCGCAGGCTTTTTTCAACAACACCGCTGCGACCTTTCCTCGGTTTGAGACGCGGCCAACCAGGCAGCCCAGCCTCTTTCAGTGACTCATGGGAAGGGGAGTACCACCCGTGCTGGAGGGAGGACGGCTGCCTATTAAGAGAAAGCGTTTTCACGTGGGCTCGCTTTGGGATCCGCGAAGGGCGCCCAGATCGACCCGCAGGCCTTCCATAAGCAAAGCAGGGTGGATTGTGTTGCTTCCAAGTCGGCTGCATAGAAGAGTTTGCATTTCCTTTTCTTTCTCTTCCCCCCCCCCCACAGGCCCGGCTAATAGTACGGCCCTGCCCGGCCTGGCCAAAGTTTTCCGGCGGGGAACGCGCGTCGCCCCGGGGAAGTGGCCTGCCCGAGATCCGGACTTCGTGGGCGCTCGGTGGAGGCGGCGGAGGCATGGCGTTGCCCGGTGAGCGGGGCGAGATCCTGGCAAGGGCGTGCAGAGTGAGCCCGCCTGTGGTCTCGTAGATCGAGGGGGAGAGGAAATCGAAAGTTAGAGAGCAAGGCAAGGCGGAGATGAACTGAGAGGGACTAGCAGCATAATCCGACATATGGCAGCTGGGGAACAGATCTTACTGCCTTAGTTCTAGGAGTCGGTTTCATTCCTATGCCCACTTATTTAGGGGTAGCGCCCCCGGAATTTGCTGAAACTTGCCTCTGAGTAGATCCTTCTAGGATTCGATTGGTAGGGACTTAATTTTTTTTTTAATTTGAGTAACGAGAATATCAGACGAAAAGCTGAATTTCACAAATCTGATGATTATGGTTCCGTTTGCATTCACTTGCAAATGCAGAAACTGGAAAGAAAAACTTTCTGTTGTATTCTGTTCAGTGCATTCATTTACAAATGCAGACATTTGAAAGAAAAGCTTTCTGGTTTGTTTTTTAATGCGCGTGTGGGGAATGTGTGGTCCTTCAGATGTTGTTGGACTGTATCTCTGATCATCAGGTGTAAAGGTCTGTGTTCCACACCGCAGTCATAATGGTCTAGGTAAAAGGAAAAAAAAGTTGTTGGAACCATTTTATGGTTTGTCTCCAACTGTTTTGTGGGGTTAGCAGAAAGAAAAAGAATAATAGTAAAGATGTAAAGGGAAGAATTGGCCCTGCTTTATTCTGAGGTAAATCCCATTGTGTTCAGTGGCCTCATTCTCAAGTTAGTGTACGAGGATATAGGATTCCTGCCTTTGTGTCTGTCAGTACTGGGAGGACTGCTGTAAAGGTAGTGTCAAACCTATGTATCTTCCAGCTTTGCTCTCTAAATGTTTCTATAAGAATGAAGCTGTTCCCATTGGAAGCTACCATAGTAGGCAGTTTACATACTTGTCTGTCTGTTGCTTTCAGTGTTTTGGATTCTCTATCTCTATGGGCCTTACATATGCTACATGCAAAATGAATCTGTTTGCATATGTCTGATCCACTGTGAACACTGACATACATCTAGCAGTTTCTGTCAAGCTAGGTATATGTCCGTATGGGTGCTCTGATCTAGTTAGCTATACCTTCTTAATACCTTACGTATTGCTAACTAGTATGCCATATATTCCTTTGGAGTATCTAGCTCAATTGGTCAGAGGATGGTGATAATAATTCAGAGGCCAGGTATTTGAGCCTCAAAATGGCTGTCCAGTTCTGAGTGAGCACCTCTTGCCCCCGTCCATCTCAGTGATAGAGCTTGTACTGTCTCTGCAGAACAACCCGAGTGCAGTTCCTGGCATTTTCAACCAAATAGTTAGGCAGTAGGAGATGGGCAAGATCTGCCTGAGACCAATGAAGCCACTGGTCTACATGGCAGAGTCCTTCTGCACTACAGTGGACATTTGATTACTGCATGTGAGCAAACCTGGAAAGGTAAATGGGAACTGTGAAGACTCCTTCAACATGTCCATACCTTTAGAAAAAAAAAAGGAAAGTGTGCTGCTTATATACTGCCTCATAGTGCGTAAAGCACTCTCTGGGCAATTTACAGTTTAATTATGCAGGCTACACATTCCACCCCCACCCACCCCCAGCAAGCTGGGTACTCAGTTTACCGACCTTGGAAGGATGGAAGACTGAGTGAACCTTGAGCCAGTTACCTGAGATTGAACCCAGGTTGTGAGCAGAGTTTTGGCTGCAGTTTAACCACTGTGCCGCAAGGCTGGACAAAGCTGGACTAATCCCTCCCATGTTACAGTGGTCAGGTGCTGTCAGCTGTCCTGTGTCAAACAGGAAAGAAAGCCAAGTGGTGTTCACCTTTTTGAATTAGCTGGGTGAAGATAGACAGGAGACTGTCTTCAAATTATATTTGAGCTTTCAGTGAATGTTTTATGTTATAGTAAGAGTGGACATCATGCGGTCATCAAGCCATTTTTTGCAGCTCCCTCCCAAAATACTAGCTTTTTGAAAGGCCCCAGAAAATCATTAGCACAATCTGCCACCCAAAATCTGTAGCAAGGCTGCATGCTGCTTTCCTGGGTTCTTGCCAGCATATCCAGAATATGCTTCCTGACAAGAAAGCATGATGTATTCATTGCGGTGAGTGCCAAGAGAGAGAAGAGATGGATAGACCAGTGATAATAGGCACCTTGGCTTCCAGTCCTATACACTAAGCATAAGACTTTTGCTTTTGACTGGCAATGAGGGCCAGGAGCTTCAGCGTTCTCCAAGCTTGGTTCTGTGCAGTACAATTTCATAGTGCTTTCTAGGAGGAATCCAGAATATCTAAATGCCTAAATACCAGTCGAAACAACTGAATAATGCTTATTTCCTGTGCACAGCCATGCCTACAGTTCAAAAAAGCAGCAGACAACAGCAGCAAACTAAAACATTAATACATCCAATTAGCAGAAAACATTTGGTGGTTCTTGTTCTCTGTCCAAGACTTCAAGGAAGCACAGTTGCAGCAAAATATTAATATTGTTGCCTAAGTCATAGGATTAAATGGGTGGGGTAGTCAAATCAACAGTGAGTAGAGGAGTTTGGAACTATGTAACAAAAAACCCCACTTCCTATTAATGTGCTTTCATTCAGAAACATGTATATAGTACAGTGGTACCTCGCAAGACGAACGCCTCGCGCCATGAAAAACTCGCAAAACGAAAGCGTTTTGCGATGTCCTAGGCGCTTCGCAAGACGGTTTTTCCTATGGCCGTGCTTCGCAAGACGATTTTTTTTCGTCTTGCAGTGATGCTCGCAAGACGAAAAAAATGGCATTTGTCTTGTGAGGTGTTTCATAGGAATGCATTGAAGGCAATTTCAATGCATTCCTATGGGAAACCGCGCTTCGCAAGACATCGTTTTCGCGATACGAAGGGACTCGCGGAACGAATTGTTTTCGTCTTGCGAGGCACCACTGTATTTTTCAAAACATGTTTTCTTGTAAAACTGCATTGGAAAAGAAAATACATCGTCCTCCCTTTTCTTCATTTTAACTAGGATTTTGTAGTTGATGTATTCCTTGTCATACATGCTAGTTAGTCAGTGCTGTATGAAACAGTGTTTATTGTCACATAACAGAAACAGATGGGCTTGTTCAACACTTACCTAAGACTGTGTTCCATGGAGCTGGGTGAGACTTGCATCTGAGTTGTCAGTTGAACGATTGTGCTCTTACCTCTGCGTAGGCACATATAAATTGTAAAATGAAGGTGAAATGAGACAAAATGAACTTACAAAAGCAAAATACAGCTATGAAGTCACAAAGGTCTGTGTAGTAAATTGTTATGTCAGAAATATGTTGGACAGGTCAAATGGGACAGTAGTTGAGTGTGCTCCATCTCCCTATGCGGCAGTGCATACTAGTAATGGAGCAGGGAAGGGATTTAGCTGTGTCCTTAAGAAACTCTTAATTTAGTGTGTCAATTTTTTTTATAATATGATTTCCATATCTTTTTGTACCAAACTGCTATAATACCTTTGCTTTGACATGTCCAGAGTCTAGCTATTTCTGTCCAGAGAACTCTCAAAACATGAAAAAAGATATTTTGCTTCAGGATAATGCTCAGAATTGCTATAGTAAGATGCACACACTCATTGATTCTCTTGTAATGGTAGTACTTTTGGCCTTAAAAATAGCCAGGAACCTAGTATATTAATATTTTGTAAATGTTCTTCAAAAAGTATACTTCTGCATGCACATGGAAACTTGTTGAATGCTTGTTAATGCTCTTAAAACTCTAGAAGGGTCAGTTCAGGTAATGACAGTGGGAAGCTATTGTTTGGACACATGTTTATTTCCATGTTCACTCTGTGCCAAGTTTCCTTGTATCTCTTTGCAATTCTTTGAGAATTAGTCAACCAGAACCTATTACCACGTTCGCTTTATCATTGTTGCCATTAGGTCTCTGCCGTTAAATTATATACAGACCTGCACACAAACAGCCCACCCTCCAGCACAGGGTTTGCAGATGTACCAGTGAGCTATAAACTCTTGCTAAACAGTGCAGCTGTGCTTTTAAGTAAAGCATGTATTTTGATAACTGGGTGCTGCATCTGTTTATACACTTGGGATATGTGAGAAAATATAGTTGGCAGTCTTACTATTTTGCTTGCAGATGAGTCATTTCCTTTGTATATTAGTGCATTTTCAGCCTCTCCCAAAACTAATATGAAATGTGCTTGGCTTTTTTCAGGTGGAAATAAGGATAACATCAGGGCTGGATGCAAGAAATGTGGCTATCGTAAGTATTTATCTACAGAGATGAAGACATGATTGAGCATTGCATGAGTTTCGTGTTTTCCCCATGAAATAGAAGTGAAGATTTTGTTTTCTCACCTGTGAACAAGTAAATGATAACTATTTTATCATTTGCATTGTGGTTGGCATTCTTCAACTATTATTTTCTTGTTCAATGTTGTTTAGCGGGTCATCTAACATTTGAATGCCGAAACTTTCTCCGGGTGGATCCAAAAAGAGACATTGTTTTGGATGTCAGCAGCACAAGTAGTGAAGACAGTGAGGAAGAGGAACTGGGAAAGCTGCAAACCGCTCCTGAAAAAAAGAGTGAGTCCTGCATCTCTGATCCTTCTCTTTTTACCGTAGTTTCTTTGTCCATGTGTACTAGGCCTCATCTATGTTGGTTTCATCTTAGAAAGTTAGTTTTGTAAATCAGTTACAGTTATAGTTCCAATATGCCCCCAAATATAGCTACTATTGTAGTTTTTTTAAAGTCTTTCTCAACAGTAACTAAATTAGTGACATTTCCAGTTTAAAAAGTCACCAGTCTCAAAATTTTCCATTCAGCAACATGGGATACATCACAAGCTAGCCATGTGCTCTTCCTCCTCCATTGTCTAGTGAAGTGATGCTCTTACCAGTGTAAATGACACAAGAAATCTGCAGCTACGTTAGAAAAGATGATGTGATATTGTTATATCTTAGTGGAAAACAAAATTAAGTTCAAGAAAACATTTATTTGTAACTTATTGGTTTCAAGTTTGAGTGTTAGCAATGGTCTTTTTAAAATTTACACTGAGGGATGCTTCCTGACAGTGATGCCTATCAAAATGTATTGGGCAATACCCTCTTGGCTTCAAAGGACATGGAACTGGCAGTTTTTCCATATTCCGGATGCCTATCGCATGCCATATTGTGCAACTGAATATGCAGCAAGGCACCCAACACTAACCTGGAAAACGGAGAAAGCTGCTTACACAGTTGCTATTCCATGCACTCTAAATTTAAAAAAGGATAATGTGCCAAAAAATACCAAATTCAAGGGATTCAGTAAAATTTTGCTGTTGTTGTAAGATGTTACCATTTCAATTTACAGGTACTGCAGAGGAAGAAGAAAAGAAAAAAACAAGGAAGAAAAGCAAAGAAAAAAAATTAAAGAAAGCAAGGAAAAGGTATTTTGGGGGAAGACTTTGTCTCAAAACTTCTGGATGCAAAATGGGCGGATGGAGTAGCTTAAAAAGCATTGGCAGGAACCCCTCTTCTGTCTTACTTCTTGGACAACAATCTGATGTGCAAGTGGTTGGTCTTTAAAAAAAAAAACTTTCTGGCACTCCAAAAGCCAAAAAGAACCCTTAAAAACTAGTCCAAAAAAGCAGAGGCAAGGCAACAGAAAACTAATCTACTCTAAAAGCAGGCAACAGTAGGCAAGAAAGGAAAGTTATTGTCAGACTTGTGCAAAAAATGCCTTACTCACCACCAGCCAATTCAAAAAGCACCCCAAAATTTAAAAAGCGACAACAATATGAGTGCCACCCACCTAGCACAACAAAGACTCTCTAGGCCTGGGCAGCAAAACAGAAAAAAAGGCAAGGAAGCAGCCAGCCTGGCACTGGCTGTCTGATCTACAGATTCAAAATTCCTGCTTTCCCCTTCCTCCATGTTCTGTTTGGCTTGTGCCAGAGCTATTGGATGACAAATTTCTCAAGCAATTTGACAGACAAAGGGCGAAAGAAAGGTTACCTGAAAGAGAGGAACATGATGGGACACAGAATTTCCATGTCCTTCTCTTTTGTAAAGACAAATCATTCGTATGTAAGAGGCTGTCTTTCAGCAGTTGACGAACACTAGCTACACGAAGGGTCTCCTGTTAAAACCTGAAAGGCCAGTCTTTGGAATTAGCTATTAGTATACATAAGGACTTGGGGGGTAAAGTATTTAACCAAGCTAATTCCTTTTAACAAAATATCCATCTTTAACTTTTTAACTGGTCAGAGCATTATTTGAATCATTAAGTAAGTTTATATTCTTGTGTTTCACAGATCTTATTCCTCCAGTTCCACAGATGAAGATGAGCCTAAACCCAAAAAACAGAAATCCCATAAGAGGGAGAAAAAGAAAGAGAAAAAGAGTAAATCCAAGAAAAGGAAACATCACCACAAAAAGGGGAAAAAGAAGAGGAAGAAGGGGAAAGATTCTTCATCTTCTGATAGTTCAGACTCTTCTAGCGGTGACTGAGAACCAAAGCTAGGATGCCATAGACCCATTCTGATCAGAATTATGATGCCATACTGTTGAATATATTTTTTTACTGAAAAAAACATTATTTATAAATATCTCCTTATATTCAGCTAAACATTTATTTTAGAGAGATTTTTTTCTCCTTATCTATTAGAATGTTTAGTTTCATTTTACTTCCTAAGATTTTAAGTCCTTTAATATCTGTTTTAAAAATCTGGCTTCCATGTATGAGCAAAAAAACACAAAACAAACAAAAACAGCTACACTAAGGCTGCAGTTTTGTGGTCCTGGGCTCTCTGCTGTACCAGAGGGGCAAAGGGAAGATTGGTGCCAGAAGAGGATTTATATCCACAAGGTCTTCGGTCTTGGGATGTGGCCCAGGATGCATGCACGGGGTGAGGACTGTGCCACCCCTATAGCTGGTATTAGTGGAATCAGTGGGAGGGAAACAAAAGAGAGGGGGGGGAAACCCTGCAACATGGAAAGGTGAAAAAGTGTACCAACACCACCTTCTGCCCTGCATGTGTACGTCCAGGAAAATGATTTTCCCAGTTTGGATTCTTCTGCTCCCAATGTCGAAGATTGCTCTTCTTGGTTGGCAAATTCTCAGTAGGTATTGAAGCATCTGCTGTTGCCTACAGACATTTTCATATATTATAATCCATCCAGGCACATCATAATAGCCCACACGCTCAGTCATCGATAAAATAGGATGGAGTGCATAAGGCATGTCATTTTTCAGTGACAAGCAGTTTAAAAATGGACCCTTGGTGCTGTATGGAAAAAAAGGAAAAAGTTAAAAGCCTTTGTAATAAATAGCTGGCTGTGTTTACTCCAACCTTGGGATAGATGTTTCAAACCAGTCCTATTTTGTTTATGTATAAAGTTGGGAATTACCCATGAAGGAATGGAATTATATATGGAAGGCAGAAATGGTGGATATTTCTAAGATTTATCATACATGTTTCATCTTGCAGTTAGATCCTTCTTATACAAAGAGTACCTGAGTTAAGGTGAAAGGTGTTGATCTGTAATGTTAATATTCTGTCTCCAATACTGTTTTTGGCCCTGGCAATGATGTTTGCACAAACAATAAGAAAATGAGATTTATATTTTGTGGGACCAAAGAAGTAAACGTAAAATAAGAGCTTATGTGTCCTTAAGGATGTTTTTACCATGATTGGTTTACTATAGCTATTGTACAGGTAAGAATCCATGAATGTCAGTCTTATTACTTCCACAACACTATTTGGACTGAGTGAGCCTTGGGTTTCTTTCAACGCAAGGCTCACATGATTGTATGAAATACTTCCTGCTTTGGGTAGAGGTGGGATATGTTTTCTGTAAAATAGTTACAATGTTCATTATTTTAAATATTTAAATAGCATCTGTCATTGTGCAGAATTTCAGGGCCGTTTTTGATTGCATTAAGACTCAGCAATGCAATACTGCATGCCAGGAAAGTGAATAAACAAGATAAAAGACGTTAAGAGCAGCTCAGAAACACATTCAAAATGTCTGAGTGAACAAAAACCGCTAGTGTTTGCCTAGGGTGTAAAGTATGATGACACCACATGGGCCTATTGGTTCCAAAAAACCCTCTTGATTATGGACGTAAAACTCACATCATCTCAGATAATGGTACCCCATAGAGAAAGGCTTCAGTAGATTATCTTAAATCGTAAGAAATCTGATAGCCTTTGTACTCCCTTTACTGAACTCATATTTTTATGGAGATTTGTAATTGTATCCTGGATGATCTTTCACCAGAAATTAAAGTAGCAATCTGTTTTTTTCTGATAAAGTATGTTTTTTTAAATACTGGGAACATGTCATGTGACTTCAATGGAGTGGCACATTGGAGTCTTCTGGAGTTTATACAGAGATCCTCAAAGACCTTGCACACAAAACGGTATTAGTGGATTTTGGCCCAGCTTCTCTAAAAGACTTAATGTATTTGTACATAGTATATTCCAACAACAGAACTTTACCTCTCCCACTTACAATGGTACAGTTCTTTCAAATATCAAGTGCAAAGCATAGTTATGATGCATAATAATTCATTGTTGTGGGAACTCACAACTGCAATGGTATTTCTAGCTTTTCAAATAAATATTTTCTTTCTTTGACATTTTAACTAATCAAGATTAGACGGATGGTCCTTGGAGCACCACTAAAATGAAATACCTTGAGCTGGGATATAATATGAAGAATTTGCACGGTATAAATCAGTGAAATTTCACCAGATGTCAGATTGAAAATTGTATTTTGATCATCACCATCAACCTTTATGTGCATGGAGTTGCCCAAGAGGATTCTGGCCGTTGATTACTTTCCATTATAGCTAGTCCCATCAATGTCTACAGCAGTGTAACATGTATTGTAGCTCCTTGTCCTGACAAGCTTACAGGTGTAATTGTGAGAGGCAAGAGTAATTTGTCCTTATTCTTGTTTGATATGTTTATCAGCAAACAGAATCAGAGAATTCCAAGCGGAAATCAACAAAAAGGAATATTTTATTTGAAGGGAGGAAGATCATAGCAAGGTAGTACTAAAAATAAGCAGGTTGCCACTGCTTTCTGTGTTTAAAATGTCATGAAAACTTAGTGCCAAGTACATTTTTAGGTTTACAAAAGAAGCCTTTTTCCCTATAATATTACAGTATTTCACAAGCTCCACTTAGTTTAGTTCCCCACCCCATCTGACTAATTTAAAACTTTAAAAAGTGGCTTCCTGCCTTTAAAAAAAGCTTTGTAGTGTTTGAGTGCTGAATATGTAAGAGAACATCTGTTCCCATCTGTACCCTAACTGCTGAGGTTGGGTTTGTAATGTGCTATCAAGTCAGAACTGACTTATAATGACCTTAATAGGGGTTTTAAGGTAACGGGGGTATTTAAGGAGTGGTTTTACCAGTTCCAGCGCCCAGTGAGTTTCCATGGGAGAACCAGAGAGCTGAACCCAGGTCGCCTGAATCCCACGCCATTATTCTATCCACTGCATCATAAATAGCTCCATTTTGTGAGTGCTGATATTTTCAGAGGCTGTATTCTTCAGTTTTCTGTGTATCATTTTGGACAATTATGAAATTACTACTCCTTGAGATCAGTCAGTTGTAAGAGCTTGGCCCTTTTAAAATAAAATGGTATTTTAAAGAGTTTAAAAATGAAATTGATTTTTAAGTATTTTTGAAGCAATAATTAACTACCCAATGTGATGGAATACACTCTTGGCTTGTTTTTATTCTTCTTCAGACTTTTAATATTGACATTTTTGGATTTAAGTGTTGCCTGCTTTGAGCACTAAGATGGAAAATATTACTGTAAATTCTCAAATAAGAGACTTACTCGTACAGCAATGAATCATTGTCCTGGGCCCCTATACGATCAGCTGTTGCAAAGCAGGAGAACTATTAAGCGTTATAGGACAAGTAAGTTTTCTGGGAGGGCCTGTCCTTGCAAGACCGTTGGGTTAGGCACTCTCATTAAGGTGCAACAGATATGGTATATAGCAGTGACTGATGTGTCAGTTCCTAATCAGATGCGACTTGGACCTTAGCTTCTCATTCCCAAGAAGAGCAAATTCATCTCCAACCCCTCCATGCCCCAATTTAAATAGCTCTTCGCGACTTGGTTTTTCTCAGAAAAAAGTGAGACCTCGTAACTTAATGGAAAGTCTTTTGGAAAGTGCTTCACAAATGTCGTGAGGATATAGAGACTGTTGTTTTGGTTTAGACAAATTGTCATCCGTCCCTCCACATCCTCTCTTTTGCTACCTCAAAGCATGAACAGCTGAGTAACAAATTCAGTGAACTCCAATCAGGAAGGGTTCACCCATGTTGGCAGACTACTGCTCAGTAATGCATGTCTTGCTGTGTTTCACGAGTTCTGGATTTATTAAGCACTAGGCAAGCTCCATATAGCAAGACCAAGAACATGTGGCCCTCCAAAAGCGGAACTACAAGATTGGGCAACAGGCATGTGATCTGCCCCCCACCAAAGGGTGGGGAATGCTATCACTGCCCCATGCTGTCAATTGCACTGCTCCGACCCCAAAAATAATTTGCCTATGTGAAAAAAGAAAAGTTGCACTTTTGCTCCTGGAAGCATCCATGAGTAACAATTCACTTTCTAAAGAGCTGGCAGGCCTCCCAAGTGTTTAACACAAAACAACAACAAACATTTGTCAAAACCAGAAATTGGCTTCTCGCTGCTTTCCTATTTTTCCCCTTCTCATTTTTCCTATATTTTGTGTGCCCCATTGTGGCTCCCAGGGAGAAAAGTGACCCTCAGACTAGAGTTCTATTGTGTGCAGTTAGCAACATTCTCTAGCACAGATGGGAAGTGTCTCCCGGTGTCTGGAGGACTGAAGGATTCTCACCCTTCCCACGTAGTTAAGCTTCTGGTTAGCATGTTTTTCTTCAGAAGCAGAGATGTTTGAACATTGCTCAATTATCGTTAACCTGTCATTAAAGAAAATATCTTCTGTGATGGCTGTAGCTACCTTTTTAAAATATAGTATTAAACATTAACAGTATAGTTGTTGTTTAGTCGTTAAGTCATGTCCGACTCTTCGTGACCCCATGGACCAGAGCACGCCAGGCCCTCCTGTCTTCCACTGCCTCCTGGAGTTGGGTCAAATTCATGTTGGTAGCTTCGGTGACACTGTCCAACCATCTCGTTCAGTATAGTACAGTAAGTTAAAAGTGTTCAGTACAAAGACAAGAACAGCTACTATATAGTTAACAACCAAGATTGGTGAGCTGGATAGCTCAGTGGCTGTGGAGTCAAGAGGTCAGGTTGAGAGTTCAGTTCCTCACTGGGCCTCCTTGACGAGGCTGGACTTGATGATTCAAAGGGTCCCTTCCAGCTCTGCAGTTCTAAGATTATTATTATTATCCAAAAATACCAGGTGTGATGCACCGGACCCACTAAAGGGCCGCTGGCATTTGGTCAGAGTTCGACAGGCCACTTATCTACCACCTTTGCGCTTGGGCAAGTCCCAAGACCTCAGCAGTGCGTAGCATAAGCCCTTTGAACAAGTCTGACCTTAAAATAACACTTTACTCTTAACCAGTACTTTGCAAGTACAGGCACATGGGCTTTGTGATTCCTTAGAACTCACTAAAGCTCAGTTAGGTAGGACTCTTAAAAGATAGCTAGTTTGTGGCCCTCTCCACTTCCTGGATTTAGCCAGACCCTGCTGTTCAAGAGACCAGTCCTTTAGTAGAATTTTTTATAATTAATTTTTATTACAAAAATAGAGTTTCATTAGAAATCAGTTTATATTGCATAAGCATTAGCATCAAGAACATATTCAAAGATCATTGCAGTTAAATAAGATAACTACTTCCCATTTAAAATAATAAACACTAAAAAGCTAAACTAAGGTGGGCTATAGTGGGCTAGCCCCACCTCCTTCTTTCTCCTTACTTACATCTTTCCTCAATCAAGTCCTTTCTCTCCCATCATCATGGAATCGAAATCCATAACAGAACAACACACGAACCATTGAACACATTCACATAACCCATCGTCCATTTTCTACATTCCCAAACTCCTCCCTTCTTCATGGCCTTTCTGGCTGTTAACCAATTAACCTTTAGAGGTTGTACCACCTCTCTCCTTCCCTTATTCCCATGAGAGTCCAGGTGTTGTTTATCTCTTCTGCAGCCAGCTTGGAATGTTGAGTCTTCCACGGGCCTCAGAATTTGGCCTTCACGATATCTGGATCCTGGCTGTAATGGTCTTCAGGAAAACACTCTCACGGCTCTTAGAAAAACACATTTCATTGTCTCTCAAATCATCTCCACACAGAACCTATCTGACTCCATTTTACATTTCTCTGACTACATCTCCCATCATCATGACACTTCTCTAACTACATATCCCATCATCATGACACCAGGCACAGTCAATAAAAATTATAAAAGCATTGACTGGTATTATATAACAGATACAAGTTTTAATAAAAAAACTAAGTATCTGTTAAATATCAATGTAGTGTATATGATGTTCCTAATATTGCCATTTTTTCTAGCTCTGATGATGTTATTTCTGAGATCTGCAACTGCTTATAATACTATGTGAAATTTCTTGATATTGTTCCCGAAGCCCTGATGATGATGGGGACCACTGAAGTATGTTTCATCCACAAGCAAGATATTTCAGTTGCCAGGTCTCTGTATTTTGTTAGTTTTTCCAATTCTTTATTTTCAACTCTGGCATCCCCTGGAATTGCAATGTCAATGATCCAGACATTTCTTCGTTCTATTTCTACTATGTCTGGTGTGTTATGCTCAAGGTGTTGTCTATGTAGTGGTTTATTTTTCCAGCTGTTTAATTTATTTTCAAATTGTTGTTTCTTATATTGAGCCTTTGTTTCTGTTGTTTTCAAAATATTCTCCATTTTCACTGCTATAAGTAATTTTTCTCAGCTTGTACTGAGATAATCATTTAGGCTTCTTTTTTTCTCCTCTACTACCTGCTGTATTTGCAGTAATCCACGGCCTCCGATTTTTCGTGGTAAATATAATCTGTCCACATCACTTTTTGGATGTAGTACGTGACACATGTTCGTTAGTTTCCGTGTTTTTCGATCCAATTCTTCTAATTCGTTTGAATCCAATCTATTATTCCAATTGGGTATCTAATTACTGGAACTGCCCATGTGTTTATGGCTTTGATTGTATTTCCCCCATTTAATTTTGCTTTTAAGATTTTCCACAGTCTTTTGATATATTCTCTTTCTGTCACTTCTTTAACTTGTGTGCACAATGTCATCTGCTTCTAGAATTCCAAGGTATTTATAATTTTCATCACTTGATAGTGATTTTATAATATTACCATTTTTTACTCTATTCCATCTAGTTTTTGGATCTTGCCACAGTGTATAGACAGAGCTGCACATTTGTCAATTCCAAATTTCATTTGGATGTCTTCACTAAACATTTGCACTGTGTTTAGCAATGATTCTATCTCTGTGCAACTCTGTGCAACTCCATATAGTTTTAGGTCATCCATGTATAACAGATGATTGGTTTTTCTTGCTTGTTTTGAAATATGATAGCCCAATCCAGTTTTATTTTTATTGACGTGGGGATTCTGTAGGCATCCTTCAGTTTCGAGAGACTATGGTAATGTGCTCTGAATAGAGGTCTTGGAACAGTGTCTAGTGTGGCTGAGAAGGCCAATACAAGAGTGACAATCCCTTCCACACTGAAGACAAATACAATCTGTCCCCTGTCCAGCTCCCTGATTTGGCTGGTTTCGGGACTGCCTCTTTGCCTTGGCCTGCTGGACAAGGGTCTCTTCAAATTGGGAGAGGCCATGCTGCACCGCCTGCCTCCAGGCTGAACACTCAGATGTCAAGGTTTCCCATCTGTTGAGGTCCATTCCTAAGGCCTTCAGATCGTGCTTGCAGATATCCTTCTATCGCAGCTGTGGTCTCCCTCTGGGGCGATTTCCCTGCACTAATTTTCCATACAAGAGATCTTTTGGAATCCGACCGTCAGCCACTCTCATCTCCATTCTCATGGGGATTAGTGAGATGTTAAACAGCAGTGGTGACAAAGAATCCTCCTGAAATATTCCTCTTTTGATGCTAACTTCACCAATTTCTTCATCATGGGCCATTAAGACAGTTGTCCATTTTTCCATTATTATTATTATTATTATTATTATTATTATTATTATTATTATTATTATTATTATTATTATTATTATTATTATTATTATTATTATTATTATTATTATTATTATTATTATTATTATTCATGTTTCCACTCCATAAATTCTAAGTCAGAAAAAAATGAGGAACGGAATAGTTTTTTCCTATTCTGATTTAGCTTAGTCTAAGACTGCATGCTGTGTTGGCACAGAATACAGCCTTCAAAGCTGATACACACTCAAGAAGGAGTCATGCAGAGACAGAGCAATATAAAATACAGAAGAAATAGAGAGTGGCCACAGATTCTGCCAAGTTCTTGTAGCTAACAGCTATTTTCTGTTACTCAGCTATGAAGTCCAGCCCTACTGTGATACTACAACGCTACATCTTTAAAATAGGCATTGACCCCACCAAAATTGTGTTGTTGATATATAACTCAGGCTAGATCTATTTATTATTGCAACCAGGATTTTTTAAATTTTACACAATCATTTGTTTCAGTAATTTTTGCTATTACCTTTCTTATTTTTAAGGTTGGTCTCCAGTGGTCAACCACTAAATAAGTCACTAAATAAGTAAACAAAGGCTTTCACTGTTTATCAGTGTAGCAGATTTTAAACATTAAGGCTGAAACTGGAGGGACAGTTATTCATTATTACTCATCTATGGATTTCCAGTAATAGAATGTGGGGAGATTATAGTGTTTTGCCAGGTAACATACCAATTTTAATTCCATGTCCAAGCAACTTCATTACAAAGTGACAAAATAATGGCAAGACCTTAAAGAATAGGGTGCGTTTAGATACCTTTACAGGCTAACAATTTTTCTAGGAAATTAGATTTCAAGGAGATCACAAACACTGCAAGGTCTTTGAAAGGGTTTAGGTATGTAACAATTTAAAAGAAACCATCTGTAGCTGTGAATTGGTTGTATAAATATTTATGACATGGGTAAGCCTACAGATGTTTGTGGCCTTATAAATACTGAGTCATTACAATTCCCATCCATCCTAGCAAACATATGCAATGGAAAGGGATTATGTAGTTTGCAGTCCAAATTCATCCCAAGTGAGATTCGTTTGGCGCTGACGTTGATGACGTTTCGGCACCAGGTCAAAACCTTCCTGTTCCAGAAGATTTTTAATTCAAATAATATCAACTGTGGGTCCTGATGGCAATTTTTAGAGTACTGTATTTTAATTGTTTTATCTTTATATCTTTTATTATATTTAAGTTGTTGTAAGCCGCCCAGAGACCTTTGGGTAGTGTGGGTGGCATATAAGTTAAATAAATAAATAATAATAATAATAATATCTGGAGGCCACATGTTGCATATGTGTCATGTAGACCATGATCAAGTCAAAGGTAGGGGAGCATTCAGTATGTATTCCACTTTCTGCAATACAAATCAATAGGCCCTACAAGAACTTACCTTTATTATGCCCACAACCACACATAAAACTAAGTATTTTAAACATTCATCCAAGGTGCAGCCTAAGAATAATTTAGTTGTCAAAACATTGAAAAGGGATTGCAGTGATGGCTCTTTAAGTTGATGTGAAAGAGCAGAGATGAGTGCCAAATCATATTTCAGAGTAAGTTTCCAGCAGTGTTTGTTCTTATTAAGTGCACATGTAAGAACATTTATGGACTATTGAGCTGTGAATTCACTCTCTACAAACCCACTTTACCAGCTTGATACTCCCTTGCATGTCAATCAAATGAAAACTTTGAAATAAAACTCTTCAGCACTTCAGAACGGTTTTACAGCCAATATGGAAACAGCTTGGCGTTTCTTTTGGGCAACCCTGTTTGATAATTGCATCTCATAAAACTGTAAGTCTATGCACTCCCTCCCGAAAATAAGTCCCTTTGAGTCTAGTTGGAATTGTTAAGGAAACCTATTTAGAATTGCATTACACGGAGTTGTTTCTGCTGAGACTAGGGTTGTCCTTGCAACCTATTGAAGGTAAACATCTTATCAAAATCTTCTTAAAGCTGTGCTTTTATAGATATTGAAGGAAATGGACAAGATATTTAAAATTCAGTGAGCAAAAGTTAATGCAGAAGGAAGAGCCGCCTTTCAGTTTTGAATTTCATTCCCCCTCAAGGGACTGCACAACAGCCAGGAGCAGGGATGTGCACAGGGAAAACTTCTGGGTTTCATTCATCTAGGGCTTTTCCAGATGGTTTTCCAGGTAGTTTTCAGGTCATTTGGGTATCTGCCCTTTAGGTAAACTGGAAAGTGCCAGGCTTTTTCCAATTCTTTTGGTTAGGGTTTCACCATTCAGGGATCTGGCACTAGTCCAAAAAACAAACAAACAAAAAAGCCCACCAGAAGCAGCAAGACAAAAAGAACAAGGGGAAAGATGATGCTGGCACGGCTGAGAAATGGACGGTAGTAGCAGTGACAAGGCAAGAAGAGGAGGGGAAAGGGTGTAGGGGGCAGACCATTCATTTGAACATTGATGTAAGGAGATTTTACATCAATGGGCGAAATAGTGGTAAACCAATTGAGAAATCTGATTACAAAATCCAGTATTTTCAGCACACTTTTTAATTTTTTTTAATTTTTTTTTGCTTTCAGAATAAACGAACGGTACAGTGGACCCTCTACTTACGGAATTAATCCGTATTGGAACGGTGGCTGCAGGTCGAAAAGTCTGTAAGTCGAGGCTCCATTGACCTACAATGCATTGAAAACCGATTAATCCGTAACCGGCCGTTTTTGGTCCATTTTGTTTGATTTTCTGGTCTGTAGGTCGATTCTCCGGCCGCAAGTCGAACCTAAATTTTGCGGCCAGAGAAGTCTGTAACTCGAAAAGTCTGCAGGTCGAGCCGTCTGTAAGTCGAGGGTCCACTGTACTTGAAACATTTGGCTTGGTACATATATATATTTGACTTATTCTTATCAAGCATAGTAACAGATAAACAGACTACTTTTAACAGACATATCTAACAGGCAACTTCCAGACTATCATATATAAATATAAAAAGTTTTATATTTTGTTGATTTAAGTATGTGATTGTTTTTTTTTTATGATATATCCGTTTTATATTGTTGTATTTTATGATGTTTTTATAACTGATTGTAAGCCGCCCCGAGTAGACTTTGTCTAGAGGGGCGGGGTAAAAGTCAAATAATAAATAAATAAATAAATAAATATCACAAGACTAACTGAATAATGTAATTGCCACTTGTTTTTATCCATCTGGCAGTTAATCCACGCAAAATCCATTGGTTAATGCCATACAGAATCTGATTGGTTAGACTGTTCCACCACGCAAATAAAGCATTCCAGTTTTCCCCATACACTCTTATACACATACGTACATATTGGGTTGTACAACTATATATTCCAACAGAATTAATGTCATCTTGCAGCCTTACTCAAATCCTGAGCAGCATGACCATATATATGTTTACCCAGATGTAAGTCACCCTGTGATCACCAGGAATTTCTCCCAGGCAGGTGTTCACAGGATTGCAGCTTATAAATACATCCAGTTATGTAGTCCTGACAGATGAGGATGTGAAGAATGGAAAGTGAAGAATTTTAACGGAGGCAGCTCAGAGGACTCCGTTCTCATCTGATATATGTAAGAGATAAACAAAACATACAACAAAACAGCCTTGTCACAATACAGATCCTAGTCAATGGGTCAGAAAGAGAGGATGGCAGAAAGTAATCCACATTCTCTAACTATTTAAGAACTTGCCATAAAGATGTTAAAATTGCTGGGTGAAATTTTGTATGTATGCTCAGAATGGAACATAAAGACATTCAATGAGCATGGTACCTTAAAAATACAATGAAGTACAGTATATATTACATGATGACCTTTTTATACACATGGCGTAGTAAATTTGTTGGTCATTACAATCCTTTTATATGACTCCAGTGTGATTTATGCCTTCTTCTTTTAGCAGTGAAGATAAGAGGATGCAGTACATCAGCGATAGTCTACTAGAGTCTTAAAATAAATTTTATTTTCCCCATCCCTCCACTTAGGAGGTGTTCAGTTTGCCAGTATCCTAAAGTGGCTCATTTAATAACCTACTTCACAATGTCAGAACTTCCAGTCGGATGGAGCCTTGACAGCCAGGAAGAGTCGCTTTTGGTCCATTTCCAGTGATTACATAGGCTGGAAATGAACCAAAACAGAGTGATCCTACCCACAAAAATAAAAAAATAAAAAATAAAAAGTAGAAGCTCCTAACAGGGGCTCAGAAAAGTGTGGATAGGAATATTCTATATTATATTATTATATTGTGGGGTCTCCAGAAAAAAGAGCAAACCAGCCTGTCCCCACAGCAGATCAAACAGTGGGACAAAGGCCTGCCTGATTGAGCCCTCATTCCTATGTCTGAGGAAGTAGACTTAATCTACAAAAATTTGCTTTAGAATAAAGTGGATAGTCTTCAAAGTGCCACAACTTTTTGTCTCATCTTTGGTTTTTGGTCTGTTTTTTGTCTGATATGCCTGCACAAACTAAGTAACTTGTTTGAAAACTCTTAAATTTTGTCACTGTTTAAACTATTCTTAGTTTGGAAGCCAGTGAGCTGTTAAACTTGAGCAAAATCTCCTTATTTGCTGCCATGAATTAATTTTTTCAGATCAGTTATATTTTCACTTGGCTGAATTCCAAGCTTCACTCAAACAGGTTGTTTTATTTATTTATTTTTTCTGCTGGAGTTGCCTAAAATAAAGATGAGAGAGAAGAGGAAGGGAGGAAATTTGCTTTTTACAGATAAAGGAGACAAAACATACTTCTTGCAAACAAAAACAACGTACAATTTTGAATGTATCTTTAAATATGAAAAGGAATAAAAACTTCATACATTGTAGTGGAAATTGGTTCTCAGAGTATTCACATCTTCGTTTTCTAAATTCGATGAAGGAGATAAGATGAATCTCATTTAATATATTTCTTCTTTCCTTTTATTTAATGGTATGCTATATTTGGTGTCAAAGAAGGGCATCACTGTGCTGAAAATGTGATTGGATCTGCTATAGCTATCTAAGCAATCTCAACTTCTCCAATACAGTTGATTTTGTTGTGTTTAAAATTAATATATGAACTTTTGTTCACTTTTCTGACATACACTAGCTCCAAAATATATCTTTTCTCTTCACAGTGTGTGCAAAGCCATTTGATGCACTATTATAACAGCCTGCGTATTTCCTACTGACTGTGAAAGATTAATGGTTTGAGTTTAAAAGAAGAAAAGGTGGGTGAGAGTAAGAAATTGTTTCATTAGAGGGGATTCATTGTTACTTAACCTTTGTGGCTTTTAGTAGATAACACTGTACATTATGAGCCCAAAGAGCTATGCACAGATTCCATCACAGTCTTGAAGAAACTGGGTGGCTTTAGCCAAGCTGATGCTCAGCTTGTGATCTGTACTAAGGGGCTAGTACAAATCTGTCACACAACCTAATTCCTATTTAGCTATGAGGGTCACTGAGAATTCCTCGGCCATACATACCCAGCCTCATAGGCATATGGTGGAAACAAAAGAAGGAGGAAACCTGAGATCATCAGAGGAACGATGGTAATAAAAACTGATGGATTCACAGATGTTATAGAAATGGAAATGGAAAATCAGACGGAAGCCCACCATTTTCTTCTGGGCTTCCCTATTGCATTGTATTGTATTTTATCTTTGGACTGTCTCCTTATAGGATTTTCAAGATAAGAAATATTCAGAAGTGGTTTACCATTGCCGCCTTCTGTACAGAACTAAAAGAAGTTAGCTTGATTGTCATTGGATCCCCAGAAGAAAACCTACTCTCCATTTGAACAATGCGAATGCTTGTCCTAGCAGTGCAATGTCATGTTGCTACCACATGTGGACTTTCTACTCAGCAGTCATTCAGTAGGATACTTTGATTTCTATTCATCACCTTAAGATGCACAAAGCATTTTCTGAGTTAAATATGGAAAAGAGTAATTTTATTCCTCTACTATTCCAAAGTATCTGTTTTGAGGGTATCAGTCCATCTGTTCCAGAAGTGGTGGTGTTACTTGAGTCACTGCCATTGCAGCCTTACTGTCAGTGGAGAGACCAATGATAGTCTGAGGCATTTCTGTGTGGCCTAAGAAAAATGAGGTAGTACCATATATGAGAACTTGTTTCAATTATTGGATGGTTACCAATTACATGCCAAGTAATTGGTAATAATTCAGTTACTGCCCATATTTGTGTTAACTTTCACAGGCCTTTTTTCTTCTTGTTGTGTCTTTTGTATTGTAAGGCTGAAGGCAGAGACTGCTTTATTATTGATCTTCATGTGGTGTTTTAAAAGCCATTTTAGGATTGAGTGTTGTAAAATGCTTTAGATAGAACTGTAGAGATGGACGGGATCTCAAGAGTCACTGAGTCTCAACATAAAATCAACCTACTAGAACAAGAAGAGATGGAGAAAAAAATCAGATCAGCAAGGCAAAACTTCTTTGAAAATGCAAATAAGCCAGGAAGATGGTTAGCATATAGAATAAAAAAAGAGAGAGAGAAAACAAGAATCACGGAAATACTGGATAGACAAGAGAAGGAAATATACAAGCAAAAGGAGATTGAAAAAGAAATTCAAAAGTTCTATGCTGGTCTTTATAAAAAAAGAGAAGTAGAACAGGAGAAGCAAATGGAATATCTGAATAAAATTACAGCCTGGAGGTTTAATTCGCAACAACTTGAGAAATTAAATAACTCAATCACAATGTACGAGATCGAGGAGGCATGGAAAAAACAGAAAAGTGGGAAATCTCCGGGCCCAGATGGATTACCAGCTGAATATTATAAGGCGTTTGAAGAAGTCTTAACTCCTCAATTTAAAAAGTTAACCGAAGATATTGAGTCTAAGGGGGAAATTCCAAACTCATGGAAAGAGGCACATATTACTTTAATACATAAGGAGGGAACGGAGAAAAATAAAATTAAGAACTACAGACCAATCTCTCTCTTAAATGTTGACTACAAGATCTTTACAACCATCTGGGCATCAAGATTAAAGGAAATACTGGGAGAAATAATAAATAAAGATCAAACAGGCTTCATTCCTAAAAGGAAACTATCATCAAACATAAGGACAATAATAGATATCTTAGAATATTATGAATTGCACCCAGAAAAGCAGATGATGTTAATTTTTTTAGATGCAGAGAAAGCCTTTGATAATGTCAACTGGGAGTTTATGTTGTTACAGCTAAAGAAGATGGGAGTGGAAGGAAACTTCCTACAAACAATTAAGGCAATATACTCCAAGCAGGAAGCTAGGATCAAAGTCAATGGTAATTTAACGGAGAGCATACTAATTGAACAAGGCACAAGACAGGGATGTCCATTATCCCCCCTTTTATTTATATTAACTTTGGAAATTCTAAACAGGCAGATAAGGGCCAATGAGAGAGTTAAAGGACTAAAAATTAGAGGTGAAGAATTTAAGATACAAGCGTATGCAGATGATTTGGTAATAATACTTGAAAATCCTCATGGAAATCTGGAGGAGCTTTTGAGACTAATAGAAGATTATGGACAAGTGGCAGGCCTTAAAATAAACTATCAAAAAACAAAATTTATGACTAAAAACATAAAGAAAGAAGATGTGGAAAAATTAGTGACAGAAACCAATTTTGAAGCAGTACAGAAAATTAAATATCTAGGAGTTATTATTACCAAAAAACCAAGCAACCTAATGAAAGAGAATTATTTGAGAATGCAGAAGGAAATCCAGAAAGATTTGGAAGAATGGAGTAAGCTGCAATTATCTCTGATGGGAAGAATCTCAACGATAAAAATGATGATATTACCAAAACTTCTATTCCTTTTTCAAAATCTGCCAATATTACTAAACTTCAAATATTTCAAGGATTTAGATCGTCTGATTGTGAAATTTGTTTGGAAGACTAAGAAACCAAGAATAAAACTCAGGTTGTTACAGGATTTGAAAGAAAGGGGGGGTTTAGGCATACCGAATTGGCTATTATACTATAAGGCTTGTGCTATGACGTGGATAAAGGAATGGATAACTCTTGTAAATCAAAGATTACTGAAATTGGAGGGGCATGATTTAAGAATGGGTTGGCATGCATATGTGTGGTATGGAAAATATAAGGAGCAATCACACTTTATGGAACACATTGTGAGGAAGGCTTTATACCTAGTGTGGCAAAAATTTCAAATACAAACCTACAAGAAAATTCCAATATGGGTAGCGCCTATAGAAGCATTTACTCTGAAAGTATTGAACCAGAAAGGGGCACTGCTAACATATAAAGAATTGCTTAGCAAAGAACAAAACATAAAAAATAAGCAAGAACTAGAGGTACTGGGGGTGGCAACAGATTGGTGGTCAATGAACAAATTGGAATCAAGATATAAAAAAGACAAAATTGTGGGTTTCTTTGAGGGTGAAGTTCAAGTGGATAAACTGTGGATCTATACTGATGAGAAAATAATTAAAAAAATGTATACATACCTATTGGAATATGAGATGGAGGATGAGAGGGTAAAGGAGACGATGATAAAATGGGCAAGCAATTTTGGTTACAATATTGATATTGGTGATTGGACATTGATGTGGAAAGAATCCCATAAAATGGTTAAGCCGGTAAATTTAAGAGAAAATATCCTCAAAATGTTCTATAGATGGCACTATACCCCTGTAAGGTTGGCAAAAATGTCAGAGGGTAATAGCAATGTTTGTTGGAAGTGTAAAAAAAAAAGAAAGGTTACCTACCTGTAACCATGGTTCTTCGAGTGGACCTCTGTGAATTCACACAATTGGGTTAGACAGCGCCTGCGCTGGTCTTCTCGGAATATTCTAGAGCTTTTTCATAAAAAGTAACAAGTTAGAATTGCCCCTATCGCGCATGCTCCACCCGCCTCAGCCTCAGTTCCATTTATCCGCCACAATAGCCTGAGCTTAGCATAGACATAGTCAGTGACGGATAGTGGGGAGGCCGGGCGGGATGTGTGAATTCACAGAGGTCCACTCGAAGAACCATGGTTACAGGTAGGTAACCTTTCTTTCTTCTTCGTGGCCTCTGTGAATGCACACAATTGGGTGACTAGCAAGCTCACTTACCGGAAGGAGGGCCGTCACTGCAGTACAGATGTCAAAACTGCTCTTCCAAAACTTGTCTCCTTTTTGGCCCGGAGGTCCAGTCTATAGTGCGTCACGAAGGTGGACACATTAGACCATGTGGCTGCTCTGCAAATGTCTGGAATATCCACACCACGCAGCAACGCCGTAGATGTTGCAACAGCTCTGGTGGAATGTGCTTTCAGACCCTCTGGTGGGGTCTTGCCTTGCAGTTCATAAGCTAGAGCAATAGTGGAGACAAGCCAACGAGAAACCGTTGAAGAGGAGACAGGGGATCCTTTATGTGATCCGTGGAAGCAGAGGAAGAGCCTTGGGGCAGCACGAATGTCCTTAGTCCGTGATACATAATACGCCAAGGCTCTTCGAACGTCCAGAGAGTGGAGCATGCGCTCGATGTCCGAAGATGGATGAGGAAACAAGGTTGGTAGCGTTAGTGATTGATTGAGGTGGAAATCAGACACCACCTTAGGCAAAAATGACACATCAGGGTATAGAACAACCTTGTCTTCAAAGAACTGTAGGTAAGGAGCATCGGATCGAAGAGCTGCCAACTCACTTGCTCTTCTTGCCGAAGTAATGGCAACCAGAAACAAAGTCTTAAATGACAGCAGACGCATGTCACAGGATGCCATGGGCTCAAAAGGATGGCGCGTAAGAGCGCGTAAAACGAGTTGTAAAGACCATTGAGGCACAGGAGGCTTAACAGGAGGTCGGATGTTGGACAAACCCTTCAAAAAGGCTTTGAGAGTAGGGTGAGAGAAAAGTCGTGACGAATCAGAGTCACGAGGCTGAAAAGAAACAATTGCTGAAATATAAACTTTCAGGGTGGATAACGCCAAGCCTGCATCAAACAAGTAACGTAAATAAGTGAGCAGGGTTTGGAGAGAAACAGGAGAAGTCTGTAACTGCTTTTCCTGGGCAAACTTGAGAAAGTTAGCCCATTTGTACTTGTAAAGGAGGTTAGTAGAGGGCTTTCTTGCTTTATCTAGCACCTCCTGTATGGATGGGTGAACCTCCAAGCTGTCAGGTGTAATGACTGCAGATCGGGATGGAGAATGTTCCCTGAGTCCTGTGTGAGGAGATGCGGAACCATTGGTAACTTGACCATGTCCACAGCCATTTCCTTCAGGGTGGAAAACCAAGGTTGACGAGGCCACCACGGTGCAATGATAATTGCATCTGCCCTCTGTTGTCGAGCTCTGATTAAAGATCTCTGTATGAGTGGAATTGGTGGGAAGAGGTACAGAAGCTCCGATTGCCATGGGATCATGAAAGCATCCCCAAGAGCATCCTCGCCTCTGCCGGCACGGGAGGCATACGCCTCGCATTTCTTGTTGCTCTGAGTTGCAAACATGTCTATCGTGGGATGACCCCACCGGACACAGAGCATGTGGAATATGTCCTCGTCCAGCTCCCATTCGTGGGATTGACCCGTGAGACGACTCAACCTGTCCGCAAGCTCGTTGTCGGTCGTAGATATGTGCAGAGCTACTGGGAAGACATGATGCTGGAAGCACCATTCCCATAGCTGTATGGACAGGTACAGAAGTGACATCGACCGTGTCCCTCCCTGCTTGTTGATGTAATACATGGTCGTGGTGTTGTCGGTGATTATCTGCACACCACGACCCTGTATGAGAGGGAGGAAGGACCGGAAGGCCTTTATCACTGCCAGCATCTCGAGGTGATTGATATGTAGCTCCTGGTCGCGACGGGACCAAAGGGCGTGTATCCTGTGAGGCCCGCAATGTGCTCCCCATCCTATGGGGCTGGCATCCGTCGTCACTTGTAATGACAGCTGTAGGGGACGGAACGGTCGACCGATAAGAAGATGTGGTACGTATGTCCACCACCTTAATTGAGTGGCCAGCTCCTGTGTGACAGATAGTCTTTTTCTTGGGCTGTCTAGAAGAGGGTCGAACATTGTCAAAAACCACGCCTGAAGAGATCGCATTTTTAGGCGCGCGTGAGATATTGCCGAAGTTGTGGAGGCCATGAGACCGAGGAGATGTTGGGCATGATGTGCTGAGACCCGTGCCCGCGGCCGAAACTTGTGAACGGCTTTGCGTATCTTCCTTATGCGTTCTGGAGGAAGAAATATACGAGCCCGGACAGAGTCTAGTCGCGCTCCAATATAATCGACGACCTGGGACGGTATCAGATGGGATTTCTTTTCGTTCACTGCGAGTCCCAGTTCCCGTAAAGTCAGTAGAACGAAGTCGGCGTCTCGTAACGCCTTTTCTTTGGTCGGTGATACCACTAGCCAGTCGTCTATGTAGGGGAAGACTTGAACATCGTGTAGACGAAGAAATGCCGCGACTGGAGCCATGCACTTCGTGAAAGTGCGAGGGGCTGTGGATAGCCCGAAGGGAAGGGCGCAGAATTCGTAGGCGTCGCTCCGAAAGCTGAAGCGGAGGTACCTCCTGTGAGAGGGATGGATTGATACGTGGAAGTAGGCGTCCTTGAGATCTATAACCACGAACCAGTCGTTTTCTTTTAGAAGATGGAGAATGGTGTCTAATGTGATCATACGAAAGCGTTTTGGATGCAGGTAAGTGTTCAGTTCCCTGAGGTCCAGTATGGGCCTGATCCCTCCATCCTTCTTTGGTACTGCAAAATAACGGGAATAGAACCCGTTTAGGATGTCTCGAGGAGGTACGTGTTGAATGGCTTGTTTTTGTAGGAGAGTGAGGATCTCTTCTTCTAGGATAGGGTCGAAGGAAGTGTGTTTGATCTGTCCTAGAGGAGGAAATTCTAAAAACTCCAGACGGTATCCGAATTGTATAATACTTAAGACCCAAGAGTCTTGTGTGATGTTGGTCCAATTGTGGAGGAACGGAGCTAACCGAACGGAATGGTAGGGTGCGAATGATTCTACGGGTAAGTCAAAGGAATTGTTTGGATTTCTTAGCAGGTGGCCTGTAAGGTTGACGTCGCTGTGAAGTATTCTGTGGCCGGAAGGTGGAGGCAGAAGAAGAAGGTTGGTATGGCCTATTCTGATTCTGACTTTTGAAAGGGCGGTATGATTGAGAGGTGGTTTGCTGGTATTGTTGGGTCGGTTTGCGCCACTGATACCTGTTGTACCTCGGCTGTTGCTGGAAAGTGTACGACTTGGCAGTCTTTTTAATCTTATGTAGATTCTCCAGAGAGTCATCAGTTTGCTCGTTAAAGAGGCCTTTGGCATCAAATGGCAAATCTTCTATGCGTGCCTTAACGTCATCCGCAAAGCCAGAGGACCTAAGCCATGCATGTCGCCTTAGGGTGATGGCTGATGTCAATGTCTTTGAGGCCACATCGGCCGAATGACGAGAGGCCAATCGCTGGTGTTTGGAAAGCGTGACTGCCTCCTCGTAGGTATTGAGGAGGTTCTGTCTGGTGTCGTCGGGGGCAGCTTGGAGAGCGGGTAAGACCCTGGACCAAAGTTGTCGCTGGTACGCCCCCATAGCCGTTTGATAGTTAGCTATCCTGAGGAGAAGTGTGGTGAAGGAATATATCTTCCTACCCAGGACGTCCAATTTACGACCTTCCCTGTTCGTCGGGGTCATCTGGGCTCTCCCTGATGATTTGGAGGCACTGGATTGGACTATGAGAGAATTAGGCGTAGGATGTTTAATAAGAAAGTCTGTGTCTTCTCCATTTGTACGGTATAGGTTCTCCGTTCTACGAGACACGGGAGATGATGAAGATGGCTTATTCCACGATTCTTTAATAAGCTCCATTAATGTGGAAATAAATGCAAGGCTCAGAGGAGGAGACCTCTCCTGGTTAATGTCTCCAAATATGAGGTCCTCTGTAGGAGGAGGTGGCTGTACTGTATGTAATTTTAACGTACTAGCCATTCTGGCAACCATCTGAACGTAAGATGTGAAGTCCTCAGAGGGTGATGACGGGTGAGGATCTCCAGCATCTGATTGGACTGTTTGGTCGTCCACAGGAGTTTCTCCAGAGGAATCTGACATGACTTCCTCACCTCTGCGAGACGAGATAGACGGAGAGTCCTCCTCATCAGAGAGTGAAGGTAAATACCTAGCTCTTTTAGATTTCTTTTTAGGGGGCGCAGAATGTTCTGTAGCCGCTGCAGCCGAGGTCTTCGTCCGCACCACCTTCGACGTCGATGAAGCCTTAGCCCGATCTGAGGCAGTGTTAACCTTCTGCCTAGATCCGGAGGCTTGAGAGTTATCGACGTCGAGATGTCTTCGGCGTCGATGCCGAGGTGGAGGCGAGGAAGAGGAGGACGAAGATGGAGAGGCATACACATACCGTACTCTTCTTCCGTGAAAGTCTTCATCGGTCGAAAGCGACTCCGAATCCGAATCGTCGTGTCGGCGTCGACGATGTGAACTACGGCGATCGACCTCGATGTAAACGGGGTCCTGTCGCTTCGACCTGTGTCGACGTCGAGAGGGGTGAGGAAGGACAACCACCTCACGTCGACCGGTCCGACGCCGATCCGGCGATCGATTCTTGGTCTTCTCCGTGCGCTTTCGAGGGGAGATGGGCCTCGAAGAGGGCACGGGTGATGACGGCGTCGGAGATGCCCGCCCGGTAAAAACAGGGCTATGAGGGGCAGAAGTCGTACTGGACAGGAAGATGTCCGCCAGTCGACCAGGTGTCGGAGATCTTTCAGGCCCGACCGGAGAAACGTCTGATCGACGTGCGGGCGAAGAGGCAACCGCCTCCGAGAAGGATTCTCGATCCCGAGATGAATCTTCCAAGATCGGAGAGGGCAACGATTCGGAAACCGGTGGAATTTGCTTGCGGCTGTCCTTGGTTTTGCCCTTCTTACTCTTTGCGGACGTCTTCTTCGGCGTCGAGGAAGATTTCGACGTCGAAGAGGTTGTTTTCTTCGTCGACGTCGACGACTTCTTAGCAGTCTTTTCGGCAGGTTTAGACGCCGACGGGGGTGGGGAAACGATGCGGACCTCGGAGCGTGGGGTCGCTGAGGGGGTCGAGGTCGTTTCCATGACCGATGGCTTTGACGCTGAAAGCGTTTTCTCCCAGAGATAAAGCTTCAGGCGTTGTTCCCTGGCCTTGAGGGCAACTTTAGTAAACGCCTTACAGTGTTTGCAGGAGTTGGGCCGGTGATCCTCCCCTAAGCAAAAGAGGCAGCGGTCGTGACCATCCGAAAATGGCAATTTACGCGAACACGACACGCACCTACTGAATGGCCCCGAGCAGGACATAAAGCGTTACTCACGAAGGTCCTTTTCCAAACTTCGGAAGCCAAGACAAGGCCGCAAAGAACGCGGCACGACGAGAAAATGGCGGGAAACCCGCGAAACTTATACCAAAGCCGAATCGTGATCCAGGGGAGAATGAAAGTCCAGTCCGTAGTCGAGGGGCAATAGAGATCAGATAGTCAGGAATTCCGCGTCAAAAACCGAGAATCAAAACAGTACGATCGAATAATAACAGCTCTAACCGAGAAGCTCCAAGCACCAAGGCGGTAAAATGGAACTGAGGCTGAGGCGGGTGGAGCATGCGCGATAGGGGCAATTCTAACTTGTTACTTTTTATGAAAAAGCTCTAGAATATTCCGAGAAGACCAGCGCAGGCGCTGTCTAACCCAATTGTGTGCATTCACAGAGGCCACGAAGAAGAAGCAGGAACCTATTATCATATGTGGTGGACATGTGAAAAAGTCAAGAGATATTGGATGCAGGTGTGGGAAATAATAAAAGAAATCATTCAACAGAAATTAAATTTTAAGCCTGAAATAGCACTGTTAAATATTGTGTCGGAAATCACTGATAAGAAAATCAAATATTGTGTAATGTATATACTTGTAGCTGCTAGGTTACTCTGGGCCCAAAAATGGAAAAGTGAAGAAACACCCATGATGGAGGAGCTCCTAAAGAAACTGTTGGATATTGCAGAATTAGATGCACTTTCAGAAGCACTACGTGAACAACCAAGAGACTATGTGAAACAAAGTTGGAATTTAATATATGTTTGGGCTCAGGAAAAGACAAAAATTTAGGGGAAAATGTTTTATGTTCATTATCTTTTTCAAGGCTCACTGGAAACCTGGGGAATCTGGGACTCAAAGGAGATTGGAATTTCTTGTCCTCTGAAGGGGGGAGGGGAGGGCTTATTTTGGGCTATTTTTTTATTCCTTTTCGTTTTTTGATATTTTATATTTTGTATTCTGTAGTTCTGCTTAATAAAATAAATATCTATCTAAAAAAACAAACAAAACAAAACAAAAAAAAAAGAAAGTAGACTCAACCAATTGGTTGGTTTTTCAAACACCCCTCCTCCATTTTGGTCTGCTTTCTTAAAGGAAAAAAATATTTAATTTGTTTTCAATGAACACCTATACAAATCCTCATGAGTGGGTCCTAGATCAAATCAAGCTAGAACTATTTCCAGAAGCAGAAAGAACAAAACTGAGGCTGTCCTTCTTGGGGCACCTCAAGCGAGAACAAGACTCACTGGAAAAGAGAACAATGATGGGAAATGTGGGAGGCAGCAGGAACAGAGGAAGACCAAATGTGTGATGGATTAACTCAATACACACCCTTGAGTTTACAAAACCTAATCAGGTCTGCTAAGGTAAAGGCCGATAAGGTCACTCATTCACAGGACTGCTGTATGTCAGAAGTGAATTGATGGCATATAACAAGAAGCATTTATTGTACTATATAAATGTCCATGTTCACATTCCAGTACTTCTAAGAAATGCTGTTCCTCCAAAATTAGGGATTCCGGGAAGAATTTAGACGCAATATTGTGAGAAGCTATTCTTACGCAACCTTGCTGAAGAAAGTGAATACAAAGCTAAACAAAGAAAAATAAATCACCATCATCATCAAAAAAAAAAAAAAAAAAAAAGAGTCACTGAGTCTGACCCCTGCCAAAACAGAACAAATAGGCAAATGTGCTCTTGATTTTATTTCTGACTCACATTAAACCCCTGAATATGGGACTTACTTTTCCAAACTTGTCCCTGGATATATTTGCTTCTGCTCGTCTTAAATGTACTAATAGTATATAAAGAATTCTTGACATTTCTTTATGTATTGCAAATAAACACTGAGTTGTTTTAGCTTGTTTTTCTTCACTTTTAATGCATACATCTCTCTTGTCCTTTCTGCAGTAAACATGTTTCAATGATAAAAACAAAATATTGAAGTAGTATATATTCTACTGTGATACATAATATTATTTCATTTCCTGGATATATTTATGTCACCAAGCCTCTTCAGCAATGTCATTAAAAATAATAAGCAATATAGATGAGTACTTAGATGAGCTTGCTAATCCCATATATGCTTGGAGTTGCAACCAAGAAGCAAGTTTCCAGATCTATTCTAAACTTATTTTAACCTTGAGCATCCTGCCTACAGCTGTTGATCATTCCCTGGTTAAGAAGATTACTTACTTGGTCCTAAAACAGTCAGCTGATACTAATGGATGACAGTGATGATGGGGGAGATATGGAAGAGATAGGACTAGCCCTCATCCTTCTTGCAAACATGCCTTATGAATGACTAAAGATGTCTATGGTCTTCTTACAGCACAGTGAGCAACCGACCATGGGGATGGGAGAACCTTTGCTATCTGCACAATGCTCTGAAGCATGAGTTTCTCTGGCTGGGTTTATTCATGTTTAATTCATGCTATGTCCTGAAGTATATCCCTTGATGTGGAGTCATATTGCAAATTCCTTAACATGCATACATGATCAGTAGCTGTGTGCTTCAGCAGTGGGGAAACTTCTTTTTCTATCAGTAAGATAGACCAGAGCTAGGCCAGAGTTCAACCTCTCCTAGGTCATGAAGCCTTCCAGTTCGGCCTTTCTCCAGCTGAGCATAATTTAGCTGTGAGTCTGCCAGCTGGAACTCCCAGAATGGAGAATTGTATGGAGTAGCATAGTGAAGCAAAGCAAAGGGCACAACCCTAGCAATCAGTCTTATCTTGCAAGGTTTTTGCTTGCTTTTCCCATAGTTTTTCTTCCACATTTAGGACTGTCATACTTTGATACCTTGTCTGTTAGAAAGTATTTGAAAAAGTATGCAGTGTGCAGAAAATTGTCTTAAAATTGTACTAAAGTAAAAATGTTTTAAAACTTGGAGTGTGAAAAAATTGCTTACTATAAGTGTTGCAAAACAATGAACCAGCTCTGGCAGAGCAAGGTCATTGAAATCATAACATTTCTTGGCAACCACCTGTTTGTTTTACTTTTCAATTTGAAATACGAATCTAGTAAACATTTGACAGCTGAGAATAATATTGTATTGTAAAAGCATACGTAGAATTTATATTATAAAGACCTTTCTCTTCAAACAAGCTTTCCCTCGGTGACTGGCTGCCTGAGTGGGTTTTTTAAATGGATTGTTGTGCTTTACTGCTCTGAATGTGTTTTTGGTGTTGCTTTTGTTTAGTGTTTCTTTAGTGTGGTATTTGTTTGATCCTATTTAGTATTTGTATACTTACTGTTTTTAGCTTTAAACATTGTCTTTTAATGATGTAAGCCACCTTGGGTTCTTTTTAAAGAGAAAGGCAGGATAAAAATATTTAAATAAGTAAAATAAATGTTATAATACCATCTAGCAACATTCAAATAGATAACTTGAAACCTGGAAGACTTGATGGCTAATATATTTATCAGCCCAAACAGTGGATAAACCCCATAGCTGTTGGCACTGCAACCAATATAAGAGGGGGAAATTGTTTGGGTTTTAGTGAGAACACAGAACATACTAAATATGGGGAATAAATCAAACACAGGTATAGGGCAACTTATTCAAGGAGGAAAAAAAGAGCATGAGAATGAAAATGATTCCAGGCAAATGTTGTTAAAGCAGCAGCCGGGATATCTATGCAGCACTAGAAAATCAACAATGGACTTTACACAACTTGAAATCTGGCTAAGTTGGGTAGCAATAATTTGTATTGATTTTGTGTGTCTTAACAATATGCTTAGAAGCTCAATAATGCTTTTTGTTTTTTATTTTCTCATTTGGAGAACTTTGCTATTTCTTCACTTATTTGCGAGAAAGCTTTTACAGCTTTCAAATCATGTTTTTGCTTTTCCAAGAAATGTTATAGAGACGTATTTTCTGCCTTTAAGCTCTTTTATTCTATATGAATTCAATTCTACCTACAATTGAAGTTTTGTATTTGAATGTTTACAGTTTTACCTAACTGTAAGACTTTGGATTGTAACATTTGTGCCTACAGTTTTTCTTACAACGGTAAGATGTGGATGTTATAAAAACTCTGAAGTAGAGATGGACTTCCCTGCCCTGGTTCCTTCAGGTGCTACCTCTGAGTGGGTGCCCACTGGAGGAGGTGGGGCTTTGAAGAGCCAAACAACTGTTCGACTAAGAAATGAATAGTCAGGAACTGCTGAACCAGTGGTTCATGCCCATCTCTACTCTAAAGTGATTTTATGTTACAGACTATATAAATATTGTAGAGAAATAAAAGCTTGTAGGAATTGAGCAATTTGGAGTTGCCTGAAATTATTGTAACAAAGAAATGATGCACAGTATACTTAGATACCCAGATGAATTTGGAAATGCTTGTCTATGATTGTCTGGTTTCATTCTGGGATTAACCCTTTACTGGGATATTTGTCAGCTCTGATGAAACATAGACTTCTGATCTTTGCCCAGGAGATCTATATCTCTCTCTAAGACGTCTGGCGGAATCAAGCATTCTCTCAAGGATCTGACAGGACTGCCACTGGTAGCCCCCCCCCCACCTCCACCCACATGCAAAACTGCATGAGATAATACTCAAGCTTCTAAAGGCACCAGAACACAAGTGGATATCAATCAGAAATTTATGAAAGTAATCGCCTAACAGCACAGGATTTCAGCCAATGATTTATTAAGTGACCAAATGTAGCACTCTGTAAAATACAGTACTGACATATTCTCTGTACTGATTAGCTTTGCATTGCTTCTTCCTTCCACTTCGCCTTTTGTCACATATAATGTGGCAGAGTTCTTATATAATGTGGCAAAAGGGGAAGTGGAAGGAAGAAGCAATGCAAAGCTAACATCTGCACTAGAACTAACACATGGCTCTTTAGTAGTATTGTGTCAAATTGTTACGATTGTAATTATTTTAACTCAATAAACAGTTTAATGATGAAAAAGTATATTAAATGTTACATTAGAATCATAATGCCTTCAGATGAGTTTCAAACCTCCTTTATTATATGAATCCAACAGATAAGCCTCTTTATCTCTAAAAAAAAAAAAGGGGGGGGGGAGGATTTGATGGTACTTTAAAAAGGTGTCAAGAGACCACAGCATTTCTGATTAATGATGTTTTTGGTGTTCTCAGACACAACCATGAAATGGAACATAGTAGGTTGGCTTTTTGCATAACGTTTTCTGGCATAACTGGAGGATTTTGGCTATGGAGTCCTATTCTAATGTAAACCACTTGGAAAAATAAGATAAATTAATAGGTAAAGCTTTCTGGATAGCAATATATTAGAAATGGCCTAGTGCTTGCATTTCCTGCATTAAGGGTGGCAATCTCCCCCCCCCCTCCCATCTCTGGCAAAAGGTACATGACAAGAGATCTGTAATATAACTGCCTTCCTTTCTCTTTGACCGGCATGAAAAGAGTGTATGACAATAGACATCTTCTGGAAGAAAAGATAACCCGAAGGCAGTCATGTTAGTCTTTTATTTTTACATCCATATTTTAGTAGCTCAAGTACCCACAGGCTATAACAATTCATGGAATGACTACGTGACCAGCTTACAAACCTGAAAGCACATCGGACAAAGTGCTCACAAGTGTAGCCCATGTGAGCTATAGGGGCCATAATTCAGTGGTAAGGTATATTCTCTTCATGCAGAAGTCCTGTGTTCAGTTCCTGGTCCCCCCACCCACCAGAGAAAGACTGTTGCCACTGTTGGTCAGTGTGACAACTGATCTAGACGGGTCAATAAAAGGCAGCCTCTTTGTAAGGTTAAACACATGTGTACAGTTCTTGCACAATTGCCATGCCCTTATGAGAAAAGCAGCACATGTACCAGCCCCAATATGAGGTTAAGGCCATTTGGGACGGAGCTGTATTGTGGATTTCCATGTAAGGCAGTTGGTGCAGTTTGCAATTGTATATGGTCTGCAACCGGTTACCACAAATTGCATTTGTAGGCCAAACTAATCTTGCATAACTTGTGCCGTGCCGGGGAAATGACACCGCTGGCAGTTGTGTGACCTGGAATTCAAGAAGTGACCCTAATTAACTGCAAATAAGAGTCCCAGTGGCTGGGTATAAAGCCACTTGACTGACTCATGTGCAATGAGGGTTCATAGCCTCTAAGTAGGACCTGCTAATGAAAAAGTATCCACTTGGATTCTGGATTGGGCCACTGCAGATGACATCATCCCCCAAACACTTAGGTTATGCAAGAGGAATTTGGCCTTTTACAGTGTCATTAAATGTTTTTAAGTTGGTAAAGAGAGAAAAAGTTCAACACTTTTGCAAAGTATATATTTCTTTTTTTATGTCATTGAGATAATAGTCATAAGCAACCATTTTACAATTACTTTAAATTTATCCACTATACATTCAGAAGTACTGTACTAGGATATTTGCAGGAACTTTTTGTTCTCATCAACCTTCTCTTGAGAACTCTGAAATAATTCAGCCAACATATATAAGAATCTACAAGATGTTTTTGTGATTTCTTTAAAATTTTTCAAAATTGCAGCTGTTAGCCAAGAGGAGAGTAGTTGCATTCTGGAGAAAAGTTTACTCTCTTCCTCCAGAGTAGGAGTGGGGCTCTTGCATCCTCTCACTTTTGGGGTGAAACTGAATTGGGGGGGGAAGCTCCTTTCTTCTCTCAGTGAAATTGTGAGGTGCTGCAGGAGATCTCAAGAGGATTTTTTGGTTAAGTTTTATGAAAAAACAAACAAACAAAAAACCCAAAACCACCAAACTGCACAGAATTATTACAAGTCTGGTGCAGAATAGCAAGTTTTCCAGATAGGATTCACCTGGAAAGGGGACAAGAAACACAAAGCTGAATAGGATGGTTTTAAGTCCTGTGCAGAATGGCATCCTTCCTATGTAGAATTCAGCAGAAAGGGCATTAAGTTGCATAGAATTGGCAGTTTCCTGCGCAGAGTAATGGGGGGTGGGGGTGGGGAGAGAATGAATAACCACAAAAGGGAAAGTGGGTTATTGTTTTCATGGCAAGCCAGAAAATCTCACTAATATGGATGAGGGACGGGAGAATCTCAGTAGACTGTAGGAAAAAACTACATATATGCAACATGTGGTGGTGGACACTTGGAATCTGCCCAAGAAGATGGGGTCAGAGGGCACATCTCTCTACACCTCTTCCCTGTGAGGCGAACGCATGAGAGTTCATGCTCTCAAACAAAGGGTTATGGCTGTTATTGGCTGTTAGTGTACAACATTTTCTTTGCCCTTTGGCACAATCCGTATAGGAATGGATTGCAAGGAGGATGCTTTTTTTAACTGTATGCAAGGCAAAGCACAAAAGGCTTATCCTACCTCTCCAACAGGAATCCTTGGCTGTGGGAGTTACCTCAGACCGTTACATATTCAGGGAAGGCAGAGGATGAGTGAAGCAGCTTCAGCCTCAAACCACTGGCTGAGTGTGGAGATAACATCCCTCCTATGGCTCAAATCAGTTGCGCTCTCTCTTAGGGCTTGGGAAAAAAGGCCAGAGTTTTCCATCCCTGCTCCTGGCCGCAGATTAAAACATGGTGTATTAGTCTGCTTTTTCTGAGTGATAAAACTGTTTCTGTATAAGAAGTAATATATAAACAAAAGAATACAATACGCACACTCTATTACTCTTTTTGAGCCTGACCTTGACATCTGGCAAAAAAAATCCCCATTTGGAAGTGTTGATGTCAGACGAACAGATGCAAATCCAAAGGTTGCAATTTGCAGTATCCAAGCTGTTCTCCATTCTCAACTCCCTCCCTCTGCAAGGCTCACATTTGCTGCCATGAAAGAGCAACGTACTGTGTGTGCATCTGTTATGTATACAGGGTGTGAAGGAGGAAGTGGCACTCCAACTTTCATTACAGTAGGACCCCCTGTATCCGTGCTGGATAGGTTCCAAGCCCCCCATAGAATGCTGAAAAACACAGATTATAGTGAACACTATTTTAATAGTGAGCACTATACATAGCATGGTCTCTCAGTCCCTCTAGTGATGAGTTCTGGTAACTTCATCTTTATAAATATATTTTTTCTAGGATTTTTCTTTAATATTTTTAATATTTTCAGACTGCGGATAAGCGAATCAGCAGATACTGATCCCACAGATAAGGGGTTCTATGGTACTTCTTTACTTGAAACTTCCCTCTCATCCTTCCAGTGGTTTGCACTGATGGCAGGGAAGCAAAAGAGAACCTGGGCCAAGAATGTTCATGTAGTGGTTCTATGATAGAGTAGCTGTACAAACTGGGTTTTGAGCAAACCACATGAGATATTTAGCAATACAGTTATTACTACAGAGACATGTTGTTTAACTAAAAAATATTTATTAACAATGTAAAATGTTTAATATTCTACAGTTAGAGCTACTTCTGGCATGCCCTAAAAGCGATAACACTAAGTTGATGTTCAGACACCATGCTCCAACCTTTAATGGAAACAAATGGGATAATCCATTGTACATCTGTGGATTTTATAGTTTCCTACACCATTTTTAAAACTTGAAATCCTTTCTTCCCAAATTGAAATAGATACATTTGGGGGGGGGGGAGGGTGTTAAAAAGTAAATTAGCTATTTCTATGCATTGTACAATATGTAGATATAACTATTATATTTACAGGAACAACATATTGATGTTATGTTGCTTGTGTATTAGAAATAAAGATATTGTATTTATGAAGATTTGTATAAGTTGAGATATAGAGTGGAAGACTAAATATGAACGAGAGCACAAAAAGCAATAGGAGAGTTTGTGCATGTTCTCTTACAATATTGGCTTGGTTTATTTTTTAGCATTTTAGAACTTAAGCACAGATTTGCTGTTCTAAATAGTTTTCTATGGATTAAGATTGCTTAATAGATTATGTTCAAATAGTTTTAACATCATACAAGCAAGAGCTACAGTCATACTATTGTACTGTACACAATTGGTTGTGGTTTGTACACAAAATTAAAAAAACTCTGCATGTTTTATTTCATATTTGCATCTAATCACAGAATGGTTTAACACAGACATGCTGTATGCCATTAAAAAAAGGTTAAAAATATTTTTAATAATGTTAAATTAGATTCCAGATTTGGTTCTTGTCAGCAACAAATTGTAAAACTCTTGAAAAGGAGGGAAGAAGTATAATTAGGGTGTGTAGAAAACATATGTTATCACTTAGAGCATTTAGGTTTATCCCAATAAAGGTCAAATTGTATTGGCTGTGGTCATTTGTGTGTACTTCTGTCCTGGGTCATCTAGCTTGAGACAAGACAGCACAGTCCAAAGAATCGTCGCTTCCGTCTCCGCACTAATGGATAAGGAGTTGGAGTCAAGTTGAGGAGGCTGCTATCATCTGGAATTTAAAACCAACAACAACCAAACAAACAAAAAACAAGAACATACAGAATGGTTAGAACTGGGCAGAGCTGCAATCAAGCATATATTCTGCACATCATCTTCTGGAGACTATGTTTTGCAACACTTTGCCTGACCTGGCAACACTGGGGTATGATAGCCCTGAGAGCTGTTGTGACCTTTTTTCTTTCTTTTTGATTGGCCTAATAAAGATACTAGAGCCAGCGTGGTGTAGCAGAGAGTGTGCTCGACTAGAGTGTGTCAGGAGAACTGAGTTCAAATCCCCATTTGGCCATGGAAACTAATGGGGAGGGGAGGCAGGGAGCAGCAACGGTGCTCCCTGCCTCCCCTCCCCATTAGTTTCCATACCTTCAACTTCCCATGTACCTTGAAAACCCTATTAGGGTTGCTATAAATCAAAAGCAACTTGACAGCACATAACAAAACACAGTAAAGGCATTAACTTAAAGGGAATTTAATTACACTATGGCTGAAATCCAGTAGCATAATTTACACTGTATAAGGCTGATGAAACCATCAGCTGTGACAGTATTTTGGAAATTGAGATTTCCCGTTCCTTCCCCTGAAGTTCCCAAGGTTTCCTTGGGATCCCTTTCATCATGGGGAAGCCACTGGAAACCATGGGTTAGGGCTCTAATTCTGAAAATCATTGCCAGCAGTGAGGTCATCCTGGCAGTGGCGATTTTTGGAAATTAATAATATCCTTCCTCCAGCCTGAGGCCTCCAGCAGGTTCCACATGATTAAAGAGATCCCATGGGAGCCTCAGATATCCAGTGCGGTGTAGTGGGTAGAGTGAAGGACTAGGACTCAAGAGACCCGGGTCTCAGCTCTCCTGTGGAATCTCACAGGAGGGTGGAACTGGTAAACCACTCCTTAAATACCTCACTTGCCTTAAAGGGTCACTTTAAGTCAGTTCTGACTTCATGGCAAATAACAAGGGAACCTCAAGATCTCCAGGAGAGGTAACAGGAAATTTTTAATTTCAAAATAAATAAATAAATAAAAAATGCTGTGGCTTATGATGTCATCAGCCTTACATGGTGTCAGTTAGATTGCTGGATTTCAGCCTGTATGTGACAGTTCACTTACCTATTAGCAATCACATTGCAGAATGTAAGGCAAGGTGTTGCAAAGAATTGCCAAATAGAAGGGAAATGGTTCTTACTTATTTATTTAACTTATATGCCGCCCACACTACCCAAAAGTCTCTGGGCGGCTTACAACAATTAAAATACAATAAAAAATATATTCTTCACAGGATTTGAAGACTATATAGCTGTTAATGCAGTCTAAAACAGCTTTTGCCTTTTCTTGCAGCTGCATTGCACTGTTGGCTCATATTTAGCTTGTGATCTACAACAATTCCAAGATCCTCCTTGCTTATAGCATTACTAAGTCAAATATCCCCCATCTTGTAACTGTGCAGAGAACTTTGCACTTATTCTTCTTAAATTTCCTTTTGTTGTTTTCAGCCCAGAGCTCAAGCCTATCGAGATCTTTTTGGACACAGTACTCCAGATGAGGCCTAATTGGTGCCAAAGAGAGAGGAGCTGCTACTTCACAGGATTTGAAGGCTATACTTCTGTTAATACAGCCTGCTGGATAGCTCAGTGGTTTAGGCATCTGGCTGTGGACCCAGAGGTTGGGAGTTCGATTCCCCACTGTGCCTCCTTCACAGAGACTGGACTCAATGATCCATAGGATCCCTTCCAGCTCTGCAGTTCTAAGATGATGATGATTGAATTTTATTTCTGTCTTCAAGCTATTCCACCAAATTTTGTGTAATCCACAAATTTGATAAGCACCCCCTGCACCCCCTCATCCAAGTAATTAATAAAAATGTTGAAGAGCACTGGGCTCAGAACTGAGCCTTATGGTACTCCACTTATCTCCTCCCAGTTTAAGAAGAAGCCATTGTTAAGCACTCTCCGAGTATGATTCTGCAACCAACTGTGTATCCACCTGATAGTTGTTCTCCCTAGTCCACACCTAGTTAACTTGCTAATCAGAATATCATGAGACACTCTGTCCAAGGCTTAGTTGATCTCCCTTTGACCTCATTATCGACCATGCCACCCCAACCATGTGCACTATATGTATATCCAAAATTCCTGATGACTCTTATGCCTCTAATGAAGTGAACTACATTCCACAAAAGTTCATACTATCATAAATCTGGTAGCTTTTAAGATGCCACAGGACTCTATACCATGTTTGCTACAACACAGAGTCATACAATAAAAGTGAATGGTGGGAGATTCATAATAGAAAAACAAAGTACTTCTTCACATAGTACTTCTTTGCATAAACAAAGTAAAAGTTCAGAGGGAATTTAAAATAGGAATTTCCTGGACAACTCTCATTCATTTCAATGCAGAGCGAGTGTTGACAAAGAGGAACAAGATGCAAGAAGGGGAGACAGTGAAGCTGTTTTACTCTCTAATGATTTACAAGGAATTAATTTACTTTTGTTGAAAGAAATTAGAACTCACCACTTAAGCATCTCATTAGTACATACGAAGAGAACAACCTACCTTGATTTTTCAGTGGCAAAGGCATAGTCTCCCTGAGTTTGCTTAAAAGGTTTTTCATTTCTCTCATGTCCCTATAGAAATGAAGCACAGAGTGATCAAAGAGAACAAATATTACTTAAACACAGGTAAAAATCTATTCTGTAGTTTGGGATTATAAGAGAAGTCCTATCCACAGACAAAAGGGTTTACGGTTTTTTTATTTTAAATCCAGAACATTATGTTTAATAGACAGATGATGTAGTTCTAATAATTTAAGACTGGGAATTTTAGTATGATCACATTTTTCTTGACATGATCAAGCAATAACAATTCAAGCAACAGGAACTGTGAACTGCCAAGATTAATAACATGTGTCATCTATTTATATTCAGCAGACATCTGCAAGTTCTTCTGCATTCTTTTGGAGACGCTCTTCAGCATCCGCTTTGCAGCAGATGCTACAGAAAGCAAAGCAGGGGTTAAGTGAAATCAGTTTACATAACCAATCTTTTTGCTCCTGTGATTTTTGTATCTATTACCAGTTAAGTGTCTATTATGGGTATCCAAAACAGAGCCTTTTCAACTGTAGCTCTCACAATTTGCAACAGCTTCCCAAAGGATGTCTACTTGACTCAATCATCATTTGGGAAAGTAGAGAATCAGTGGCCATGTGCATATTGTTGAAATTCAAGCTCCACCAAGATGGTGGGATGGTTGCTAGAGCTTATGGGAAGTAGATCCTATGATAGCTGGAAGACCATATGTTTCCCATTCCTGCTGGATAACTAACAACGGTAGCATTATTCCAAAGAATGGTCATGTACTTCTAGCTCTAATGATCTCTAATGCTGCTTTTAGAGTACTCTTTGGATTCAAATGATCATGCATTTTTATTTTACTGTAATCTGCCTTGAATATTTTATTAATAATTAATAAATTACATTTAAGTTAAAATGTACATAACATATTGCACGATGGTACAATTTATCAAATACTGAAATAACATATTTTCACGAAATATGATTTTTAGATACCTTTCTCTGTGTGAGCAGGATCAGTAACACTCGGGAATTCCCAGCAAATACTCTGATCTGCAGTGGGCTTGGATTAATTTCCTTGTTGACTTGTACTCTTTGGGTTTGTTGTGATATAATGTATGAAATGTCCAAAAGATTAAAAGGGTTAAATTTGATAATTTATAGGCTGGCATTTGTATTCCTGGAGTTCCAGGATTTTGTGAAGCAGAACTGATACAAATTTGACTGGCATGGACATATACATATAAATATACATAACCAGTTTGTCAAGTGTTATAACGTCACTGTGCTCCAACACTGTCAAGAGTTGGTATCCCTTAAGTGTCAATAAATTTCTACCACATCTAGGATTAGGACATAAATCAAATGTGGTGCAGGTATTCTGGAAGCATCCTTTTCCATTCTCCCTGGAGCACCTGGAAATGCCTGAAAACTGGCCCGGAGGGTTTTGTATTCCTCTGGAGCAGATTCTGGGGGTGCACAGAGAACTGCAGCAGAAAGGGAGAACTGTTTCAGTAACAGACTCCTTTTCTGCTTTCATCAGATTCTGTTCCCTCAGCAGAACCCAGCGTTGGCCCCTATCCTGTGTTACAAATGGATGTGAATGCAAATGATGATTCTGGATCCCCTAGACTCCACCGAATATCTCAGGCCATTAACTCTTAGCATGCACATTTTTTACTATCTCCCCTCCCCTAGTTAAGCATCTGAAGCTACATACAGGTGAGTAGTCTTACATGGTCAGCAACAGTTGTCTATTTATGGAGTGGGAAGTGAAGGAATGAATTTATCTACCCAGTATGTGTATATCTGTGCACTTGCGTGCATACATGTGTGCATCTGTGTGTGCTGGGGCATGTACACTTTCCTCATTGAGAGGGGATGAACAGAAAGAAGTTACTACCATCATATGCAGTATCATGACTAAAATGGAATAACCAAGTTTAACTGGCTCACATTATGAATACTACAAAGGTACATACCTCTCTGTGTTTTCAATGTCCGTGGAAACCTGCCATAAATGTTGTTGGATATCTATTGGTGAAGATGATGTGTCTTCTAAAATAGGAACTTCTGAACTTTCCTCTGTTTTACTGTCTATAATTTTGGGTGCTGCACAAGTCTCTATCCCTTTGAAACATGCAAGAACAAAACATAAGAAAATCTGATTATGAACAGATTTATACCTACATCTTTCCTGCTGTCACCTGCAATTCTGGACATCCTATCTTCACTTCAGTGTACTCTTGTTGCTGAACTAAATAAATGAAGTAAATAAACAAAATTGTGCACTATGACATACATTGAAAAACGTGGCTGGTACAAAAAAAAATCATGTTTGCCAGTACATTCTATACGGTACATTCTCTTCTATGAGAAATGAAGATTGTGTGACCAGTTCAAGTGAGAATTGAACCTAACGACATGTGCAAGACCTGAATTGACTCAGAGTGACTTGGCAATCCAGCATGACACTATAATATGAAAAACAGCCTTTCTAAAATGTTGCAAAAGAGTACCATAAAAGGAAAACACAATGGGGTGGTGGTAGATAGGGAGGCTGCTTATTGGCAGCTCTAACTTGCAATCAGGGGCAAAAATCTCACCTGCATACTCCAATCACAGTGCTCCAGGGAAGAGATAGTGAAGATGGCGCTAGTTTCCTGTTAGCAGCAGGAATGTTCTTGCAATAATGACTTTGGTGGCAATTTGTTGTTCACTGCAGATTGTATTTCTTTTATTCTATGGGTACTCAAGCATCAATCATTTTTCTTCTAATCTTTTCCAAATCCAACTTTTTTTTACTGTTCATATCTGTTGTTCATTTACATCTCTGTGATGGTCTCAGTGTCAATTTAGCAGTAGTGTTACTAAGCATTGGTATTTTTTTTAAAATTACCCCTAACTACGACCGCTACCGCTCTTGCAATTTGGGGACTAGTTTTTTTCCCCCAGGTCAGATTTGATTTTGATTTTAGTCTGCATCATTTGTGTAGTCTCTTATGTTCTGTTTTTGCTTTTTCTCGTATGACTGTATGAATTCTTTCATTTCGTTTATTGTATTTGTGCCCTGCTTTAAATGTCTCCAAACAGTTTACAAAATGACTGAAAACCAAAGTGAAACAGCTTCTCAGTGAGAGCCGTTGCCTCCTGCAATTATGCTTTATCTAGGGATGGGACTTTTGTTAGGCAACATAATGAAAGAGGCTTCCCCCCCCCACCGCCCCATTTCCAGAGGTTTTTGGTGGGTTCTTTCATCTCCTGATGGGCTCTGGCAGCAAAGGGGCTGCAGCCACGTGCTTTAAGCCTCACCTAGCACAAAGGAAGGGCCAATCATATCACCATTTCCCCCGACAGATTAGTTTCTCAAAAGACAGCTTTCCACCATGTGACTAATAAAAAGACTTTATACAAATGCCGCCTTGTTGAACTGTAAGTTACCAGACTCTTACATTTGCATTTTCCAGCAATCATTTCAATGACATTCCTCTGCAATCTTATCCTGCCAGGACAATTCCGACCTTTTCCACTTCATCACAGTTCCATTCAGGAGCAGCATAAGACCTGCCCCAAGCTTTCCTCACAAAGATGTCAGGTTTTAAAGATGTCAGTCTTCCTCCTCAATATTCAGTGTTATTGTACTTAAAAGCCACCTCTTGAAGTCCAAACTTAAATATATCCTCTTCTCAAAAGCGTTCATGTCACTCTCCTATAGTGTTTGTTTCAGTACATTTTGAAAAGAAATTACAAAACTATATCCGATTCATTCCTTGTATGCTTGTTTAGCTGTAATATGCAAAAAGGAAAGCCTTTTAGTATTAGAAGACTTGTTTATCTAAAATATAAAATGGGCAGTTAAAACTAGTGAAGACTGATTATGCAGCACAGAAAATGCAAAACGAATATGTGGTCTTCAGGTTATCATGTTACAGTACTGTGCCTGGCCTGTACTTAGATGCAGTGTAGCATTTTATTCTGGAGTGTCCTTGGTGTGCCATATTTAAATCATTTTGAATTGCCATCAGAGAAGCACTGTAGCAGAGGTTCTCAATGATGCACGCACACCATTTCCCCCCAATGGGCACATATCTTTCTTTTCTTTTAGAGTCCCTTTTTGATGGTATTTCTTCAAGCATGCACCATATTGACTTTTATGGGATTATTTAAGCAAAATTCCTTGCTTTGGAAAGAACTTTTCTAACACAAGAGGTAACTCACTCATAGGCATACCAACAGCCAGCGTAAAAGGGCTAAAATAGAAATGCGATAGGCTACTTCCTCTAGCTTCACAAGGAGAAAAAGAAAAGAAAAGAAGGAAGGAAAATTGAGAACTTAAATGGGTATTTTGGAGAGTTCCTTTGCTCAGGACCCCTCCTAATAGAATTAATATTGCAAATTTATTTAAACTGAAGAGACAGCTGAGTGCACAGTTGCAAAACAATGAATTATTTCAGACAGCAGCAGTGCCAGTTGCACACTCACAATGAACACAAAGCAACAAATTGTGCTGTTCAGCTGTCTGTCAGCAATTTCCACTTGAGAAGCGCTTGATTGCCTCCAGGCGGTTGCTCCAGATTCCCCAGTGCTGCAGCCCAGCCTCAGACAAAGAGTCATGAAGTGGCTCTGAAGTGGCATCTATGTATAGAGAGCCAACGCTTTGCTGATGCCCTATTCAACACAGAGCATAGCTTAAGACGAGCTATCTAGAAGTACCCAGGATGACTTCATTGCCCTTCTGATTGCTAGGCTGAAGTGTCCTCCCTCCAATACTGGTTTGTTTTTAAGCACAGATAGAGATGGTCTTCAGCTTGTGGATACAATGAGAAAAGTGTATTGAGTTGTTTGGCCAACTCTCTCCCGCCCCCCAAAGATCGATGATGGTGTGTTAAAGTAGACCTTTCTAAACTAGTGCCCTTTCAGATGTTTTGGACTGCAACTCACACCAGTCACAGCCTGCACTTGCAAAGGGTTCTGGGAACGGTAGTGAAAGCATCTTCAGAGCACCACCTGTGAAGAGGATTTAATGTGGATAGGTTAAGGTAGTCAGAAGGAAACCTGGCTCAAAGCATTTTAAATTCTGAATGATAATTACTAAGGGTATGTGTGTGCATATGTGGGAACTGGAGATATCTCTGGCACAGAATCATAGCTGAGGTACTTTAAAGATGAAATGCCATTTCTGAACTGGATTTCTTCTTTTTCTTCCTTCCTCTCCTCCTTTTTCTTTCCTGCCAAAGCCTGGGCATCAGCATTGCCATTTTGACTTGGTATGCAGCAGCTTTAAAAAATAATGATGTGTTCATCCAAACCAGTTCCCAAGTTTCTTCAACCAAGAATTCTCCCTCCTGCATTTCTTTTATTTCTTCTACTTTGAATGTTCAGCTGTAACAAGCTGTATTTTTTATTTCTCATTATGTGACTGAAATATCCCGTTCTTCTGTGCTATATGTATTTTAAGATTTCTTGGTTCTCATTTATTTATATTAATATTTCTTTACGGTTTACAAAGAAGATCCATGAAATTCTTAACATCCTGCAACAAAGCCACTTTTTAGATGGTTCTCTCTTCTTTTTGATGGCCTCTTTTAAAATCCTCAATTCCATGCTATAGTAGAATCAAGAATACATAGCACTGTACAATGTGCATTCTCAACATTTTTGTTGCATATTATATCCAGCATCTTGAGTAAATTTCTCCAGGTCATTTCTGTTCTGATGTTTACATCACAAATTCCTATTTAATTAATATATCCTGAATAATATATCACTATTGTATCGTGATATGAGTCTGGTATATCTAATGAATTACTATTACTATGATGATGACGAGTTACAATGTATTAAATGCTAACAAACTTTATTATGTGATTTGTGGACTACACCCTGCTTCAGTAGACCCTGCACGGTTATCCTTTAGCTTACAGGCATATATACACATAAGGGCACAATTCTAACTATCCAAGATGGACGAGGGCTGGTTAAGGGGACAACAAGCCAGCTGAGGCTGTGGTGAATCAAAATCCATCTCAGCCTAGAAATTCAGAAAACCAGTTAGGACTACTCTGATCCTGGCTTAATTTGTGCCAGCATAGTTGCTGTGAATCTGGGCTGAAAGCAGTTTGGATCTCATGGAAATCAGCTCCTGCCCTTCTCCGCCCCCTTTTTTCGGTCGTGCCCTGACTGGTCTCAGCCACCAAAGCAACTGTGCAGGGTCTGGCATGAGCCAGTACAAGGGCAGAACAAAAGGCCTTGACCCATTTCAAACACCTGGGTCACTGAACCATTGCAATAGGTGACCACTCCTGCAATAACCAGCTAGGTTATACATACTGTATAAACGATGGCACCTGGTGCTCCTTTTCTTTATTCTCTTTACTTTGAAATGAGTATGCATTTCATTCAGACCAAGCCACTGCAAGTGAGGTAGTTTAATCCTCTCCTCCCCAGTGCCATTCCTCTTCAAATTCACCCCGCCACACAGTAGTTACTGCCTCTGTTCACTCCAATAGATCCTGTCCCCCACCTTTCATTAACTGCCATGGTGGGGTGGGGAGGTGGGTGCATTCAGTAGGGAGTGATTAATTCTTTTAATACTAAGAGAAACAATAAGTTGTCCCAATCCAGATCAGGTTCTATGTACTTTTCTGTAGGGTAGATAAAAATCAAATTGATTTAAATTATGATTTAAAGGTTAAAAAAAAATCAATTTTTTGATTAAAATCAAATTCACCCTGCTTTTTCTGTAAAGAAAAATAAGAAAAAGAGAGCTATATGCTACATAATTAATATAACATTAATTGCCCCATCATGATAATGAGGTAGAGGTGGTAGCTTACAGGGGAGGATTAATTATATGAGGAAATATTTAGTCTAAGAGCAAAACAGATTTTTTTTCCCCAGCCATGGTTGAACCAAAGAATCCCTTCTCAAAATATTCTCAAGGGGGGGGGGGGGGAGACTTAAAGGTTGTATCCTACAGAACAGCATTCCCCAATGTGCTGTTCTCCAAAGGTATTAGCTACAGTTCCATTAGTCTGCCAGAAAGGCCAGGGAAGATGGGAATTGTATTCTACAACTTGGGGAAAGTTGAAGTATATGTAAAGCTCAGCTACATGCCATCAGTGTGAATTTTTATATGAAAAAAAATGCAAAACACAAGAAATATAATAAACTCATGAAACGGACTAGTATAGCTATGTTTTTGAAAAGAGCACAAAGAGGTAGATAAAAAGGCAAACAACAGGAGTGCAACCATAATATATAATTGAAAAAAATAATCATACAGCAATATTATGTTATACTTTGCTAAATTATTGCCCCTGAAGAAGACCACAGATTGCTTGGGCTGAAATGTGTTGGGCTGTTTTAAAAGTGCTATAAACCCATTTTCCATAACATTTTTCTCTCTTTCATATTTTGACCTTATGGGTGCTGCTTTTGGGGTTCATTAAGGGTTTATTTCAACTCCCCTGCTTTTTAACATCTACAGGAAAAATGCTGGAAAAAGTCCTCTATTGGTTTAGGCTAAAGCATCAGCTGTGTGCAAATGACATGCATCTCTCTCTCTCTCTGTTCCACTTTCTAGTCCCAGAGAGGCTGTAGGAAGCCAGAACAAGTGCCTCAAGGCAGTTTTAGGACAAATGAAAGCAACCAAATGGAAGCTTAATCCTGATAAGAGGGGTTGGGATGTCTGCCTCCTGGGACAGAGGATTGTGACCATTTTTAGAAAAGGTCACACTCTCTTTGAAAGATCAAGTTTGCAGTTTGACTGACCAAGGATTCAGTGCTATTTACAGAGATGTAGGCAGCATCAGTAGCTAGATGTGCTTTTTACCAGCTGAAACTTGTTTGCTTGTTGCAGCCCTATATAGAGACAGCAAATCTTGTTTCATTTACATGTAACTCAGCTATATCCACAGCTATATTAAGATAATATGGTCTGTGTGGAACCGCCTTTAGACATGGCTTGTCAATTTCAACTAATGTAGAGTTGCAGAATGAAGCCTGTAGGATATCTGAGAGCTTTGAAGAAGGCACTTAAGAGGAACTTTGAAAGTATTTTCTCCAAGGTTAATGCCATTTCTCTTACCAAAATATAATAAATAAATAAATAAATAAATAAATAAATAAATAAATAACCAGTCTTGAAGTGTTTATTAAATAAAAAGTAAACAGCAACATAACAAGTAACATGGTAAGTTTACAGTTTTAACACTGTAAAAAGTAATGCCAATGATTACATTTTTAAAAAAAACGTATATAAAAAAGCCTTCTAAATTCTGGGATGTTTGTGGGGACCAGGCATTCAAAGGATACAGCACTGATACTGAATCAATGCTGTTAGTTACTAGAGATGGGATTTTCAGATTATCCCTTGTGAGGGAAAAACGTCAAAGAGCTTCTTACTTTTGTATAATGTTGCTCTTTTTTGTTGCCTGGTATTCTTATGTAGGTAAATGCAAAGTACAATATCATCTAATTAAGCCTGAAAATAATGCTACATAATATGGTAGGAGACAAAAGCTTGGGACCAATGCCCTTTAAACTATATCTCACAGAATACCCCAACCAGCATGGCAAATGCAGTTACAGTCCAAAAACCATCTTATCCTAGCTCTGGTTGGAGATGAAGACAATAAACTAGTAAAAAAAAGCGGGGGGGGGGGGGGTTTAAATCCAAGTTCTGCTTAAGGTAGACCCATCAAAATGAACAGTTGTACTCTTTGTAGAGCTAACGCTAGCTTTAGCTGTAAAAGTCTTCTGTACAATCATCAGAATATTCATGATTGAAATAAAGTTTTGGACTAGATGGGACTCACAACCCATCTAATTATAATTCTAGAGTATACAGGAACATTGGGAAAAGCTACTTTTATGCAACTTCAACCCATTCACAGGTAGCATGGCCACTGGCCTTATTACCTGAGGGGTGCCGGGAGTTATAGTCCAAAATGTAACTTTTCTAAGCTCTGTTTAAGAACACTAAGTTTGTACCTTGGGTGGGAATGGGGGCTTACTGAAAGAAAACGATTAAAAAATATACAATCGGTGACTGTGTTGTTAATTATGAGGGTTCTACACTTTTATATAAATGCTTTATAAATAACAATGCCATTAAAAATACTGTTTACTCTTGATGTAAAACATGTTACCATGTTTCCCAGTACTGCTTACCAACATGAACTGAATAAAGAATACATACAGGGAGCTCCCTATTTTGACTCAGGCATGATCTCAGTGCTCAGCAGAAGGACCCACAGAGTAGAAGTTAATTTCCAAAAAGGCTAAGCTTCCCTTGTATCAGTGTGTAGGTGGGAAAGCATCATGATTTCAAGAGAAGGATGCCTCTGGATCAAAGACAGTTTAGTGCCTTTGAGTAGAGGAGCTATTTTCATTCCAAAATGTTTACTGCCCTGTAGACAAGGATGTCTTGCTGTTCTCTTGGAGGTCAGATCCCTGCAGGAATCTAAACCTGAAGAGCCAATTGAACTTAAACAAAGGATATAAAAAGCAACCAGGGCCCTGGGGTTTGATTCAGCAAGGGTGCTCTATCCCCAAGAGGCAGGTAAAGCCAGCTAAGCATTGAGCTGAACAATCTGCTTTTGCTAAGCACCTGTCTCTACACATATTTTCCCCCCAGCACAGGGCTGGCTGTGCCATAAGGACTGGTGAAAGCAAACATTTGCTTAGTGTTTTCACCTCTCCATAACAAATCCATGAATAAGCAAGCATGCACAGATGTGTAAGCTTGGTGGCATTTTTCACAGAAGACTGAGCAGCGGGCCAGCTGCGTTCTACAGCATGCAACCAGAGGTGTAAACCTGTAAAACTCCCATATCCCCCTGAGCCAATAGCTACAGTGACTGAGAGATTTTCAGAGAAATAGTTCCACAGAAGTAACTTCTCCAAGCTCTACATAAGAGATGCCACGGCTTGAAATTATAGCAGTAGAGTAGTCTATTGACTAGATGGGCGGGATATAAATTCAATAAATAAATAAATAAATAAATAAATAAGCAAGCTGCACAGGGCATCCCCAGAAAAACAGAATGGTAAACCATTTCTCTGAGTACTCTCAACCTAGGAAAGCCTGAAAAGGGTTGCCATAAATTTATGAACAGTATTGATTCTGCAACCTCCTAGATTCTGGTTCATTTTGTAACATCCTAGCCTCTATTCCAGATACTGTGCAAGTTCAGTGCGCAGTACAGTACTCAATGCCTGGTGGAAGGACTGCGGGGAATAGAAGTAATGGCGGAGGCCTCTGAGAAACATCACACTGGGGTTTCCCAGCAATAATGAGACGTTCAGGGACTGAATGGTCACATCACATGGGTTTAGCAGAGTTTACTCTCATTAGCTTATTGCACCTGAGAATACTGGAAGTAACAAGATATCACAAGTTATTTCTCACACCAGGTCACACTGTCCATTTATTTCAGTGCTGTGTGATTTGATAGGCAGAAGTCTCAGTCAAAGGTCCTTCACATCACTGCTACTCAGTGGCAAGGACTCTTGAGTCATTCAAACAGGCATGGTTCATTTTTAAAAGCTTGCTCCAAGACATCCCTGTGTAAATATAAGTCTACTATTTAGAAGGGGATCTCTGTTTTTGTAAGAGCAACACCTGCACAAGTTGGAAATCTCAAATTACGGTGCCGGTGAACTTTTACACTTTATTGGTGTCCAAAAGGATCGGGGCTAATGTTCATAAGGGAAGGTTCCTGCGATTATCCTTTGGATGCTGCGTTTAACAGCCCCTCCTGTCACTTCCACCAGGTGCAGGAGATAGAAAGATGGACCAGCTGCGGTCAAGTGAGAAACCTGTTTGAACTCTGTCAACCTCAGATGGTCATTTCAACAACTCTGTAACTTTTAGAATTCATATTGCAGATAGCATTTTTCCTCCTTGCTCTCCTTCTCTTTATACTTTTGTGTTTGTCTTGTGGATTGTAAACCTGAGAAGAGTGACTGTTTTTTTTTTAATCTCTCTTAATGTTCCCTGGAGACTTCAAGGCTTAAGAATGGAGTAGAAACAGTAACAATAAATACCTGGCTCATTTTAATTAATGGCTTACTGAAAGAGCCTCATATAATCCTCTTTATTCTAGCGTATCTTTATTTATTAGCTCATGACTGGAATGGGAAAGGCAAATGCTGTTCCAAGAATCTGATACAAGGCTTGATGTTACTTGTTCTTCAGCTTAAGAACAATATGATTCAGATTCCTAATTTTTCAGGGTTCTAATTTATGCAGAAATCATACATGGATAGTAACAGCTCTTCTTCCTCAGATACACTAGCCAGGGTGACACCAACTGGAGATGGAAGGAGTGCTCCCCTACTCACATGTCTACTCTAAGATCTGAATAGGGCTACAAACAGTAGAGCAAAGCAGAGAACTTTCCTCAGGAAGGAAGGAAGGAAGGAAGGAAGGAAGGAAGGAAGGAAGGAAGGAAGGAAGGAAGGAAGGAAGGAAGGAAGGAAGGAGGTCTCCAATTGATACCAAAAGATATTTGATCTACAAGATGTAGCAGATACATATTTAGATGTAAGAATCGAAACGGAATTAAAATTATGAAAGGAAGTTGCTGTACTTCTTTCTATCATAGGCAGTTGGTGGTCCAAGCAAGGGCTAGGATTGGAGTTTGTTCTGCCATTATGAGATGAGGTGCATCTCCCCTGCTTAGAGCGAGGGCTGCTCATATCTTCTGTTTTACCAGTTACAGACCACTGTATTCTTGAATGCAGAATTTCCTGATTTCTGCACAGATGTTTCCTGTGCTATAGTTAAACCCTCTGCAGATTAATAAATGAAGAGAACATGGCCAAAGTCCAGTTTCACAGATAGAAAATTGCCCTATTGAGTTGTAATTTCTTTGGTTCTCAGCAAAACATTTAGAGAGGAGTCCCTCTGTCATTGCTTTCTCAATGTGGAACGCACATGTCTGAAGGGGGGGGGGGAATAGGTTCTCCTTGGCCATAGGCTCTCCACACAAGCAAGAATCCCAGAAAACTGAGATTTTTGTTTGAGTGAGAGAAACCTCACTTCTTCAAACATGGAGAAAGCAACACTGGAGAATGGATGGTCACTGTTCTGTAAGCATGTGACAAGGATTAACCAGGCAAGCAACAAGGGAACAGGCTCAACCCAACTGAAGTGAACGAACTAGAGGCAAAATGATTTAGAACATAACTGAATACCTTTCCGATGAAGCTGAAGTGATCCTAGTAGGCATATGGATTTTAGCATCTCTGTCGTATACATTTCTAAGCAACACTGCAACTGGATGAATAGTCTACAGATTTCAGGATGAATCTCACCATCTTCTGGGCTGCAACAATATAAAAGAAACCAACACAAAATGTTATTTGTGATTATTCTGATTCACCCTTTTGGGAGGTTCCACATATATGCTATAGTTTCTAAAATCCTCTGGCCCAAATCCTGTTGCGTAGCTAAACTAGCAGAAGGGCAACAACATAACTTGCAGCATCAGATTATCACTAATTAGCAAGTCACCAGCTGAATTCCTCCTAGAGTGGCAGTTGAATGGCTGGCATGTGATGAGGAATCCAAGCAATACCTCATTAATAGGCAGAACTTTGCTGCTCCAAGTTACAGCACTGCCCTTCAGCTGGCATCCATATTCATCAGAGTTTTGGCTCTTTGGAAAAAATGTACAAACCGTGTCATTCTAGAGAGTTCTTTGAAGATATAATTTGATAGTCAGGAACCAGAAGGTTTTGTATAGCTGTCATCCAAATACAAGTGAAAAGGCAAACAATCTGGTTGACAACACACATTCCCAGTATAAACATGAAAATGGGCAGAGTGAAAGGGCCCACATATGACCAATGAACATTCAAAGCCTCCAGTGAGATAATTAATAAACAAAAAGATTTTTTGAATTCTTAGATTACTAATCCCATAATTTTCCATTCTGAGAGTTCTGTTTTATAGACAAACATCTTATAGACATCGAAATATGGCTCATCTGACAGAAAGGCTGGAAGGCACTAAGGCTTTACAAGGCCTAGCTCTGCAAAAACTCCCAGTTCCTGCTCCAGTGCTAGCTGGAAGTTTTCTTTCTAGACAGGAAGCTAGATAGAGCTAGGCCTAGCTAAATTTCAAAGCCTTCCAGTTTAGGCTTTTCTCCCATTTAGGTGTCTGTCAGGTAGACCTCCCAGAATGGGGAATCATGGGATCTGTAGTCCAAGAAATTGAAAATCCCATCCCTATTGCTCAATTTCCTAAGCATAGATATATTTTCTAAAATACTATTCAATGTCTAACTTCCTCTAAGGAATCAAAATAATTAATTCTGCTCAGATTATCCCATCATGTAAACCACATTATATATGCTCCACATTTTTGAGGGCCGAAGGAAGATGCATGCACATGCGTACGCCCACATTCCCTCATGCCCGCCCACCTGCACACACTCACACCTGCACACCTGCACATGCACGCACCCGCCCACCTGCTGGGCCGGATAAAAAAGCAAGGCAGACCGGATGTGGCCCACAGGCCGTAGTTTGGAGACCCCTGATGTAAACCATGATTTATCATATCGTATGGAAACAAGACACAGTAAGTTTTAGGCTTCTTCATTCCCCTGCTCTTACCTTTAAAATAGCTGTGTAGTGACTGGAGGCTTTCACTTGTTTCTGATTAATCATAGTTTAGTACAACACCTACACTCTAAACTACAGTTAATATGAAGGGTGGCTTGTTGAAACAAGACAGATCTTTATAACCCTTGCCTTCAAACTGGCCAATTTCAAATGGACCACAGTTAAGATTAACCATCATTTGCTGAGTTCAGATAAAATGAAATTAATACAGTGTTTAATAAATGCTTGAAACAAAGGCTTCTGATCATTTCCTACAGTAACAGGAATGGGATGGGGACATGCAAACCTGAAGCTTCTTGCGGCTCATCCCCACCTTGATAAACCATCATGGTTATGTGGGATTCTAAGAAGTGACTTGCTTGGAACTGACCTATGTTGCCAAACACAATATTTTAATAAAAGCAAACACAGGAGACCATTTAGTTTAATTCATAGGTGTTTGGAGAGTTTATGAAAAGTCTGTAAGATTTTGTTTGAATCTGTTGCATGCATAAGGTACAGTGATGTGTACACAGAAACTTTCCCATTCCTTGATGGAGGTGGTGGGGGTAGTACTGTGGGAAACTATGTGAAGGATGGGAAAATAACCTTGCGTGCAAATCGGGCTCTGGACTGCAGCCATGTTTATTTATGACCAACATTTAAACCAAATATTTCATCAGGACAACAGAAAGTAGGTACAATCATGGACCAGTACTTTTAAAATTTACTAATCCTAGGAGAAAATAACCTTTCCTTATGGAAACCAGTGCCTATGTATTCATGTTCTTAACTATGCTCTTAACTGTGTTACCAAATTTAGAATATTTTAAATAAAAGATAAAAGGATTACCTAAAGATTAGACCATCTTTAACATTCCTGCTGAAATCAATGGCACCGAAGGGTGGTTAACTCTGTTTAGACAATGGCCTATGTTGCAGAGTATCAACTACACATGGAAGTCATATAACGCCCTTATAAACTGCACTTCCTTTAAGCTGAATTCAGAATTAGTATCAACCTTGCAAATGCATCCATTAAATTACCAGCTCACTTTACCATATGTAAATATTTCAGCAACATGTGGTTTTAAAGGATACTTGATAACTGACATCTGTAAAACTTTCTCTTCATGACTGAATTCTCTGTAGCCAGAATTGATCATGTGAGGGCAATGTCATACTCTGTATCATATTATTGATTCATTGATTTCTTTTGGAATCATGTACAGGAGGGCACAACATCACATTTAGATCCCAACTTATACAAAAATGTCCTTAATGGTGGTTATATCGTTAAGATTTACTCCTTTTATGATGATTCAGAATGCTTCTTTGAAGTGAGGCTAGTACAGCTGACTTCTCCCAGCTGTGTTCTTAGGCTGTATTTCCAGTCAGGACAAGAGGTCAAAAGGGAGGAAAGGTTTTGTCCTCCTCTTCTACTTTTTTTCAAACTGTTGAACCAGGTCAGACCTTTTGTTTGAAAAGAGAAGAGCTTTGGAATGTAATTTATAAAATACTAGGATTTTATGAGAAATAAAATAGAGAAAGTGCAGAATGGGGAAAGAAAGGTATTGTATTAACCAATCTGAACATCAGAAAAACCATGCCAGATCAGACCAAAGCCCTATCTAGTAGAACATTCTTTTCATAGAATCATAAAATAATTGAGTTGGAAGGTGCCTATAAGGCTATTGAGTCCAACCCCCTGCTCAATGCAGGAATCCACATCAAAGCATTTCTGACAGATGTTGTCCAATTTTCTCTTGACTGTCTCGTGTTGCAGCGTACACCACCTTTTGAGATAATTGGTTCCATTGTTGTACTGTTCTAACAGTTAAGAAGATTTTCCTGATATTCAGCCTAAATCTGGCTTCCTGTAGCTTGAGCCCATTATTACATGGGAACTCTGAGGTGATTGAGAACAAATCCTACCCCTCCTCTGCATGATAATCTTTCAAATATTTGAAAGGGGCTATCATATCTCCCCTCAGTCTTCTTTTCTCAAGGCTAAACATGCCCAGTTCTTTCAGTCTTTCCTCATAGGTCTTGGTTTCCAGTCCCCTGATCATTCTTGTTGCCCTCCTCTTAAATTTTCATGCAACAGCTATCCAGAAGCTTTGGGAAAGCCCACAAGCAGGGTACAAATGCGGTAACACTCTCTTACGTGTTCATCAGAAATTTGTATACAGTTGCTTACTGCTTATATTGGCCATCATGACTAAATGAGACATGGATAGCTTTATCCTATCTGAATCTATCAATCCCCTCTTTAAATCTGTCTAAACTGGCAGCCATCACTATCTTGCAGCAGATAATCTCACAGTTTTAACTATGTACTATGTGTAGAAGTACTTCTGTTGATCTCTCCTGAATCTCCTATTATTCAGCTTCATGGTACAAGCCTGTTCTACTGGGTAAGATGGAGAATGACTTACATGCTTCCAGTCAACGATATTTTTTTTAATTACATGTTATTTTATGAATGGATTCCTTACTATGCTAAATATTGGCCAGCATCCTGAAATTAATACGCATCAACATTCTCATCAGAATACACCACAAAATGCAAATATCAACATACTGAAACCAATTTCTTCCAAGTGCTACTATGGAAATCAACATTTTCTATACACTAAAAGCAATGAACTATTCCAAGTTAGTTTAAATGTTAATCTATTCCTACCACATCCTCCTCCTTGTATGTCTCCTATCAGATGTCACCAGTGCTATTTTGACTTTGGATGCAGCAATTCGAAAAAATGATGACACGTTGCATTCAACCCAGTTTCTACCACCAACTTGGACTTCTTTCCCTATTTTTTTCACTTTGAACCTTCAGTTGTAACAATCTGTACTTCTCATTTCTCATTCTGTGAACCAAAGTATTCTAGCTTTCTGCATTGTATGTGTTTTGTGATTTTTTGGCCTTTGTTTATTTCTTCACTTTCTTTGTCAGCCAACCTTTTCATCCACAACATACTAAGCACGCTTATTAAATCTACATTTTAAATGTTTCCATCTTTTTTTAAAATTCCCTGTGTCAAAGTTCACAATTCCACACTATTCAGTACAATCAGAAATACATAAAACCATAGCAATATCATTAAAATTTATCAATGCCATTTAATTTAGTTTTTTACAATATTGTTAACACTTGAAAAGATAATATTTTCTCTGTACTCGTACTATTTTAAAGACATGCAGAATTAGCAACGGCTGAGCACAAACGTATTAGCAGAAATATTAAATACATCTGCATTATTGACAGACTAACATCTAAGGCATTTCATTTATTTCCCATAGAGGGAGCTCTAATACCAATTATTATGTTTTCAACATCATCTCTATCTGGCCAAGGCTTACTCACAGCATTCAGTTTAATCCATATAGGAGAAAAAAAGAGACAAGGGCCGGATTCCAACTGGCAAAAAAAAATGTATGGATGAGACTCTTACCAGCCAGTACAAATGATCCATACCTCATGGTGAGGTTTGCGGGTTTATTGTTTACGACAAATTGTGAGGAGAACAATGTAAAACGTCCAAATGTCAGTATCATGCATGTTCCCTATGACTGACCTGCCCCACCTCCCCTTGGGATTTCCTGAGATACAGTAGGTGTCTGAGAAATCAGAGCTGGAAATAAAGCCTATATTTGTCTTCCAATGGCAAAACCACAAAACAAAGTCTTCTAAAAGGAAAATAAGTAGGTGACGAAAACCATGTACTTATGACAAACAAATGTCCTACATTGTGTGGGGCAGCACCACTTCAATAACACGACTAAACAACAACAAAATCTTACAGGGCCTGGAAGCCAAATCCTTCTCCCAACCCCCACCATTCTGGGACAACACTCCATCCCCCCAAAAAAACATAAACAGGAAGTCTATGGATGGGCTAATTTTTTGTCCATTTGAAGGGGATAGAGGGGGTTTTGGGGACTACTACAGCTTTCAAGCTGAAAACTGCTGATATTGGAGATTTCCAGGAACAGAAATAGAATATTGGAAGGGGGTGGGATGATGAAAATACATTTTTGAATTTTAAAACTTGAGGGACCCTGAGAAAGCCTTGGGGACCACAGAAATGCTGGTAGGGAGCTGCATGATGCCCACCTCCATCTACTTTGACCATAACTAATTCCATGTTCCCTTTTCTGAAAAATGATCTTCAGTAGAAAAACATTGCAAAAAAGAGTAGAGCCTTCATTGTTGGCTGAGAGGGTTCCAGCTGTCTGGCCTCACTATCCTAACTTCACAACTCATTGTTACCTGCTGCCTCAAAGGAAATGGGCCAGGTATCCTGAAAAGTCCAAGGAGAAAGGAAGTGAATACTGCTTGATTCATCCTGGCTCTACACAGGCATATTAGTCATGTAACATTTCCAGAGATTCTGCAACCATGTGGGATGAAAATTGATCCCCTGGGGAAAGTATAAGGTCTACTGACATGTTGGGGAAAACTGAAATATATACCATACTTAGCTTTTCAAAGATTAATTCTCAACTTATTTGACTGCCTGAGCACAATAAAATGCAGAAATATAAAACTTTTTAAATATAAAAATTTAAAATCTTAGAAACAGGAGTGTTATGAACTATTACCTAGCCCAGCGTCTGCCAATGCAGGACGGGACAACGAAACCATTTACAAATATCTGTTTAAAAATGCCCAACAAAGGAGAGTCCACCATGTTCTGAGGTAATCTCTTGCACAACTAAATATTTCTGACCACCAGGAAGTTCCTCCTAATGTTTAGTTGGAATCTCATCATTCTAATTTGGATATGTTGTTATGGGGAAAATATATATTTATCAGACATTTGACATCTTGATAGTATTCACAAAGCTGAGACGTTGTATTTAAATGTTTTATCAAGTCTACATTTTAAGGTTAAGAACCCTCCAAAGGCATCTTCCATAAAAAAGGATCCTACATATGTTTATTCAAAAGGAAGATCCACTCTGGCCCCAATCATACAACTGAGGTGGTCTGTTGATGTCTCAAGGGCAAGATCTTCTCTCCAAGCAACTCAATCCAGATGTTATTAAATGTTAAGAAAACATGTTTTTAAAAAACTGCTTCATTGAGATCTCATAAACATTCTGAAAAAGGAAAGAATCGTGGATTTGCGAGTTCTTAAAAACACACTTTTTTAAAATTTGCTCTCTACCAACAGATGGTCTCATATTATCCAACTGTGCATGAGAATATATTAGTTTAAAAAATTATTCCAGTAAGTGTTAAGGACGAAACACTGAAGCAAATACAGAAGTATACTGGGAAGCTGCCTAATGTACAAACCGTTCATCAAGTGCTGGTTGTCATCATACATGGTATATTTTTACTCAGGAATTTCTTCACCAAGAACATGTTCAAAATTGATTCTGTTTATAGCAAAGCAATTCTGGAGTCTATCATCAAAAAAGGCTAAGATGTACTTCTTCCAAAATTTATGGGGATAATTCACCCTATTTTTCCGTGTATAAGACGCCCCCATGTATAAGATGCCCCCACTTTTCTAACCCAAAATTAAGAAATCTAAGTGGGGCTTAGCAAATGTAGGGTAAAAAGGATCAAAGTGCTGCAGGATGGCTTTGATCCCTGCTTTATCCCTTTGTGCTAAGCCCCACGTGGCTTAGCAAAAGGAGGGGGAAAGGGATCAAAGCAATTCCACGACTGCACAATCATTTTGATCCCTTTCCCCCTTATACAGCCACAGGATTGCTTTGATCCTTCCCCCCTCCTTTTGCTAAGCCCCATGGGACTTAGCAAGTAGAGGGGAAAGCAGGGATCAAAGCGATCCTGCAGCACTTTGATCCCTGCTTTCCATTTGCTAAGGCTTAGCAAGTGGAGGGGAAAGCAGGGATCAAAGCCCTGCAGGATCACTTTGATCCCTGCTTTCCCCTCCACTTGTTTTTTTCTCCTCAGCTTACTTCCGTGTATAAGACGACCCTCAATTTTTAGTCTAAAGATTTTAGACAAAAGTATAGTCTTATACACAGAAAAATACGGTATTTAATACTAAGGTGCCACAAACACATCACAGCATATCAATGTCAAAAAAAGGGAGAAGTAACAATACAATCGGAAATAATTTAGGAAAAACAAAATAAAACCAAGATCCTAGCAGAACACTGGTTTTAACTGGATCCTTCCCCACAAAAAGGAAAGGTAATGTGTTTCCCATATGTTAGTATATTAAGTACTGATTATGTAATGGGTTAAGATTAATTTTAAGCATATTTTTAGATTATTCCAGGGAATTTGATGCAAAAGCATTTGAGGATTCTTTTGGTCACTAGACTGTATTCCTAAAATACAATCCGTTCCCTTGACAACCTGTATGTTTTATCTATTTTTATTTACTGTTTTGGAAATGTCTCTAATATTCTTATTTCCTGGATCTGTAGGCAATTAATTGATTTACATTATCTTCACAGGATAAAAAAATTGTCACATGAATTCAAAGTGCAAAAAACTCAGAAGCAATCTTTTTTGGGATAGAACATGTTGAACTAAATGGGGATCACCGTTCCACTCTGGTTAATCCCAGTTTTAAGTAATCATGGCTCCATTCCTTGTATCAGACTTGATTCTCAAGGACAAGAAATAAGAGAAACTCCTTGTTCATCTGTAATATTGATCCAAAAAACTATTTTCACCGCCCTAAAAGCTCTTCATTCCTCTACTCATAAACCCAGTTTTGGAACTCTTAATCTGGTTTCCTTAAATAGTAATTTTCTGTTTTATTCAAGCAGTGTAATAATAGTGGGTTAATCTTGGCTAACCAAGCCCTCTTAAATAAACAACACTAGTAAAAGACAGAAGTAAAAGCTGATATTGCTGATAAAGAGCAGTATAAAGTAAAAAGCTGATATTGCCGATAAGCTAATTAAATGCACCGATTAGTCAGAATAGAAGCAGATACTGGTTAAGCCCCCAGGTGAAACAATTTAAAAAATTTGCCCAGAGGTTTTAATTTGGGCAGAATCATAAGCCTGTTCTATATAAAAGGAATAAAAAAGAAATGTCTGCTCTAGGTTCCTGGTTCTTCTTCAGAATTTATTGATTTATTATTTATTTCACCAGTTCAGTTATTACTGAGTGTATTATTTTGTGCAGCTAATTTAGTCATGGCCCTATCCATAAGGGTGAATTGGTTTCATAAATAAATAAATAAATAAATAACCTTTTCTGAGAAACTGTTTTCTGTCCTTTCATAAATTACCATATTTTGTATTCTGTACTAATGCTTAGGCAGGTAATGCCTCTTTAGTGATGAAACCTCATGCATGATTAAGTAGAGTGTGAGAGCACAGCATGGTGCTTTGATACCGAACAACTGATATCCAAAAGATCATAACTTAAAGTGATATTTTAAAGGATTTATGGTAGATAATTTGAATATTTGATTGTTAAATTGCCTCCCCCCCTTTTTCTGCTACATATTTTGTGTAAAAATGAAATCTATTTAAAACTACTAATAAATAACTGTCCGAGGATTCAATACTACCCACTGGGAAAGGTCTAAGCATGCAAAAAAAAAAAAAAAAAAAAAAAAAAAAAAAAAAAAGGCAATAGTAACACACCACAGGTGACATTTAATAAATATCTGAAGCAGCCAGCACACTGGTGAATTAGAGGGACATTTGTACCATGAGACTATAAAGTTTGCAAGCAAGAGCTACAATTTTCTGAGGGAAGAACATTTCTGGGGGTCAGTGCCTGCTTGGGCCACTATTATATTTTGTTTTTAATTGTATTATGGTTGTACACTTTTTTTGTATGTAAATTCTATAAGTACAAGTATTTTGTCTCAACATAATTTGGCATGCATAAAGATTTGCAATATTTTAAAAAGCTGGAAAATGTGCATGATAGACTATGTAATGTCAATGGACATGTTGGAAAACGTGCGCTAATAATGAACAAAAGGAAATGAAGATTTTTTAAAAAAATGATAAAGAAAATGAGAAAAAAACTCTGGCACTTAAAAGACTTACAATTAATTTAAAATGTCACAGATTTAATTAAAAAATCACAGATTTAACTAAGAGATACTTATAGGAAGTTTATAAAATAAAACAAATTCAGATTCTTCTTTTTCGATAAAAGGATTTGTTTGTTTTAATTGGAAGGCATATTCACTGCTGCAGCAATAATCACGAATGACAAGTGTCCAAGAAATATGGAACTGCTATGGAATGTTTAAATGGATTCTGCAGCTCTGGAAGACCAGCACTAGAAATATAAAACAGCTGCCATCTTTAGAATCAGCCTCCAATCTTAGGCCATATAGTGCCTAATCACACAAGTAATCTTCCTTGTATTATTAACCATGTTTGTTTTGAACAAAAACAACACGTGAGACTTGGTGAGATAATAGTAGGCCAGTAACTCTACGATGTTTGATTCAGCTATGCTGTTCTTAGTTGTACCTACATAACACTATTCAGCAATAGCGTCTTCTGCTCATGCTGGAGTACTGAGAGCGCTGATCAAGCATAGAATATATTTGCTTGGTGGCCAAGAAACCCCAGTTACCAAAGAGGGAAGGTAAAATTTAGAATAATCACCAAAGTCTATCTTCAGTGAAGAGCAAGCTTTAGGAAGGCTTTAAATGAGTTAAACATGGATTTTGCACAGACAGAAACAGTCTTTTTACCTCTGGCTATGTGGCTGAATGGAGCAGGAGAGGAAAAGAAAAAGACATCAGAGCAAGCAAAGTCAAGCCTGAGACTATGAGCCAAGGAAGGCATCAAGCTAACAATACAAAGAGGCAGCACTTCAGAAAACTCAAGTAGCTATCCATCCCTTGTGGCACATAGTCATTTGTGGAACTGCTGTTATACTCTTCTTTGCTTCCAGATGATAAAACATATAATCTACAACTAGAGAAATTATAACAGTTGACAAACTTCTCTAATGGACGGGTGGCTTTGGATATACGTATGCTAAGACACAGTCTCATGCTGGACAATGACAAGGCTTGACAGACCTTGCTGTTGCTTGACTTGAAATAAACATGAATCTATAAACATCTCTTGCAATGCCTCAAATATTTCATGGCTCAGGAACTTGTGGGCCAAGGATTCCACACGGGCAGGAAGGTTCAAGCTGAAGTTATTTATGCTGTCTTGGGGAAGCTGCTGGATAATAACTTGATCATTCTAATAAGATTGTTACTGTTATTGTTCATTATTATTATCAACAAGAAAGTTATCAAAATACATCTGTGGTAAGCATGGCAGGCTTTGACCCCAAAGCTCTTATTTTAGATTCTATTCTCCAGGTCTCAGGGTTTGGTCATGCACTCACTGGGAATGGGAAGCTGTAGTATTCTCAAAATTTGCCAATGCTTGTTTTGGGTTTTCTCTGCATATCATCTAATCATCTCCTTCTCTCTTTTGTTCACAAATGAGTTATTTTTTATTTGGTACTGAGGAAAGACTGGTCTTTAAAAGGAAAACCTTCCTGAAGGCCAAGAGATAAACTTGGCTTTTCTAACCTACCGGCTCTATTAAAAAACAAACAAAAGTAAAAATCTGTTATGAAAACAACTGTTTGATATTTCCGCACACGGTGAGCACATGCAAGTGAATGACACTGAGTGGCTGAGAGACAGCACAAGCATTTCTTGCTACTGTGCAGATAGTCAGAAGCCGCAGGAAGAGAGTCAGAGTCAGTCAGTGTGAGTTATGTGTTCAGACAGGCCTTGTGATCATGTTTCTTCTTTAATTACTGCTAATAAAAACATTTGGTTATTGTTGGGTAAAGTGACTTTTCGATATCACAGTGAATTTCTTAAGAATACAGTTTGCTGAGCCTCAGAATGGATGCGTTCCCCCACCGCTTTGCGCATGCGCAGGAGCGCCTGCCCACCCGCACGCCCACCCCTTGGCCACCTCCCGGCTCTTGGCCACCCCCACCCCTCCGTCGCCGCCGCCTGGAGGCCAGCAGCCGAAGCACCCGGCGGTGCTCGGCCTCCCGGCTCTTGGCCACCCCCACCCCCACCCTGTTACCGCCGCCGCCGGGAGGCCAGCAGCCGGAGCACCTGGCGGTGCTCGGCCTCCCGGCTCTTGGCCACACACCCCTGCCGCCGCCGCGCCACAAAGACAGACCTCCCGCCCCCCCCACACGCACTCCCCTCCGCACAGCTGCTTTGCGCTCGTGGGCGCTTGGTGAAGGGGTGAGGGAGCGCTCACGCCCCCGCTGGCACGCGTGCGCAAACCAGCTGTGGGGAGGGGAGTGGGGGAGGGCGGCAGGAGGTCTGTCTTCGCGGCCCGGTCAGGCTCAAGCCACGGACCGGCAATGGGCCGCGGACCAGGGGTTGACGACCTCTGCTCTAGAGGGTTAATGATATGACAAGCACATAAACTTGATTTCATATGATAAAGTCAGAGACAGAACTTGGTGAAAAGAGTCGGAGATGAACTCTCAACCAACAGGTTCACAACTGGGGCGGTGGTCTTGATGGTGACACATACAAAGTAGCAGAATATTCTATTGCCCTCAAATAAGAATTCCTATCCCTAGTGACAATTCTCAGGTTTTGGTCCTGAAATTTCAGGGAATGGAATGCTGTCGACCTGGAATGTAAAACAGACAGCCCTATTGCCTTATACATCCTATGTTTCTTTCTTTCTTTTACTTTAAAGTTTCAAGGAAGTTTCTTAGCAGTGGCTTCCCTCTCAAAATGATGATAGCAAAGATCTAAAGGAACTGCACACATGCTCATTAGAGAACTGTGCATATGACAGAAACATTGGTTTTGTTCTTAAAAATATGAAGAGAAACTCCTGTTTAATTTTAAAAGCAGCCTTTCTCTCTTGCACCAAGAACTACTTGATTAAGGAAACAACAATGAGCCCGCTGCCCACAAGGCCCATTCTGTACCTCTTTGGAATTTTCCCTATAGCTATTATCTCTCATGAAAGTAAGCCTCCTGAAACACTACTGCTTATAAATGCCAAAGTCTCATATAATGGCTATATTAGGCACTCTCGGTAGCAAGCATTTTCAAACCACATAGTTATAAAACTTATATAAACATCAGCAGCACAGTGGCACGACTGAGGGCAACTTATAAGGTAGCTTCTTATTTTTGTCTGCAAAATATTTGTCATTCCATCAGTAAAAAAAATACAGTTCAGTACATTCACCACAAACACAATTTTGCCACTTTAAAAATGAAACAGTATTCTCCTACCCCGCCAATTAAATGACAAATTTATTTGTCTACCTTCCATTCATATTTGAATTAATTCATGTCTAATAACATTCTAGGTCCAATATCATTCTGTATCTGGCCCATAGCCACCATGAAGTCCTTACTGTGACTAATGTGTGGCATAAATTTGTGTCACATGTCATAAAATCCTATGGTCATTTTAGGCAGATGTAACACAAAAGGTGTAATTGTCAATGGCAAATTGCCGCAAGCTAAGAAGTCAGTGCAGACACTGTGTGACTTGGGGCACAACTAATAATTTCCATGCTAAGTTCTTAACTTATGGCAATGGAAAAAACGTAACAAAACGAAAATGTGCTGTCTGTGCTTGTGGGCATAACTAATAGGATTTCTGTCAATGTCTCTGTGAAGGTATTGTGATACATGAATTTGTTTTGTTAGGTTTTTTTTTCATTACTACATTGAATCAGCCATTGTGTTAATCAACTTTTTGATCAAATTCCCACACTGTCAGTTTCCACAATTGCAGCTACCTAGAATTAATTAAGCTTCTCTTTGCATAATAATTCAATATTATCACCTTCAAAGAGCAAAAGATGCCCCATTTGAAGAGTCATTTCAACTGAAAGTTTTGTCATCTTTTTCTGTATCCTAATAATAATAAGTATTTGTTTCCTCGACACTAATTCTGATTTCACTATTTGTGACTTTGGGTTTTGTTTGCTATGTTTCTGTTTTGCAACTCAAACTAATTTTTACCTGCTATTTTATCTGTTGTGTGTTATTTTTACTCTTTGCTTATTTCAGTTTCATTCACTTGCTGTGATCATCATCATCATCATCATCTTAAAACTGCAGAGCTGGAAGGGACCTTATGGACCATCAAGCCCAGTCCTTGTCAAGGAGGCACAATCAGGAACTGAACTCTCAACCTCTGGCTCCGCAGCCGGATACCTAAACCACTGAGCTATCCAGCAGTTCTTAAAATATTTTTCCTAAATTCAAATTGTGCTAAATATTGGGCAAGTTGAAAAGAAAACTACATTTCAGAAATCAATAAATATAAATATTAAACTGTATGCTGAGGTAGTGTCCATTGATGTGAATATTGTTTCTAATACACCATTACAATGCTTGTTAATTTAAAAAGCATTTCAACTTGTCATTAAAAAAAAAGAATTGGGGAGCTAAGTACCTGTTTCATCTTAATTGTGAATTGAGTCTGTAAGGGGGAGCCATCCTTCGATTCATGCAAGACACACCAATTCTGACTGATTTTCTCCCTCCCTCTCTCAAAAGTTTCCTGTATCTAATCCCATGCTGCTCATGTCTGTCCTCTTTGAGATGATGGAGAAAGAGGAAGATAGGACACTTCTTCCCACAGATAGCTTTTACGACCCAAAGCATAAACAAGACCACATACTTTGAGGACAAAAACAGATGTCATACACAACCCCTGATTAGAGGTGGAAGCATACTGTTGGAGAGACTTGGTTCAGGCGTGGGGGTTTGAGAAATCAAATTTCAAAGGTAACCCATGCTTACATCTTGGAAACCAATCACAAGAGAAAGAGAGCTTCTTTGCAATGTGAGGCAAGAAAAGCTCTTGCAGATGGATGATAAAATGGATGCAACATCTACTTCTCTCATGAATGCAGTTACTACCAGACCAGATTATGAAAAATGTGGCCATATGACATCTTTCCGTTTTTGCTCTGCTCAGCTAAGCCTCTCAAAAATGTGCAGATTAAGAGCTCTTTTAGTTCATTCTCCTATAATCACAATTTTAAGTTTCTTTAACAGCAGCATACTTATTTCCTTATTGTATTTAGACACTGCTTGATATTATAAAACCAAGTGTATTCTAACATCCAAGATTGCTACCGTAAGTAGCAGACCTGTATCAAGGAAAAGGGTAGAGGAGGTACAGCAGAGTGTACTAACTTTATTGTTTCCTACAGGGAGAAAAAAAAGCTGAACTTTTTCTTCTGCTAACCTAAGATGTTTCCTTCAACAACCTTGAATGCATCACTTAACACAAAATGACAAAGTCTGAACTCTTACTCACATATTTGCTTGCTGGAAAATATTGCTCAACCAGAAAAGTTGTACAAGATGAGAACAGCAGAGAGAAGAAAAAATGGTACCGAGAGAGAGAGAGAGAGAGAGAGAGAGAAAGGCAGGTGCAGGTCCTATAGTATGAATGCGTTACTCTAAGCTTGGAAACACTAGTACATGGATTATAACTCCTGAAAACCCTGATTTGGGGTAGGGCTACTGTCAAAAAAAAAACATCCTTTCCAAGGACTCAGAGTAGTCCATCATATGCAAGCTGCAAAACCGGGTTTTGCTCAAAAAAGGAAGACACTGTTCCAACCACCAAGGCCATTTCCTAGCACACAACACACTGCAGAACAGGTCACGAAGGTATAAGCCTCCACTTGTGAAGCATATCCCCCAAAGTGACCTCCCCTAGGAGACTGATAAAGACTGAATCCATACCCCACCCTCCAGTTTGCATAACCTCTTTTCTTTTTTCTTGGAACAAACCCTAACTGGCATCTTGGCCAGAGAAATGGGGTTCCAGGAAGCCATCCCTGGACTGAGATCGGAATGAGACTGCAAGAGCAATTTAGTTGTATACTACTTTAACTGTATAACTCTTAGGTTGGTAACAGTATTATTAGCTCTCCTAGGAAGCTATCTGGAATGCTGTTACAGTGACTGAGAAGCTAAATGGGACACAACTGTCCTGGATTTTGTTTTGGAGGACAAAACAAATTTTGGGGGAGAAAAGTACACAGCTGATGTCTGCAGTCTGTGAAACAATCCCAATTTTGTAGCAGAGAAAACATACAGAGCAGGGAGTTCTTTTCCCAATCCCCCAAATCCCTGCATTTTCCAGAAGGAACGAATCATACATAATATGTTACCACTAATCTCTGATCTGTCTCTATAATCCTTCAAAGTCACCAAAAGAAAAGATCCCTCTCAGCCTTGGACTGAATAAGAGGATAAAGTAAAACAAAATACTGAAGAGTCCGTGTCAACCACAGGCTCTTGACATTAGGCAAAATCCTACTTTTTTCCAGCAAGCAAAAGAGAGAGAGCCACAGAAAGACCACACATCCATCAGTGAGGTTGTGTTTACTTCATAAACAAAATGTGAATAAAATGAATAGGCATCTGAGGCTGCTGTATTCCGCCACCTCACCTCCTTCTACTGTGATCCCTGTGGATACAGCAGATTCCTTTAATGCAGTACAAAGTAATTGTCCGTGTTTTTCCAGAAGGGCCGGAATTAAAAGAGAAGGAAAGTCCTGGTCTGCTAAATGTACGGCCATGGCTCTGTAGGCAGCTTCTATACAGAACATAAGCAGAGCTGGGAAAAGTGAGCTTTCCAACCCAGAATCTCCCAGTCAACATGGCCACTGTCCTTGCTGGACCATGAATTCCAGGAATTGTAGTCTAATTATTTTTCTTCCAAGCTCTGAACATAAGAAAAGACGTTAAGAAAGGCTCTTAAAATAGATACATCATAGTCACAGTAGTGTCTTCATACCCTTTGCTTTCAAAACATTATGTGAATAAAATATTGCATTGGGTGGTTACTATAGATGGGTCAGGACTGAGGCCCTCCAGGTATGGAAGAATGGGAGCCCACCAGAACCTGAAGGGCCACAGATTCCATAACAAGACTTAACTCCTTGCTGCAGGCTAGCTTATGTGACACCACAATTTTCAAACCCTCTACAGTGAAAGAGCTGTATCCACATCAGTGGGTCAGTGGGAAACCACAATGCAGCGTAGAGGAGTCATGCAAGGGGGACACATCCTAGGACGGAGGTGACCAAAAAGAAAAACCGAATCTACTGGCAGATCATGTGTAGCACATCAGCAAAGGCTACCGGCTCTTAATCAATGACGAGTACCAAAAATAAGAAGGTCTACTTTCGTTCCCAAATTAAGTGTCTAAAATCAAGAAACCTTGGGTGTAAATAGGTCAGAGTAGATTTGTGTGGAAGTGTATGTGTGTTGAGAACTGGGTTAATTATTTCCTCAAAGCTACCTTGTTCTGCATTTCCGATTTATCTTCCTTCTTGAGCTATCCTGCAAGCCTGAATCTTTTTCCATATCAATTTGAGTGAGTGGAAACACAGTCTGTCAAGCAGACCAGCTGGGTCTCAATATTACCTTGTTTTGAGAATGGGACTCAGCAAACAACCAGGATCCTCCCAAAATTTTGCACTGCCTATCAGCAGTGGTGGGCATATATTCTTTCATGAAAACTGATCTATCAATCCTATATATTCACAGAGATGATTTCACAGTTTTAAAATCACTACCCTATATGACATTTATTCCTGTAGTGATTACCACCTTCTCATCTGAGGGAATGACAAGCCAGACAAATCCATATTGGCTGAAATCCAGCTGTAAGTCACAACTAGAGTAGGTCCACTGAATCAGAGAGGAATTGGTGAGTCAGCTTCTTTGTAAATTCCATTTGTTCCATCAACTGATGACTCTAGTTGTGACTTACTACTGGATTTCAACCACTGAAGGCTTTCCTACAAAGAAGAAGTGGACAAAGCTATAGTAAAAGGCTGGTTTGTACAAAACTTTATACAATAACATATGAATATTGCATTATACAAAACAGGAAGGATGAATCAGAGAAGAGACACAGGAGATATCGATTGCTCATGTCTCTGACACACTCTACAATAATGTGTAGGAAGTGTCACAGATGCCATAGTGGAACAGACTCTAAAATAAGTATGCTGAAATCTTACTGTAACGTAAAGTTACCTCTGTGGAAGTAATTTGGGAGTTACGCCCAGGCAGTCCATGTGCCTGACTGCACAATGAATCATGCAAATGGTGGTCAATTAACCACGCAACTGACTACGCTCTAGCCACGCAACTGCATCTGTGGAACTGTTTCCTAGATAGCACCTCTGCTCTGATGCAAAATTTGCAATGCCTTAAGCAACTTCAAGTTACGTAGGCATAGCTTTGCAATAGGATTTTCACCAATGAAAGACAGCAGCTTCCAGTTTCTATAGTAAAGGACTTCAGGTTTAAACCTAATTACATAATACCATAAAATCTCATAGCCAAGGACAAATGCAATGATGTGTAATTTCACAGAATCTATTGAACGAATGTTTTGGTTTCACTGGTTGAAGAAAAAAAGAGCAAATAGGTATAGGCATGATTTCAGGAGAGCAATTCAGTGGCCTTGCTGATAGATCTGACTTAGAAATGTTACTTTGGGGGGGGGGGCTACTGCACTCAGAAACCCCAAGCCTTTTGGCTGTAGTCACAAAGTAAGTTTTTCAAACTCTGATTCTTCTGTGGCTGGATGGATAATGAACCTTCTGTATGCTGCCTTGGGTTTCATGTAGGAGAAAAACTGGACAACCAACCGACCGACCAACCAACCAACCACTGAATTCCCACATGGCATATCTGAATACTAGATTCAGTTACAGTATTTACTATACTGGATTCCCTTCTTCCAGTTACAGTATTTATAAAATGAATTACAATATTTCTCCCCATGCAGCTATAGTTCAAAGGCTATATAATGCTAAAAAGCATTACCACTGCCTGACTAAAGACGAAATATGAGCTGCTACTCTGAAAGGAAAACACCTTAAAAGATCTGGGCTATCAGCCCAAAACCACTTATTTTGAAACACTCCCATTAACTTCAATGGGCTTACACTAGAATAAGTGGTTTGCGGACTGCAGCCAGAATCCTGTGCTTTCAGTCTGGACCACTTTTAAAACTTAGTTCAGCTAGATTCCAAAATATGCCAATCTCTGAACATAAGCTAGAAGCGAAGAAAGAGTAATAATAGTATTTCTACTAATGCATGTCAAGCATTACAATCTGGGACAAGCCAACCTGAATTTCCTGAATCTTCACACAAACACCCAATTCTATTAGTTCCCACATGTGTAACTGTATGTACTAGTAAGTCACTTCTGAGCCTAGTAGGGTTTTCCAGGTATGTGAAATATTAAAGGAGTGATTTATCATTGTTACCCCTCAGTGAACTCCTATGGCCGAGCAAGGATTTGAAGGCAGTTTTTCTGAGTACTTATCCAACACTCTATCTGCTATGCCACACTGGTTCTCCAACCAGTCTATGGCAGGTAGCAAATACTGACAGTTTATTCAGCCTGCAGGTAGGTGCCACACACAATGTGCAGCCTGTGTTATAACTTGTGCATGGAAAAGTGCTTCGGGATGGAGCCCAACCACAGTACACAACATAGAAGAACAACAGGCCTTACCTACTTAAAGGTGCAGGGAAATGCCAATTTATAAAGACTTGGTTTTGGAAAGAAGACAAATAATACAAGGAAGAGGATGTGCTACTGGAACAGATCCTGCCCATGGGACTTTAGCAATACTTAGCTAAACTCAGGGATACTTCTACCTGCAGAAGTGAAAGGGACCAGCCCAGTCCCTCAGTAATGCTACCTTTACATGTTCAACTGCCTGCTCAACAGAAAAAATAATTAATTATTAGGGTTTTTTTGTTTTCGTTTTTGTAATAATGCCTTACTGTTCCCTTTGTAGACTGTCGGTAGGCTCAAGTTGGGGACATTTCAGTTTTTGTTTTTTTGTCTTAGGAGCATCTTCACCTTTGAGCAGTGAACCATCTCCCTATGATACTGCATATGAATGTATGATCTCTAAGGGAGCCAGGACTTAATCCATTTAAAGGCTTTAAGAGGCCTCACAAAAACTCTGAATTTCATTGTTGAAAGGTACCCAAAGACCCTCTAGTATGTATAGTGGTTTCCAACCTTGGATAACCCAGGTCTTCTTGGACTGCAACTCCCAGAAGCCCCAGCCAGCACAGTTGGTGGTGAAGGCTTCTGGAAGTTGCAGTCCAAGAACACCTGGGTTACCCAAGGTTGGGAACGACTGCTCTAATACAACCCTAGCTGATTCAGGAAGTCCAAAGCTAGATGGCCATCCAAACTCTGTTTAAAAACCTTCCATGATGAAAAGTCCACCATTGATATGGATAGGTGAAGCAACAGTTCTAAGCTCACAGAGAATTGAGAAACGAAAGTGGAAAGTGAAAGTTAAGAAACATGAGTCAGTGTAGAGTTAGTGTAGTAAAGCGGGGGATACATATATGCACTATAGGTGCACTTCGCGTCGCGTGATAGGTAGAATGTGAGCTTTCCGTGTTGGTCAGGATTGGCCAGAGGGACAGAGAGGGGTTGCGTTGCGTCGGGTATAAAATGTATTGCTGAATGCTTGAATAGCAGAGACCACACACCCCCAGGTGTGTTCTCTCCATGCCTGCAGACATGAAATAAAACTCGCTTGCTGTAAGTCTTCGGTGTGTGTGTGTGTGTTTATAACAGAGTACCGCACATAACACCATCATGTTCTGACACGATAAAAGCTTATACAAGTGAGCCTTAAAAAAACAAAAAACAAAAAACAAAAAAAAACAACCAATAGCCCAACTCATGATGAGTTAATGACTACCCAGACAAGCTGACAAGCTTTCCAATCCACAGCTGTAAATAGAGCCAGCTTCTGAGAATATCTTCTCCTTGCCTAAGGGTGGTACAGAAGAGAAATATAAAAAAAGTTCTGTGTCCTAACTTTACACCAGAATTATACTTTCTAAAAGGCATCAGCCTGAAATCAATCTGCTTCCTACCTGTAAGAGAAATATTTAGAGAAAACCATTTTCAGTTTTCATACTTTATTGTCTGTGAAGCCACTCAAGCATTTTTCTAAAGCAGGTGGCTCTTATCTTATAAGCAGAAAATAATGTATAAGCTATATAAAGACTGCCAGAGGGGACAACTATCCATACTGCACACTGCTACTCTTAGGACATAGTTCCTCATGACAATCATAAAGCGAGCAGTTGTAGGTCAAATCCTACTTTACCATTCAGGTAAATATTAAAATAGGAGCTTGGTTCCCAGGTAAGCATATCACTAAGAAACACAAGCAAAAGCAAGGAGGAGGAAACGACAAAGATGGTGTGGCACCTTGAAGACTAATTGCTATGTGAGCTTTCATGGAACGTGGCGACTTTTTCACACATAAGAGTGAAAATACAGAGACTACATGGGAAAACATTCACGCAGGGTTCTAAGATAAAGGGATAGCGGTGTCTGGGAGACTCAAGTTGCATTTCACGCCTGGGCTCCAGCATCTTGCCCAAGAATGTAATATGAGAGACTGGTCAGTAATTACTGAGTATTGTGGGATCCAAAGAGGGCTTTTTTCTTTAAGCATGCTGGGATCCTACTCTGCTGCAAGGAGGCATTCACCACTCTTCTTACCCACTTGATCAGTTTCTTTCTGGTACTGTAGCTTTTATAATCCAGGAAGGGCATGGGTCCAACAGACATGTGGTAGCCTTCACCTCTCCAAGAGTCCTGTCCTCAGGCTTCAGAAACTGAAACTCATCCATTAACACTGGCAAGCAGGGGCCACAGTAATGTTCACTGGACCTGAATCAACTGCAGCATCGAAGTCAGAGCTGATCCAAGCAATTTGCCTGCAAGCTTTTAAGTTCCAGCCCCTCCTTTCAACCAGGCCATTTTTTCTCTCCCCCCCTTTTAGCCCAAAGCCCAGGGGAGCCCAAAGGACTGATCTTACCCCAAGGGGCCCAATGAGGAGTCAGAAGAAGGCAGGCCCTTCAACCACAAAGCTCTGGTTAGCACAGTTCTTAAAACTCAGCAAGGGACGGATTACTCTGGTGTCTACATTTTTTGCCTGCCAAAGCAGTGCACGCTGGGATACGTAGGCCGAGGAAGCCTGACAGCAAAGGGGGGGCCTGTTGTTGGGAGGTGGGCTGGCAGCTCCGGAGTGAGGTAAATAAACAGTCGCAGAGAGGGGAGTAGAAAGAATGAGGCAGGAGCGCCCACCTGAAAACAAATAAATACGGGGAGTGGGTTTGTTTTTGTGTTTGAGGGCTGAGGCCCCTAGAAAAAAATAGGTGGGCCAGTGGACTGACCGATGAAAGGTCCATCTCCTTTGAAATATTAGGTCTCCATTAACGCAATAGGCACTTGAAAATGTGATGTGGAAAAATGGATCCAAGTCTTGAGTCAAGTCCAAATCTTTAAAACAAAAGTTTTGAGTCAAGTCCGAGTCGAGCTGCTGGTGAGACTTAAGTCTGACATGACAGCATGTCATGACTCACGAGTCCCCATCCCTGGCAGTCAGACTTGTGAACGAAGCCTATTTTAGCATACAGTGACCAATCATAAAAACTAAGCATGCTGGAAAGCAAGATTTCAAAGTGAGAAACAGTAACGCTAAAGAAACATATGTTTTTCACCACTTAAGGGAGCACTACTTCTTAACAGAAACTAAGCATATTGTCTATTTTGGCCCACTTGTTGGCAGTTATCATTAAATTCTACAGCTTAATTGCATACTGGGTGGATCAGTACTGTCCTTAAACGTTCTAGCAAACTTGCTGTTGTTAAGGTAAAGGTTCCCCTTGACATTTAGTCCAGTCGTGTCCGACTCTAGGGCGCGGTGCTCATCCCCGTCTCCAAGCCATAGAGCCAGCGTTTGTCTGTAGACAGTTTCCGTGGTCACGTGGCCAGCGTGACTAGACACGGAACGCCGTTACCTTCCCACCGTGGTGGTACCTATTTATCTACTCGCATTTACATACTTTTGAACTGCTAGGTTGGCAGGAGCTGGGACAAGCGAGGGGAGCTCACTCCGTCACGTGGATTCGATCTTATGACTGCTAGTCTTCTGACCTTGCAGCACAGAGGCTTCTGCGGTTTAACCCGCAGCGCCACCACGTCCCTGTTTGCTGTCGTTAAACCTTCCAGCAAACTTGGGTGGTGGTAGATTCTCTTTTATTTTTGGATTTTAAACAGAAGTTCAATTTCTGGGACACTTTAGCTTTGAATTTTGTAGTTCAGCAAGGGGACTGGACCTTAAGCCCAAGGGTCCCTTCCAGCTCTACAGTTCTACCATTCCTATGAACTTGTGATCTATCAAGCTTAACACAGCTCATCAACCAAATTTTATAATACCTTAGCTACGTTTCAGTAAGCCTCCTATTTTTGCTGCCTGCCAAGGACTGAAAGAGAAAAGAAGAGAGAGGGAGGGAGGGACAGGGAGGTGGAGAGAGAGAGAGATGAAAAGAAATCATGTTGCTGGCAAGCTATTGAAAATAGCTAGTGAGCTACATTTGGCTTATTGGGTCATGAGTTGTGGAAGTCCAAAGGCTGAAACGCAAAGAGTCATGGAATAAATGCAGCTACCTCTCTTACATGAAACTTCTGGACAAGCCCTGAGGCTGCAACAAATTGCTCCTTTATATGTGCATTTTAAAAAAATGTCCTGTAATTAATGCAAAATTAATGTTGATGCTTCAATTATTTTTTATGGGCAGGCATTAAAACTACTTATCCCGATTCATTTCCCCTTACCCTGGAAATAATAATAATAATAAACAAACAAACAAAACAAAACTACTTTTTAATGCTTCTGTTCTAGAGCATACATCACCACATCCTGCCCCTACATAATTTAAAGCAATTCTTCATGGTGTTGCAAGTCTTAATATGGTTGAAACATCCATAATATGACCAATTCTATTAAAAAGTCAAATTTCATTAACATCAGAATGTTACAGAAAACATGAACTGGCTTAGAATTCTGGCCTATACTTTTGTCTGTAATAGTTGTTATGTGCCATCAATCAGAACTGACTTATAGCAACTTTAATATGGCTTATTTAAGGAGTGACATTACCAGATTCTCACCCCAGTGAGTTGTTACAGCTGTGGGGATTTGAACCCAAGTCTTCTGAGTCCTAGTCCATTACTCTATCCACTATGCACCACTGGGAACCCTTGTTTGTAACTACTTCTCACAAAACACTGAATAACTCTGAAGCTGGGACTATAAATTTAAGGCTTACTCTTATACACCCACACCCCATTTAGCAAGATTGATACATCCCACTTGTCTTTTCAGAGATAATATCATAAAGATGAGAACTTAGCTTGTCCTGTCTGGGAACATTAATAAAAACGTACCTCTTAGCAGTTAATTGTATCTCTGCTCCATAGCCTGAAATGGGTTTTATAGTATTAAGTGATTCTCACAATACCTCTGGGTGAGATGTAATTATTATTCCACGTTTAATAGACAATTACTTGTAACAGAGGGACAGAGTCTGAGGTTGAGAGAGAGAGAGCGAGAGAGCGCTATATTTTTCAATGTTCTCCAACTTTCAAAATATTTAAGGTATTTGAAGAGCTGTGGTTTAATAGTGGAGACACCCACAGTTGGAACAATTGCTACTGAAGTAAAACACAATAGAAAGCGGAAGTTTTATATTTAAGTGCTTGAAAGGCCATTTAAGACATAAGAGGTACAGGAATGAGCTACAGTAACTTCCAATTTCTCATGCTCCTTCCTCTGTTCTTTTATTATTTCATGCCAAGCAGGAGATTAAAAGCTTCTGCTCCTCGGGGGGGGGGGAGGGGGGAATAATCTTAAATTATTGTTTAATTGTGACTTGTTCACACAAACCATAGACTAAGCAAACTGTAGCCTCATCAAGTTCAGATACCTTTGGGAATACTGGTTTGTTTGTTTGGTCACAGAATAAAAACCAGAGAAGGAGAAATGTACAAGTCTGAGATTTGCTATAGCTCATTAACGTAACAAAAAGTCACACTCTCCTGTTAGTTATGAACTGGGCCATGGCTCTGCTATACTACTGTGCTAAGGTAACAAAATTCAACTATATTGAATTCCTGCTAATGCCTGCTTAAGTCATCTGAACAGGAGGTTCAATATGAATCCTGCAGTTAAAGCTTTTTTGTAGTACAGCAGGACCCCCCCCCCCCCATCTGCGGGATCAGTATCCGCTAATTCATTTATCCACTGGCTAAAAATACTAAATAAAAGACCTCAGAAATACCTATTTATATGTATTTCTAGGGTATATTTATCAGAACTGGCCACTAGAGGGAGCCAGATATCATTCAACGTATTTTGTTCAATAAATCCACATTTTTCAGCATCCACAGGGAGGGGGGACTTGGAACTGATATCCCACAGATACTGTGGTCCCACTGTACTTTCTTATAAGAATTCTGATGTAAGTAGCATTCATATTCGAGTGCATTAAGAATTCCAAACAGGAATACATGAGTAAGTTGGTGAGAGCACCTATATATTTTGTTCAGGGGAGATTCTGTAGATTAAATGCTTGTTTAGGTAAATATCTAACACAACACACGCACAGCTGATATGTGCATGGATTTTTCAACTGATTATGCTTACCACAGTCAAACTTTTTTTTTCTGCCCACTCTCCATAGGAATGGAAACACAATAGTATCAGAGAGAAGTGGTTTCACAGAGAAGCTACACATTGGTGTAAAGGAATAGGTGGGAATGCTCCCTCAGTTCACTCATTCTCAAATATTTGCCCCACTTGTCATCCTGTTGTTGCTTTAAAATGCCAACCAGCCAAGTGGTAAACAGGAAGTTCTGGACTGCCATACATATCAAAAATATATGAGAGACAAGCTTTGGGAGCAGGCATGGACTCCCTTCAGCACAGGTACATTGCCACTGTAGAATTCAACATGCAGGGTGTGCAACAAAACACTGCAGTGTGTCCTTAGATCCCAGCAGAATCATTCAGGATTCCAGGAGATCATCTATGCCTTCTTTTGGAGCCTTGGAAGTAACTAGTTACAATTGGTAAGTTACTCATAATTATTCTTTTTCCAATAACCAAGGCATAAGTACATTTCATTAGAACTGCAAAGTAATAAGAACAAGCTCATCTTGATTGTGGTATAACTATAACAGTTTCAGTTACATTTAGAGTCACAAGAGAATTTGGCTTCACTGTTTATGAGTCTGTTTTGCACCACAGGCCAGTGTCTTGTAACATTCTGGTGTTTTTAAAAAAGGTAACTAAAAACAACATTTTAGTCATTTTTTTTATCTAACAAGAGGTTACATTTTGAAGAGTTACTTTCAAATATTTGCAACTATTCTAACTGCTTTTGGGGGCCTTTGAATGGCAACTCATTATTTTTTGAAAACAACTTTCCAAACTCTTCTTCTTCCACAATACTCTGAACAGTAACAGCCCAGTAGGTAGTTTCATCCCCAGGTTTTCTTTGACAGCTGGAATTCCACACTCTGTACATCCTGAGAATATTCAGTTCTCATGGTGCTGTTCTTTCTTAGGTTGAAAGGCTGTAGTGAGATCGTCCCTTAGGTTTTTTTTAAAAAGTGGTATCTTGCAGCTTTACACATCTTGAAGTACTCAAGCTCCTACCAGCTGGCTATCTCTTTTTAAACCAAAGTAATTCATTATCTTTAAATAGCAAGGGTTGCAAACTTCATCACAAAATATAGAAATGGTGATGACAATGACAATAATAGCAATAATAGCAGCAGCAGCAGCAACAACAATAATACCTAAGTGCAACCCACCCAACATGGCAAATCATCAGGAATTAAAGGGATTGTAGTCCAAAACCTCTGGAGGGCACAGGTTCCCATTCCTGGCCTACACAATGGCCAAAATCCTGTTGTTCAGAGATGGTAAATGGCACTAAAACAGGCCCACTGAAACAATAGGGATTTGTTACCTCAACTCCCCCATAAGTTTATTGATTTAAATGGGCCTACTCTAACTCTTGAGAGTCCCCTGGACTGCAAAGAGAACAAACCTATCCATTTTGAAGGAAATCAACCCTGAGTGCTCACTGGAAGGACAGATCCTGAAGCTGAGGCTCCAAGACTTTGGCCATCTCCTGAGAAGAGAAGACTCCCTGGAAAAGACCCTGATGTTGGGAAAGAGTGAAGGCAAGAGGAGAAGGGGACGACAGAGGACGAGATGGTTGGACAGTGTCATCGAAGCTACCAACATGAATTTGACCAAACTCTGGGAGGCAGTGGAAGACAGGAGGGCCTGGCGTGCTCTGGTCCATGGGGTCACGAAGAGTCGGACACGACTTAACGACTAAACAACAACAACAACTCTAACGGTGACTTATTAAGCTAAAGCAAGCTGCAGTTAGAGTAGGCCCACTTGAATCCATGGAACTTACACACAAGTTGATTCACCAAATCCCCATGGATTCAATGGGCCTGCTCTAATGAAGCTGACTACAATAGGCAACAAAATGTTGGCCTATACCCCCTAGAAGTTGGATGGTGGTGGAGGAGATCTCTTACCTTCAGGAAAGACACCTATTGTGATCTTATTTCATTAGCAACAAAAATAGTCAGTCATAAATTTGGTTCACTGGTGTTTTATTTATTTATAGCTCACTGAAAGTGTGGAATTTAGGACAGAATGTCATAGCAGGAGAAGTGTTCTTTGATTTTATCTTTTTTCCCTCTGAGCACAGAATTGGCTATTCTTCTTTTATGAGACTGTATTACCCCTGAGCTACAAAGGGAGAGAACATCTGTGTAATTTACATCCTGGACCTAGAGGATCGGAGGATAAGGGATGATGAGACCAAGGGTGTTTGGAGAGCACTGTGGCTTTTCCAGGCCAACTGGACCAATAGGAGGCTTCTCCTCAAAGCAAATGAGCAACATAAGGGAGTGGGGGGTGAATTTAATTAGGATAGGGGAAAGGATTTACACTCCAAAATGCTGGGGTAGGGATTTACGTTCTAAACACTGTTCTGATCTTGGTCAGGCTCTATTTAAACATATAAGGAAGAAACCTCCACCTTATCACATGTGTTCATACACTTAATAATCACGTACTATGAGGTCAAGACAAAAGGATGGCCGAGTCAGCATGGCACCACAATTCCTAAAGGTATTCTCAACTCTCTTAAAAACTACTTTTGGTCATCATCCTGAGTGCATCTGCATCACTCAAGCCACAAAGCCAGCACTGCTAGCAATAACAGTTCAAAGTATTATGGACTTACTGTCCATATGCAATCCATATAAAGAAGGGTGTGAGTAGTCTGCAGGATATGACTATACTTTTATTTTTACAGCATGTTGTTTAAAATTTTTGAGCATCACATTTTAATTAGACCATTTTCTTGTTATATGCTGTCAATTTGCTTCCAATTTGAATTATGAATTAGCAACCTCCCGAGGGTCCTACTATTAACAGCCTTGCTCAGGTCTTGGCAAACTAAAGGCTGTGGTTTCCTTCATTGAGTCAATCCATCACTTATTTGTTCTTCCTCTTTTCCTGCTGGCTTACGTTTTTCCCAGCAATATCTCTTTTCCAGGGAACTCTGTCTTTTCATGCTAAGCCAGAAGTATGATAGGCTCAGTTGTTGTTTTTTTGCTTCTAAACATAATTCAGGCTTGATTTGATATCAAACCCACTTATTTCTCTTTCTGGAGATTCATGATACATAAAGCTCCTCTCCAACATCACATTTCAAATTGGTTAATCTTTTTTCCTATCAGCTTTCTCTACTGTCCAGCTTTCAATCACACAGCAAAGAGGAATACTACAGTATGAAATAACAGACACCGTGTTTCCCTGAAAATAAGACAGGGTCTTATAATTTTTGCTCCAAAAAAAGCATTAGGGCTCATTTTCAGGGGATGTTTTATTTTTTTCATGTACAACAATCTACATTTATTCAAATACAGTCATGTCATCTTCTTCTGGTTGCTGCACAATGGTGGAGGGCGGGGTTTCACTTAACTGGGGCTTATTTTTGGGGTAGGGCTTATATTACGAGCATCCTTAAAAATCATACAAGGGTTTATTTTCAGGTTAGGTCTTATTTTCGGGGAAACAGGGTATATGTTATACATACGATGACCAAAATCTTGTTGCTTAGCATAGTAAGTTGCACTAGAATTGGTCCACTGAATCTATGGGGATATGATGAGTCAATTCTTTTTTCAGTTCAATTGAATAAAATGAGCCTCTTCTAACTTACTTTAGCATAGCAAGTCACATTTAGAGTACGTTCATTTGAATCAATGGACTTTATGGATGAGTTGACTTATCATATCCTCATGGATTTAGTGGACCTACTTTAATCCTTTTGCTTAGCTTAGTAAGTCACACTAGAATAGCCCCCCCCCCATCAAATATGTATATAATATTGTTATCTATCCTATACCATTTCATTTTGATTCAACACCATTATCAACTAAGTCTCAACTTTCTAAATTAAATTTTAAGTCTTTGAAATTTTACAAAAGAGACATATTCTTACATCTCTATACCAGTAATTAACTCCGATTTGTATATAATAAGCTTGAATTATATCTTTTAATTACAAATAATTTTTTTTAATAAGTGACCTTATCCCTCAACTTCAGCAACTATTATGTTTCATCATGTTTTAACCTCAGGGGTGTATTTTGTGGCTTGTTCCATACACCTTCAGATCAAGCAGAATACAGTACCTGTAAGAAATTGCCAGAATCAGACATGTAAGAACTTGTTCAGGAAGAATTCTATTTTTAAAAAGACACTAATGCTCTTCACCCTCACATTTTAACATTGAAGGAGGTCTCTCAAGAAAAGCAATGGTTGAAGTGAGAGGTGAAAATAAATCTACTGAGGAAAGATATTTTGAGAACATCAGTTATAGGTAAGTGACCTTGTTTTCTACTTCATTAATTGCTTCCCCAGATTCCAAGACTTGGCGACATATCCTTAAAGTGTGTGAGACCGCAAATGGCTATTTTTGGGTTGTTTTTCTTTTAACCCTGCAACTTAAGACTGGCCAACGATAAACTCAAAAAACAAAACAAAACAGCATTTTATGCAGATCTGCCGCTTAAGGCTTAAGGCCCTGTTTTGAGGTCCACTCACAAAAAGGCATCTAAATAAATGATTTTTGTCTGGTGGAAAATTTACTACCATTGCTTAAAAATTTCAGCTGCAGCAAACTTGCATGGTATAGGTTATTAGTTTATAGTAAAAAAGATACTAGGGGTTGAACATAAAAGTTGTACTCTATTGCTGAGTTAGGATTCCATATGACAATCCTTCTCTTTCCAATTAACATAAAACAGCAAGGCAGATTTTGCAAAGTAACATAGTGAAGAAAAACAAACAAAAAATCAACATTGTAGATCAGACAACAACAATCAAGTAAGGAGCTGATAAAATCATTACAAGATTTGTCTTAAAAGCGAACCGGTAAAAACAACTCACTAAATTAAGATTTCTCTTGACAGCCATAAATTATGCCTTAAAGACATCCACTGCTGTATTTTACCCAGGGGTGTGTCTGCTGAAGAAAACTTTTATTCAACATATAAAGGTGGTTGCCAATGGCCAAGTATACTGGTCTCTGGCTTGGTTCAAAGGGGATGCGGTAGGTAGTTTGTGTCCCCTGAAGTCCTGGGTTTATGCAATGAACAAAACAAGCATTTCCTGCAGTAAAAGCATTTCCTGCAGTGAAACCCTTGTTCAAGTACAGCAGCTCTTTTAATGGTATTACCTTTAACATCAATGTAAATGTTATCTTCTCTTTTGGGGAATCACAAAAGAGATTCAAGAAGATCACTGTGACCTTGTACTTGTTGGGCATCCTAAAGTCTGCTGGAATTATTGGCCATCTCCAAGTACAGCCAGCTGGTAAGTGAGGTCACTGAATGTGTTGTCAAGGTCATCCAAAAAGCCCAACTGTGCTCTTCAATTCTGCTACTTTCTCATCTTCCTTCATCTCTTTCTCAGTTTGCAATATGGCAGAAATCAATGTGGCTGTTGTGGGAATTATCTTGATGCTATGGCTGGCCAGCAGCACCCCAAATTACTTAAAAGTCATCACCTCTCAAAAATCACTTTTACTGCTTAGTAGAGCAAGAGGAACTCCCAAGACATGCAGGCTAATTTTCATAAAGAAGAGAGTAGCTACCACCCATGTCACACCACCAACACTGTTGAGTGAGTTCAACCTGCTTTCCCTTATGTCCCCAATGGTTTATGCATGTAGTGTAGAAGTGCAAGCTAACATGAAAGGGGGAAGATCCTTCATTTGTTACATATAGAGCCAAATCTAAAGTTCCAAGTTAAGAACGTTCAGTAAGGATGGGGGGGGGGGGGACAAACTGATGAGAGAGAAAACATACAAATAATATAAACAAAGCAAAACAGCTTACTGTCAAGTAACCTAAACTGGACAGTCTTAAAGAAATCCCCAAATTATTTGACAGATGCAAGGATCATCCATGGTATTCTGTGGATGATACAGTTTTACAGGTCATGAATATCAATTTTAAATCTTGAGACATCTAGAGAGAAGATTAATGGAGACTTGGGTACATCTTCATGGGATGCGTTTCAATACCTCAGAAATTCAATTCTGAGGAACCTTTCAAAAACACTGGGAACCTGGAGTAATAGGTGAAATTGGGAGAGGTTTTCAATCTGCTCCAATATAAAGAATAAATGGGATGAATTCCACCCTGTGGACATGAAGGAAGATTGATATGTAACAGTTAGGCTACTGTGTAATGGGGGCTTGTGCCCATTAGGTAAGGTCAGGTGCACTGGACTTTTAAAAAAGATACATGTTTTATTCTCACATCTCAGTTCACAGTTTCCTTTAGTTTCTGGTTATGTACTTAGCTGTAAAGCATCTCTTGAAGAAATGGAAAGAGCATTCTGGTAGTGCTTGAAAGGCACCCTGTCAAAGAGAGGGAGTTGGCAGGTGGAAAGAAGAACATGGTGCTCACATTGATTCCAGGACAGTGTCAGGAAAACCATGTTCATAGCCTGTGGCATAATTTCACATACCCTTTGCACTATTAACTCTCTCAATGATTTTAGAAGAAAAAAAATAAGTACAATTCAGATTAAGTGGGCATCTGAGCCAAAGTACACTGACTACTGAATAAGAATACTCAGAAATGCTTTGATTGCCTCAGCCTATAATATAGCTCTCTCAGACACACTATGGGACTCTCATTTTCTATAAAAGAGAACCCAAGAGCATAGACTTTCAGGAGAAGCTATCATCCTTTCTTAGTAGTGAGTACAAGTAATCCCACTGACATTACCAACAGGAAATGTAAATAAATAGTTCCAGAATATAAACAGTACAAGCATAATTTTCCAATCTATGGCTAAAATACGGCTAAAATATTGACCTTTAAATGTATGCATTTGAAAGATGTGTGACAGATAACAATGTCTTTAACACACTATATCTCACTTATCTTGAAAACCCTATAAGGATTACTGTAAATGAGATGCAACTTGATAACACAAAACAATTATTATTTATTTATTTATTTTACCCTGTCTTTCTCCTTAAAAAGGACCCAGGGTGGCTTACATCATTAAATAACAATATTTAAAGCTAAAAATAATGATATGAACAGGCAGCTTACCTCATTAAAATAAAATATTTAGAGCTAAAAAAACTATAAGTATACAATACTAAGAAAGATCAAACAAATACCACTCTGAGGAATGGTAAAAAAAAAAAGCAACACCAAAAAACACATTCAAAGCAGTAAGGCACAACAATCCATTTAAAAATCCCACTCAGGCAGCAAGTCACTGATGGAAAGCTTGCTGGAAGAAAATATCAAAAACAACATCATCCCCTTGGTTCAGACTAATTAAAGTCTTGATAGATATGAGACTCATGGATATTATTTTGGCCTTTCCCTCTTTTCTTTTCCCCCTTCCATTTTTTTTGCCTGTTCTTCTACACAGGACAGCTCAATGCCCTTTCTAGTGGAATCTTGAGCACATTTTTTTTTCCTACTGGAAAAAAAATCACCATAAACCATTCAAAAATCCCTGTGAGATTTCTCGGGGGAGGGGGAAATTTGGCACAGAGAAATTTTGCTGCTAGAAGAAAAGTGGGATCTTGTTCTCAGTTTCTCACTGAGGGCAAGAGGCTGTGAGATTCTCATCCCTATCGGAGGCTCAATATCCTACTCTGTTGTGAGTACTCACAAAGATCTTTCCGGCAAGCCAGGCAGAATGTCAACCTGACCCATGTGTCTGAAGAAGTAGATTATGATCCAAGAAAGCTCATGTTGAAATGAATATGTAAGTATCTCAAAGATGCTATAAGATTTCTTTCTTTCTTTTTTTTGTTTTGTCTTTTTTTCTATGGTGGAACATACTAACAAGGATACCCCTTTGAAATCTTGATACGCAAAAGAAACTTTACAGAGCGTCGAGAGAAACATTATCAGTTGCTTATCCCTTACTGTACTGTTGTACAGGAAAGCTGCTGTGACTAGTTTAAAGATTACTAATCCAGTGAACAGATACCTCCATTCATCTTCATTAATAAAACTTCATTAAGTTAGTTATTAATTTGCCAAATCACATTTGTTTTTCATTACTCTCATTCATTTTCCAGTCCTGTCAATGGGAAATGTGCTTCTGTTGCTGCTGCTTCTGAATCTGACCAGTGTTCCATTTAAATAGCATACATTTTCAAACATGCTACAATCCCCCAGAGCACCAGACCTGTCAAATTTCAGGCAGATGATAAAAATGGGTTCCACTGGGTTGGGGAGAAACGTTTTTGGAAAGTACACTTACATAGATTACGTGTTTCAAAGAATAAAGAACTCACCGGGCACATAAATGGACTGAGGTAGGTCTGTCTAGCCCAGTCTTCACAAACATGGCTATACCGCCCGCAGATGGTGGGATTTGTAGTCCAAAACATCTGAAGGACACTGAGTTTGGGAAGACTGGTCTAACTGATAACTAGTATAACTGAAGTACACTTCTCCCTTTAACAACACTGGGGTTAGGGGTGCTGGGCTCCCATGTAGTCCAAAATCCATCTATAACTCTTATGCCCCCCAAAATGTAACTACAAAGCATAAACAGTTGATTCACAGAGAGAGAGAGAGAGAGAAGAGAGAGAGAGAGAGAGAGAGAGAGAGAGAGAGAGAGAGAGAGCAGTTCTCTCTATTGCAGTTCTCTAACATGGTGTTGATAATCCTTTCCGTACAGTACTATGTGTAATGAATCTTAAAAGTTCCTTATGACCCTCTGATCTAGAGGCTGAATTAGAGACATTGTGTTTAGGAGCAAGTAGACCACTTTGACATCTTCAGCGTTGAACTATGGGGTTCTGGGTGGCTAGGGGCACTTGATTGATTGGTTGATTGATTGATTGGGAAGAAATCCATGTATAACCCAAACCCTGCTGTTTGGGCCCATGCAAATCAAGGGAGAAGTGTACAAACAGCACAAGGGAAGGGGCGAGGTAGGGGAAGCAGCGGGGAGTGGGTTGAAAATTCTTCAAATAACTATAAGAAATGCTTGTGTGATTGTCTTGCACAAAGACTGAAACAACTAAGAAACAGGAAGCGCTCAAATGTCCACAGAGAAGGAATTTACAAAGACCAAAAATGAATTTTAATCTCCCTCTTTTATACATCTGAACAAGAAGATGACTTCAGATCTCAGGACTGACTTGAGCTGAAGATTGGGAAGAAATGAAGAATTACAAAGTCTGTCTCACTTTCCCTGCTCCCTTTCCCTCTGCCAGTAATGATCTGGCATATTCTGGGAACGAAAACAAAACAAATAACTCAAAAACAACAACAAACAAATCTAAAATATTTGGCACTGATTCAGGGCTTTTTCTTTTTTACTACAAATGATTAAATCATCACAATCATGACAAAAGGGATGAACTGTTATGAAAAGGAATGAATTGTTATAAAAGAAAATGAATTACTACAAAGCGAATGCGCTGCCCTCTATAAGATGCAATTAAAGATGGAAAAGCAATGACAACCACCTCAAAACGAATATAGGGCCCATGTGTCTGAATTCTACATTAAAAGAAAAAAAATATGTGGAACCTCCAATGAAGAGAAATATAATCTGCATTGGTTCACCCCTCTGAAGCAGCTTTCTCAGATGGGGTGCCCTCCACATTTGTCTGGGAAGGATGCTCTACGACAGTGGTTTCCAACCTTGGGTCCCCAGATATTCTTGGATGACAACTTCCAAAAATCCTGGCCAGCAGGTCTGGTGGTGAAGGCTTCTGGGAATTGCAGCCCAAGAACATCTGTCTTACCCAAGGTTGGGAACCACTGCTCTAGGATCTGTTCTCAGAAGGCCCAAGTCTTGGGACAATAGTGGCTTCGACACAGTTCTCCAGGTGGGAGAAAAGGCAATAAAAGCAGAGAAGGGGAAGCACAGTAAGGAAAGGAGGTGACAGTGGCACCAGCAACAGTGAGGGAGTGCATAGTAGTAATGGCAAATTGGTAGCAGCAAGGGCCTTTGGGGGTGGTGAGGTTATGGCACCCATGGCAGGCTGCCGAGAAGACTAAGAAGGCCTGCATCTCTTAGACTATAATCATGCAGGTATTTTATTTCTGGTAACCATAAGCTCCTCCAGGAGCCTGTCTGGATTCTAATGAATGCAAAGAGATATAAATAATGCTTAACTAAATACCAGGTGAGAGTGACACAAAGAGGGCTACTTTTTCTCATCAGGGTCTCTGTAACTTGCAATACTTTCTGTGCATAACTAGCACCTGTTCCCTTTCAGAAGCAAAGTGTGGACATACTAACACAAGCAGCAAGAACAGAATGATTGGCAGATTGTTAAACAAAAAGATGCAAACATCTTTTCGATGCTTCTAATCTTTAAAAATCAATGCAGTAAAGCAACAGCCATTGTCATTTTGCACAACTGACATCGTGTACTGTACGTTAAAGTGTCATTTGTGCTGTTTTGCTTAATGTGGAGAAACCCAGTTCTCATTCTTTTTTTGTCAAAAGCTTCTGTGGTCCCATCTATCGCACTGTGCTTAGAATGTAATACTTGGAAAGTGTTTTATTAAATCATAATCAAAATCATCCTTATCGTAGGCATCCACATATATGGAGCACCATCTGCCATTCTTGGCTATGCTGCTTAATAACATCCAGAGACTTACATACAGTATTATCAACTATTTCCAAAAAAATTTTTTCTACTGAAACATCCCACTGACTTTTACTGTTCCCTTTAGGTTCACACATGACAGAGTTACAAAATTTTTTTTGCTTATCTGTCCAAAAGTAACATGCCAATCTCTCTCTCTCCTCTACAAACAAAGAGATTTTCATTAAACAAGTATCTAGAATCAGTATTGATGGGTGTGGGTGTGCTTGTCTGGATACTTTAGGAAGCTGAGAATGCTTTACATTCCCAATACCTTTACATAACTTTACTGAATACGCAGAAAGGCTCAAAGAAATCCCAGTTTAAATCAGTCAGAACAGGAACTGTCTACAGCTATTTATCACAGCCATCACAGTTCAGCAGTGTTGGGGGCGGCACAGAACAATGCTATTACGGGAACTGTATTGCATTAGAAATTACCATCACATAATTCAAATACTAAAAAGAAGTGTTGTTAGCGTGCTTGGAATAATTATTTAATTATTTCAACAAACTTTGTTTTACAAATGTAGCCTCTAAGCATCCTCACAATAGCAGGACTTCTCATTCTGTGTACAACAGTAGATATTCAAACAGCTGTTTGGAGTGAACTGCTGGGTAGCTCAGTGGTTTAGGTATCTGACCGCAAAGCCAGAGTTTGGGAGTTAGATTCTCCACTTAACAGGGGCTGGACTCAATGACCCAAAGGGTCCCTTACAGGACGATGAGAATGATAATGAGAGTATCATGGAAACAACTTTTCCCAACCTCTACCTGAAAATCCACTGCAAAAGAGTGGGTATGACACTGCATAGGCCATAGCATTCAGGAGAAAGAGTTAACAACACCACACACCTGCACATGCACACAGAAGTGAAGTCCCTCAGGGGCTGATCATCTCTCCGTTTCTATTTAACATCTATATAAGGCAACTTATATAGTTTGCCCAACCTATTCATTCGTCCCAGGCCAGACAATTGAGGATACTGACTCCGAGAGAGGCCCAGAAAGAGAAGACCAGGAACCAGGCCTTCTTGGAGTTTGTACCACACCTCTAGAATAAACTCCCGCCTGAGAATCGCCTGGCCCCTTCACTGAGGTCCTTTAAGCAATTGTTGAAAACTTGGCTATTTAGACAGGCCTTCCCTGATATTACATCAACAGAACACTGAGTTCCATCCAGCCCTTGAACTACCAACTTCACCATCTTGAAAGTTTGTAATTTATTTGTTTTCTATGTTGTATTTTTTTCTTTTTGCAATTCAATTGATTAGCATATGTCTATTCTTTTTCATATCATGTTGATGTTTATATGTCTATTATTTTATGTGGCTATCATTAAACACTGTTTTTACCAGTGCCCACCACTGCCATGCATTTTCACAAGCAAGCAGGGATTTGAAATTAGGTATAAGTCCCTCACTCTATACACTACATCATACTGGCTTGCAAATTGAAGCAACTGTGCAGTTTATAAAAATTTGTCTAACTACTCAAATAGTGTTCTTCTGCCTGAAAAAACAATTTGCAACAGTGCTCTTAAATTCATGAGTATGTAAATCCTGTAGAGAAGCACAGAATGGCCACAATCCAACAGAGTTATTCAAATATAAGGCTGCAAGTCCAAACTCAGTTGCTAGAAAATAAGCCCTGCTGTGCTCACTGAGCTCATTTAGTTCTGAGTAAACATGCCTGGGATTGCATTATTAATTCCTGTTGAAACCAAGGGAGGATCTTAAGCTGAATGGGATGGGATAAGATTCGTATTAAAAAGGGTTCAAACAATCCCAGCTATGTCAAGGTAGCTGGTGATGAAAAAAGCCTCTGCTCCAAACATGCCACCAATAAAAGCAGGCAATACTACCTTAGATGGAGGACCTGACGTATAACTAACTGGTATAGGATAAACATCAGAATTGGATGAGACCTTATTACTGTGTTTCCCCGAAAATAAGACAGGGTCTTATATTAATTTTTGCTCCAAAAAACGCATTAGGGCCTATTTTCAGGGGATGTTTTATTTTACAGTCATGTCATCTTCTGGTTGCTGCACAATGGTGGAGGGCGGGGTTTCACTTAACTGGGGCTTATTTTTGGGGTAGGGCTTATATTACGAGCATCCTGAAAAATCATACTAGGGCTTATTTTCAGGTTAGGTCTTATTTTCGGGGAAACAGGGTAGAAACAACCGTGTGAGCTTTTTAAGTTCTCCAGAACTCTTCCTAGGGATAGATGGTATGCAAAATTAGAGGATGGAGACTGTGGTTGTTGCATGTGCTGCTAGACAAATGCTCATTATGGGGATTGCAGACTGAGTGGAGAAGAGTTAAGTGTGAAGGTATCAGATTATAGCTAGCATGTTTCGTTGGCGTGCATGACTGAACGTCCACATTCTTTGTTTCTGAAGACAAAATGGCTAGTGGAAACTCATCCATTGCCTTGGTTGAAGCACAGTGGCTTCTGAGTTGGCTTTAGAGCAGAGGCACAGGGTAACATGGTAATCTTTATGTCAGTAGCACTGAAGATGCTATAATAGGTACTAGGCAGTTTCCTGTGTTCTTTGTATGAGCTACAAATAGCGTTCACATATATTTTCACAGACAACTCCTCTCTTTTTGTCCCACACAGACACACCTCAGTTTCTGTGATTTTACTTTTCTTTTTCCCAAAATGCCTCAGTTTCTTAATTTTCTTCATTTTTGAAGGATACTATTTATATCTTTTTAATGCCGATTACTAAACTGATTGTAAGAGCCTCCAGCAGGTGCCGGAAGCAAATGGAAGTGTTGCCAGTGTATAACAATAACAGTTTGATGATAAAAATGTATCTCTTTGCCTTCTCAAGTGCTAAAACACCAGCTCACTCTTGAAATGCCATATTATGGTTCTGGAAGTGTGTGGCAAAATTACTTGGCCACTCTGAAGAAATTTTGCTTTGTTCTACCAGAAACAATGTAGTACAGTTTCTACTATGTTAGAAGTTAGGTCTACAAGGATGATTTAACCCTTTAATGACCAAACTTTTCAGCCCTTGTATAATCATATTGGTCCACATTTTCTTGCCTAGTTATATGGGCATAATGCAAATGGTGTGACCTTTGAAGGCAAATTGCCTTAAGTTAAGCAATCATTGCAGACATTATCTGTCACATACTGAGCTCTGTGACTCAGTGTGCAATTGATCATATTTACAGTAATTTCTTAACTCAAGGCAATTTACCTCTAAATGTTATGCTACTTATATAGCAACACAAGAGAATTTTGACCAGTGTGTAAGACCATAACAAAAACAAAACCAAGGACAAGTGAACAGTTTACTTAGACAAGATGTTGATAAGAACTTTCCAGAATTTGCATAATTTTTCTTAAATGCAATGCAGTTGAGATTTAACAATAAAAAATTTACATGACAGAAAGAGAAATGGACAGATTGCAATTCTAGACTTTGGTTACCTTGTTCTTTATACATTCAACCATGTCTGTGGTGCTCAAGTAAGGTTTGCACCTCAGTTTTTGACAGACTCCTCATATCTAATAATTACATGGCAGGCAGTGCAAAGCGTACTACCCCAAAGCACTTAAAACACTGTCTGGATGGTTTACAATTCTTCAGGCAACACATTGCTCCCTCAGTGAGCTGGGAACTCAATTTATTGACCTGGGAAGAATGAAATGCTGAGTCAACCTCGAACCAGTTGCCTGAGCCCATCAGGATTGAACTCAGGTTGTGAGCAGAGACTTCACTGCAGTACTGCAGTTTAACCACTGTACCATGAGGCTCCTACAAGACAATCTAATACTAGACCTGTTGAATTTGGACAACGCAAGAATTTGTTCTGTTTGTTCTTATAAGAATCAAAATCTGCAAATGTGTTCACAAACAGGGCAAAAATAATTTGAAATTTTAAAAAAACCTAAATGTGAGAGGAAACTAGACTGATAGTCATCTCTAAACTACAACCGCATCAAATATATTGGCTGCAGTTCTCCAAACACTCTTCTCTCTCCTCCCCTTACCCCTGCTATGATGGTCTAGAAGCTGAGGATTATGGAGCAGCTATAAGATGCTGACTTATTTTAAAAAGTCCCCTCCTTTCTTTCCCCAGCCCATCTCTATCTTCCATCTCTCTTGCTGGGTCATGTTTTTATGCTCATTCTACTGGGCATCCGTGCAATGTCTCTTTCACATATCTTGACAAAGATTGTTCAGATCTCTAGCTTATCCACATTGGGTTAAATGCCAACGGAAAGCACAGATGTGCCTTTTACAATTAAGTTGCCTTTAGTGTAAGCTGCCATTAACAGCTTACTTCCCTCTAAAAATGTCCTAGACATCATTGTTTTACTCCAATCTACACAAAAAGCAATCATATTGTCTGGGTAGGGCTTATTCTACAGAAGACCTAGCCCAAACTTATTTCCCTATTTCATATTTGTTTTGAAAGCTATACTCTTAGAAAATGTGAGGTGGGTATAACAGACAGTGCTTCAAAGTACATGATATGTACTTGTTCCCTGCTATCTGTGATAGACAGGCAAGATTTCTAGGACAGAGAGAACTGATCTCAGTTGCAAAGTCTCAGTATCCTCGCAACACAAATTATTCCCCATTTCTGAATGTGGATTTCCAAAACTACAAGTCAGAAAATACTGGCTTTCTGAAGAACACGTTTTTCGCATGTGTGTGCGTGCGTGTGTAATAGTTGAGAGAAACAAGAAATGTTCAAAGACAAGAAAACAGTGCAATTAATTTTAAGATAAGCTAACACCTCTCTAGAGTCTGGACCATGAATGGAAGGTGTTGCTTTCCATATGCTACTAGACTGCAGGGTTCACCATTGGCTACATGGCTAGGACAGGCTGAATAAGCTGTCCAACAATATATGGAGGGCCATGGGCTCTCTGACTTAGTCATCCAGAGGGGTACAGTTGCCTTCTGTAGCAAACTGCAGTATAAATCACAGGGACTGCCTCTTGACTCTGACTATTGCTTGAGACTAATTAGTTTCAGATTCTTCTGAAAGCCTAACCTGCAGTTTCCTACCGTAAAGTTAACCCATGTAGTTAAAGTTATACAAGCACAGAATGTGAAATTAATTTGTCCATGTTATCACCTGAAAAGCTAGAAGAAAATGAATGCAAAACCATGCTGCCATGAATGACCCCCCCCTTGGCAAATATTTCACCAACTTACAGCTAAGATTCACATGAAATCTGGATGGCAACTGCCATTGTAATTTCTGCAATTTTGTAAATGGTGGCATACAGAGCATGCACACATTATGGTTCTAACAATTTAGTGCTAATTTAACTCTGCAAATAAAGAGTCCTTCCACATTCTTGGCACAATATCACCATATTTACATTGCTTTCCCAATCTGTCTGGAACAGGGTCAGATGTGGTATGCCTTCATTCCCACCCACTAGACTAACAAGGAAGTATATGGCAATTCTGTTACTGGTACTTATGAAAGCAGGAAATGTAGCTCAAGATGTTTACAGGAAAGATAGTAATTGAGCATGAAGCATCTTCTGCAGAAATTGAATACTTACTACTTACCTAAAATAAGCTTTCAAAAGAATAGATGTTTATCCTCTTTTTTGCAGGTGTAGTCAGTACTTGTATGTTTTGATCTTTAAAATGCATAAGTGTGGTAAATTATATGTCTTTCAATTCTGTCATATAACTGGTTGGTATATAAATGAAGGTGAAGATTTTACAAGTGCAGATTGTACCTGTACCAAGGAGGAAATGTCTTTTAAAGACAAGTATTGCTTCTTGTATTTTGTTTAATGTGAGTCTCTCTCAGCTTTAACTGCTGTTTTAAAAAGGAACATAAGCACAGCTGGTTGGCAGCAAATTACATTACCTGCATTGCCACAGCCTCTAGTTAAGAGAATAGCAAACATCCATTAAGAGACATGCATAGTTTGGTCAAATGATTTTGCTCAATAGTCACGGTATCTCCCTTAAAATCTAATACCACTTTTAAAAAAAATACTTGTCTTTATTTTAATCAATTCAGAATATCAACCTTAGTTTAAGTGTGAGCTAGCCATTCAACCTCCAGCTACACTATGAATATCCATAAATATCCATTCAGAGCTAGTTTAAATGGCACGGCTTTCTCCACAGCAACTCTGGGAATTGTAGCTCAGGAAGCGGCTAAGGATGGTAGCTTAGAGATCCCTAGTGTTTCTTCAAAGAGGTACAATATCAAAAGTTAGGATATGTAAGGACTCCATGGTGGCCACAGTTTTACTGTTCTCTCTCATTCATAGCAGTACTAGGTGAGCAGGAGGAGCATCAAAAGAAGCCAGGCTTCAGTCAATTGAGGCACAGAATATTACTACAAAATGGAAAAATCAGTGTGGCTCTTCACCACTACAGAATTTACACATTCATGTATCCCACTGTTAAAAAAATATTAAGGCTTACTCTAAGGTCTGGTCATCACACATATCAAAGTCAATCACTGAAGAAGTCAAAAATGGAATCAAATGGTAACAGACATATATGCCACACATGTCACAGTCTAATGACACCTCTGTTGTGCCTTGGGCAAATTTTTTTTTTTGGCCATTTTTAGAAGCATATTCAGTACAATGACTGGAAATGGAGATTGAGGGGGGAGGGAGGGATGAGAAAGAAGCTCCTACCCAGAGATTGCTGAGAGCTTTTGGTGTGCCTGATAAGCGATCTCACATCCTTTGGTTCGGTTTTTTTGCATTTCAGCACGTAAGGATAGACAGCTGACCGAGACGTCTCCAATGGAAATGACCAACTCACGGTACAGGGCCACCTGGGTGTTGAAATCCTGGACAAGCTGAAAGATAAAATAAAACAAAAAGCTACTTACTAACATTAAAAAGACTGCACTACACTGTAAGATTAAAAAAAAAAGATTAAAAAAAAACATTTCCACCAAGACTTGAGCATATACTCTTGAATTCTAAACAGGACAAAGATCAGCCTCGATGATGACATAAATGGTCATACAGCTGCCCTGTACACACAGAGTACACATTCTCAGTGGGAAAATAAAATATTCTACAAACTCTAAACCTCTGCGTGTGTTCTTAAATGTTACAGCGGCATAAACAACAGCTCTTCTTCTTCTGGAAGCAAGGGATTATTTTATAATTTAAAAAGGGATAACATTTGCAGAAATAGTTTCCTCCTTTTTTTTAACCACTGAACTACCATTTGCTGCCCATCTAGGGAGTGAAATGCACTGGAGACTGTTCGTTTGGATTTTGACAGTATTTTCCTTCTGTTTTTACCCCGATTCTCAGTACATTCAGGAATTTGAACTTATTGGCTAATAACATACATGTACAGTATATTAGAAAAAGTCCTCACCACTTGGTATTCCTGAAAGCAGTCTGACTGGTATAAAATAAAACAGACATGTATGCGCGCGTGCGCACCCACACCCATTACCAACACTGTATTAGAAAACCCATCTTCACACCTATGGAAAAAATAGTTACCTGGCCAATATTTACCAAAATAATAATTATTTTGATCAACTGAACTACTTTGACCAAATCTTTATTTTGTGCCCATAAAATGAATGTGCCCAGGGTTTGGAACAAAGGAAGCTTTAACAGCTTATTTCACAAAGTTTCCTTGGGGAAGGAAGGAACAATTTAGATCCTGACAGATTTGCTCAAGATTTAACTTCAATGCTCAGACGATCATAAAACAGAAAACAAACATTTCTTCCAGTTTCATCTTAGTCATGTGGAACCTAAATTAATCAGAAAACTATATCTCAGATGGTTACAATTCCACATGATGGGCCATAAATCCCAAACAATATTATCAATACTGCTTCTTTTGTACAAATTGTTATTAGCTCATAACAATATAACACGTACCATGACTATTTTTGACTGTTGCTCAAAAAATTTACAAGGATTTACTACATGATGGGATTATCGACCCAATATGTTCAGATCTCAAGGGATTATTGTGTGGAAATGTTGTGGAGTGAAAAAATAATATTGCATGTCTTTCTCTTCAAACCTAAAGAACTTCTGGCCTTAATAAAGAAAACATGCATTTGATAGGTTGTGTAAGACTTGATTTGGTAACTTGTTCTTAACAGCTCTTCTGGGAACCTGACAGGGTCTGAAGAGAGCACTGTGAATTCTTGGTTTCCTTTTTGAAAATTTTCAAAAACTGTTACACTTCATAGTTACAGAAAAAAGGTCTAACATGCAGGTTTTTTTAAAAAAATACTAAAACTGAAACAAGGATGCTAACAACAACAAAAATAACAAAACCCTCAGCTCAATCACTTTTCAAAACTCATAGTTGCAAAGTCTGTATTTTGAAATCTTTCAAGGATCAATTCAGATTTTTCCACAAATGAGGATAAGAATGTCAAGGACCAGGCTGCACTCCCATGGGAATAAGCTTTCTAAACTTCATGGAAATTTACTTCAAAGTAAACAAGTACAGGACTGTGATAATAGAGCTTCATAGTAAGTGCAACAGTCTCACCATAGCACTGGGCGGGATAGTGGAAAGTATGTCCAAATTGTGCTATATCATATGAATCATGTAGTGTACACTACTTAAACGAGGCCTCTTCAGAGTTGCTGCTGGACAAAAGATGCTTATTCCAGGGCCAAACCAACAACTGGTATTTTCTCATCCTGATATAAAGTACCCCCCCTCCCCCAAGTAAGATTTCCATGCAGATGCCTTCTGTGCTATTTGACATATGGAGAACCCACCACAATGTATGTATACAAGAAAGCAGGCCTACAACTGAGCCTGGGCTATTTGGATCATATAAACAACTCCTCTAGTTCATCTATGAAGAATCAAATCCTCTTCAACTCTATTCAAATGTTTTTTACTGTTTACAAGTTCAGGTCTAAGGAAAAACCTCCAGGTTTTTGTCAGCTTCAGAATGAAGCTGTATGCATGTTTATTCAGAAATAAAGCCCACTGTATTCAGTGGGGCCTATTAAGTTAGACTGCAGCCTTAATGTTCTATGTAACAAGGGTTTCATTTCTAATTGCTGTCTAGATCTGATTTTTAAGAAAATACATGAATATTATCTGTAGCTACTCTCACTAGAAGCAATAAGAGAGAAAGAGGAGAGCCCAACAAGAGAGCAATGCCATAAAAAAAAAGTGGATGAGAAAAGAATGGAAGATTTTTGCTCCGTAACATAACATTAGTGCATTTTAAATGTCTTCCCCTAGTGCTGCATAACATTCAAATCTGGGGAGGGTGATGCAAAAACCATCCTTTCTTCACAGCTCACTGACATAACTCATCAAGAGGGGCAAGTCTGATGTGCTGAAATGAAGTTTATTGAAATCTATGAGATAGCAACCCCAGTGAAAAAAAACCCCAGATGGTTGCAGTTTTCAGAAGCCCACAAGTTTATCAGAATGAGGATTTGGGGAGAGCAGATTTACTCAGGACAGATTTACTTCTTGCTTATCCGGCAAACGGAAATGAGAATGAGACAGTTCTTAGACTGACAGAATTCAGCAAAAACCCCAGCCAACAGATGCCAACCTTTGCCTTAGTGAGCTCTGATGAAGTGGGGATGTGTCAGATTAGTTAGGGCTGATGTGGTGGGATAAAGTATGCCTATTGCCACATGCGCGCATGCACACACACAGTCACCTGTTTCCTATTTAGCAAGTGAACTTGAATGTTTATCTGCACCTGATGCTTGACCTGGATTGGTGCTGCACAGGCCCACCACATGCATGGGGTCTAGACTATTTCTCCACCCTGCAGGGGGCTAAACTCTTGTCCCCTACTTTGATGGTAGTTCTTGGCGCAAACCCGGCCCCTAAAGCCATCTCTGCCTCCCCCCCCCCCCCGTCCCACCACAAGTCCCAGGATCCCTACAAATAATGGCCATACTCGGCTAGAGCTCAGAAAAGGAGACCGATCCCGCTACTTCTCGCCTCCCCACGCCAGCAGGTCGCTTGTCTTTTAAGCCGCCACGACTCGAGCAAAAAGGGTGTCAACTCAAATGCGGACTGCAGTTTTAAAAATAGTGCAACTGCACGTGATCAGAATAGACGAGGAGAAACAAGAAGAAGAAATTGGGGGGGGGGGGGCGGGAGGAGGCGAGGAGGGGTCCCTACAGCGAGCAGCGCCAGAAAGAAACAGGGAAGGTGGGGGTGGGGGGATGAAACAGTTGCGGGTTTTGTTGTTGTTGTTGTGGTTGTTGTGGTTGTTTTTTCCTACCCACCATCTTGCACTCGTCCAGGGCCAGTCTCTGGCTCTTCGGGGCGCCGTCCGAGGCGCTGCCTCTGCGATCACAGTCCCTGCCGTGCAGCGGCGTTTTGCTGATCTGGAAGATGGAGCCCGCGGACCTGGGGCGCTTTTTGCGCCCATTCGGTGCAGAACTCATTCATACACATCCAGTAAGCCAACGCTGCGGCTACGCGGATCCCAGCCGGGGAAGGCGACGCTTTTCCCCCACCACGCCAGCCCCCAAGCGCCGCTGCCCGAGGCGGCAGTCGTAGCGGCGGCAGCAACAGCAGCAGCGCCTCGGTAGGTCCAGAAAGGGCTCCAGAATCGCCGGCGCTGGCTGGCTTCCTCCCTCCGGTGCCTTCCCTCCTTCTCACAGACACAGGGGCTCTCTTGGCTCCCAGGAGCTTTCTCCCGCTGCCAGCCGGGGACCAGACGCGGATGCGAGCGGCGCCGTGCCTTGCAGCATCTCTCGGCTACCGGTTTTACGGGAGGAGCATCGGCCAGGTCGGCGGCGCCGGGGACGCGAGGCAACTTCTTGCTTCGAGAACCGCCACCCGCAGTTGTAGCATTTCAGTCCCGGGAGCCTCCGCGGAGCCCGCCGCTTCTCAGCTCCCCCGCCGCCCTTTCCGGGCGGGTTAAATCCGAAGACGACGTTTTGGCCAAGAAGCGGCGCTTCCATGCAGGAAAGGCGAGGGGAAAGGGAAAGGCAGCGCCCGGCGCAAGCCCGGTGCCAGCGCCCTCCTCCGGCTCCTGACTTTACCCCCTCAGCCTTCCCGTCTTCCTCCTCCTCCTCCTCCTCCTCCTCGCTGCTACCAGCGCCGCCGCTGCCGAAGAGAAAGGGAGCGGAGGCCAGTGCGCGCGTGTATATGAGACGGCGCGGGAGGCGCGCAGGCGCACGCCTCCATCGGGAGATTCGGCTCTCTGTGGACTCCTCTAATTGTTCCGTTCTAATCGTCGGCCTTCAGCCTCCCTCAGCCGAAGAAGAGTCCCTCCGAGGGACCACCGCCGCCCCCCCGACGGGAAAAGCTGGGCGGAGCGCGAGGGAGCGCAACTCTGCTCCTGGCGCCGCTCCAGCGGGGGGGGGGGGGCGCAGAGGCCTTATTTTTGGCTGCCCAGACGCGCCGCGACGGCCCGCGCCCCCCCCCCCGGCCCCCTCAGCCGCTCCGACCTCGGAGGGTTACAAACAGGCGCCTCCTCAGAAGGCTGGGAAAGGGGAGCCTTGCCCCTGTGGCCCCGGGTGGGACTGTGGACGACTGCAGGGGCTCCCGGCCTTCAGCGGAACTGCCGCCTCCAGGCTCCGCCAGGGCTGGCATTTCACGTGTTCTCTTCGGCTGCCGCTTCAGTCACGAAGAAGCCGAAACCTAGCATGAGGTCATTTCGTGCCATCTGGATCCTGGGGTGCCACAAGCACGGAGCAGGTGCTTTCTGCGGGAAGACGTCTGGGCGGCAGCGGAGAGGTCAAGGTTACTCATGCTAAGGCGCCAGCCCACTCACTCGGCGTAGGCAAGGGGGTGAACCAGGCTTGCCGCCTTGAACTTGGGAATCCCTGAGTTGTGCTCTAGGACTCTTGCCCTCCTGCTCCCCAAACTACTGGTTGGAGCACCTGCGGGCATCCTAGGCACTCAACAGGACCGTCTTCTTCACCCACGTCTCTGTATGCACAGACTTTTCTATCAGACCCTTGCAAACAACTGGGATGACTCAGGACTGGTCTCAAAACAAAGATCTGAACAAATGCACCAATCATCCTACCCATCCAGTAAGCAAAATGCTGGAAAAAGCTTCTTTTTGAAAATTGCTCACAAAAATCTTGTGCATATTTTTCCTGTCACAAAGAAACGAACATGTTCAGGAGCTTAAAAGACTGTTAAGGACGACTGATGCTACCACATAATATTCAAACATGGAGGTAGCCTATAAAACTAGCTGGCAACAGACTCAGTACTGGTGAAAAGAAGTTTTCCCCACACCCTTTGATTTACTAATAGAATTCACCATTAGGTTTGATATCTGGCCCTTTGGAGTCTTCTTTCACAGAACAGCTTGCAGTAATCAATACCAATTAACACCCCCCCCCCCCATATAAAATAGACAAGATGTATTCAAATCCTAGAAGACTGCTATATATTTTAAAGTGTTACTATAACCATTCTCCATGATACCATCATTGGGGTAGTTTCCTAGCTTTTTAATGTTCCCCCACATTCCAAAAGTGAAAAACTTCATTACTAGCAATTTGAGATTTAAGATACAATATTTTTGTTCTCTCCTTTTGCCCTGCCCATTACAGGGATGCCTCTTCATCTCCTCTCAATCTGAATTTAATCTCCAATGAAAAACCTGAAAGAGGTTCCCTGTACTTCGTATGAAAACAACCCCAAATTCAGTCCCAAACCAAGCAGAATAAAATTATTCTGAGTGCTTCTAAAAAGCAGCAGCAGTAGAATCACACATGTCTCCTTGGGGAGAGAATTCTAAAGTGATGGGGCCACTACAGAAGAGGTCTTATCTTACTCCTCCATACTAGCCTATTTGTCCTTGTTAAATGAAGAGAGAAGAATACATCGGAAGCCAATCATAAGGCTTTGAGGAAGGATATATACTGTATATAGATAAGCTAATCTCAAGCCATTTAGAGCTTTAAAGGCTAAAATCAGCAATTTTATAAAAAGAGAAATATGTGGAGGATTTCTACAGCTGTTCACCATCCAAATGAACAGAGGCAAGGAAACAACAAACGAAAAAATAGTTAGCTACTCATCCTGTTTCACCCATGGCACCTAATTGGCTGTTCCTGGAAGCAGATTTGTAGACTGACAAGAGCTACCTTGATTTGATGCAGGCATACAATTTTTAGATTTCTTGCATTTTTAAAAATCCACACACTTAACAATCCATTATTCTCCTTGTATCTGTGCCATTATAACTCTTAAGTGGGGATAGGTGCTCTCTCTTGATGAAAATGTCAGTGAACCTTCTACCTGAAATATATGAACTGCTTCTGTATCTGACTCTGCACAAGAAACTTTTGGATCTAGTCCCAGTGATTTTGTAAGGAAGCAGTCTACATTGATGGCAGTTATCAGGTACTCATAATCAGGTAGACCTTGGGACAAATATTAAGAATAATCCAATTACTAAAATTCCAGTTCTTTCCCAGTATATTCTCATTTGTTTTGTTTCAACATGGTGTAATAATTGGAATGTTGGACTGGGGCTTGGGCAATCCATGTTGAAATCCTCAGTTAACAGTGTGACCTTAGGCTGGTCACCCTATTTCAGCCTGACCTGTTACTTAAGAAAAACACAGTGATAATCACATGGGATTGGGTAAAACATAATAACATAATTTGCCTCCCTCACTAATAGAAGAACAGACATATATCTGCAGTTCTAGATGAAGAGGTCATGTTGGTGAATAAATTGTTTTATTGCTTATTGGGAAATATCTTCAAAAACATTACAGTTTTATTAATGAAGTTAAAATACATTGGCTTTGGATTAGTGACACACTGGCTAGAATTCTAGTGGAATTTTACTCCAGAGTAATAGCTTATGTCATGGTGGTGAATTGTAGCTGCAGAACAAGGTGCTGATTGTGTACCTGGTTGTGCACCCAGGTGCATAAAACCCTGTGGTCAGGTCTACAATCAGAACCTTATTAATTAGCTGCTGTTTGCCACCACAATTTATGTGACTTCGCTTACTCAGGAGTGAAATTCTTGCCAGTGGGTGGTCAATAGGAAAGTATATAATGGGAAACTGAAAGATAGGAATTCTAGATAAATAGTTAAAAGATGAAGAAATCCTGTGTAATTCGAAAGGAAAGATTTAACATATTGTCTCAGAGAAAATAGTTGATGCTTCAGTTTTGCACTGAAGTGGAAGTGTGATTATTTAAATTCTTTTAAGGGAGGGGGGGTTCTTAGTGCCCTTAATTAGATGATCACACATCATGGTTTCATGCATTAGGATCCTCTAGTCCATATTTGGGAGAGTAGGGGAAGGTGTATTTCCAAGTTTGGAATGTTTGCCCCATTGGCTGGAAAGCTCAGTGGGTTGGAGCACCTGGAAGGGTTAGGAGTTTGAATCCTCATTGTGCTCCACAGCAGAAGCACTGACTTGGCATGGTCATAGAGCACTACTAGAAAGAGGGACAGATAAACCACTTCTGAGTACTTTATATTTAGAAAACCCGGGGAGGGTTGCTATAAGACAGAATCCACTTGACAGTACATAATTATTCTTACTAAACCTACTACACAGAGTAGTTGTCAGGATAAAGTTGGGAGGAGGAGAGCTCTTGGTACTGCCTTGAGTTTGCTGGAAGAAAGGCAAGACATAAATGTAATTAACAAACAAAAGCTATAATAAACAAACAGCTCTATGCTTCCTGTCAAGTCAAGTTAGGGAACTGAATTCTCACCCTGTACTAATCACAGCATAAAAATAACAATGTGCTGTCAAATCAGTTCTGACTTATCGCAACCCCTTCCAGAGTTTTCTAGGTAGAGAATATTCAGAAGTGGTTTACCATACCGTTCTTCTGGGGGCACTTGGGCACTATGTAGCTTGCCCAAGCCACACTGGCTGGCTCTACTTGCAGGAGAATCGAACTCCCAATCTCTGTCTCTACAATCATATACCTAACCCACTGAGCTAATCACAGCATAGAAATGGTTATTTCCAGGAAGTCAAGGAATTGTATTTATTTTAAAAAAAGATAACTGAAACGGGAAATGGATGGATGCCCATTTCTGTTTTGGGTTTTTAAAAATTATTTGGTGCGCTTGGGAGAGGAGGACTTCCACGAGCAGAAAATACAATGTGGAACCAAAAAGTATATTGGGGCAGATTTTAGGGAAGTTCAGTGGTGGGCCTTGCAACAATTGTCCACCCTTGGTATAGACATTACTGAATTAGATGGACCAACTCTTTGACCCAGCTCAAGATCTATATTCTTAGGTTAATACTTTTGTTTGATGGGTATTACAGTTCTATAACAAGAATGGCAATACTTGTGCTTGTAGAAATAAATATTACAAATGGTATACAGCTGTACAGGTGTCAATGTGGTTGTACAAGTGGTGAGAAAAACATGATTCTTGGCCAACTCAGCAGAGCAGAGGATGTGATTCATGTGGTCAGAAAATTTCTACAATCAAATGCTATAGAGAGAGAATGGTTTGAACACAGTATGTGATGAGTATACTCCTTTTTTTTTTTTTTTTTTTGGTCTTGTGTACAGTCCTTTAAGGACTTATAGATAACTGAGATACAAACATGTGAAATTAGAGCCAGGTTAACATTTTGAAATGCCCAGAAACTGGATTGTCAGTGTCTCTGATGGCCATGGTGGAGGGAGTTGGCAGGCTTGTCCTATCCTGGTGAAGAGGTAGGTGACTCCAGTTTTATGGGAGCACTGAATATGCTTTGGGCTTTAGTCTGAACTTTAAAGGAGCTATCCCAGGTGGTTAGGTAAAGGTTCCCCTTGACAATTTGTCCAGTCGTGTCCGACTCTAGGGGGCCGTGCTCATCCCTGTTTCCAAGCTGTAGAGCCAGCGTTTGTCCGAAGACAATCTTCCGTGGTCACGTGGCCAGTACGACTAGACACGGAACGCCGTTAGCTTCCCACCGAGGTGGTACCTATTTATCTACTTGCATTTGCATGCTTTCGAACTGCTAGGTTGGCAGGAGCTGGGACAAGCGACGGGAGCTCACTCGGTTGCGTGGATTCGATCTTACGACTGCAGGTCTTCTGACCTTGCAGCACAGAGGCTTCTGCGGTTTAACCCGCAGCGCCACCATGTCCCGCTTCCCAGGTGGTTACCTTATCCCATAAATAGATTAAGCATGATTAATAGATTCTTTAGAGTTTGGATTAAAACCCAGAGTGGATTTATTCCCTTTATGGAATTGGAGTTATCAGATTCCACTGCTATCCCACACATCTATCCCATGCAAAGAAGACTGGTTGCAATGATCCCAGTCCCATAGGACAAAGGGTGTGGTGACAGTCAAATAGCATCAGCATAACTAGTTTGGGCAAGCAAATAGAATCAGGATCAATAAATGTAATTCCATTTAGCCTTCATTCTAACTACGTCTCCTTCCAAGAATTGCTGCCCCTATTTATCAGGCAATAGGGGTAATGCTTAGAAATGTTTCTCTCTCTCTCTCTTTTTTAAGACTGCAAAAAGTTCCAGCATCTCCCAGCTAGTATGGCCACTGGCTTTCAGAACTTGTACGTAGTAACTTCGTGAGTACATCCCACTAAAGACCTCTTTACCTTCATAGGAATCTAGAGCTGACAAATGCCAGGCCTCTTCAGGGGAAGGCTGCTTCTGTCTTGGTTAAATTTGCAGGAGAAGGACTATTCTGCCAAGGCTAGTTGCTCTTATTTCTTTGTCCTGCACACTTCTTTGCATTAGTAAGGAAGGTGGGTCTAATAGCAAGAGGAACTGTTACTTTTTCTTTAAAATGAAGAACTCGTAGGAAAACGTAGGATGTCAGTGCCTGTTATTCTTTCCCTTTGCATGGTTATCCAAGGGTGATAACCAAGGTTCTTTGTGTTCTTCATTCCATCCTGCAACTTGGCTGTTTTGGACCACTTCTTTGGTTGAAATCACTTGTTAATTAGAACCTTGCTTAGCCAATCCCTAATGGAAAATATTCTCTTAACAATTGCATGACATGCATAAACTAAGCTCTTAACCTTTTTTCTGGTACGGATGGGATAGGAAATGTTTTACCTATTAAATTTATTCATCTCTTGTGGCTGTTAAAGGCATTGGAGCCCTACTTAAAAAAAGAAAAAACTTTGAGGACAGAAACATGTCTAGAACCAAAGAGAAAATCAATGTATGTACTGAAGATATTAAAGTGCACTTACTGGCTGTCTTTTTTATTTCATTCATATTTTACAGCATCAGTGACATTCTAGTGATGTATAACTATAGTGATTATAATGTAGTCCATTACAAACTTCCAGAACACATTATCTTACAATGGTGAATTTTTTTCTTTCAAAACAAACGCTGTAAAATGTCTGTCTACAGATGGAGAAAATGAAGCCATCTGGAATTTCAAAAATATTTCATGGGGAAAAAAAGCACCTAGGAATTGCAATTTTTTTTGGTTTGCAATATCATTGCTTTTAAAGATGATGATGGAGAAATTTTAAAAAACATACTATCAAACAGCACAAATGTAATATGTATAAAACCAGCCAATATTGTTCACCCAGAAATTATGACCAATTCATAAATTGCTGTGTAATACCCATTAAATCTGTGCCAGTTTTAGCTCTGAGATTTTTTTGTTGTTTAATCGTTAAGTCGTGTCCGACTCTTCGTGACCCCATGGACCAGAGCACGCCAGGCCCTCCTGTCTTCCACTGCCTCCCAGAGTTTGGTCAAATTCATGTTGGTAGCTTTGATGACACTGTCCATCCATCTCGTCCTCTGTCGTCCCCTTCTCCTCTTGCCCTCACACTTTCCCAACATCAGGCTCTTTTCCAGGGAGTCTTCTCTTCTCATGAGATGGCCAAAGTCTTGGAGCCTCAACTTCAGGATCTGTCCTTCCAGTGAGCACTCAGGGTTGATTTCTTTCAAAATGGATAGGTTTGTTCTCTTTGCAGTCCAGGGGACTCTCAAAAGCCTCCTCCAGCACCACAATTCAAAAGCATCAATTCTTCGGCGGTCAGCCTTCTTTATGGTCCAACTCAAACTTCCATACATCGCTACTGGAAAAACCATAGCTTTGACTATGCGGACCTTTGTCGGCAAGGTGATGTCTCTGTTTTTTAAGATGCTGTCTAGGTTTGTCATTTTTAACAGATCACTAATGTTTTATATTATAGGAATCGATTTGGTATAATGCATTATATCCATATTGTATTGTATGGATTTTTTGCTTAGGAACTGCCATTTTTGCTTAAAATTATAAAATATACAGTCACTGGTTTGTGTGCATTGCCATCAGAATTCATGGGTTTCTGCATGAAATTTGGATGAGCCTTCCCCTTAGGAATAACTGTACATCTAATATTCTTTTGTTATGACATTTTAAAAAAACACCACCCTGATAAGTCATCCTTAGCTGTGGTTTATTTATTGAAAGTATTCTGTACGAATTGATGAAAAGAGAGAGAATTGATGGAAAGAGAGAGAACTGATGGAAATAGTAAAAGGAATATGCCTGTGTTTGAGTCTGTGTGGCTTGAATTAAAGACCATGGTCGGCAAAGGAACATAGACGCTTCCAAAATAGGCAAGTAAGTTGAAAGATGGAGGATCATGTTATCTTGTGAATTTATTGGAAAAAATATTGTTGAAATCCAGTAGCTTTTAGCTATACTTTAACCCATGCTCATGGGTTTAATGATGATGATATAACTGTTGCTTTCTGACATCCGATCAGATCCTTGAATAAAATGTTGAAAGGATTAAAATATGCCCTCCAGAGGAGAACATTGCTCTAAAAATATATATATAATTATATTGGTAACTGTACATTTTACATTTTGGAAAGTTGACTTTGGAATTACAATGGTAACTGTTGCTTTCTACAAGTACTTTCCAAAGCACTGAGTTTCTGAGCCTTTCTATGAACGCCTTCACCTTGCCTTTCTAAAACTGAAATAGCACTCCCTAGTACATGCTCATGTTATCAGTTCTGGAACTATGGTAGGGTTTGCACACTTGGCAACATCCATCCTTGAATCAGCAATGGCAAGTGTACAAACAGTGCAACACTTCTCGAAGTCAAGGATTGACCAGCTGCACGCCATTGCCCAGCGGACACCTGAGTTTACTTGCAATGCTTTTCCACTCTTCAAGGAAGCTCCTTCTGTGTCTTCCATTAAACCAGGCTACGCAAAACCTATTAAACCAGAACAGGCTAGGCTTAACCTATGGAAAACCTAAACAAGACACCCTGTTGAATGGATGAATACTGAAGACTGTCTCCCACCAGGACAAGACTCTAGTTGGACCATCTGGAAGTTACTTAATAGAATTAAGTGTTAAGTGCTAATAGAATTATTAATATTTGCGTTCATTTATTTCCTGGCAAAGTTTATGTTCTCTCTACTCTATGCAGAATACAGACAGGCACTGCTGGCAGAAGATGGCATGAAGATGAGCAAGTAAGTGAGCCACTGATGTTGTTGGTGAACTTGTTGGGACCTGCAATATAGCTGCTAAAATAAAAGAGGAAATAAATTGGCATCTAGATTTGTTATTGTTGTTATGTGCTGTCAAGTTGTGTCCAACTCATGGTGACTGACCCTAGGAATGAGCGATCTCCAAAATGTCTTGTCCTCAACTGCCCTGCTTAGCTCTTGTAAACTCAAGTGTATGGCTTCCTTTAAGGAGACAGTCCATCTTGTATTTGGTTTTCCTCTTTTCCTGCTACCTTCCCCTTTCCCCAGCATTATTGTCTTTTGCAGATAATCTTGCCTTCTCATGATGTCCCAAAATAGAACAGCTTCAGCATCAACATTTTTGCCACCAGAGATAGTTCAGGCTTGATTTGATCTAGGACCTACTTGTTTGTCTTTATGGCAATCCAGAGTATCTCCAAAGCTTTCCTCCAGCACCACACTTCAGACGAATCAATCTTTTTCCTTTCAGTTTTCTTTACTATCCAGCTTTCACATCTATACATGGTGATCAGAAATACAAGAGTATGGATGATTTCGGCCTTGATCTCCAGTGACGTATCCTTACACTTGACAATCGTTTCTAGTTACTTCATTGCTGCGCATCCAAGTCTTAGTCTTCTTCTGATTTGTTGGTTATAGTCTCCATTTGGATTGATGATTGAACCAAGGTATTAAAAAATCTTTCACTATTTCAATTTTTTCATTGTTAACAATAAAGTTGTGTAGTTCTTCTGTATTCATGATTTTTGTCATCTTAACATTCAACTGCAGTTCTGCTTTGGCACTTTCTTCTTTCACTTTCCCTAACAATTGTTTTAAGTCATTGCTGCTTTCTGCCAGGAAGATGGTTTGATTTGCATATCTCAAATTATGTTTCTTCCACTAATTTTCACTCCTCCTTCAGCTGAATCTAGTCCAGCTTGCTGTATGACATGTTCTGCATACAGATTGAACAGATAAGGGGATAAAATACACCCTTGTCTGACACCTTTGCCTATAGGAAACCATTCTGTCTCTCCATATTCTGTCATAACGGTAGCTTCTTGTCCACAATACAAGTTGCACATCAGGACAACTAAGTGCTGAGGCACACCCATTTCTTTCAGAACAACCTGCAGTTTCTTATGATCTACACAGTGAAAGGCTTTGCTGTAGTTTATACTGATCTTCTTTTGAAATTATTTGGTACTTTCTAGTAGCCAGCGTATATTTGCAATATGATCTCAAGTGTCTTCCTATTTATTTATTTATTTATTTAGTTAGTTAAAATATTTTTACGCTGCCTTTCTCCTTAAAGGACTCAAGGCAGCTTTTTGGAATCCTGCTTGAACATCAGGCATTTCTCACTCTATATAAGGTGAAAGCTTTTGTTGCAACACATTGAGCATCACTTTGCTTGCATGGGAAATTAAACCAATGGTCCTATAGTTACTGCACTCCTTGACATGTCCTTTTTTAAGGGACTGGATATATATTCAGTGTTTCCAGTTAGTGGGTTATCCCCCCCCTCCCCCAATATTTGTTGGTATATTCTTGTTAGGATTTTGTAGCAGGATCTTATTCCTGTCTCTGTGCTATGTAACCAACTGGTTATGGATCAGTAGTTTTTTAAGTTTAGGGGGGCTATCTGTAAGTTTGCACAGGCCCATCACCTAAGGCCCGGGAGAGGGAAATGTTAATGTACAGAATGGGCTGTAACTTGTTGTGATTACATGTGAGTTGTCTTAGCTGTGAGCTGCAATGCCAACTAATGGCATTTTCTTTTCTGAATCTAGTTGCTTGCTCCTGGGGTCTATTCTTGCCCTATCAATTTTCCCCCCACCTCACTGAGTGCATATTGCCCTTCAAGAAATGTCTGCTGTAAATGCATCGATTTGGTGTTTCTGTCTTGTGGATCTAAGCAGATGTGGTTTTATCTGACCACTGTAATAGATTTTGTGTTGCATTCTGGGTGGAAGCAGCTTTTTGCAGGGGTGCAGTACACCTGCATATGGAAATCTGCTTTCATGCAAAGACTTCATGTATTGGCCTGAAAGGATTAGAAAGCAAGTAACAGACCTAGGCCATGAGGGCACTGGAAGTTTTTCACAGGATCTGCACATTTGCAGAGATCTCATAGTGAAGAAACCTCTTAGGATTATTCGTTGCTTTGCGTGGGCAATAGAGGAGGAGCAGGAAAAGCCCTGCAGCTGTTCCTTAGAGAAAGGCATATAATTACTGAAATTGCACTGATATAACTTCTGAACTTTTATTCATTTAAACTTTTTTTCCTTGAGAAGGATGTGTAAATTATCATACCTATATATTCTCCTTTATTTTCTTGTACTCTGCTTCCTTTCCTTGGGTGTTTTAAACTGTGAAAATGATTCCAGTTAATTTATTTTTGCAGCTCTCATACATTTTCTTTCACATTTCCCCCTGAAAGCCTAAGCTAATTATTGCAGAAATTCATGTGGAAAACAAAAGTATTTAGATCAGGAGTGGGTAGAAAGTAGATTGGGATGTATTGGTAGCTGTCTGGATGATTTACAGATGATTGGCAATGGAATGGTGTTGGCGTATTTCTGATTCCCAGGTACCTAACATTTGAAACAAGTAAAACATCGGCCCCTCACCTTCCAAATTGGGTTGCTGAAAAACAATGTTTGGACAAGGAAAGGACTACATTTTTCATGAGCAGATTTATGAGATTGGTTTTGGTGCTGATCACAAACTTGACAAAATTACGGTTCCTTAACTTCTAGACAAAAAGCCTGTGGACCTTTGGATTGGACTGGCCTACAGATATATGGCCTGTGGATATATATGGACTACTGAGCTGTGGAATGGCCTCCCTATAGAATGGAATCGAAGAAATCTTTTCGTTTGTTTCATAAACAGCACAATTGAATGTTTCCTGTTGACAAAAAAACGGGCTGAAGATTTCTCCCAGCTTGTTTGCACGATGGAATGAGCAAAAAACGAGTAAGATACTTGATTACTGTGGCAACAAGGCTTTGGCTGAGCTGGAAGACAATGGAACATTATGGACAGGCTACAAAGTTAGATGCTTTCAATGGCTCCAGGCCCAGAGTGTACCCTGATAAGATGCTACGATCACATCATGTGCCACAGGACAAAGGGAAGATTTATTTTTGGTGAATAAATAAAGGTGGTGCAATGTACTTTTTTTCCTTCTTAACTTGCTATCCACTAACACAGAACTAAATCAGAGGGGTGAAGGAAAGAAACCCAACCAGAATGCTGGAAAATTAGGGGTATCAGTGAAACAAAAAGCTATTCTTGCTTAGGAAAATCACATTCATGCTCACATGCAGATGCTTTTTAGATCACTTTTTCTCATGTTATTTTTACTTCTGAGAATTTTGATTGCTCTGGAACCTTTGGGCCTTTTTTTGCTTTAATTTTGAGAAAAGGTTCAGTTTTTACAATGGGTTAGATTACTCCCTCTTACTGTCTTTTATTTATTCCTTCCTTTGGAATAGGTAGCTATATATCTGGTTTTCTCAAGCTTGAGGCCGAAGATTGCTAAACTGTTGGGAACATAGTAAACTTCAACTAGAAGGCTGGTGGATGATTAGGGGCAATCCCTAATCCAGAGTTGCATTGCACTTTTAATTTTATCACTACTTTGTATTGGGTTAGAAATACATTGATCTTCATTTTATTTCTTTTATATTGTGCCTTCATTTCATGGATTTTATTCCCCATTTATCTGCTGTGATTTAAATAAATCTTCAAATTAATTTCACCTGTGAATAGCCTCAGATAATTGCTGGTTACACCTTTTGTCCACTGGGGCAAATAAGGAATCTCCTTTTCAATATAGATCACTAGATCTTATGTTGTTGCATGTAAATCAGCATTAGATGCCATCTAGGTAGTATCAGTGGAAATGGAAATTGTAGGAGCCACTGGGATTTACAGATGGCTCCAGAAAAGTCTAGCATAGTGGTGGCATGACTCTTTTACCTGTTACTGGTATTCATAGAGCAGCGCTGTGCTATTGCTACAATCCACAAAGGTGCTGAATATCCCTGTGTTAAACTCAGAAAGGCTTGTGTTGAACACATGAAGTACACATCATAGAATCACAGAATTGTAGAGTTGGATGGGGTTCCAAAGGTCAACTAGTCCAGGTGATGTAGGAAAGCCACAGCTAGAGCATTCCTGGTTGGTAGCTCTGTTAGAAAACATCCAAGGAAAGAGAGTCCACCATATTCTGTGGCTCTCCACTCCACTGTCTAACCACTCTTAACACCAGGAAGTTCTTTCTCCTATGTAGCTAAAATCTCCTTTCTTGTAATTTAAATCCATCGGTTTAGATTCTGCCTTCTGGAGCAGCAGAAAGCAACCAATAAATATGAGGCTGTGTTCCACCTATTCTGTAGAGTCAGTGGGGTAAAGCTGCCAACAGAGGCAGCCCCAAAGATAGCGCTAATGGAGCACTTTACTCCAATGATTACTGGAGCTCCTCTGAGCCCTCTTACACTACTTGCTCAGGACTGCTGTGTCTCTGGATTACATGGATGATTTAGTCTCAAGTAGATCCAGCACACGAGAAAATCAACAGCTGACATTGGGTGAACAAGAGAATACAGATGGGCACAAACCTCAGCTCGGAGGTTTGTGCCAGTTTGTATGCACAGCATCAGAAGTGCCGTGTCTTCCCTTCCCCCGCCTCCCTGGCCAATGACCCACTCACTAGTCTGAGTGCACTCCTCTCCTCCTCCTTTTCGGCTGTAGGACCAGTCTCTGGCAGGAGCAGGGGTTTGCCTGTCTTGCCTCCTTATTTGAGTAGGAGATCAGCCAAGGAGGCAGAGCAGGAAAGCCCATTCTCCTGCCAGAGACAGGTCAGTCAAAGAGGAGGAGGAGAGGAGTGTGCGCCAGCTGGTGATTGGCGGATCTAGGTGGGAGGCAGGGGAAGGGAACATGCAGCACCTGTGGTGCTGTGTGTACAAACCTGCACAAAATTCTGAACCAAGGTTTGTGCCCATCTGTACAAGAGAATACATTTGGCATTCCAGTCATTTCCAATAATGTCTAGTGAAGGAGAAAATCTCAATCCCACAAATCTTACTACTCCCAAGAAAAAGTGTATAGGACTGCAGCTGTAATCTGTCTCTTATTTTGGCAGACTGCTATACTGAGTTTGCTGATGCAGGCTACGAAAGATCTGAAGAAGCTTTATAATTAGTGAAGAAGTTGCCTTAATACAGTCCTGCATTAATTTAACCTTTTGTATACATATACAATAGGACTGCAGTGTTTGCAGAGGACTGGTTCCACATCCTGCAGATACCAAAAACCTGCAAGTAATAGTGAACCCTATATATGGCATTGTCTCTGGTGCCTTCTAGTAGCCAGTTCTGGTAATCATATCATGGAAATCTGTATTTCTGGCATTTTTCATTTAATATTCCTAATATTTTCAGACTGTGGATAAGTGAACCCGTGGATATTGATCCTGTAGATACGGGGGTCCTACTGTAGACCATCTTTGAGGCTTTGAATTAAGTGCATAATTGATCTTGGGTTAATCTTGTTTCAGACATTCTTATCTACACCCCCTTGGATGCCGGTTCCTGCCATTTACATCTACACGCATGCAGGGAGCAGAATCTTAAAATCTGTGTAGTTGGCCAAATCTAAGCTATGATGAAATCTCATCACATTTGGGAGACTTGGAAAAAAGTATTACATTTTTTAAAAAATTAAACCCAGACTTTCTGTTGGCATACACAGGAGGCAAACGGTAGCATTAAAACATAGCCATTTACCAATATAAATAAATTTTATAGAAAGTTAATCTCTAAAGTGATTAAATAATCCCTAATCAGACTGAAAACATCTGCTATCAGATCTTGTTTTTAAATGGTAGTATCCCAAAATGCCCCCTTCACGGATTGCTGCCTTGTGGCGAAGGCGCTTGAGTTATTCAGAGAAGCTATGGGCTATGCCGTGCAGGGATACCCAAGACGGACAGGTCATAGTGGAGAGTTCTGACTAAACGCGATCCACCTGGAGCAGGAACTGGCAAGCCACTCCAGTATCTTTGCCAAGAAAACTCCATGAACAGAAACAAAAGGCTAAAAGATATGACGCTGGAAGATGAGCCCCTCAGGTCGGAAGGAGTCCAACATGCTACTGAGGAAGAGCGGAGGACAAGTACGAGTAGCTCCAGAGCTAATGAAGTGGTTGGGCCAAAGCCGAAAGGACGCTCAGATGCGGACGCGCCTGGAAGTGAAAGGAAAGTCCGATGCTGCAAAGAAGAATACTGCATAGGAACTTGGAATGTAAGATCTATGAACCTTGGTAAGCTGGATGTGGTCCAACAGGAGATGGCAAGAATAAACATTGACATCCTGGGCGTCAGTGAACTAAAATGGACGGGAATGGGCGAATTCAATTCAGACGATTATCATATCTACTATTGTGGGCAAGAATCCCGTAGAAGAAATGGAGTAGCCCTCATAGTCAACAAAAGAGTGGGAAAAGCTGTACTGGGATACAGTCTCAAAAATGATAGAATGATTTCAATATGAATCCAAGGCACACCTTTCAACATCACAGTAATCCAAGTTTATGCACCAACCACCGATGCTGAAGAGGCTGAAATTGACCAATTCTATGAAGACTTACAACACCTTCTAGAACTGACACCAAAGAAAGATGTTCTTCTCATTATAGGGGACTGGAATGCTAAAGTAGGGAGTCAACAACAGGTAAGTTTGGCCTTGGAGTTCAAAACGAAGCAGGGCAAAGGCTAATAGAGTTTTGTCAAGAGAACAAGCTGGTCATCACAAACACTCTTTTCCAACAACACAAGAGGTGACTCTACACATGGACATCACCAGATGGGCAATACCGAAATCAGATTGATTATATTCTCTGCAGCCAAAGATGGAGAAGCTCTATACAGTCAGCAAAAACAAGACCTGGAGCTGATTGTGGCTCTGATCATCAGCTTCTTATAGCAAAATTCAAGCTTAAACTGAAGAAAGTAGGAAAAAGCCACTGGGCTAGTCAGGTATAATCTAATCCAAATCCCTTATGAATATACAGTGGAAGTGAAGAACAGATTTAAGGAACTAGATTTGGTGGACAGAGTGCCTGAAGAACTATGGATGGAGGCTCGTAACATTGTACAGGAGGCAGCAACAAAAACCATCCCAAAGAAAAGGAAATGCAAGAAAGCAAAGTGGCTGTCCAATGAGGCCTTACAAATAGCAGAGAAGAGAAGGGAAACAAAATGCAAGGGAGATAGGGAAAGTTACAGAAAATGGAATGCAGACTTCCAAAGAATAGCAAGGAGAGACAAGAGGGCCTTCTTAAATGAACAGTGCAAAGATATAGAGGAAAATAATAGAAAGGGAAAAAACAGAGATCTGTTCAAGAAAATTGGAGATATTAAATGAACATTTTGTGCAAAGATGGACATGATAAAGGACAAAAATGGTAGGGACCTCACAGAAGCAGAAGACATCAAGAAGAGGTGGCAAGAATACACAGAGGAATTATACCAGAAAGAATTGGATGTCCCGGACAACCCGGATAGTGTGGTTGCTGACCTTGAGCCAGACATCCTGGAGAGTGAAGTCAAGTGGGCCTTAGAAAGCATGGCTAACAACAAGGCCAGTGGAGGTGATGGCATTCCAGTTGAACTATTTAAAATCTTAAAAGATGACGCTGTTAAGGTGCTACACTCAATATGCCAGCAAGTTTGGAAAACTCAACAGTGGCCAGAGGATTGGAAAAGATCAGTCTACATCCCAATCCCAAAGAAGGGCAGTGCCAAAGAATGCTCCAACTACCGTACAATTGCACTCATTTCACACGCTAGCAAGGTTATGCTTAAAATCCTCCAAGGTAGGCTTCAGCAGTATGTGGACCGAGAACTCCCAAAAGTACAAGCTGGATTTCGAAGGGGCAGAGGAACTAGAGACCAAATTGCTAACATGCACTGGATTATGGAGAAAGCCGGAGAGTTCCAGAAAAACATCTACTTCTGCTTCATTGACTACGCAAAAGCCTTTGACTGTGTGGACCACAACAAACTATGGCAAGTTCTTAAAGAAATGGGAGTGCCTGACCACCTTATCTATCTCCTGAGAAATCTATATGTGGGACAGGAAGCAACAGTTAGAACTGGATATGGAACAACTGCTTGGTTCAAAATTGGGAAAGGAGTACAACAAGGCTGTATACTGTCTCCCTGCTTATTTAACTTATATGCAGAATACATCATGCGAAAGGCTGGACTGGATGAATCCCAAGCCGGAATTAAGATTGCCAGAAGAATTATCAACAACCTCCGATATGCAGATGATACCACTCTGATGGCAGAAAGTGAGGAGGAATTAAAGAACCTCTTAATGAGGGTGAAAGAGGAGAGCGCAAAAAATGGTCTGAAGCTCAACATCAAAAAAACTAAGATCATGGCCACTGGTCCCATCACCTCCTGGCAAATCGAAGGGGAAGATATGGAGGCAGTGACAGATTTTACTTTCTTGGGCTCCATGATCACTGCAGATGGTGACAGCAGCCACAAAATTAAAAGGCACCTGCATCTTGGGAGGAAAGCGATGACAAACCTAGACAACATCTTAAAAAGCAGAGACATCACCTTGCCGACAAAGGTCCGCATAGTCAAAGCTATGGTTTTTCCAATAGCGATGTATGGAAGTGAGAGCTGGACCATAAAGAAGGCTGACCGCCAAAGAATTGATGCTTTTGAATTGTGGTGCTGGAGGAGACTCTTGAGAGTCCCCTGGACTGCAAAGAGAACAAACCTATCCATTTTGAAGGAAATCAACCCTGAGTGCTCACTGGAAGGACAGATCCTGAAGCTGAGGCTCCAATACTTTGGCCATCTCATGAGAAGAGAAGACTCCCTGGAAAAGAGCCTGATGTTGGGAAAGTGTGAAGGCAAGAGGAGAAGGGGACGACAGAGGATGAGATGGTTGGACTGTGTCATCGAAGCTACCAACATGAATTTGACCAAACTCTGGGAGGCAGTGGAAGACAGGAGGGCCTGGCGTGCTCTGGTCCATGGGGTCACAAAGAGTCGGACACGACTTAACAACTAAACAACAACAATCTCAAAATGCCTGGTGGAAGAAAACAGTCACATCTTGCTGCTGGAGTGGAGTTAGATTGAGATTCCACAGGACGGCATTCCACATAGTGAGTGCCGGAACAGAAAAGTACCTGTCTCTTATGCCCATCTGGTGCACTTCTGGGTTTAGGAGGAGACCTCGCATAGGGTCTCTGAGATGGGCCTCAATACAGATAGTTTCAGTGGGCAGAGACATGAGAAAAATATTTCACGGCAATGTATATGGCCCTCTAAAGATATTTTTTGTGCCTCCTGGCCACCCACACTCCTCTGGTCCTGTTTCATCAGACAGACAGACCCATTCCATCCCACCAAAATATCCTTATAGGAGCTGGGCTTCACATATCAAGTGGATTGCAAAGGCTCCCTGCAGCATTTAACCTTCCCTAGATACCTTTTTTTTCCTTTCAAAATAGATGCTAGACTCCAGCCATACAAGGTTTCATTCTCTTCATCTTTAGTGGTCCATTTTGCCCACTAAATTGGCCCCTTGAGACAGTTTAGTGGCCTATTCGGCCCACTTCTAATTTAACAGAAGGCAGCTCTTGAGATAATTGAAACTGGTGCAGTGGTAAAGTGCTGTTATCATATATATTCTTAGTATTATCTGTTAATTTTCAGAGGACGAATTTTTAGAGAGGTGCATGACTTTTAAAAGTTATGGTCTCATATTTATTCACAAGGAATAGACAGGATTGAGAGTTTTAATTTCAACAAGTAATTTTAATAATACAGAAGCAATTGAGGAACACACTTCTATATTTCTAATAATGCTTCTAATTATAACAGCTGTGATGTTTCTATGATACCTCTTAGAGTTTTCCCCTCTTTGGATGCTGTGAATATATAATGTTTATAAAATATTTACTAAGGAAAAATCTACTCTTACAATATGCATGGAAAGGCCTTATTACAGACCACCATGCTGTGATTCATTTATTTTCTTTTTCTGCAGAAATTGGTTGACAAGGCAAAGTGGAGTTATAACTATAAATGTGTATGGAAGTAGTTTCGGATTTTATTAATTTCAACCTAGAACGACCAGTTTTAATTCTAGATCACTACCAATTTCTACCCCTGGTGTTCAGTTTGTTTTCTTTTACTTTTTCTAGCAATTGGCAGCTTTTAGACTTGTAGCAACTTCCTGTCAGTAATAAATTCAACAGGTGAAGCTTTTCACATGTCCCCTATTGTAAGAAGCAACACCTGTTGAGTTTCTTCCTATGCTGCTGCTAAAACACTCATTACTTTAGTACAATTTCATAATGTTTTCTTGGTCTGATTTTATAGATTCTGTTAAGGCATTTTCTCTTGATCATATTTCATAAACTCTTTCAACTGTATTTAATTCAAAGTAGTATTATTTTCATGAAAAGTGTGGGGAGGGGAATTCAAATCCACTGAATAGTGAAAATCCTTACTGCTCTTGGGAAGTACTAGACTCTCTTTCACTGGAGATCTTCAGACAGCAGTTAGATGGCCATTTCCCAGGGGTGTAGATTTCCTGTATTGCCAGGGTTTGGCCTAGGACTGGCATGCTTCCAATTCTACAATTCTAATACCCTGAGAAACACTTGATTTCTCCCCTGTTCTTGTCAGTTTAATTTTTTAAAAAGTGTTTATACTACTCTTCATACAAATTTAAACTTTAAACAAATGAGCACATGCAGCAAATAATAGCACCATTATGGAAATAACTTCTTGTTGCAGGGTTTAGAATTTTTGGTAAATTTCTCTTTTTTGCTACACAGTAGAAGTACAGAAATCCACAGAGGACCGTAGCTACAAGTTCCCCAGAGTCCACTCTTTTCTCATTAACTGGCACTTAAAAGTCTCAATAGCTCCCTCTGAGACATTTGTAGGAGAAAAAATAAAAATGTTTATTTACTTACAATTGCAGACTTTTGTATATTGCATTCTTTACTGCACACATACTAGCGATCAAGCAAACAGATCAACAGCAACAAACAACTGCCACCAACCCATGAAAGAGGAATAGAACACTCAGCAGGCTGTCTTTGAATTCCATAAACTGGAAGGAATGATTGGTTAGTGCTGGATAGATAGGCAATCACCCCAGCTCAGAAAAATACCTCCCAGTCACTCAAACTGCAGCATGAGAGGTTATAAATAAAACTCCAACACTGCAAACTCTTAAAATACTTTTAAAATAATGCTTTAAAACATTTTTTAAAATAACAATTGTTTTTGAACAACAGATGGATAGAAGCAACAGAATCTATGTCTCCCACCTCACCCCCAAATAACAGAAAAGTTGCCTTGTCAAAATTGTGTTGTCTGTAGTAGTTCCAGGTACTTTGAGGAAGCATTGTGCTTGAAATCCATCATTTCAACACTTGGATCTAAAAAATCATGGAGGCATCATTTCCTGTTGTGGCCTACAGGTGTGTCTTGCCATTTCCTTGTGGTTGCAGCTATTATGAAGTTGTGAAGGTTTGTGGTTTCTTGTTGCTATGGTTTCTGAATAATACTGTACAGAACAGAGCTGTTTTATTTAGGGTCCTATGTGCAGCTTATCTTTGGTGAAATATCAAAACTGTGGCTTGCCTGAAGGAATAGAATCAAGGTCATTTCCAAGTGAGATATTATTTATATGAAATTTATCTGAGAGGAAAAAATAGATGTTTTTCCTCAGAAGATCACCAGGATTCATGACAGTTTATAATATTCTAAGTATCCACAGTGGGAATTTACCTCACCATGTTCACTCAGAAATCTGTTGGAGAAGTTAACAATCTTGTATGCAGCTTGGTGCTGGGCTTCAGTGGGAGGAGGGAATTTTCTTTCACAAACTAAGGTGGCTGTCTTCTGCCACTTACCAATTAGCAAAGCCCTTTTTCCACAGCCTTCAGGCAAGCGCCCGGTCTGTTTCCTTCCAGTTGTTTTGTTTGTTTGTCCTTTCACTCTTCCTTTCTAACCATTGACCAGAGCAGACATATAAACTCTCTGCTCCTGACCTCTGACCATAAAGCCAGCATGGTGGATTCAGCCTTCCGTATTTTATCCTTTTACTCTTCTGACTGTAACTGAAGATCAACTGTAAGTAAAAATGTTTTTCTTTTTCTACTGAAGCTTTTTGTAAAGTGATTTTTATATGCAGAAGGCTAGTTTCATTGTGAAAACAAAGGGGCTGGGTGGGATGTTTAGCTATTCTTCACATTTCCCCTGTGCTGCAGCAGTTTGTATTTTTGTACTTTATACTCTGCTAACTAAAAAGGAATTAACCAAAATTTCTCCAATAAAATGCATCCTTGTTTGACACCTTTGTCTATAAGAAACCATTCCATCTCTACATATTCTGTCCTAAGCACACTATACTATCCTTTCTTCTTTTCTTTATCCAGAAGCACCAGAATTTCCCACAATCTTTTTCTGCCATTCCTCGCATCTCAGATTATGTAACTCTTAACAAGTCATTCAGTTGTCAACTTACCTGAATGTCAGCAACACACCTAGAGAGAAGTGTGTAGTCCTCCCCTCCACCGTTGTTTTCTCCATGTGTGGCTGAAGAGGACAAGGATCCTCCATGTGTGTAGGCTCCACAGATGAGCAGAACCTTGGAAAACTAGGGTTCTTAGATGTGTGGAGAGCCTATACATCAAGAAGAACCTCTCTTCTTCAGCCCCTCCCTGAGAGAGTTGTAAAGGACCAGGCAAGTAACAACTGAATACGGCTATGGTTTTGTCCTTTCTCTTTCACTCCCAAGTCCTCAAAGCCATTTTGTCCCACTCATAAGATATAACAGAATACCTGCTTTCTCAGGATTCTCTTCCCTTTCTTCAGGCATCACAGATAGGATCAGGAATGGTTATAGCAGCAGCCTTAGTCAAGAAACCCCAGATGAACACATGGTCGTTCTCTGTTCCAATGATGTTTATGAAGCTGAATCTAGGAAAGAAGAACCTCTGAGGCACCGGGGTGGGCGTAAATATTACAGGATATTAAGGGTGCTGCTGTCAGTGCTTAATATTTTCCCTCCAGTTTGGAATAGTCCACTATGTCTTTTGACTCCCATTTGGAATACAGCAAACGTGTTTCAGAGCAATTGAAGGTTAAAATTAGCAGCAATATTTGAATATTTCTGTTTCTTAGTCTAAAATGTCTAGCAAAATAGATATGTGACTGTGTAGCAAAATTACATTTTAAGGCTTTTTCAACTTGGATTATGGAAAGGCAAGGATATAGTTTTCTTAGAGAAGCACAGGGTGCACCACCCCTCCCTCAGTCACTGAACTGTGAAAAGGCACTGCTGACATTTAGCAATATCTTTTGTGCCATTTTTAGTACATTTAGCATACTTCCAGGGTGATACACATTAGCCTGCTTTGCTTGTAACTGGTCTTCAGTCATGGGATTCCTGTGAAGTCTAAATTCACAATCGCGGAAAGGTCGCCTCAATCACTCTTTGCAACATAAATGTGCTTTCAGCTTTAATTACAGGCAATCACTAACGCCTGTTACTTGGCCCAGACTAATCTCTCTAGCAGGGTTGTTGTAAAGATAAAATAAACATGAAGAAGCCTTGAGTTCCGTGGAAGAAAGGTGGGATATAAATGAAACTCTGTCTATATTTATCTATCATCATCTTTGTCTATATGCACATGTATATGTAGCGCTTGCTGGTTTTAATGCTTCTGTATATGTTCAATTTGTTGTTGATATATAAACTGCAAATAATGTATAAAATAGAAAGACAGGGAGACTACCCTATAAACTACTGAATCCTCAACCAACCAAATAGTAATAGATATTTGACAGTTCCAAGGCTTAATTTGAGCCAAGGTTTACTGCAGATTAGCCCCAGCATATTGTAAATTGCCATATTATTTCAATGTTTGTTGATGACATGGGGAAGAATAAGAGGTACAAGTATTCTGAGCATGTATAAAATGTTCATTACAAGTCAATCTACACATTAAAGGAAATGCATATTCCCTGTGAATAGTTCATTTCTCTTCCCATAAGGCAATTTGCTAAGAGATCAATGCCTCAGCTGTCAGACCAATAAATTAAGCCCTTGCTTACTTCTCTATGACCAATCACAAAAGAAAAGCAGCCTTGAATATAAGGTAAAGAGATGAGAATGCAGTCAGTCACCTTTCACCATTTAAGGAAGCTTAACTTCTAAATACTGATAAAATATATCATCTCGTTTGATGCTAAGTGATCCCAACCAGTTCAAACCCATGGGATTGGGGGGCAGAGGGAGTAGGGATGAGGCTGAGGGTCAGATACAGCCCTGTGTATATCTTACAAATAAAGTCTTGGGTGCTACTGTTCGTTTGCCATATACAAAGGCCTATGTAAAATGCAGGCTTGCTTCCATTCCAAACCCCTTACTGTGAGCTGGCCTCCTTTTCTGGTTTCTGGCAGGGAAAGAGACAGCATAAACTTTGAGGGCACTGAAAGCATGATTGATTTGAGCTGTATAAATGCCCTCTGACTATGCAGAGAGAGAGATAGAAAACGATAGCCCCCAAGGGCCCCACTTACCCTGTCTTCCAGAGAGCACTAAGCTACTATAACTCACAGCACCAATACAGTAGATGTTGTCTAGGCTTAAGTTATTTGCATTTTGTTGCTCCGTCTGCCTTGCGGTGTTTTTCTACTCCTGGGTTTTCTGCATGTTTGTGTGACTGGTTTAGGGCAGTGTGTGTTGCTCAAATTGGACCCCTCCCCCCAAAAAAAAAGATTTTAAAGGGCAACCCCTTTGACAGCTACCAGGTAACGTAGGAACTAAGTGTATCAAGGATGTTTTTACAATACAGTATTGGGGTAGTAATGATAGTGCATCCTGTTCTAGTGAGATGATAACAAATCATCCGGTAGTGTATCTGTTCCATTAGTAAATAAAGCCAGCATTATTTTCTAGCATGGGAATAGAAATAGAGAAGCTGGATACTGTTTCTTTAAATCTCCATTTTAAGGATGGCATTTATTAGGGCACAAATCCCAGCAAGTGTCAGTGGTTCTGGATGAGGTATTTATCACACCATTACCCTTCATCATTCACTGGATTTTGCAGGGGTTACAGACAACCTACTCCTCCACCTATAACCTTCCCCAGTTTTAATTATAATGGAAAATCTGTTAAGGAGAGAGGGAAAAAAGCAGTACAGCATTGTGTACTGAGCAGAGAAGCCTGTCTGGAGACATCTTGTGTAGAAGGGAAGGTTTTTCTGACCATTTATGCAAGAAATGTATGGGTACAACTCTGCTTAAATGGTATCTGGTTGGGGCAATCATACTTAGTGATATGATAGTTTTTTCCCCCCAGTTAAAGGAATTCTCAGGCATCTTGATGATGCAAGTGTACATGTAGGCAGAAATCCTATTCACACTTAGCAGAGAATTAGTCCCACTGAATTGGATGAAACCAACTTGTTCCAAATATACATGAGGAGGATTGTGTTACCAGTCTCTTGGCTGGATCAAGCGTAGATATCTTGCAATTGCAACAGTTCACTCTGTCTGTGACCCTGTTGGAATCCCCACACTGTTGCAGTAGATAGGTGAGCATCAGTGATTCCGCATTCCATCAGGGATTCTGCCTTGCAGAAAACTGGTAACTTTTCAATTGGGCTCAAAATAATACAGTTTTGCTGAAATAGTCTAGGTTGACTTCTGTTATTTATTGAAGTTCTGATACAATTCACAGTCTTCTTGACCCAGTGAGATTAGCTGAACAATTGCATGGTAAGAAATGTAAATGCTGCCATTTCAAATACAGGCATTATCACTACAAATACGTATGTATTAGAGTTATGAGGACAGTGGGCAGAATCAGAGTAAATTCTCCCCTGCTGGGATGAATAAATTGCACAAGAATGCAGCAGCTTGCTAGTAAATATTATTGGACTCAAGTAATACACCAACTGTGACTAAAGTACATCTCCATCTGTGATGCCCAGTTATCACCCACATGAGTTTTAGGCTATAGATGTAAGTGGGCAAATAAAAAGGACTATACAAAATCAGACATACAAAATCACTATTCGGGCATACCATCATTAGACAGTACATTTCATGTAAGTATGATCATAGTGTGGGGAGGGGGAAGGTCCAGATTAAAAGGGATAAGCAATAATGACTGTGCATAACTTTGGGCCTTGGACTGCAACGATAAAAAGTTCACACAGTTTCAACCACATCCCCTTGCAGCCCTCTGAGGCAACAAAGTAAAAGATGCTACCTTCTGTCATGAGAAAAGGTCACATTTGTTGACAGCAATGGTAGTTTGTAAATGGAATCTTACTGCCATCCGGGTTGTCAGGATCAAAACTGGATCTGAAGTAATGGCCAGCTCTGCACGTCTTACAAAAAGAGGCTGTCACACGCCTTTAATCACCTGGAGATTCTGCACTACAGATTCTTGTCTCCCATCCACAACCTGTTCTGCATTGATCACACTGGCTGGTAGTGGTCTGTTTGAGGTGTTGGTTGCCACCTTTAAAACCCTACACAGCTTGGGACCCATATACCTATTGGTCTGCCTCTAGCCATATGTACCTGCAACAAGCTTTTTAAATCTTCCAGCTCTAAAATATGTTAGGAAAATATATTTTTAAGTTGCTGCCCTAATACTTTGGTATTTGCTTCTTTAGCTCCTATCCAACATGATGACCTTGCAGGGATTCAAGATGAAATATAAACCAGAACTAGGACAGCAGGCTTTTGGATGTTGTTAATTCTTTAAAAATATTATATGAGTTTAATATTTAAAATCTTATTTCATTTTATCTGTATCTTCACTACTTCTATGAAGTATTTTTGCTGTTTTAGATTGTTACATTTGTTATGTGTTCTAATATTTTGTTTGTATATCATTCTGGTTTTTCTCAGAGAGAAAAATGACATCTGAAAAATTAATTAATTAATTAACTTCCCTTCTGAAACTTCCATAGCTCGACAACTAGTGAAATCTGAAAGCTGATGGGATACTTGGTAAGACCAGAGTTCCTATTTTTCCTGCAAGTGAAGGTAATCCAGAAAGATTCCCTAAAATTATCTTGGTCCCATGGTTAGTTTGCAAAATATATTAAGGTCTATCAGAAAATTTTGTAACATTCAGAAGTATCTGGCAGTTATGATGCAATCTTTCATTTAAGCACCATCTCCCCAAAAGCAAAATAAAAACTGGTTGATAATCGGAGGTTCATTATAAAAATATTTTGCTTATATACTGTATTTTAATCAATTAAAACTGAGATGAGGTTTACATTTTTGCCATGTAGACTTGCCACTGCTATCACAACATTCATTTTATTGAATTCCCTTATAATCTTTAGAGGAGACTGCTCTTAAACCCATCCAATTTGAGTGCCATTCCAAAAGGAAAACAATTTTAATTGCGCTTGTAGTGCACTCTTTGATGTTTTGGTAAACAGTGCATTTTATCTCTAATAGTTTGTATTTTATAGTAGTCTTGGGCTTTATTCAGAGGATCACAATCATGCAGGTTTCCTCAGCTTGCATGCAGCCGCCGCCTCCGCCTCCTCAGCTGCTCAAAAGCTCAGAAAACCTGAAAGTGTTTGGAGGTGAACTGGGGACCTTCCTTAATGTTAGTTGGGTGGGTGCAGACTTTAACTGTTTTGTCAAACAAGCATGCCACATGTTTCTACAGCGTAGAGGTCGAAGATATTGTCATTGTAAAGTTCATGCAAAGAATGGGAAAAGGTGGGGGGAAAGTATCCCTTCTGTCAGAATACATTTTTTTGTAGCCAGCTCCCCTCTCCCCATAATTAAGACAAAAAGATGACTCCTGCCCCAGGTATGGTTCTGTCAAACATTGCCCTTTTTGTTGTTGTCCTTCAGACACAGGTGAGATGCATCTTTATTTGAACAGAAGGATCACATTAGTTAATGAGATATTTTATCCTGTGTGATTTTGGATTGCTGCTTTTAAAAATCCAGCATGTCTTTAAACAAATAAGGTAAAATAAGCACAAATCAGCATATAGAAATACATTCCCCAGAGCCTTAATCTTCTCGCTGTAATTCTATAATATTATTTCTGACATTTTGACAAATTGGTTTGACAAAGTAGCTTACCAAATTTTCGTAAAGAATGGATGTGCTTTTAGTGTAGATGCTTTGGAGGACTATGTAGGGTAGAGACATTTTCTGCAGTTCCTCAAAAAGGTCCAGGATAAATTTACCTCTGCAACATGGAGACATGAAAATGATCAAATGAACTTTGAGTTGGTGTGCACCCCACTACTCCCAACCAGCTTTGGGGCGGTAGGTCCAGGGTCTGCAAAGGTTGGGCAAAGTAGAAAGATGGCTTTGTTGGAAAGTTCATTGTGTCCAATACAGCATTCATTTCACCCTCCCCTGGACTGAGAAGAGCCTTCCTGGAGGAATTTAAAAGCCTAGAAGGCTCATATGGGGTGATGCAATCCTTCAAGTAGCCTGAACCCAAGCCATATAGAGCTTTATAGGTAATAACCAGCATTTTGAATTGGGCCTAGAAACAGACTGGTAGCCCAATAATGCTATTGTAATAAAGGAGTTACATGCTTCCTGTAACCAGAGGCAGTCCGTAGTCTGTCTGCAGCATTTTGAACCAGCTGAAGTTTCCAAATACTCTTCAAAGGCAGCCCTACATAGAGTATGTTGCAGTAATCCAAACAATATGTAACTAAGGCATGTGTCATCATAGCCTGATCGGACATCTCAATTGATGGGGACGGCTGGTGCACCAGTTTTAACTGTGCAAATGCATTCCTAGCCACCACTGAGAGCTCTGCATCCAAGCTTTGGATCGAATCCAGGAGTATAGCCAAGCTGCAAACCTGACTTTTCAGAGGGAGTGTAATCCCATCCAGTCCAGGCTGAATGCCTATCCCCTGATTTGCTTTTTGGCTGATCAGGAGCACCTCCGTCTTGTCTGGATTAAGTTTCAGTTTGTTAGCCCTCATCCAGCCCATTACTGACAACAGGCACTGGTCTAGGCACAGAACAGCTTCTTTGGAATCAGATGGGAATGAGAGATAGAATTGAATGTCATCAGCATTTGCCAAGTTGATTCTGGTTTATGGCAACCCTCTCTGGATTTTCTTGGTATATAGTACTTGGAAATGATTTTCCAGTTTTTCCTTCCTGTAGCACTCTGGGACTGTGCACCTTTCCCAAGGCTATACCGATGACAGGGCAGATGAGCCCTATCAGCCGCACATACCCTGTGTGATTTGGGCTGCTCCTTCTCCTGGGAGGCATAGTGGGGGTTTGAACTCCTGGCCTTTGGCTCTGTAGCCAGGAGTTCCAATGAGCTGTACTAGTTCAGCACGGTTGCCAACCCTGTCTTATGCAAGCATTAGCAGACAACAGTGCTGAAAACATGCAGGCAAGTTTAGTTCTCTATCCATTTTTCCATTAGGGAAGAAAGGCTAATAAAATTTAACAGTCATTGCTTACATTGGGCCAGATGTTGTTATCGTAATGGAAGGTCCTCCTTAAACAGAGATTTTTATGGAGGTCTCATGTATCTCTAACAGTCATTCACACTCGGCTTGTCATATGGCAGCCTGTAAATGTGCTTTGTGAGAAACCTATAAGCAGCATATGAGTGCCATAGAATACTCTCACTTGCATTTCTCAGCAACTCATATGAAGAACATGCTGCTTCAGCTCCTGCAGGTGTTACATCAACATCAGAGGATATTCAACAATGTTATTGTGTCCAAGAAAGCTATTTCTGCAGATGCAAGCCGGAGAAGCCACATATTTCCTCTCTGCTGCAGCCCCCCCCCCCCAATACTAAAAATATTAAGAATCTAATCCAGAGGGCTCAGAAACCTTGGATCAGATTTTAGGTTTCTAGTACTTTTTTTAGAGAGCTATCAGAGGGAATGGGGGGCAAAAATCCCAACACTTTCATGAGTGTAAAATTGCATTTAGGCCACCCACTATGACGAATAGCCATTGATAGCTTTTTCCTTGAAGTCCCTCAGTCTAAATTTCAGTGGCCACTCAAGCAGGCTCATAAAGAGAGACATGGTCCTTTTCACAAGTCTCTTCTCCTCTAGAACTGTTGGACTTAGTTCATAATTATAGCATGCATATTTATGGATGTTCAATAAATTAAAAATAATACAATTACTTGGTTAGGATTTCTTAAATTGTATGGCAAGCCTGCTGATGGTTACCTTAAAGGCAAGTAGTCAAGTGTCTATCCCTGAAAAGCATCCATTACCAGCCACCACTGTCCATGTTAGTTTTATGCAGTCTAAGCAGAAATAATTGAAATTATACTTCTTGTATAGTTACATTTCAAAACATTTACATTTGGATGAAATAATGAAATTTAAAATAGTATTGTTGGCTGAACAGCCACCTTAGCTAGAATTTGATTGCTTCTTACCATGCACACAAGATAGATAACAGAAGTTGCCACAATTCATTGTCAAAGTAGCATTTATATGTTGATGGCATGCCGGGTCCTGCACCTGGTTATGTGAGTAGCACTGTCAATTAGCCACAATGAGCTGCATCAGTTCCTGTGACTTCTCTTCCACATGCAGTGAAAAGCAACAGAATTCTGTCCTTAATCGGTCAATGTTGCAAACAAAAGCCTGTTTTAAACAGGATGATGTGTGTTTTCAAAAATGTACCTGTGCATGAATCCACACATTTATTGACACATCCAATGCATGGAACTCGACACAAATTGTATTTCAATTAAAAATCCTTTTTTTCTGATGTCAGAAACGTATATTTGTTCTTTCGTATCTTGGGCTACCTTTTTATTCTTAAACCTAATGCCATATATGATTTTTCAGCGGGATAGCCTTGTCATTCTGTTGCACTTTAAACAATAGGGTGCATCTGGAGGATTGAACTGGGGGATGCCAAGCAGCCTACAGACTGCAATTTGCCCACCTGTTCTAAAGGAGGTTCTATGGCTTGCTGATTTTGATTGACATGAGTGTGTTTCAACCATAAGAAGAATGGAGAACAATGTGGGATGTCTTTTAGCTAATACAATGCTGAAAACCACTCATGCTGATGTATTATTATTGCTATGTAGGAGGCCTGTAGCCTGAAATGTTATCACAAAAGGTTGCCCCAAAGAAAAGAGGGGCATAAATTAATGTGAAACAGGAGCAACTTGAAATTTTATCCATTTAATGCTATGTAATTTAGTTAAATACATTAGTTTTTAGGTGCCTTCTATGTGCAACTGCTTACTTCGATTCTCAGGTGACTGATGCTTGATTCTAATCAAAACTAGAAGTTATCTCTACGCCAAATAGTACTGAATGAGCCAATAATATTTGCGATATGCAAACATGCAGCTACAGTCCCATTAGTGATGTTCACAGTGTTTCATCTAGCTTTTGGTGCACCAGGGCTGAACTATAGGTGGTGACGTTGGTGGCCAGGAGCTCCACAGCCCTGAGGGACCAGCCATGGTATTGCGGGTGCCATGTTTGTGAATTTTTTTTAACCTTTTTTTTTTTTTAAAAAAAGCTTTAAACAGGAAGTAGGGCAGGCACAATGTGGAGTGCAACTCCAGGCATACCCAACCAACCATGTTCATCAAATACTCAGAAGGCTTTTGGGCCTGCATGGGTCCAAATTCTGCTGAGGAATGAAGGTTTTAGTCAACTGGATCTGGAGCTCTGCTCTCTGCTGTGCATCAGAACTTCAGTTTAAAATAAAATAACAGAACTTCCCACAACTGGTGATGCCACACTATTAGGGGCTATCTGTGATTCTACCTGTTTCCAGTGCTGCTTCCTCATCTGTCTAGGGAGACTGGAGAAAGAGAGGAGGGGGAAAGGGAAGGAAAAGGTCCTTTTTTTGTCCCCACCCCACCCCTGGGAAAAAGAGAGAGAGGGTGTCAGACATGCTGGAAGTGTGTCGCCGGGTGCTCTCAACAACCTCTTTAAAAGGTATGATGAAAGAAAGGAAAAGAGATTTTCTTTCCAGATGCCTATGAGGATATTTGGAACAAGGTTCAGGATGTCAAGATGCAGTAGGGTGGTGGGGAGATGAGAGTGGAGAAGACGAGAGAAAAAATTTAAACGGCAAAACAGTTAGGGTGGCATGTGGGGGGGTATTTGTTTATTTGATTTATTTATATAATTTATACACCACCTTTCTCCTCATAGAGACCCAAGGTGGCTTACCACAAATAAAATTATAAAACAAACACAATTTTAAAATACTATATAAATATGATATTAAAAACAACAGAACCCATCTGAAGATTAAAAATCAAGAATGAAAACAATTTTAAAACATTTAAAATTCTGTTAATTAAAAACCATAATTCCTGAGACAATGTGTTGCTTAAAAGCCTGTTTGAAAGGGAAGGTCATTGCCTGATGACGGAAAGGCAAAAGGGAGGTGGCCCACCTGGTTACCCAGAGAACATCTTGCCCAGGCCTGCCTTAAGCCTGGCAATGCTGCTGCTTCTAGCTTGGGGTTAGATGCAGCAAATTGGAGAAATAATGTAGAAACTGCTTGGTAGAATAATGTAGAAAGGCAACCTTGCCACTCTAAATGTATCAAAATTCACAGTTGAGAAATAACTCAGTGGTTTAGGCATCTGTCTGCGGAGCCAGAGGTTGTGAGTTTGACTCCTCCCTGTGCCTTCTTGACAGGGGCTGGACTTGATGTTCCGTAGGATCCCTTCCAGGCCTGCAGTTCTAAGATTATTATGATAATGATTATATTATTATTATCTGGCATTTAAATTAATTAACTTATTTACCTTAATTGCTTATCAGTTCAGTTTCACAAAGCTGCGTTGTAATTTTAGTGGATGATACCACTTTAAATTTTTTAAAGAATGGTGCATTCAAATCAAATGCGCACAGCAGGAGGTTTTACAATGCATGACCTTCTGACTAGTCTTCCCATCATGGATGCCCTCCTGGTAGGCAGAGTGACAGGCAAACAACTGCTGAAAGCTGTCAGAAATGGAATTTATAGATGCCCAACTCTTGATGTAAAACATGGAGCTTATTTTTTTTAAACAAGGTACTGATTCCCCCCCCTCACCAAACTCGACTGAAAATGGATTTTTAATGCTGCAAGAATCAATATTAATTTGCATACTGCACGTAGCTTACAGTTCTCTTCCTAGACAGTTGTCTGTTTCTACAGATAAAGAATTATGAAAGCTTGTCTAATGCAGTGGTTGGGCTTGGACTTAAGAGATCCAGGATCATGTTTTCACTGAGCCATGAAACTTGCTGGATGAGGTTAGGCCAATTACCTTCACTCAGACTGACTGACCTCTCGGTATTGTTGTGAAGATAAAGAAGGAAGGAAGAAAGCCATGTATACCACATTTCTTGTTGGTTTGACCAAATTATATGCCACCTTTCTCCCCATTGGGGACCCAAGGCAGCTCACAATCAATTTAAACACCATAATAAATGGGGGGCGGGGGGTGGGAAGCAGTAAGATACTATACAATATTAAAACTTTGGGGTCACTGGAGAAAGGGCGGTGTGTAGATGTGAATAACCAATATATGCAAAATTATGTCAGAGATGCACTTTACAGCTATAACAGAAGGATGAAAAAGATTAATCCTTAGGAGATAATAACCTAGAGGAATATATTGCAATGTAGATCAGTTCATTTGATGAATGGATTTTAACTAAAACCAAGCAAACAACCCCTAATGTACTGGTGAAGAACAAATGGTTTAGCAGAGCTGACTCTGGAGCAAAAGAACAGAATGAAAACAGTATGGGTTGTAATTTGTAGTTGTGCCATTTCTAGTATATAGACGGTTGTCTTGGGGTCATCTAAGAACCATACCAAACAGATGGGTAATTTTCCACCTAACATTCTGGTCATGCATGTGCAACATTCACTGTCCTCAGTATGCATAAATAGAAGCATTTTAGCATTTTAAAAAAACCCACATATGGTTTTACTGGAAGGACTGATGACACAAACACAGTGAGAATTCCTTCTTTGCAATTTGTATTTCACTACGACAGTGTACACAAGCAATTTGTTGTTGTTGTTATGTGCCGTCAAGTTGTCTTCGACTTATAGTGGCCCTATGAATAAGCGATCTCCAAAATGTCCTGTCCTCAACTGCCCTGCTCAACTCTCATAAACTCAAAAACACAAGCATTGTTCTACATTTTTGTGGGAGCCCTTTCTGTGTTGATTTTTAAAATTAGCATATGTAGAGTCAGTTGCACAGATTACTGTATGCGTATACAAACTCCTGTACATGTGTATGTGTGAATGACATAGCTTAAACATCTATTTTGTTTGATGATAAATAATCATCGGTTTAAAAGAAACATATCATTTCTAAGCTTGCTTCATTGCTCCTAATCCTGATTTAATATGTCAAAGCTTCAAGCGGAATATTAACATTCAGAGCAGCAGCCAGCATACAGCAGAAATTGTCTGCTGCATCCATTTAGTGGAGTGAAAGAAATGCACAATGAACTGTGAAAAAGTGAAATTAGGAATAACATACTTGGTGAATGCATGCTCACAGGGATCATAATTACACAGGCACTGCAGGAAAACAACAATAAATCACCTTTCCTTGGCCCAAGGGCCAAATTCCAGATAGGCTATATGAAGGGAGGCAAATCTAGCTGGAACAGTACAACAGTGGAACCAATTACCTCAGGAGGTGGTGAGCGCTCCAACACTGGAGGCATTCGAGAGAAAATTGGACACCCATGTGTCAGATCTGCTTTGACTTGGATTCCTGCACTGAGCAGGGGGCTGGATTCGATGACCTTGTAGGCCCCTTCCAAATCAATTATTCTCTAATTCCATAACTAGGGACATGATGTGGGGTCAGATGCACGTCTCCACTAAAGATTCAAAGTACAGGTATGTTCTATGTATACCTGTACAGAAATAAGCCTCAGTATAACATTTCTTTTGCCTCTGGAACGTAGCTCAACTCCGTGTAGAGTATATGTTAAATTATCATTTTATTTCTTAAACTCTGGGATCCACAGTTTAAGAAGGATATAGAGAGGCTGTAATGTATCCAGAGGAGGGCAACTAAGGATGATAAAAGGTGTGGAAACCAAGCCCTGTTAATAACAGTTGAGGAAATTCGGGAAGTTTGGCCTTGAGAAGAGACAACTGCGAGGCAACATGCTAGCTGTTCTCAAATATTTGAAGGGCTGTCATGTAGAAGACGGTACAAGGTTGTTTTCTCCAACTGCAGAGAGTGAGACTCACTGTTATGGATCCATATTACAAGAGAGGAAATTTGTATTAAACATGAGGAAGAACAGAAGTGGTGGATTCTCATTCATCTGAGTTTTTGAGTGGAGTTTTTGATGGCCACCTGTCAGAGTGGCTTAAGTGGTGAATTACCTCCTTAATGACCCTTGGAGTCTTTACAGCTGTACAACTGTAGGATTATTGGTGGCTGGTACCCACTGAAGCTGCAGGGGCAGGGAAGGTAATTGCAGGTGGAGACTCAGAAGTACGTGGCGCTGCTCTTCTGTGCTTGCAAGGAGCAGAGCTGTTGCCAGAGTATAACATGTGACAAAGCAGTTGCAGAAACTTATTGCACTGCAAGGGAAATGTCAGTGAGCTACAAATGCAACCAAGCTTTTCTCAAATGTGATTTCAGAGTTATGAGAAAGAGGTTTTTAAATAAACCTTTGTCTCCATCACCCCACCCCTTTACAGCTGAAAAATACACATTTTTAAAATCTTCCCTTTGCAAATAAAACAGAAAAAAACAGCCTCTGTTTATGAAGACTTTTTGGCTTTAATCTTTCTGGCTCCAAAGACAAAAAGGAAGATGACCCCTTCTTCACACACACACACATACAACTATGAGAAAAGTACACAAGAGAATGTAAATGATTTAAAAGGCTGGCTGCCTAGCAAAAGCAATCCAAGTAACAGTACCAACAAAGAGTGAGAAACACTCATTAAAAGAATGTGCACCTAATGTGGCTCATCATTACAAGACTATTCCCCTAATATGGATCATAAAGAACCAGCTCAGGAAAAAAATGTGAAGAAGCAAGCAAACACAATACAGATCAATTTGTACATTCCTGTGCAACTCTTTAACTCCAGAAATAAACAGATGAAAGAAAAATGTGATCCAAAATAACTAAATTATTTCTTCCCTCCCCAAAAAAGAAAGGAGCTGGAGAAGATTTGAGAAAAGAGAAAGAAAGAAAACAAAAGGATTTCCCCCCATATGGTGAATTACCATTTTGTATGTTTTCCTAAGAGCAGCTTCTGACAAACCCATTCTGGTGTAGTGGGTGGAGTGGTGGACTAGGACTCAGGAGACAGCAATCTGAATTCCTTGCTCAGCCATGGAAACTCATTTGGAATTTATCAGGCAAAATCCAAAGAAACAAAACAAAACAAGACAAAAACATGTGGCACCTTAAAGACTATTATATTTTTATGTGAGCTTTCGTGGATAAGTCCACTTCCTCAGACATATGGGGAAAAAATGAAATTTGGAGTGGGGGTGGTAAAACTATTTCTTAATATCTTACTAGCCTTGAAAACTGTATTAGGTCTCTCTAAGTTGGTTCTGACTCAAGAGTGCATAACATACACACAAACCCTGCCAAACAGTGGGGCTTCCTTCTGAACAGATGGATGTAAGATGTCTAGAGAATTATCTTCACTTTTAAAATGCTTTCTCCTGCTCTTGCCTGTTCAGAATCAATCCAAGTCCAGTGGCAAAGGAAACCTCTCTTCCACAAACAGCTATCCTTTCCTCCAGCAAGCAGCCTCCAATAGGAAATATGGGAGAAACAATGCTTCAGACAAGGAAATCTGCTTTAACTATCTCAAGTCTGAGCATGCAAAAATCTATAGGGGCTCAATTAAAAAGGGCCGAATGAACATCATGTGCTCCCACATGGCACACTCACTCACAAATCTATCCCCACACCTACGCACGCATGCAATTATACTCTAAATAAAATGAAAAGCAAACCCCCCCCCACTTTGCTTCAAAATCGGTCTTTCAAATCACGTTGTATGTTAATTTGCTTCTCTTCTCAGATATTGTGCTCAGAGTGTTCAAACAGCAGAGACACACCAGAAGTGTCCAGTTCCTTTCTTTGCCCAATGTGTCAATGAGGGAGCCATGTGTAAGTACAGAAGAGCAATTACACTGAAGGGCAAATTTGCTTTTAAGACGACTCCTGTAAGGTGCCTCTAAAACACAATCTGTGTCTGAGGATTATTAGGCTTGCTGAGGGAAGCTTGGTCTTGAGCTGCAACCATGCCCCTTTGACCCTAGACTAGTTTCTACTGAGTAATGCTCCTGCTTGGCATGAAGAAAGTCCAAGATTAAGTATATATTGGCCCTAGTTTAAAAGGATTACATGAGAAAGATAATTTCTTAAGGTGTAGAAAACCACCAACAGTCAACAGTGCTGGTCTAGAGGGACAAATGCTTTCTGACCTCTTATAAGGCAATTTCCCAGGTTCCTTTGAAATGTCACTTTTGTGTATGTCTTGGTAGATTTGCTTTCTTCCCCTCAAGTATTTCTGTGTCCACATATTTTAGACTACATAGTCATTACAGTTTATCTACCTGTCCTCTCCTCATATGGAGGTTTAGCCCCACATCTACTAGTCTTGGGGGATGGAGGTAACCCTGTGAGAAGGGTATGAAAGATGGACTAAATGGGGCAGCCAAACAAGAAAGCAGTGGCTTAATTACCAAATAATCTACTCTGTGCTAGAGCACAGAGGGAAGAATGAAGGTCAAAATATTTATTTATTTAGTTAGTTAAGTTAGCTAGTTAGTTAGTTAGTTATTTCATGAACTTACATACTTAGTTGAAGCATTATTCAAGTTGGTTTTCAACATCATAGTGAAACAATAACCCCAACCACCCAACAAATTGAAAAACATCCCCAGTGAGCACGTACAATGAACACATTCCAAATGAAGACAAAGAAAGATACACTTACAAGAGGACTTCTGTGGGAGCCCATTCCATATGATGGGGGCCACAACAGAGAAGGCATGATTCCTGGTGACAGTCTTCTTTGCCTCTCTTTGTGTGGAAACCTGGAGAAGCAAGGCTTGTGAAGAGCAAGGGACACGGGCCAATGTTCTGAGAGAAAGATGCTTTTAGAAATAACGGGCCCCCAAACTGTTTAGAGCTTGATAGACTAACACTAAAACCTTGAATCTGACTCGGAAAACAACAAGGAGCCAGTGCAGACGAGCCAGAACCAGCAAGATGTGGATAGAATTTATTCATACCTGACATCAATCTAGCTGCTGCATTCTGGACCTGCTGTAATTTTTGAGTCAGCCTCAAGGGAAGCCCCACACAGACAGTGCTACAGTACTGTATCTGATTTTAGAGTTCACCAGGACATGGACCAATGCTGTCAGGGACTCCCTCATCAAGGTACGGATTTAACTGGGCAATAAGTCTAAGCTGGTTAAAGGCTGACGCGATGTTCCAGAGATAAGGCATGCAGACATGCTTTCTAAGTGGAAGGAGAACTCCCTCCCATCTAGGTAGGCTACCTCCTAACCTTTTTGGTGTGCCTCCCAACAACATGATTCAGCTTCTGCAGCCACATGCCTAACTCACTGAGTGGTCCAGTGAGCCATTCTGTTAATATATTGTGCTTATTAGCAAAATAGCTGGCTAACCCACTCAGTGGTTTAGGTACCTGGCTGCGGAGCCAGAAGTTGGGAGTTTGATTCCCCACTGTGCCTCCTATGAGTAGAGCTAGCCTGTGTGACCTTAGGCAAGTTGCACCATCCCAGGACACCCTTCCCACAAAGAAGGGAATGTTAAACCACTTCTGAGTACTCTCTACCCAGAAAATCCTGAAAAGGGTCAGCATCAAAATGCTGTGGTTGTAGTATTTGAAAGCAGTGCTTAGCTTATGTTGTTAAGTATCTGACCAATTAATGTTTCCCCTGCAAGATACTTCTTTTATCCGTTTATCTTACTATTTGTATAATCATTAAAATCTTTTCTTCTATTATTTACTTGGATCAATTGATGGTTTAGAGATCTGACCAGAGAGGATGTTGGAGGATTTAAACTAAGCTAAACAAACATTGTTAAACAGTACGTGCAAATATTCAGATGTAGTAACTGCATTCCAAAGGCAATGCTGTATGATTAATGTGGCACTGACTACTTGCATTTTATATATTTGAATGTTTGATCTGTATAGTTCTTAATTTACCAGAAAATCTTCATATTATTCCAAATTATAGTCATTGTGTGTATAATCAAGTGTACATTTTGGTATCTATTTAGATGCCTATTCCAGTTGAGTATGCATTCTTATGGACAAGTTTAACCTCTGAGATTTTTTAGGAAAAGGAGTGATTATATGATCTTTCAAAATTGTCCATGGATGTTTGATATAGAGTCTGCACAAATATTTATTTATTTATTTATTTATTTGACTTATATACCGCCTATCTGGCCTATGGCTGGTTCTGAGCGGTTCACAAAATACTTTACATTGCAGTTATTAATCACTTTGACTCTATTAGAATGGTAGGAGAAACCAAGCAATGCTTCTCTGGTGACCAAAGGAATTTCAATTATAAAAATCAAAATCAACATCATTAATAGGTAAAGAGATTGTACAATTTTTTCCCAAACAGATGGCTGCAATCATGACAGAAAATCCAGATGATAATTCCAAATATACAGTACTGTACTGTACATTTATGATTTTTTGGGGTGTGTGTGTGGAGGTTTAATGGGTGGTTTGAGACAGAGGATCCTTTTGCTAATGTAACCCCTCTGGACTCTTTGGTTCAGCCTAGAGGATGTGAAAATCTTAGGAAAGCGCTGTTTTCCAAAATTCCAATTTAGAAAGAGACAGGGAATGCTGGAGAGGACAGGAGCTGCTGTTCTCCTGGAGGATGATATAGGCCCTTATCGCCCTGGTTTAGGTAATAGAATTTTTATATGTTTGTGCAGGAGGGGCAGTGGAATAGTGAATCCATGTAGTGAGATTATGGATTTGTATCTGAATTTGTGTTTCATTTTAGAGCCTTAAAGATTGTATACCTCAGGCTGTTTCTCTTTATGTGTTGGAACCTCTCTCCTGGTGACCCATTTTGCTTTAAAGACACATTTTCACTACTTCATATTTCCCTTAGAAGCAGGTCCTGCTCTGACACAGTGTTGGTGAATGGAACTCAACGTGTATATATCTTGTTGCATCCAGTTTGGACTGTACTTCCGTAACTGTAATTGTTGACTGTTATTTGGAAAAAAAAATATCCACATCTTTGTAAAGTTCATCACCTTGTCATACTCACATAAGGAAGACAGCCATATAGAACCCAGAGAATGGTACACTAATAATCAAAAGGAATTATGCAGTTATTTTCTCTGGTAGTGTTTTTTTTTAAATTAACATGATAAAAGATGGGGACGTGGACTTACCCAGTTCCTGTGTTGTTGCTGGTGTGGAGACTAACCCCCCTCTGAGTTTGGAGGTTGCATAATGACAGCGGCCACATGGTTGGGGCCAGCAGGAAGACATCTGGCTCTCACACACCCCCAACAGGAAGGGTGGCAGGGAGGGTCAGGACTGGCTGACAGACTGGAAGAGGCGTGGCCTCTGCACCAGTCTGTGGGCAGGGTTCAAAAGGAGGAGCCGGGTCTGTTGTCACAACTCGGTTAAGCGGTTTCAGGCATTGGGATGGATCACAATGGTCACAGGACAGCAGGCAGGGGCCTGCAGGTCATGAATGGTATGGAATGCCTAAATGGGAACTGGGTGGGGGATTTCGGCTGTCCCAGCTCAGGTGGGACAGTTGCCACTGCCCCTGGTTGGTGAGGAGCCATGGGGTGGCATATGTCCGTGTGGCTCCACAAAATCTGCCATTCCAAGTGGTCTCACAGGAAAGGTCCTGTGGAGATGGTGGGTATCATCAGGTGGCATTCCCCCCCCCCCCGAGCAGGATCCAACCCAATGTTTGCCAGGTTAACTGCTGCTGTAATTAATAAAGTTTTGGCTATTTTACTCCAGTTATGGTGTGTGTGTCTGTTGTTTTGGGAAGGGGGCTAGGGCCTCTTTAGCAGTAGGCCAACAAGTAGTTAACACAGGTGGAAAAAGCAATGAGAAAGCACAAAGTGGCTGAAAATGGAAGATGATGTTGTCTGGATGCATGGTCATATGTCCTCCTCCTTTACATTAACATATTTTTCACTAATCCTAGGCCTAAAGATACATGAGTCTCTAGAGCTCTGACTGTTCTTGCTTGATGTACTGAGTCAGCTGACATTGTGCTGGGCAACTGGTCTTTATCCATACCCACTGTTACCACTGTGAATAGAACTGCTGGAACTAATGGAATAGGAACTATAAATTATTTTCTGTCTCTGTGAAGTATAAAACCCAGGCGTCTTGTTATTTGGCATCTCATCCTCCTGCAGGCAGTATTGCTATATCTGGGACCATTGCCAGCATTTTCTGTTTCTTGAGCTTTTTCTCTGAATGCCTAATCTCTTTATTAATAAGTTCAAAACATTTATCACCGAGTTAGTCATATAGGGGCAGGAAAGAATTTGAGCTAATCCAATCAAAGTTCCCAAGCTTGGGTCCTCAGATGTTCTTGGACTAAAACTCCCAGAAATCCTGGCCAGGACAGCTAGTGGTGAAGACATCTGGGAACCCAAGGCTGGGAACCACTGTGCTAAACTAAAAGCATCTGAACCCAGTAGAATTAAGAATCAGTTTTTTCCAAGATGTACCTTCCCACTATAATCAATCCAACCACACTCTGGATGACAGTGTGTATTGAACTATATGTAAAAATAGCCATTGCACATTCCCATGCTCATTTGGAGAAAGAGAAGTATGGATTGGGTAGTATATGGCTAATCTCCCAATTCATGCTCCCCTTTCTCTAAATGACTGTGAGTAGCGTTTGAGGGAAGATTCACAATGAAGGCATTGCCTTGTGTGAACTAGCTCTCATAGAGTTACTCATATAATCCAAAATTGATGTAGGCATAGGAAAAAAATGCTGGAGTTTTGGGTTGTTTCTAGGGGGCACTGCAAACTTTGTAAAACAAACTTTGTAAAACTATTGTTAAACTCCAGCACTGTTTTTTGAGGAGAATCCAAAGGTCAGAGTTTGTAGTTAACAAAGCTTTCATGGGTCTGTCCCCTTGGACTCATTTTTAACTTGCCAAGATGAGAAAGGAAAACAGGAATTTTCATAAACTTCTCCCCAGCTCCCTATTTGCATCATCAGGCCTCATCTGTTGAAACCAATCCCTTAAAATAGAAGGATTAATGCTAGACATGAGCACTATTTTTGAGGGAAATGAACCAAATCTGGGTATTTAGATGTGTTTTATTTGCCGATGACAAAGTGGAGCAAGACAGACTAAATTGCTCTGGAGTAGGATGGCCATTTCAATGGATCATGCATGTTCAGTCCAGAGGCATTGGAGATAAAACAGTACCACAAAGAAGACGTGCCGTGGGGGAAGCAGTTTCACAGCTGAACTACCAATGGAGTCCTGAGCATTCCTGGGCATCTGAGACTCAGGAGGAGGTGGGGGAGCTCAGAGTGGGGCCCCTGGAGTCTGTATATCCCCTCTGCAGCTTTGTTTGTTTGATATATCGCCCCATTAGTGCAGAAGTACTATTCTGGGTGGTTTACATCAACTAAAAACTATACAAACACATTTAAAAAAAGAACTTAAAACAAATAGCAGCAATCATTAGAAAAAAGTTCCTTTTAAAAAGCGTGTTTTAGTTCTTTCCCAGTTTCCCGCACCCTAAGGAAGTGCTGAAATTTCCTCCCAAGAATTCATCATTTTGCATTTAGGAAGGATAGAAGGGTGCTACATTGTTTTTAAGTTTGCTGTTGCATTTTACAATTTTTATATTGATATTAATCACTTTAAAACTTTTCTATCACACTATCAAGGTTGTGTTCTGTGTGTGAGAATGTGGATGAGTGAATGTGTTCTTCTTTGTGTGGGCTTTAATTGGATAGGTCACAATAGTTTTAGAGACCATCTTTCCCTCTCCTCTCTTTTCTACTTTAGCCGCTTCTCTCCTGTTGCTGCTTTGTCCTTTAGAGTGGTCTGGCAGTTTTCCTTCAGAGTACAAAGCACTATTTTGGAGGCAACTCTCTCCACACACCTGAAAAAGTGCATAACTGTCTGAAATGTAAGCACACTGAGCCCTCTTTTTAAGGTCTTAAAATGGTGGTGGTGTATAGCATCCCCATGCTGGATCATAGCCCTTTAGTTTCCTATTTGCATTAACAACAACAGCAGCTGCTGCTGCAGCAGCAGCAACAACCATCTGGAAACATACAATACCTGCACAAATCTGAGAACAAATTGGTTTAGGTCCGAGTGGGTGAGTCCCAAACCATACAACAAATATTTGGATACAGATGAACACGGGATGTTCTTGGACATCCCTACTTAAAAGAAGAGCAGATGGCACTCAATAATGGGGGTCAAAGCACGCACAAGCAACTTGATTCTCAGAATTGTCTAACAAATGTGGCATAGTAGGCCTTTGGGGACTGTGCTATAATATTCCCAGGTCCCAGATGTAATAGTTTTTTTTAATTTGAAATGTCTCTTCCAGAAGGCTACCCAAGGATGCAGTGAAGGTGGTCAAAAGCATCACCATCACAAAGTAGGCACAACAATGTGATCTTACTTATACCCATTTCTAAGCATCATGAAATCTGCGCCATTTTCCTTTTAGTTGTTGTCCTAATATTTCATTACTTCCATCTGGGTCCTACAGTGCTGGAGATAACACTTGAGAGCTATTGTGAACAAGAGCCCTAGTTACCTTATCATCCCATAGTGAGATGAGAGGCCCAGCTGCTGCATCAGTTATGTATACTGGAAAATCTCCCAAAATCTTCCATAAATCCCTAGAGGTGACTAACATGAGGGGAAACTATCATATTTAGATTGCTTGTAGATTGCTGCTAATGTGATTCTGAAGATGTCACTGAACTATGTGGAGAGTAAAGGGATAAGTAGAGAGGGTGGTGTCCGATCAGCTTCAGGCTCTCTTGGATGAAACCAATGCCCTGGATCCATTCCATTCGGGCTTCAGGCCGTGTCACGGTACGGAAATGGCATTGGTCGCCCTGCTTGATGACCTACTGAGGGAGGCCAAAATGTTCTTGTTGGTTCTCCTTGTTATCTCAGCTGCCTTTGATACCGTCGACCACAGTCTTCTCCTGGGATGGCTCTCCAAGTTGGGGATCGTTGGCCTGGCTCTTGCCTGGCTCTGGTCCTTCTTGGAGGACCGTTCCCAGAGAGTTCAGCTTGGAGAGAGTGTATCAGTCCCGTGGCTCCTCAGTTGCGGGGTGCCGCAGGGCTCGATCATCTCTCCAGTGCTGTTTAGTATCTATATGAGCTCGCTGGGTGGGGTCATCCGGGGATGTGGGGCTTCGTGTTATCAGTATGCTGATGACACACAGCTCTACATCTCCTTTTTTCCAACAGCAGTGGATGCTGTTGCGCCCCTTGAGCGCTGCCTGGGGGCTGTACTGCAATGGATGCAGGAGAATGGACTGAGGCTGAACCCGAACAAGACGGAGGTTTTGAGGGTGGGTGCCCCTCCTATCAGTGGTTTGGGAACCTCCCTCTCTTTTTGGGGGGGCGACTCTCACCACAAAGAGTGAGGTCCATAGCTTGGGGTCCATCTTGACCCAGCGCTTACCATGGAGTCCCAGGTAGCATCTGTGGTACGCACCGCCCACCTACATCTTTGGCTGTGCTCCTATCTTGATGTTGGGGCGCTCACCACTCCGGTTCATGCGCTCGTAATCTCGAGATTAGACTACTGTAACGCGCTCTACGTGGGTCTGCCCTTGAGATTGATGCGGAAACTACAAATGGTCCAGAATATGGCCACCAGATTATTAACTGGGGTGAAAAAATACCATCACATTTCCCCCACTCTGGCGGCCTTACACTGGTTGCCCATTCGTTTCCGCATTGACTTCAAGGTGTTAATGCTTACATATAAAGCCCTAAACGGTTTAGGACCTTGATACCTGGCAGAGCGCCTGCTCCCACCTAGCTCTACTCGTGTCACTTGATCTAGCCAGGCTGGGCGGCTGAGGGGCTTGACTCTGAGAGAGGCCCGGAAGGAGAGAACTAGAAACTGGGCCTTCTCAGCAGTGGCCCCTCGCCTCTGGAACACCTTGCCCCTGGAGATTCACCTGGCACCTTTGCTGGGAGTTATTAAGAACAAGCTGAAGACTTGGTTCATCAGGCAGGCCTTCCCCCCTTCCATTTCTTAATTTCCTAAGTCTTACCATCTTGGTCTTTGCTTATCTCTATGTTGTCTGATATTGTTTGTTTTAAATTTTGTTTTATATTCAGAATGTAAGCCGCCCAGAGTAGATTCATCCAATCTAGATGGGTGGGGTAAAAGCCGGAAAAACAAACAAACAAACAAATAAATAAATAAGACAAGTTTTTATTAGTCATGCAAGCAAATGTTCAGATATTCATTTAGGTTATATGTTAAATCTTTTCTGTACTTTGAACTAGAATTTCATTATTTCACTTCATACCTTTAAAACACAGGCAGATGAGTAAGAATTTATAAATTCAATACTTGGTAAAGAAAGAAGGATCTCTCACATTTCATAGGACCTGAAGGACTTTGTGACAGCTACAGATAATTAGGAAGAGGGGCTTATATGCAGTTTTCCCACCTCTTAGCAATGGCAATAAGAATTCTGATTCCATTTCGTGTGAGATGAATCATCTTAAGTGCAAAAGGGCATCAAGGAAAATGTTGATAACCTGATGCTGTAAAGTGATGCTGGACCTGTCCACATAGGCATATAGGTATGATATATAGCTCACGGATGGCATGGTTTGGATCAGAAAAAAAGACCTTGTCTGCAAGTGTTTCTACTTAGAATGAGCCACCCTTTTCTTTTCAAGATGCTGCACACCTTTTTGGCCCAGTGGTACGGCATGCATTCTTTTTGGCATGCTTGTTGTTTAGCCTTTTTAGCTGGGAGAAAGCAGCTTCCAGAAGCTTCAGTTTCCAACCGCCATCATGGTTGCAGATGTTTCTGAGGGAGAGTGAGAGAGAAAGTGGGGGGAGAAAGAGAGAAAAGAAGCAGGGAGAGAAAGGGGAGAGAATGGAACAGCACTGACAAAGGCAGAGAGAAATGATGTATAAAAAATTTCCCTTCCCCAGACCCTCTGCAGACCGTCAGAGGAATCCAGGCTGTGTTATCTGTGTAAGAATGGTTGGTACTGGTGTAGGAATTAAGAAGTGTCTAATTCTATTGACAAGGGACGTGGTGGCACTGTGGGTTAAACTGCAGAAACCTCTGTGCCGCAAGGTCGGAAGACCAGCAGTCGTAAGATCAAATCCACGTGATGGAATGAGCTCCTGTTGCTTGCCCCAGCTCCTGCCAACCTAGCAGTTCGAAAGCATGTAAAAATGCAAGTAGATAAATAGGTACCACCACGGTGGGAAGGTAACGGCGTTCCGTGTCTAGTCGCGCTGGCCACGTGACCACGGAAACTGTCTATGGACAAACTGTCTACAGCTTGGAAACGGGGATGAGCACTGCCCCCTAGAGTCGGACACAACTGGACAATTTGTCAAGGGGAACCTTTACCTTTAATTCTATTGAACAAGGCATTGTATTTAATCAGAATCACAATAACAATAATAAATGGTTTACTGGGATTATTGTATTCAGTGAAATGACCATCTGAATCAAACATCATTCAATACACTCAAAATGTCCTTAAAAAGGCGTTAGTAGGATCCTTGTTTGAGAGTTTTTTCCTCAGTAAAAGACGAGGTATTTCTTCAAGCTGATCAGTCTTGAAAATTGGAAGCTAGAAATTAAATCTGGAGTCCAGAATGTCAGATTGAGGTCCAACACCTGAAAACACCTCAAAGGACCGGGAAACTTCCTGCAGTCTAAAATTCATTTTGTAAGAAGAATTTTTTAAACATGAGACCAAAACTAATTCATAGAAAAGGTACCATATTTTCCCGTGTATAAGATGCTACTTTTTCCTAAAATAATTACACTAAAAATTGAGGGGCGTCTTTTCCACAGAAGTAAGCTGAGAACAAAACAGCCCTTACCTTGCCTTTGTAAACAGGCTTCCTTCAATCACGAGGCTTAGCTTCCTACCGTCAGGAGACTTAGCTTCCTCCAATCACGAGCTTTATGGAACTGATGTCAGCTGATGCTGAACAAACCAATTGGAACACACCTCATTGGAGGTGGAGCCTGTAGGCTCAGATGCAACAGGGACTCTTAATGTCCGAGTGTTCAGAGCCCAGAGGCTGAATACTCAACACTAAGTTTTCTTCCCAACATAGGCATAAAGAGCCAGCCAGCATGTGAAGCATCAAGTGATGATTTTCTTCCTTCTTTGTGTCTCCACTATTCTTCAACAATCACTGAGGTTAGTACTAGTTTAGGGCTTACATACTTCTCCAGCCAATCAAACTGCTTACTAGGAGAAAGGTGTTAGTATCTACTGGCTGTCAACTGCTATTTGTTATCGGCATGCCTCCAATTTAAAAGGAACTGATATTACATTTATCTGTTCGCACTTGCTGGTTTACATATTTGTTTCAAGAGGATTTCTCATATATCTCTATATTTCTGAGTATCCATTTTCTGATTGTTACCTTTGATAACTGTGTGTCCTTATGATTAGAAATATGTCTTCTGTCAATAAGAAACATTTTAAAAGTTCACATTCCAGCTTGTTTAACAGATATATTTTATCCAATCACAGGTGCCTAGCCAACTTAAAAGAAACACTATCCATTTGCTTTCTAATTGTTCTGAAACAGCCCTTGTGTTGCTTTGGCAATTACATTCTGAATATGCACAGTTTTATCATTTTGGCTGGTTTTCAATCTCCTCCTAATATTGCAAAAAGTCACACTTGCACCAAGGATTCTTTTCAGAGTTTGTTAGTTTTTTTTTCTTGCCAAGCTTACAATACATTCTTGACAACATTTGTTTTGTACAAGATTGCTTCTCTTATATGATCCTTTGCAATTAAATATAATCATTGCACCCAATCTTCACTTTGAATTATATTTGAACAGGTTGTAGTCAGAGCTTTCAACTGTCAGATTCTATTCTTTTTATAATAACAGGTGAGTTCTTGAGCCTTTTTATTGTCTAATCCACTTCTCTTCTTTAAACACCCAGACTTTCTGAAAGTAGGAAGTGGAATCTTGCTATCCTTGATCAGATCCTGGAGATAATCATAGAAATTTCCTTCTGCACATGCTATTATCCTTGTTCAGAAGAAATGGGACCTCCACTTCCTACTAACCAAACTGTGGAGGAGAGCTCTGCAGGACTTCCAGTAAACTGAAATCCAATATTTCCCAGGCTTGTAAGTGAAAATTTACTTATCAATTTCTATAGGTTTGGTTATCCTGATCACTGCAAATGAGTACAAGATGAATAGAAACTTACCTGTGAATAGATAGTGGATCCAGTTTTGTAGACTGAACTCTGAGAACCCAGTCAAGTAGAGAGTAGAAGAGTTGCTAATACTCAAAGTAGACTAAATATGTAAAGGTTGAAACAAAGTCTCTCTGGGGAACTGAGGCAAGAGGAATTTCTGTGCCACCTGCCGCAGGAACCTACTTGCCCTCACTAAGCTCCGCTTGTATATGTGAACAAACAATATTTTTTTGCAACATTTACAAGGTCATCATAAATTTTGACTTTCTCCAGAAGGAAACAGAAAAAGCAGCTCTAAGGGAACTGAATCACCACATGTAAACCCTTACCACTCTCATGTTAGCAGAGAGGCACACAGGGAGGAGTGGTCTGTTTTTAAACTTCCTCTTTTTTTTGGTATTTGAACTAGGAAAGCAAATGTAGTATAGTCGTATAGACAGAATGTTGGTCTAGGACTCAGGAAATCTGTATTCAAATCTCTGCTTGGCTATGGAAACTTACTGTGGCATGGCAATGATAAACCACTCTCTGAACATCTCCCAAACCTCAACAAGTCTATTAGGATCACTGTAAATTTGAAATGACTTGACAACATAAAATAACAACAGTAAAGAAGCAACGGGAGGGAAATAATTAACTCTGCAGGTTTGGTTTATATTCCGCCCTGCTATATTGGGGACATATTTGGGGACTGGAAGATTTTTGGATATTCTGGAAATTTGGGATTTGACCCTGTACATAGTGCATAGTTCTCTCACTGAGAAATTTTCATCATCTTAGTTCAGATAGTGGACCTCAGAAAACTCCTCTCCTCCCCCCCCCCCTCTCTCTCTGTGTAAGGCTGCATGGGTCACACAGTTTTGTAGGCTGAAGATTGGACAGATTAATATTTTTCATTCATTTTCATATACAGCTGGTGAGTCAATCAAATATTCTTTAACGGTAGCTCAATTATATAAAGAGCTGTAATCCCCATAATGCTATTATTGTGGGTAGAGTGCGATTATAGAAGATACTTTTAAAGGCCTGTTATTTTCATTTCCTCACTGAATGGATACCATAATGTAATAGTCTGTTATGTCAGAAAACAGTAAACCTAATTTCTTTCCTAAAATTAATTAGTGCCGAATATAGCTGTATTGACTCTTAAGTCCGATTAATGTCAGGTCATGTTCTGACATGAAATAAAGTGTATGATTTCTGTTTTTATTACACAGCAAGCCAAGTTTTTACAACTTCATACACAGAAGCAGCTGTTTGTCCTTTGGTTGCATGTGGTTTCCAGTGTGACTATTTTGCTGTCCTCTTGGGAACTACTGAATCAGAAGCCCATGCATGACAAGAATAAATCAATCAATGAAGTATAGTGCTTCATATCTCACTGTGTTGAATTGACACTGAAACATTGCTGTTGTGGGGTGTACTGTCTTAAATTTAGACAGTGGGAGAAGTCTATCCATATGCTGTCACATATAGGCCTGTTGTTGTTGAAAGTGAGGATACGTGCTAAGCTGCAGATGTTCCAGAAGACGTTGGTTTGGGGCCAGGGTTGGAAGAAAGACAGAAAGATGACAATGTGTGTTTCCTCTGGGGAGAAAAAAAGGGTGTGTGTGAAGAGGAGGTAGACTTGGGGAACGATGAAGTGAAGGGATGTATAAAGGCAGCATGATAGGGCAGAACGGTTTGTGGAGGGGGGCAAGCTGTGCACCTATGCCTATGAAGGCCCAATTGCAGAACAAGTGTCCCAAACGTGGGCTGACTAGCCCAAACGCAGATCTCTGGCCACACTGTAACCTGCCCTCTTGCATTCTAAGATATTTTGATGCACAAAGACAGATGCACTACATGGCAGTGGTGTGCAGGAAGTGTGCAAATTACATTACATACCACCACACAGCTCACACCCTTCCCAATTCCTGCAAATCACCATATTTGATATACAGAATATATTGGTGCATCATATCCATAGCCTGTAATTTGTAGTATTAAAAATAAGTACTGAACGAATTGTGTCACTGGAAGGGTTTATCACCAAATGGTCTATCTTGGCTTCAGCAGATTCCAAGGCAAACTTCTGAAAACAGCCTCTGATCGATCACTTTTATAGTATGTTTATGATTATTTAACAATAAATCAAATCTATTGATACATGTGCTTTCTTAGGAGGTACGTTCTCTACATTAGGCTACAGACTACAAGTCTTGAACTTGCTTAAAATTATTCCTGCTCAGACTTTTTGACCCTGGGTAAAGAACTGTTTTAATATTAGTCAATCTTTATGTCATGCCAGATACCTCCATGACCAGTCTTCTCTCTCTCCCCCACTTTGCACACAAGAATTATACTGAAAATATAATCACATAAAAAGTACAGCATTTCAAAATGACAGTTCTGTCCTATTGTTACACTTTCAATGTGTTTTTTAAACCTTCACTTTTTACCATATGGTGTGCCAGTTGCTGTCTTTCCTAGAAAAACAGGCCTTGACTACGGCTATTTATGCCTTAGTTACATAAGATTAAACTATCATAGAAGTCTACTTGAAACTGCTTTTAAAGGCAGTCTGGAATTTTGAACTCATAAAAAATGTGGCCATCAAAATTTTAACTGAATCTCATGTGGCCATGCTAGTTGGTGGATTCTGACAGTTATCATTAAAAAATCCAAATTTTGTTTTGGTATGTTAATGCTTCCAAGTTTTGTAGTTTTGTCTCCAGTTCAGTCAAAGTGATAGCTTAAACTTCAATGTATTACATGTTTGGAGGCCAGAATGTCTTCAATTACATATGCTTCTTCCATAGCTACCCAGATTCTGAGATCAGTGATCTGTGAACCTATTTTCTCTGGCACCCTCACCAATGCTTCTAAGTAGGTACAAGAGACAGGGCCTTCTTTATAATGGCACCCAGATGCAACACCTCTATAGTGGCACCCAGAACCAACATCTACAGTTGCCATCTAGACAATAGATAGATCATATAAATGACTGGACCACTCAGTGTAAGATAACTTCCTATGTTCCTATGAGCCACTCTTAAAGAGTATTTCTCAGTACACCACTCTAGAGTTTGTGCTTTTCTCCTACTAACCAGAAGGCATGGTAGAAGAGTATGTCACAAAAGCACAAAGGGCTGACTTTGTACATAAACTTGTTTCTATGCATGGCACATGAATCAATTAAAAAATGGATGGGAAGCAGTATGAACATCCTTTACATTTCATGTATGGATTGAATACTACAATGTTGTTTTTGAAAACATGCATGTTTATTATGCACAGTCTAAAATCTGATTGATTATACAATGCTCATGCACACTCAGTCACAGTCACAAAGGATATGAAGCTGCTGTAATGGGCTAAGTTTCACTGCCTCTAGTTGTCTTCTATCCTTAGGTCCTACCTGCTCTGCTTCCTGTCTTAGATCTTGTCCTAACTACCCCTTTGCTTCTCCTTACACTTGGATCTTCTCCTAGCCACATCCCTTTCTCGTTCCTTATACCTAGATCATGCCACAATCATCATCCCTACTCATTAAAAGTATACCCATAATATGGATCATTAAGCAAGGTGTGCTGTCCCCAGCAGGGAAAAAACAGGGACCCAAAACAACAACAACAAAAAAACAACAACCCTGTTCTAGAAGTCAATTTGCAAATGTTTGTGTAACACTTTCATTGGGCTTCAGGTAGAAATCAATGAAAGGAGATTGTAATCCCAGCCAAAACAATTTCCTCCCTCTCCCCCCAAACAGAGAAGAGTGGGAGGAGAGAGAGGGGAAACACATGTTTATTTATTTGGGGAACTACAAATATATGAATTTTCCTAGGTGTAAACTCCATGAAACTTTTGAGTAGACAAGCTTGGCATGGCAGAATAATGTGTTTCCTTTTTAAGAAACACATTCAGATCTATTTAAACCCACCGGCAAAGGCAACCCCATTCTCCAGAGCTAGCTATCCGTTCACCAACTGAGCAGCTTCCATGTGCAAGATGTGGTGTGATTGGGAGAGGAGACATTCTATGCAAGCCTCAACATGCACAAATAAATAGCTGCTGAATGAAAATCAGCAATGAATGAAAATCACCCTACACACACATATTATAATGCATAGCAACAGAGAAACAAGAAACAAACTTTATTTTGCATTGTCCTTATTTTGTTCTTTTACCTAGATAGCAGGCTTAGAGCATGAAAGCAGAAGATGCATGCAGGAAATAGCCAGTCCCTGCACATGTTTTTCTCCTTCTTGGATGCACACCTTAAATGTGTTGCAGTATGTCAGTGAAGCTGAGAGCTTTGTCATCAGGAGGCCAGACTCTGTTACAAGCCTGTACTCCTAGTAAGGTCACCCAAGGCAGAAGGGTCACAGCCGAGACACCAGACTAAGATGCATCCACCCTCTTTGAGGCAGCTACTGGGCAGCAGTGGTAGCTGAAAGTAACATTTATGGAGGTAATGGCAGTGACAATCAAACTAACTTTCATTAGTATTGTGATTTCCAATTTTCCCCAATGGAGCAGCCAGTAATGGTCATTATAATTCTGGAGGCACATAGACTAGTATGGTTTTAGAATTACATCTCTTTGACCCCTTCTAGCTCTTATGCAGAATATATGTTATGTGCTGTGAAGTGAGAACTGATTTATAGTGACCTTAAATGACTTTCAAGGCAATTAAGCTATTTAAGGAGTGGTTTTACGAGCAACACCCTCTCCTAGTGAGTTTCCAGGGCTGACCAGAGATTCAGACCCAGGTCTCCTGAGTTGTAGTCTGTTATGCTACCCATTAAACCGCATTGTATGTGGAGAACATGTACACATAAAATTCTCTTTTAAAGTATAAAAGGATACATCTACTTATAAACACACAAGGAATGACACTAGAAATATGACACCGGTTGTAAAAATATTTCAGTTTAATTGCTGCAAACATAAGATAACAATCAAAACAGCTGTGAAAACACATCTCAAATGTTATTCTAATTTCAATAACAAATCACAGGTAGAAATATATATTCCAGAATAAAATGGCTCATAGAAATAAAATACGTCATAGAAAGCCTGCTAAGAGCAGATAGCCATAAGAAATTCAGCACAGCTTGTTTAGAAGAACAGAATCGAACTCAAATATTACAGCAAAATTGTATTTGCAATGAGACATGGAGAAAAAGATTCCAACATTAATTTTCACCCCCAATGCCAAACCTTTGTAGAAATTGGATCTAATATTCACAACAGCTTATTCAGTAACATAAATCTGAATTCCAAGGTCCATCATATCCATTAACTAATGAATTTGTCAGATCTCATATGATTACAGATCCACTCCTATGGCTTTCTCCACCAGGAAAAAAAGAAGGTTAATTTGTTGGACCTGGAACCCATCCTATTCTAGAGGCTAGGGGTGGTAAAAACTGTGGCCAGGTCCAACCTCCAGAGCTAGTTTAGACTTTCAAGATCATTTCCATATGATATGTCCCAATCTTCCTAAGAATGCTTCTGCACAAAAAATATACTGTACGATGCCTATTATAGACACTCTCTCTTTTGGAGTTCTTCAGCTGCTTGTGTCAGAGAAATCACTGTTGGCCAATGTGTCTGTGTATTCCCTGAGTCCAATTAGATCTTTCATGAAAATTCATCCCCAAGTCAAGTCATGGCACAATGAGTGGAGAAGATTTTAAAAGTCTGAACCAGCAGAGATAGCTGTAGCCTTCCCACTTGAAGGATCTGATGAGCCAAGGCTGTATATTTTAAGGCCAAACTAGTTCTGTAGGACACCTGTGTAGATGTTAAAGAAGTCTACTCCATTCACATATCAAAGTGGGGGATAAAGGAGGAAATCTAAACAAAAAGGAGTGTGCAAGTGAGAAGAATAGAATCCATCCCTTCTCTCGTTTTTCCCCAATGTTGCTATTAAGGAACATTTCTCCTGCCTAAGTCCGCTACTGGAAACAAACAGAGCAGGTACAATAATGGTTGAGCTGCACAGTGGGTAAGATGGCAGCTTGTACAGGGACAAGGGAGGGTTTTCATTTCTCTTCCCCACATATTTTTTCCTGTATAAAGAATAAATCCCCAGCGCCAGTTTTATATGTGAGTGGGGCATCTATGTGTTTTACACATTATAAGGAACAGATCTGGACAAACTTTGATGTTTTAATCTTTTAAAAAGCATCAGTTACACTAGTGGCTAATACTTTAAAAATATGTTTTTTTAATAGAACAATGTTTAAAATATAAATCAGGTCAAGTAAATGATTACTTAATATTCTTGTTTCATAAATTCCCTGCTTTTGTTTTTTTAAAAACTCTTGAGTGCAAATATATTTCTCTTCTATGCTGAGCAAGGAACAACCAAATCATAAATTCAAAACCAAGGGAAATAAATTAAATCCATAGACAAGAAAAAAAATCTATGAAAATTTTTTTAAGGTTCACATCTATCTATCTATCTATCTATCTATCTATCTATCTATCTATCTATCTATCTATCTATCTATCTATCTATCTATCTATCTATCTATCTATCTATCTATCTATCTATCTATCTATCTCTTAAGTAGTTCCAGGTAGCACTATATTTAATACATGGCAATAAAACACCTACATTTTCAGAATGGAATGTATGGAAGAAATGTGCCATATGCTTGTAGTGGCCAAGTGGTATCCTGGTTTATATAATGTATACCTATGGCAGAAGCTGGTGTACCTCAGTGGGTTGGAGAGCCTGGCAGCAGAGCCAGGGCCAAGAATTTGAATTGGCACTGCATCTCCTGTGGGAAAAGTTGGACAACATTACCTGGAGCATGTGTAGTTGATGGGGTTATGTGTCCTGCCACCTGTTAGGCAAACTGCCATGGTCCTAGAAGGAGGGACCAGTAAACCACAGCAGTACTTTGTACTTAGAAAAGCCTGGGAAGATCCCAATAAGTTGGAATTAACTTGACACATTAATAATGATAACAATAATAACGTGTAGTCATTCCACACTTTCACTGTATACTCAGTGGTGTCCCATCCAAGCAACTGATCACAGCTTCAACTACTCAGCTGCAGCATTGCTCCCAGGGCATTCAGCTAAAGCCAAACAAACTTAACTTAGGCCATGGTCACACAACAGAAATGCCCTCCTCCTTTCTCATGTCTTCTGCTTCCTGTATAGTCTCGCATTGTGGTCGCATGGCATACATTTTTTAACAACTCCACTTTATTTGGGTGAATTAGATGTGGTATCTTCATCTACACCTCTCGAGTGGGACATATCTCCTTCCTTTTCTTGTGTCTTTCTCTGCCCCCTTTCCCCCTTAAAAAAAAAAATCTGTGGGTACATTGCTGTGTTGGCAAAACACCCTTGCTGGCCAAATACTGATCTGGGCCATTTCTTCCTATTTCCATGCTTCATTACCCTCTATGGAGGAGAACCCACAGTGCCCTGCAGTGGTGGTTAAAAGACAGTAGGGGGACTAATGCTCTGTACAGTGGTGCCTTGACTTACGAACTTAATCCGTCCCAGAAGATGTTCGTAAGTCAAAACGTTCATAAGTCAAATCAGCATTTCCCATAGGAATGCATTGAAAACCGATTAATCCATTCCAGCTGTTTTTTGTTCTTATGTCGAGGCGCCGTTTGTAAGTCAAAGCATTAGTTCCCATAGGAACTAATGCAAAACTGGTTAATCCATCCTCTACCACTAGGGGGAGAATTTTTTTTTTAACCTAAGATGATTTAGGTTAAAAAAAAGGGCAGGAAAGGAGGGAGGGAACGAACACCTTTTAAACAGAACACCTTTAAAACCAAGCAGCTTTAAACCAAACCAAGCACCTTTTAAACCAATTTTTACATTTTAAAATTACAGTACCAGGCAGTACCAGGCAGTCCAAAGTCCATTTCCCGCTTTCCCCACGTTTTTTTTGGTTTGTAAGTCAAAGCTCCGTTCGCAAGTCGAAGCAAAATTTTGCGAACAGAGCTGTTCGTAAGTCAAAATGTTCGTACGTCGGGGCGTTCGTAAGTCAAGGCACCACTGTATTTGACAGAAGTATACCAAAGCGCTGACATTCCCGTTTGAAAATTACTTTTTAAAACATTAATGATGACAGCGGGTGAGGTAGGTGGGACCGCATGCCAGATGCACAGGAAATGCATTGGTCTTGGAGTACACACTCAATGGGTGTGAGTTGTACTATGCGATGAAATGCAGAACAAATATAGTAGTAGCCTCCCAGCTGGCTGGGTTTGATGTGGAGATAGCACAAAAGGGGAATAAAAGAATCAATAATGGCCTTGTGCTGTCTGAACCCCCCCCCCCCAAAGTGTCAAAATTCATGAGGAGTAACTTGGAAACATTTTGCTGGTGTGACCGCAGCCTTATTTTATCTCAGAAACAAAGAATATAAGCAAAAAAGCATAAATATAAGAAAAGACAAGTAGTAGAAGAAAAACCTTAACGCTAATGGCTGAAATTTTTAAAAATCTGTATACTGGACCATACACAGTGAATGATAATTCTGTATGAATTACTTGAGAAATAGAGCACATTGAGAAAAACGCGTCATTGGAAGGAAAGTTCTGGAATTTAGAATAAAGGACAAACTGCTGTAAAGCTGAGAATTGTTTTACCAGGTGAATTCTTGCTAATAAAAAGTTCTGACAGAAGATCTCTTGTGTTTCCTCTGTAGTAGTTTTAACTGATTATAAAAGAGCATAGCTGGAAAAAGTATGCAGAATGATCCAAACAGAGCTAGTCTTGTAAACATCTTACCTTCACTTGGTCAGACAGCTGAATTAAGAAGACTTATTTTTTTTCCTATTTACTGGAAATGTATACTAATTTACACAATGTTATTCTGTATTTTTTATTTATTTATCAATTGAATAATACCTATTTACCCTTAGACCCTGCACTAGCAGGGCCTCAATCTTATTACGGCACCTGCCAGTGACATCATCTTGTTGGATTGCAAGGTGATCCAGAAGTAAAAAGGGAGACGGTGGAGGACTGGAGCAGGTCTGGAGGCCAATCTGGTCTGTGGTGCTTTAGCCATGCTCTTCTTAATTTCCCCTTTCTAATTCTAAGTCAGTCTGTAACTCAGTGGAAATTATAAATTCCTTCTCAAGAGAGGGAATAATATTCTTTAAAGCAGGGGTCGTCAACCCCTGGTCCGCGGCCCAGTGTCAGTCCGTGGGCTTGCCGGAACTGGGCCGCGGATACGGACCTCCGCCCCCCCGCACACATGCGCGGTGGGCATGTCACGCTCACGGGGGGGCATGTAGCGCCCGCAGTGGGCGTGTCAAGCTGTCAGTCAATCCATCTGCCAGCCAATTTATCCTCCCACCTTTTGCAGGGGTGATGCTGACAGGTTGCCCACCAAGGTATGTGCAAATCACGTGGGCCTTCTCTGTCCCCTGGATGTGAGGCAGAAAAGTCAGCCCCCAAACTAGGCCATAGTCTATTTGCCCAACCTTTTCCAAATTCCTTTATGGGACCTCCAATCTGGGGAGTGAGATGTCACACACCTTTTCCGACTTTAAGGGAATATTGTCCAGTGTCTATGGTGCCCGCCAAAGCTGTGTTGCAAAATGTACAAAGGGATACTGACACACTCAACACACTAGAGGACAACTAGGGGAAAGGCCAGTTGCTATGATGAAGATGAAAACTGCACCATATCAGGCCAATACGTAGGTGCCTGGGTAAACTTCCTTCTCTGCTGCATCAAACTATTTGTCCAATCAAACATAATTGATTAGGAAGGGTCAGTACACTGGCAATGAACAGAATGTCTGGGTCACACAGCTGTGCTGTTTTAATATCCAATAAGTAGACCAAAGGCATAAAGTATCTGCCCTGAAATGACTTTTGTGTGAAATGGAACATCCTCCTGTCCCCATCAAGTAACTGAGCTTCATTTTTGGATCTCTTTTTTTAAAAAAATGTTTTGTGAGAACATACCCCAGAAGGCATAAATTGTGATTAACTTGTCTTCTGCTTCTACAGTATCTTCTCTTAATTAATATAGTTGCTCTGCTTAGGTAACCTTCTTTCAGTATTCTGATGAACAAGCACAGAGAAAAGGTCTAAATTGTCTCTCTAAGACTGGCCAATACAACCACCGTACAAACTGCACATACAAATAGACATAATATGATGTTGCAGCCACTGCCAAATATGCATATGCGAATCTGTCCTATATTTCTTTACTGGTTGCCAATACCACACCAAAAAAAGAGTATAACCTGAGGAAGTCAAGTGCCATTTTAATATGTAATATGTTAGGTGATTTGACATATTTTTGCTATATACAAATATTCTTCCACTTCAAAACACAACAGAAAAAATATCAAACAATTAGAAAAACTGACACTGAATTAACCCTTCTATGCCTTGTCAATCTTTCACAAACTTCACATATAATCTGCATTATACATCAGGATATGTCTGTTCTGTTGCCTGTTGGCAGAACTGTTTGTTCCATTGCCTGATGATTGAATTAAACTGTAGGGATTACAAGTTCTTAAAAAGGAAAGAAAAAATAGCAGAGAAAACAAAACATAATGAAACCTATGACCCAATTGATGGAATAAATGTAGATTATCACCATGTCCATGTCAAATCGCCAGCCCCGGCTATCATCCTCAAAGTCCATATAATCCATTCTGTAAGCAGCATGTGGGAAATGCCTTCGTGGTAAGGAATCTGTGCTCTGAAAACCTGCCGAACAAGGAAAAATGACATCATAACCATCAAACAAGTAACTAGCACAAACCAATTTTTCCTATTAACTTTTATAACCTCATTTTTAGGAGCACAAAGAAAGGAATGAGGGGAGAATGTATAGCAATGTATGTCTGCCTGGCTCTGTCTGGTTTTCCTCTTCATCTATTTTTTGAAGCAGCAGTTGGAGATAGCAGAGGGGAAGAAATGGGGAACAGAGAGATCACCTCTATTTGCATCTTTTTCCTCAAACATTTTTATTCAGTCTGATCACTATATAAAAACACTTTATAACTTTAAGAAATAGTTTGCTTATTTTCTTCCTACCCATCACTTTTTCCAATTTTCTTCGAATTATAAGCCTGAAGTCAGGGTCTGTCTCATTTATTACTGACCTATGTAGCTGCTCAGGGACCCTTTAAATGAAACACAAGAAGTGTGCCTTAATGTTATATAAATGCTAAACATACTAAGCATATGCCAGCAAGTTTGGAAAACTCAGCATTGGCCAGAGGATTGGAAAAGATCAGTCTACATCCGAATCCCAAAGAAGGGCAGTGCCAAAGAATGCTCCAACTACCGTACAATTGCACTCATTTCACACGCTAGCAAGGTTATGCTCAAAATCCTACAAGGTAGGCTTCAGCAGTATGTGGATCGAGAAATCCCAGAAGTACAAGCTGGATTTTGAAGGAGCAGAGGAACTAGAGACCAAATTGCTAACATGCGCTGGATTATGGAGAAAGCCAGAGAGTTCCAGAAAAACATCTACTTCTGCTTCATGGACTACGCAAAATCCTTTGACTGTGTGGACCACAGCAAACTATGGCAAGTTCTTAAAGAAATGGGAGTGCCTGACCACCTTATCTATCTCCTGAGAAATCTATATGTGGGACAGGAAGCAACAGTCAGAACTGGATATGGAACAACTGATTGGTTCAAAATTGGGAAAGGAGTACGACAACGCTGTATATTGTCTCCCTGCTTATTTAACTTGTATGCAGAATACATCATGCGAAAGGCAGGACTGGATGAATCCCAAGCCGGAATTAAGATTGCTGGAAGAAGTATCAACAACCTCAGATATGCAGATGATAGCACTCTGATGGCAGAAAGTGAGGAGGAATTAAAGAACCTCTTAATGAGGGTGAAAGAGGAGAGCGCTTCGTTTTTTTTGATGTTGAGCATCTGAAGCTCAACATCAAAAAAACGAAGATCATGGCCACTGGTCCCATCACCTCCTGGCAAATCGAAGGGGAAGATATGGAGGCAGTGACAGATTTTACTTTCTTGGGCTCCATGATCACTGCAGATGGTGACAGCAGCCACAAAATTAAAAGACACCTGCTTCTTGGGAGGAAAGCGATGACAAACCTAGACAGCATCTTAAAAAGCAGAGACATCACCTTCCCGACAAAGGTCCGCATTGTCAAAGCTATGGTTTTTCCAGTAGTGATGTATGGGTGTGAGAGCTGGACCATAAAGAAGGCTGACCGCTGAAGAATTTATGCTTTTGAATTGTGGTGCTGGAGGAGACTCTTGAGAGTCCCCTGGACTGCAAGGAGATCAAACCTATCCATTTTGAAGGAAATCAACCCTGAGTGCTCACTGGAAGGACAGATCCTGAAGCTGAGGCTCCAATACTTTGGCCATCTCATGAGAAGAGAAGACTCCCTGGAAAAGACCCTGATGTTGGGAAAGTGTGAGGGCAAGAGGAGAAGGGGATGACAGAGGACGAGACGGTTGGACAGTGTCATCGAAGCTACCAACATGAATTTGACCAAACTCCGGGAGGCAGTGGAAGATAGGAGGGCCTGGCGTGCTCTGGTCTATGGGGTCACGAAGAGTCAGACATGACTTAACGACTAAACAACAACAACAAAAACATACTAAATAAATAAATATTGCAGCTGATAAGAATATGTACAAAGAGAACCATTAGGCAGTGGTTGGGCATGTACATAGTGATGGGGGAGGAAGAAAAGGGCCTTTCTGAACTCTTCTATCTCTGACTGAAAACAATGGGGGAGGGGCAACTAGTATCCTCCCCCAACAGAGGAAGATGAGGGGTGAAGTTATTATAACCCAGGGACTGGCTACAGGAGCACTCTTGCATCTGGAATTTTCCAATGGTGGATTTCAGTGCAGGTGCCAAAACCCATATATGTGATTCACTGAGACCACAAAGATGAACCGCATCATTGGCAGAGACATTATAGGGTTTATGTAATAACATTAAAAAGGCTGTAATGTATGACAAACTGTCATGGACTTTGTAAAGAGAAAATGTCTATTCTTTTGGTGGCAATTGTGTATTATTTGCATACACAAGCCATAAATGAAATAGGGAGAGAATATAACCTCTTTCCAAACACCAGTCTCTCCACAAACCTATAATCTTCTGCTCTGCATTCTACCACTGAGGAGGTAATTCAGTTACTCTTTATATCTTTCAGACAAACCTGGTTCAAACCACAACTTCCACCATCTGCTTCATGAGAGATAAAACTTTAACCCATCCGTCTTAGTCTGGTCTGTGGAGAGGCTGGGGGATGCCCTTCTTCAAAATCCTGTTCCTGGAGAGTGGAACATTCTCCTACTCACCACAAACTTCTGGAAGTGGTAGCAAGGAATCTCTGGTCTCCAATTAAAGACTAGAAATAACAGTGAAGATTGTCCCCCAACCCAAATGGGAAGGTGAATGACCATGAGGGGAATCCTCTCTGTACTTTCCTATATGACTGCTTAGGCCACCCACTATCTTCTCCCAATAGAGGAAGATGAGGGGTGGATAAAATCACTACAATCCAGGTACCAGCTGCAGGAAGACTCTTACATCTGGTGCCTGAGTTAGGCTGTGTGACTTAATTGTGCATGGACTTCTGTAAAATTATAAAACTACAACACCAATAATAGGGATAGGGCTTTTTAGTTATGACAAATGTAATACAACATAAAAGAAGCTCCTATATTCATTTGCAGAGTCTTTTGTTGAGTTCATAAAGAGAGACTCTGAAATACAAATCATCCATTTCAATGAATGAGATGAACGTGGATCTTTTGTCTCCACCTGTGTTTACCTCAAATGTCACCCTCATTTCACCCCATGCATGTAAAATTACCTTATTTACTATTCTGACAAATAGCCTTGCAAATCTCATGACAAGGGCTGTCAGTTACTAATTAGAGCATTCTGAAAGAGCTCTAATTTGAATCTTTAAAAGAGCCAGGAAGTTTGAATCTTTAAAAGAGCCAGGAAAAGAGTAATACAGTAATTTCTGCTGATTCCTTGTGGGATGTTCCTGTACTCAGCTCCTTGGCTTGCCCTTTTTTTTTTTTTTTAAACTGGATTGGATCATTGTTGTATTGCTCTCTCTGCCACTTCATTTTGGATTACTTGTGGATCAGAACAGGTTGCTTACCTGTAACTGTGATTCTTTGTGTGGTCATCCATGAATTCATACAATTGGGTTTCTGCACCTACACCAAAGCCAAGTCAGTGCACACAACTGAAATATAAACGCTTGCCCTTTCCCCCATCAGCTGGTGAGAATGCTCCAAGCTGCTAACAGCTTCCATTCAGTCTCCCTTTGTCTGTTGCCCAAAAAACTGGAAAAAGATGTGGCAGACAGAGGGGAGGATGGGTGGGTTGTGGGTTGTGTGAGTTCATGGATGACCACTTGAAGAACCACAGTTACAGGTAAGCAACCTATTCTTCTTTGTGGCCTCTGTGAATCACACAATTAGGTGACTTGCCAGCTCAACCGTTGGAGGAGGGATGACAGACAGAAAAATTACTGCAAAATGGAAGATAATATTGCTTAGTTGAAGGAAGCATCATTCTTTGATTGAATATTCACCCAGTAGTGTTTCACGAAAGTTGACGTATGGGACCATGTAGCTGCTTTATAAATGTCCTGTATCTGGACACTTTAAAAAATGCTGTTGAAGTACATATTGCTCTAGTAGACTGACCCTTAACTGTTGATGGTAAAAGGACTTTAGCTAGATCATATGCCAATTTAATAGCAGAAACTATCCAGTTTGATAAACATTGTGAAGACACAGCCTGACCTTTCCTAGAACTGTGGTAGCAACCAAAAAGTCTTAACTGTTTTCCTAAACTCCTTTGTTCTAGGTAAGTAAAAGGCAAGCGACCTTTTAACATCAAGGGAGTGCATTGTTCTTTCCAAAGATGATTGGGGCAAAAGAAGAAAAGTTGGAAGAACCACAGGCTGTGAAGCATGGAAGACAGAGACAGCCTTAGGCAAGAAGTCTATATCAAGGTACAGAGTGTCTTTCTCTGGACAGAACTGTAAACATAGGAAATCTGTTCTAAAATTGCAAATTTCACCTGCTCTTCTGGTGGATGTAATAGCATCTAAAAACTGTGCCTTAAATGTCAAAAGAAGATCTGTCCTTGCCAATGGTTCAATGGTTCATCAACTGGTTCAGTATTAGAGATAAAGACCAGCCTGATCTTTACAACTGTATGGTGGATGAGAGGAAAGGGAGGGAGTGAATACAGAAAGTTCCCCTTCCACATCATGGAATCTATTTCCTTTCCATCCCTGGAACAATAACAGTGATGCTTCCGATTAATCCTTGAAGTGAACATGTCTATGTGAGCCATTCCTCACTTTGCAGTTATCATCCTGAATGCCTCTGCAGCCAAATCCCACTCATGGGTTTGTGAAACTTGTCTGCTGAGGAGGTCTGCTTCCTGATTGTTGTCCCCACTAAATGGATCACAGTAAGATGTACCGTATTTTTCCGTGTATAGAACGACACTTTTTCCTAAAATAATTAGAGGAAAAATTGAGTGTCGTTTTATACACGGAAGGAAGCAGTCGCGTGCGCGCTCGGGCGCCTCTTGCTGCCACCGCTGCCCAATTGCCTCTTCCAGAGCTCATGGCTTGTCCCCTCTGGTGGCCCCGAGGCAGCAGCAGCAGGAGGCGGAGGTGGAGGCGAAGGAGCAGTCACACGCGCTCGGGCGCCTTTTGCTGCTGCCTTCCCCGCCTGCCCGATCACCACCTCCAGTGGGACTGACGGGCTCAGCTCATGTCGCCACCTTGTCCTCTCCGGTGGTGGAGGCAGGAGGAGGCAGAGGCGGAGGCAAATAAGCACTCGCGCACGCTTGGGCGCCTCTTCCTGCTGCCACCACCAGATCACCTCCTCCAGCAATCTCCTTAGGGCAGGGGACAAGGCAGCGACGTGAGCTGGAGGTGAGCCCTGGCAGTCGGCAGTCGCACTGGAGGAGGTAATCGGGCGGGCAGCGGAGACAGCAGGAGATGTAGGTGGAGGAGCAATGCCCATTAACTGCTCCTCCGCCTCCATCAAGGGTCAAAATTAGGGGGTCTTTTTATACATTGGGGGGGGGGTCGTATACACGGTAAAATATGGTACATGTCTAATTATACACCAATCCCAGAGAAGACATGTGAGGGAGAGAAGAGCTGAAGAATGTGCACCTCTCTTCTTGTTCATGTATAATAAAGTGGTGGTATTGTATCTCACAATCTGCACAACTTTCCTTATCACTGTTAACTTGAAAGCTCTCAGAGCTTTGAAGATGGCTACAAGTTACAGATAATTTATGTAATTTTTTTCCTTTTGCATGGGGACTACCTTGCATGAATATACATCCTTAGTAATGGCTCCCCATCCCAGAAGAATGGCATAGGATAGATGGATGCAGTTTCCTGAAAGACATTCCCATTGATAAATTTGGAACATCCACCAGTGTAGCTGCAACACAAGTTCTGGAGGAATTATTAAGAGCTTCTTCTCTGTACCTCCATATGCTGGAGATCCATAGGGCTCCCCTTCTACCTGAGCTGGTCTTTGGGAGCCATGGAACAGGTAAAGGAACGCTTTAGTGCCTGAAAATCACCACCAGCGGCCCTGCTCTTAATACCCCAGAAATGGCCATGACATGGTCATGAATAATGACATAGTGCAACTTACGAGTTCTAACTTGGGAACAGGATTTCAGTCATTGTGTTATTAATATACAATTAAAACACTTCCAAAAGGGACGTGGTGGCGCTGTGGGTTAAACCGCAGAAGCCTCTGTGCTGCAGGGTCAGAAGACCAGCAGTCGTAAGATTGAATCCACGCGACGGAGTGAGCTCCCCTCGCTTGTCCCAGCTCCTGCCAACCTAGCAGTTCGAAAGCATGCAAATGCAAGTAGATAAATAGGTACCACCTCGGTGGGAAGGTAACGGCGTTCCATGTCTAGTCGTGCTGGCCACGTGACCACAGAAACTGTCTTCGGACAAACGCTGGCTCTATGGCTTGGAAACGGGGATGAGCACCGCCCCCTAGAGTCGAACACGACTGGACTAAATGTCAAGGGGAACCTTTACCTTTACCTTAAAACACTTCCAAGTCTCTTGATTATAATATTAATAATAGGATATTTTTAAAAAGGAGAAAAACTAGCACACCAGCTAAAATCCTGTGGTCTGAGGCTGTTAAGTGCCATAGACCTGTCTAAATAAAAATGTTTTTGCCTGCCATTGGTATATAGCCTATCCTTTCAGTTTCCATACCTAGTTTCATAATAAGCCTCAACCAAAAGCTGAGACAAGTTTCTGTTTTACCAGGCAGTTTCTGTTCAAATATATTTGATGTATTTAAATTCTGAAGGCTTCAAACGAAAAGAAAACAATTTTGCAGATTTCACATATACTCTTAGAAACTTTCATAGCATGGTTTCAATGACTTCTGTGGAGACACAGAAGGAGTCTTCTCAAATCATGTGAGGACTGTGAATATATTTGTGTATCCCCCTGGGCAAGGACAGCACCCTGCTGGCTGATCCTTCCACTCAAGCAGCACCGCTGGATTGCTTCTAACATGAATAAAGAAGGATGGCTCCCATACTTTAATACATTCCTAAATAATAAATAGGGTGCACCTGGATTCTGTGTCATCTACTTTCATGTAAACCATAGACCTATAACTGGCAAGTCCTGCCACTGGGATGACTACTATTTTCTCTCTATAGATAAATTCTTCATTTGTATTACACTCTCCAGAGGACTATAATCAAGTTGGCTGCATGTGATTCCCTTTTATTTATTTCAGTTCTTATGGCAAATATACACAAATATGTCAGAGGGCTATTTTTGCCTCAGGAAGTTTAAATCATCTTGTAATCACTAATCAAAGCAAAATTATACAAACATTCACTATCATTAGTTGTGACTAGTTAAGTTCCTCCAGTCGATAAGATTTAGATGAATAGATGTTATCCTTCATCTGTATTTCTCTGTCATTTAGTTTAAGCAAGCCAGCATTACATTCTGGATTAGACTTTATAATGTAATCATTGGTTATTCAAGAATAACAATTTTATTACTGAAATTGTTCTTGCTGTGGAAGCCTGCAGATACAGCTCACGTTGCATTAGGTAAGTACATGACCCAATTTTCCTCAATGGAATGGCACAGGTAAGCCCTATGAGTAAAGTAAAACAGCCACAATTCCAAAGATTAAGTTCTATCGAGTATGGAGAGGGAGGGCTTTGGTTGTTACAGATTCATAGATATACCAGAAAGAAAGAAAATGGTAAGCTTATTCTCCCACCTTAACATCCGTGAAACATACATAATAAAGACTTTCTATACTTGCCAAATTATTTCAGTTTAAAGTCAACAGAACAAGGGAATTGTACAATTAACTAAAAAAAGGCAAGGATTGATCTGCCCATGACAAGTATTATGTAGCCAAGAATGAACAGGAGGATCTGGAGGTGGCTGGAAATTTATTTTACTTTTTGTAAAGATATTAAAATACTTGCTTTAAACATAGAAGACAGGTAACAATTAAAATCCAATTAAATAAAATATGAATTATTCTCTACCCACACTTTGATCATTCCTCTCCAAATAAATTTCTGCTCACTTGCAAAACCTGACATTTACATTATTTCTGAAAAACATCTCTACTAGTGACTTCTTTTCTGTAAAAGGGAAGTCACAGGATATATCAGCATCCTAATCTAGTTGTGTGAGACATCTGGTAGAAATTTAGTGCAAAGGTTAAAGGTCATTTTGGAGATTTGGGGCATTTTAGCAATGATGCTTGAAACATCTAACTCTTAAGGATGTAATAATATGATGCAAACTGGTTGCTATCCAGCTTTCAAAATATATGTATTTTTTTGTTCTGATACTATTAACACACACATCATAACAAACAAAACATGGTGGCTTTCATCTCATAGCTTGTAAAAAAGTTTTCTCTTAAGAGTGTTTCAGAAGAGAAACACATTTTTAATCAGTTATTTTCTATGTCATCTTCAAAAAAGATGACACTATCTCTTTTTGAATATTGATAAAAGCGCTATTTTAGGGCATACAGCTAAATTAACATTGCTTATTTAATTTTTTTTTTAAAAAAAAACAATGGCCAGAATTTCTATATATATATGCTCACTTTCCCACCACATATGAAAATATGTACCTGTTTTCTGGCACCTTTTCCAGTACATCTTAGAATAATTAGCATCTATTTGTTTAAGCTTCACTAAGGTACCGTCGCCAAAGTATCTTATAACATCTTTATTTGTTTATCTTTATTTTTATTGACATTGATTTCAGTATTCTAGTGTTCCATATATTTTTCTAAGCAATTGAGCTCATTTCTTCTCACATATCAAATGCTCATAACGCTTTGAGTAAGTCTTCCTGATCTTTTGCTTCCAGTAGTATATTATAAATTATGCTTACTATACCCCTTACTACCTTGTTATTATCTTTGCTTTCTTTTTGTAGAATAATTTCCTCATACCGTATTTAGTAAGTTCTCTATATTTACCAATTTTTATCCACTTCTTTGTCCACACTTCTAACTGGATAATACTAATCCAAGATACTTCACTTTGACCTAATACATCTTTTATTAGTTCTTAGTTCTTTATTCTAACCAATCCTTTCTTCTAAAAACTTGTCTTATTATTAATAAATTTTCAATTGATCTTTTTAGTTTTTCTGGGAATTTCTCCAACTCAATTACTAGATATAATGAGGACACTGGTGAGATAAATAGTTTTCTAACTTATTCCAAATTGTTAACATATTCCTTTTTTACTGTATTTTTATTATCTTGTGTAAAGAGAATATTTACCAGATTCAAATGTAATTCTTGTGTTTCCATATTCAACCACATCAATTTATTGGGTTGAGAATGAGATATAATATTTGAAATATGCCTTAAATTATTGGCAATCTAATATAACCTTAAATGAGGAAGTCCAGGGAAAGCTTGCCTGAAGAGAAAGGTCTTCACCTGCTTGCAGGAGGACAATAAAGATGAGGCCAGTCTAGCCTCCTGTGGGAGGGAGCTCCTGAGTCTGGGAGCAGCCACAGAGAAGGTCCTCCCCCCTGTCCCCACAAACACACCTGTGAAGGTGGCAGGACCAAGAAGGCCTCTCCTGATGATCTTAACACTCAAACAGGCTCACAAAGGCAGACACGGTCCTTGAGATAGCTTGTGCCCAAGCCATGTAGGGCTTTATACGTTAGAACCATCACTTTGAATTCTGCCTGGAAATGGATTGGCAGCCAGGGGGATTGTATGATCTCTATGTCCAGCCCCAGTTTTGTCTGCTCCATTATATCTCTATCCATTTCTTGAAGTCTGCTCCCCACATTATTTTCAACATGTTCCTCAATTCTTCCAGGTATAATCTTCCTGCCCGGTATAATTTATAAAAGAAATCTTGGAAGATGATTAATTTACCTCTCATCAAATTGCACCTTATGTCTCTAACATTTTTAATTGGTCCTATAGGATTATTCGGTTTTTTAGCTTGTGTATATGTAGCCAGCATCGTTGAATTTTTATTTTCATTACTAAACTCAAAATGCTCTATTCTCAAATACAGTATATTAAATCCCTCTGAATTTCTTCCATTTGAATATTTTCCAATTCTTTCCTTTTTGCCAATATTTCTGCCACTATTCTGTTATCTTTATCTGACATCTATCTTCTTTCCAGCATCCATATTTATTCCTCAAACTTTTCTGTTTTTCTCAAATTCTTTTAAAATTATGTAATTCCTTAATACCAATTCCTCTCATTACTTCTATCATAATATCCATGTATTAGCCTGACTACAGCTTTCCCCATCAATATTTCCCATATGTCTGTTATCTCTTTTTCTATTTTATCTGTTATATTCTGTTGCTGGAGAACACTGCTATCTAATCTCCACCTTTTAGCTTGTCTTAACTACTACTGAAATTAAATTATTAGATACAAATATATGATCTATTCTGTAATAGCACTTATGAGCAGAGGAGAATCCGTATACCCTTTCATCACCTCTCATCACTCAAATATCCTTTAAATCAGAGGTCGTCAACCCCCGGTCTGCGGCCCGGTCCTGGTCTGTGGCCTGAGCCGGACCGGGCCGCGGAGACAGACCTCCCGCCCCCCCGCACGCACTCCCCTCCCCACAGCTGCTTTGTGCACGCGCGTGCCAGTGCTGGCGTGAGCACTCCCACACCCCTTCATGCATGCGCCTGAGCGTGGGGGTGTGCAGGCGCTCCTGCGCATGTGTGAAGGGGTGGGGGAGCATTCACGCCGGCGCTGGTGGGCGCGCAGTGCTCCCCCACAGCTTCGCGCATGCGCCTGAGAGTGCCCGCGTGAGCGCGGGGTGTGTGCCCCGCCTTCCTCAGAGGCTCAGCCAGTCTGCGGTCCCAAAAAGGTTGGGGACCGCTGCTTTAAATCCATTCTCTTTATCATTCTGTTTAAAACTGTAATATTATTTTTCTCAGTGTTGTCTTTCTCAGATTTGTCTTTCTCTTTATCCATTACCACAGGGGTCTCCAAACTTTTCAGTATTTTATGTATTTATTTCATGTATTTTACACATTTTCGAGGGCCGAAGGAGGGAAGGGGGACCCAAACGACCCCCCCCCCCCGCTGTCTTTGCAAAGACAGCAGGGGTGGGGGATCACTTGGGTTCCCCTTCCCTCCTCTTCCTATGCCTGGGCATAGATAGGAAGAGGAGTGAAGCCTGACAGAAGCAATCCCCCACCCCTGCTGTCTTTGCAAAGACAGCGGGAGTGGGGGATTGCTCAAGTTCCCCTTCCCTCCTCTTCCTATGCTCGGGCCAGATAAAAAGGGAAGGAGGGCCAGATGTGGCCCGCGGGCCATAATTTGGAGACCCATGCATTACCATTTTAAAATTGCCATAACTACAAAACCTTTCCTTATCTCCTCTAATTCCTTTAATACTTCTTTAAGAAAACTGATTTACATTCAGAGATCAATATTAATCAAAGTATACTCTTCTCCTCCCATTACTCCCTGTAAGATTCCATATCTTCTATCACTATCTTTCTTTGTTTTCGTCACTTTAGAATCATATTTTTTAGAAATAATAATTGCAAACCACAGTGTGCTGCTTATATACTGCCCTGTAGCACTTGAAACTTTCTCTGGGAAGTTTAAAATTTAATTATGCAGGCTATGCATTGCCTCCCCAGTGAGCTGAGTATTCAATTTACTGACCTCGGAAGGATAGAAGGCTGAGTTAACCTTGAGCTGGATACTTGATCCATCGGGCTCAAACTCAGGTCATGAGCAGAGTTTTAGCTGCATTACTGCAGTTTAACCACTGTGCAGTACTTCTGCACTTGAAATTGATCTTGAACTTCTGCATGCTTTTTCATAAACGTTACTGTTATGTGCCATCAAGTTGGAACTGACTTATAGTGACCCTAATAGGGCTTTCCAGGTGAGATATTTAAGAAGTGGTTTTACCAATTCCACCCCACAGGAAGCTTCTATGGCCAAGTGGGAATCTCAACCCTGGTCTCCAGAGTCCTAGTCCATAACTCTATCCACTACACCAGGGGTCCCCAACCCCCGGTCCGCGGCCCGGTGACAGTCCGTGGCCATGGCGGGACCGGGCCACGGAGACAGATCTCCCGCCCCCCGCACGCACTCCCCCCGTAAGCCCCCCACATGCACGGGCCTGCCCACCTGTACGCACAGGTGTCCTGCCCCTCCACAAGCATACCCTCCCCTCCTTGAGCACGTCCCACCCCTCCGTGCAAGTGCACAAGCATGCCACTCCCCTCTGCGAGCGCCCGCACATCCACACAATTGCGCAATTGTGCCCTGCCCCTCCGTGAGCGCGCCCACCCGTCCGCACATGCGCATGAGCACGCCCCACCCACCTGTGAGCGCACCCCGCCCATCTGTGAGTCCTGGGAGGTGCCCCACCACCAACCGGTCCACGGTTCAGAAAAGGTTGGGGACCACTGCACTACACCATACTGAGTATCATTTTCATAAATACCAGACCAATTAAGTTTAACTTCATTAATGCCTTCTTTTGCTTGATACAGTTTCTTGTAAAAAGATTATATCTCCTTATCCTTATTCAATAAAGCCTCTATTCTTTTCTTCTTTATAACACCCCTCAGGCCCTTCCCTTTTAAACTTGACATTCTTAAACTATTGATCCTTAAGTATTTGCCTCCATTCCTCCCTTCTGGTCCCACAAACTGAAAACCCCCTAAAAGCCCAAAAGGAAATAGATACCCCTAAACTCATCACCCACAGATAAAATCCCCCCCATCTGCCAGAAATCCCTCATCTCAGCCACTGTCTGTTCCCAAACAACAAGGGGTGGGGGGAAAGATCCGTCTGTGCTGTCCACCACAACTGCCCCATTCATCCCCATTCTTATTTTTTATTCCTCTACTATCTTACATCATACAGGAACTATTTAATTTTTAACTGCTATGTTTTCCCTCCCCTTCTACCCCATACTTCTACAAGTGATGTCCCCCACTTATCTATACTTTTTCCTAATCTGAAGATCATATTTTCAATCTAGGGATGCATCCTTTTGATGTCTCAGGGAAAATAGAAAATATAGTTTCTGTTATGTATATAAGGCTAGTGATCTTTTGTGGCGCAAGTCTAAAGAGTGATAGCATATACACAGAGTAAGAAACTCTTTCTTGTAACAGACAAAAAACCCCAGATGAAATGATACAATTTAGTAAATTATCTGGTTGTTTAAAACAGTGGTCCCCAACCTTTTTGACGCAGCGGACTGGTTGGAGGAGGACGGGGTCCGTGTATGGGGGAAGGCGGGGAACCCCCCCACGCTCGCACGCATGTGCGAAGCGGCACTCTCGCAGGTGTGGGCGCGCTCATGCGCATGGGGTGGGGGTGCTCGCGGAGGCACTCACGAGCATGTGCGAAGGGGCTGTGCAGGGGGGAGTGCGTGTGGGGTGGGAGATCTGTCTCCGCGGCCCAGTCTGGCCCAGGCCAGAGACCGGCACCGGGCTGCAGACCGGGGGTTGGGGACCCTGGTTTAAAACATTCTTGGTGGCTTTTGTGTAGGGAGTTAGAGGGAAAACTTATACATATGAGACTAACAGATTTTTTAAAAACATTCCCAGAGGATTTTGCAATGAAGCTTAAGGGAAAAAAGTATCTCTTATGTGTTCGGCCTAAAAGCTTCTTGCTTAGATATAATGCTTTTTAAACAAAGAAGGCCAAAATGGACGGTATTAACTAGATTGAAGACAGTCAGGCTTTGCTCCAAGAAGTGAACTCTCTGTGATTCAACGAACAGTCTGCTTTCATCTTCCTTCTTTCAGATGCTTCTGTTCTTATACATTGATTTTTTGTAGCATTTAAGAAAATGAATCACATCCCCCACTACCCCAACCTCCCAAAATCAATAGGCAAAAACCTGTTAGTTGATATTATGTGAGACAATGCAAAAAGTAAAAGCATCATATTCATTTTATTATGAAGGAAAAAATGGCAAATAGCAAAATGATAGGAAACATATAAGATATACTTTTATCTAAGTAGCTTATCAAAGAAGCAGGTAAATTAAAAGCAGCTAGCATTTTATTTATATATTTATTTAAAATATTTTTATCCCACCTTTCTCCTTTAAGAGGGTTTGGTGGCCTGCATCATTCAAAGACAATATTTAAAACTAAGAACAGTAACTCTGCAAATACTAAAAAGGATCAATTACCACACTAAAATACAGTAAACAATACCTAAAAAAACACTCTCAACGCAGTAAAGCATAACCATACATGAAAAGAAAAACCACTCAGGCAGCCAGCCACTAAGGGAAAGCTTGGGTGAAGAGAAAGGTCTTCATCTGGTCACGGAAGGATAGCAAAAATGGGGCCAGTCTGGCCTCCTGTGGGAGGGAGTTCCACAGTCTGGGAATGGCAACAGAGAAGGCCCTCTCCCGTGTGCACCAAATGCATATGTGAAGGTGGTTCGGCCAAGAGGAATGCCTCTCCTGATAATCTTAACACCTGGGTAGGCTCATAAAGGGAGATACAGTTCTTGAGATAGCTTGGACCCAAGCCGTTTAGGGCTTTACAGCTTAGAAGCAGGACTATGAATTGTGCCTGGAAACTACATTTTCAACTGTGACAGTAAATGCATTTCTCATAGCTCAGGGGATTTTTGCCAAGTGAAATTTACCCTTCTATGATGTTTGTGCAAAGCAGTTTATGTTGAGATGCAAGCATTATATGATCCTGAGAAAATCATGTAGAAAAATAGTCACTCAGTTTCTTTTTAGCTTCAGAGTCAGTAGCTGGCAACAACTGCTAAGGAAGATAACAAATATGGCTGAATGTTTCTAGATATGAAAGGAAAATGCCTGAATATTTTTCAAGCCAAAACCTGACAGCTTTAGTTGAGACCTGAATGTTAACTATTAAACAACCGCTTGCCACGCAACAGAATTATAGAGATTAAAACAGACTGGTATTGAACACAAATATAGGCACTAGAAAAGTGGGAAGTTACATTAAACTAGGTCACACTATTTGTCCAAGCATTGCCCACGATGACTTCTAGGAACTCTCCACAGTCTTTGGAACAGGTTTCTTCCATTACCTGCAAATGCTCTTTTTAAAATTAAGGTGCTAGGGATTGAATCTGGCATGGTCTGCACGTAAAATATATGCTCTACCACTCAGGTGTGGTCCTTTCCAGTGTATACAGCCAGGTCATCTTAAACCCGATTATGGAAATGTTTCCTACATTCACTTGTTGCGCATCAGTCCTTTCATATCTACTGAGAACTCCATTTTCAAAAGCATTCAGCTCTTTTGTTGCTCAGACCATGTGAATTCTTCCCCATAGCCTTCCTTTTCCGTCTGCCGCACTAGTTTTCTATCCACATCAGCTTAAGCCTACCCCACCATTTCAGTTCCTCTTTTAAACAATAAACAAAGATTTCAATTTCTTAAAGCCTGCCCCATAGCTTCATTTCTCTGACCTTATATCCTGAATGAGCCTCTGACTCTTGTTCCTCCAATTCTGCCAGACTTAGCTCACAACCACAGTTAGCATTCTAAAACAGGCCTCTTATGTTTTGTCTCTCTCCCATGAGGAAACACACATTGTCATCTTTTTTCCTTCTAACCCTGGCCCTAAGCCAATTTCCTCTGGGAAGGCTGTAGTTTAGCACTGATCCTCACTTTCAACGACAACAGCCCTATATGTATCAGCATATGTAGACTCATCCCTTTTCTCCCTGACTTACTTACTCCCCATCTAAATTTAGAAAGTACACCCCACAGCAGCAGTGTTTCTGTGTCAAATCAACAAAGTGATGCGGTGTTCTTCCTTTTTACTTCCATATTTCACCAAAGCCTTGTATGTTTTCTCCAATAAGCTAAGGAAAATGTACAGTGGTGCCTTGACTTATGAATGCCCCGATGTACGAACATTTTGACATACGAACAGCTCCGTTCGCAAAATTTTGCATTGACATGCAAACAGAGCTTTGACTTACGAACAAAAAAAAAAACGCGGGGAAAGCGGGAAATGGACTTTGGACTGCCTGGTACTGCCTGGTACTGTAATTTTAAAATGTAAAAATTGGTTTAAAAGGTGCTTGGTTTGGTTTAAAGCTGCTTGGTTTTAAAGGTGTTCTGTTTAAAAGGTGTTTGTTCCCTCCCTCCCTCCTTTCCTGCCCTTTTTTTAAACCTAAGTCATCTGCACGTAAAATATATGCTCTACCACTTTTTGAACCTAAGTCATCTTAGGTTAAAAAAAAATTTCTCCCCCTAGTGGTAGAGGACGGATTAACCGGTTTTCAATGCATTCCTATGGGAAATGCTGATTTGACTTACGAACGTTTTGACTTACGAACATCTTCTGGGACGGATTAAGTTCTTAAGTCAAGGCACCACTGTATGCTGGAAAGTAGCAGGAATCCTGAAGGTTACTTATACCTCTCTCTCTCTCTCTCTCTCTATACCAGGGTAAGAGCAATAGTGTAAACTGCTGTGGCAAACTGCCACTACTTAACAAGTCACTGTGTGTATCACTTGTTACACACAAGTTATGTGAATTAGTGCATGCTGAGCAACACATGTAGCACCTTGTTAAACAGTGGCGTTTGCTACTGTGATTTATGTCAATGCACTAAGACCAGCATTGGTAACGAAAATAATTTTGGCCAGCAGCTCTATGTAACGAAATTGATCCAAGATAGAAAACTGATGTGGAGGAATCTAGAAATATATTCTAGTATGTTCACTTCCCATCCTAAATCTTCTGCAAAGTCTCTTACTTCAAAAGCATTGGTTTTAGAAAAGGTGGACAGACATACAGAGGCTTTGAGTGTGTTTTGATGATGATCGGGGAGAAGAACAGCTTTTGAATGACATAAAAATCTATTTGTTTCCTTCAGTCTCTACCTGAAAAGGGGGGGGGGGGGGAGAGAGATCTATATCAATAACTCTGCGCTTCTCTCTCAAGAAATATGCCAGCTTTGAATCCCCTGCTCCAGACACTACAATTAGTTGAAGGTTAGATCAAGCCATAATCAGTCACTAGCTTCATTTAAGAATCCAAAAGATCTTTGGGTTAAAAAAACCTCCCCCCCCCCATGTGGCTCCTGTAAAGTGGAGAAACCTGCACTGAGATGAGGAGTAGTTGTAGCTTTCTGTATTGAGTCTGCTTAGCCCTGTGGCTTGATGTAGCAAGAAATCAAGTAAAATATTATGATGGCCATTGACCTCAGCTACAGCAAGATTTCTAGGATCCCAATATGAGATAAGACTTTCAATGGGACTATATAAATCTGACCCCTTTTGGCTTCGACATATTGCCAGTAGGCAGCCTGACCCACCCCATTGGGAACATTTAGGTCTTGGAAGGAATTTTATTCAGGCTGACTGGATTGCCAAACAAAATGACATGTTTTGTAGTCTTTCATGACATATCACCTTTCCAATATGTGCACCTGTGTTGCACTTTGTTGTTCTGTATATATATAATCATGGGGGTGTGAAGCAAAAGGGAGTTTCAGGACCATAACTAATGATACAAAATTACATAATAGGGAGCAGAAGGATTTGTTAGAGTAACCATTCAGCAGATTTTGGGCAATTGCTGAGGTGATTCAGCCATACTGATTCTAATAATGCCACTGAATTATGGCAGTGCCAGGTAGGGGAATTGGGCATGAACCAAAAGTTGGGGAACAAAGTGCTCTATGATTATTTAGGCAAGTTCCCCAGATGCATCCTGTAACAAGATCAGTGCCTTCAAAATCCTTCTTATTTGTCTAATGTCTGTTGCATTTCAGTACTTCACTCCCAGATATGTGGGTGTAGGATTGCAAGTTAAGTGTCTTCTAATCACAGCCTTCATCCTTACACACACAGTGCTTCCAGATATATGCACTGTACTGCAAAACAAATGTCTTCATGGAAAAATAAAATATTTTTTGGGAAAAAAACTATATCTATAATTATTAAAATAAATATACATGGGAGTGTAAACCTATCTGTAAAAATAAAAGCACAGTATAATTTATTTCTAAATAAATCGCATTGCTTTGCTATGTTAAGCAACACCAACCCTATGAATACTTGTCATGGGAGTAAGCCTTATTGAACATTGAAGGTGCTCCTTTGGTATGTGTGCAGAGTACAGAACTTAAATGAACAAGACCAGTTCTGATAGCCTTTGTTATTTAGGCTACCAGAACTGCTACCTTGGGTCCTTTTTAAAGGAGAAAGGTGGGGTAACAATATTTTGAATAAGATAAAACAAAAAAATAATTTTTAATTAGCCTTACAGAATAAGGTTAAAATATTTTAAACCAACAATAGTAAGGACGGTTTGGAAATGGGTGCATGCCATTTTTGCATCAAGATGATGGTCCTCTTCTGTTCTTTAGACACCACATAGATGTTCTTTATCTGTCCCAGGAAACTGAATTTTGACTCCCTGGGACTATTTCTAGCAATCGGTAAGTTAAAAAGAGAGAAATGAGATTGTAAATGAGGGGGGAAGGAATGCAAAAGAAGGTGATGGTGGGGAGGGAAATTGGGTTTTCAAAAATTCATGTACTCTCTTCTTTCCAAAGATGAAAACAGTGGTGAGGGAGACAGGAGTAAAATAACATATGGATTTTTCTCATTTTTTCCCCTGGCAAGGCTTTATTGTAGTTATCTAATTTAAACAGCAATTTAACATCGCTTTAACTCTTTAAAAACTATTTTAAACTAGATTTTCATAACCTTTTCCAAACTCCTTAGCCTTGCTTTTTCAGTGCAGATGGTGAATTTCCTGCCTCTAGCCACTTTTCTGTGATCAGTTTCTGTGTGAAGATGTGAAGACGGTCAATATAATCCTAGTAAGGTTTCAGTGATGACTCTGCCAATTAGAAGTCCATGAATATTTAACAATACCAGGAACATTACTGTTAACAGAAAAATATAAGTAATTAGCAGGAAGATGTCAGGAAATATCAGATTGTTATTGTTGCTATTTTAAAGCTGTTATTTAAGTACTGAGCACATTTTGTGCTGAAATTAAATAAAATTGTTGGCAGTTTCACATACGCTGCTGACACTTTTAAATCATATAATTTCACAATAGTATTAAAATAATTACAGAACTGTTTTGATTTGTTCTTTTGGCAATTCAACAGCAACAATTTCTTGTTATGTTACATGACAGCAGAGCCTTGGATGGGTTTGTATATACATAAGTTTGTGAGATAAACACTGATGCCAATAACATTAAATAAATTTAGGGCACATTCCTTCACTTCTGTAGGCTGAGGATTGGGAAGAAACACTGTTGGGCAGATGTTCTGTTAGACTGATAGATACCAAATGTGTCTCTTCCATATCAAATACACCAACAGAAGTGCTAAAACGAAAGGAATTAAGAGTGAGTTGTAATTAGCACAGAAGAGAAGTAAATCTATGCTGTATTCTCTTCCCACCTCAATCCATAGCTATACAATAGTGGTAGCACAATGAACACATTTTCCTTTCCTTTAATTTCAACAGAGGGAAATTATTATTATTATTATTATTAAAAAACACGAGGCACAGTCAATCAAAACTATAAAAACATTGACTGGTATTATATAACAGATACAAGTTTTAACCAAAAACCAACTATCTGTTAAATATTGGCGCAGTATGTATGCTGTTCCTAATCTTGACTTCCTCATTTTCTGACACCTTCTCTACCAGATGTTCCCACGGGTTTTTGGAGGCTGGCGAGTTATTTTTTTTTTTTTTTTTTTTTTTGCACAATGACCAGTGCACTAATTTTGCCACTCTATCATCTCTAATTCTGCAATCTGTTTGTGCAGTCTTTGGACATTCGCAGATGAGGTGTGACACAGTTTCATATTTTTCTTGGCACAGTCGACATTTGCTGTTAGCACTAATTCCTTCAATCTTAGCTTTCATTGTGTTGGTTTGGAATGCTTGTCATTGTGCAGCAAAAATCAAGCCTTCGGTTTCTTTCTTAAGGGTCCCCAGTTTTAGCCATGCCCATGTTGAATTATTTTCATGCTTTCCATCAATATTTCTCAGGTGTTGTCCATGTAGTGGTTTGTTTTCCCAACTGTTTAATTTGTTTTCAAGTTGTTGTTTCTTATATTGAGCCTTTGTTTCTGTTCTTTTCAAAATATTCTCCATTTTCACTGCCTTAAATAATTTTTCTGTGCTTGTACTGATATAATCATTTAGACTCCTTTTTTCCTCCTCTACTACCTGCTGTATTTGCAGTAATCCATGGCCTCAAATTTTTCATGGTAAATATAATATGTCTACATCACTTTTTGGATGTAGCGCATGATGCATGTTCATTAGTTTCTGTGTTTTCCGATCCAATTCTTCTAATTCGTTTTTAGTCCAATCTATTATTCCACCTGGGATGGCCCATGTATTTATTGCTTTGATTTCCCCCATTTAATTTTGATTTTAAGATTTTCCGCAGTCTTTTGAAATATTCTCTTTCTGTCAGTTCTTTAACTTTTGTGTGCACAATGTTATCTGCTTCTAGTATTCCAAGGTATTTATAATTTTCATCACTTGATAGTGATTTTATAATGCCATTTTTTCACTCTATTCCATCTAGTTTTTGGATCTTGCCACAGTGTACAGACAGAACTGCACATTTGTCAATTCCAAATTTCATTTGGATGTCTTCATTAAATATTTGCACTGTGTTTAGCAGTGATTCTATCTCAGTGGAACTTTTTGCATATAGTTTTAGGTCATCCATGTATAAGAGATGATTATTTTTTCTTGCTTGTTTTGAAATATGGTAGCCCAATCCAGTTTTATTTAAGATTATTGACATAGGAATTAGTGAGATGTTAAACAGCAGTGACAATTAATTGCCTTGAAATATTCCTCTTTTGATGCTAGCTTCCCCAATTTCTTCACCATGGGCCATTAAGACATTTTTCTATTTTTCCATGTTTTTCTTGAGGAACTTCTGAATGTTCTTACTAATCCCAAAATTGTTTAGGCAGGTGTTAATCCAACTGTGTGGCAATGAGTCAAATGCCTTTTTATAGTCTATCCAGGCCATGTTAAGGTTTGTTTTTAGTATTTTTTGCATTCTTTAGTACCATTTTATCAATAAGCAGCTGATCTTTCATGCCTCTTGACTTTTTAAAGTTCCCTTTCTGTTCAGTTGGGTATAGGGAATTTTCAGTTAAGTAATTTTATATTGACCTTGCCAGTACTCCTGTGTACTGAAAGCTTGAACATTGTTGGAAGGCATGTAATTGGTCGATAATTACTGGGTTCATTGCCCTTTTGATGATCTTTTATTATCAGAAATATGCGACCTGTTGTCATCCAATCTTCAATTGTAGAATTTTGGAGTAAGTGATTAAATTGCACTGCTATATGTTGGTGGAGACTTGTTAAATGCTCTAACCAAAACCCATGCAGCTCATTTGGACCAGGTGCAGTCCAATTTTTCAGTCTTTACTTGCCTCTTAATAATTTCAGTTGTTATTACAATATCATCATATGTTTTCCTTGAGTTTCTTTACAAGTATCTTTAACCCATGAGGTGTCTTTGTTATGTCTGATTGGACTTTGCCACATTTCTTTATAAAATTCTAGAGCATCATCTTTACGTTGGCCTAATTTCTTTTGCTCTGCATTTTCTCCTAGTGATGTATAGAACAATTGTTGGTTATTTTGAAATTGCGTGTTTCCTCTATAGTGTTTCAAGCGCCTATCATAACTTTCAATTTTCTTTGCTGTAGCTGTTACACACTGTTTCAATTCTTCCATAGTTTCAACTATTGTTTTCCTTTCTAGGTCATATATTTTGCATAGTCTGGCTTTTACTTTTTCATTTTTAAGTTTTGAATCTTTCAAGTGTTTTAAATTGCTAATGTCTGCATGTAATTTGTTTATTTTTCTTTCCAGCTGAATTTTCCATTTTGGAGTGTCAGGGGTTTTCTGTTTGTTTGTTTTTGCAGCTTGTAACCAAGTTCCATGGTTATTATGGTAGCTGTGCTATACATGAGCTGGTTTGTTTCCTTTAGCGTATTGGTTAGGGTTGTTCTGATGACTACATTTGCATCACTCAGTAGATCTTTTACTGGTTTACTTTGTAACTGGTGCAAATCGGGGAGTCTTTGTCTTTCTGTGTTCTGGCTAAAATGGTTTACTACTTTTCCCCTAGTGATGTTTGCCGTTCTGTCAACTCATAATCTCTGCGTTGTTCAATAAGTTGTTCCTCTATTGATGTTTTCTTCCACTACTGTGTTTACCTCTACCCTCCATTTGTTTTCCATACGATGGTCATTGTTCTGTGTTGATTTTTATTTTGCCACCTTTTCTAGTTCTTGCAGTTCCAGTTCTTAAAGCACTTTACTCCAGATGATAAATAGTTGTTCAGTTATGTCACTGTTTGGGTCTTTCCTTTTCCAAATTTTCATCATTTTTTTTTTAAAACCATGGGCTGTTGGGTTTGCCTCATAATAACATTTCATAATTTCTTGATTTTTGGCGAGAGTCCAAGTTTGATGTTTACGTGGTTCCAGTAGCTTTGCAGCAACTGGTTCTGGTTCCTCAACAGGATCCGCTGAGCCCTGTAACCCATTTGTCACCAGATGCCCAGGAGCTATAGCATCTGATGCGATCCTTGTTGACCCGGGCAACAACCGATCCGGTATTGATTTCTGTTTATTTCCTCTCATCATAATTGATGGTTGGTGGACACAGTTGGTCTGGCTTCTCAGCTGAGACCTGTCTGGCTTGGGAGACCCTTCAGCATAGCTCTCAACCTCACTGAAGCACGCAAGCCTCTCCGGCCTAACAAGGCCTGTGCCTATGGAGGGGATGATGATGATGATGATGATGAGTAGTAGTAGTAGTATTAGCTCTGCTTACACTCTCATGAAAGCAGAAAATGTGTATATAATTAACCCAATCACACTATGCCACCACCATCCCACACAGAGAGATCCTAACTTAGATCACAGATGGAGAACCTTTTGCCCTCCAGATGTTTTGGACAATTTGAAACCTTGAGTCATGCTAGCTTGGACGTCTGGGAATTGAAATCCAAAACATCTGGAGAGAAACACAGGTTTCCCATCCTCAGCTCAAGATGATGTAGCCATGTGACATGGGGCTATATCTGTCTGGCCACATACTATGCATTTTTAGAGAACACAAGAGAGAACTTTGGTAATAAGAAACCTTGGGAAAAAGACAGTTTGAACAGAAAGAAAGCTGTTTTTCACAAACCAGTCTGGCTGATGGTATACATGCAAACACTCAGTAACTAAATCTCTTAACAACTGGAAGGTGACTAATCAGTAGCCATCCAGGACAGTGCATTCCATGCTGGTAAGTGAAGGAAGAGGGAACACAGGTTGCAATGTATAATGATAGCAGCCATCTCCCATGCCTCCCCTTACTCCCTTTGTTATGCATGAACATGATGTTCAATTTGAACTGAGTTACTCCATTTTTCTTTTCCCACAATAATTGAGAGCTATGTTTTCCACAAAGGTGGGGAAAGGGCGCTCACATCCACACACAAGTAAATGCTCCGTTGGTAAAGCCCAGACACTCTTTTCAAACCATGGCCATTGCTAGTCAACCGCTCATGAGTACTTTTACCTGGCAAGATCTCAGTCTGGATGCTTGGGACCGAACACACAGGCATGCTCACACAGTGTTCCACTGCTATGTTCAAGGGAAGAAGTACACTTGCAGTCACTGCTGAGGGGGAGACATGAACACTTTCTGAGCACACAGACAGTGCCTGCTCACTCAATCTTCTCTCATCCCCTCCCAATTGTGAAAATGGGGCTAGGGACTAAGGGACAAACTGCACAATACATTAGATACACACAGTGCTATCTAAGAGAATCATTTATTTTTTATTCAAAAGTAAGCAAGCACAGACTTGATACAGAGACTGAGGGAAAGTTTAAATCTTCCTCATGTTTGATCCACCCCTCGCTCCAGACTGATCCCTATTCTGGTACATGGGAATTAAACATATTCCAGTGATGTTTTCTTACACACCTTATTTTCTTAAGTTAGTTACAGAGCAGAAATGTATATTCAAAGGTTATAATAATACTAATGGGATAATTAGGAAAGAGTACTGAAATATACCCTTTGTGAGGGCAATTCATTTTTCTAAATGGAAGGCAAGACAGTATGAAACAAAAACAAAACTACATGATGGTATTTTGTAGTATAGATTGCTTATCATACCTCTCATTTTAAGATACAGCTGCTTTTTGGATGCTGTATTTTCACTGATACAGTGAAATGTAAAATGAGAACCTGTGTTACTAGGGTCCATTCACAAAATCTGTGTAGTAATGATGAATCTTGCATACTCTGAATGTTCTGAAAGGTAAGAAAAGGAAAAGTATGTATCATGTTTAAAACATGGCCCACAGAGCCTTTGGGAGGAATGACCTAAAATGCTTTAGAGCTACTACCAATTTGATCAGTTCTAAAAGATTCAGTTTAGAAAGAAAAAGACTGCAAGCAGTTTCCTAACATGAAAACAGAACTATGGAGTTGTACTACTGAGGGTTTTGCTAAAAAATCTAATTGGGCACAATCTGGCATATGTTCATTGCTGATCAGAATACTGGGAATGTCTGCTTTGCATAGTTCATAGCAATTTTCATAACAAAAAGATTGCATTTGGATTCTGATCATTCAAAGTGAAGAGAAAAGGTGGAATCTTCAGTTAGTACAAACTTTAATGTGACCCCACTCAATACTAAAATTGACGGTTAAATATCAGCTGGCAAATATAACAAGGAACAATTATTTTTATTTATCAGTAAATTAATAATATCACCAACTATTATTTAATATGCTCAGTTAAGACTTGGATATACTAAGAAGTATATTTCTAAAATGGAGAGTTAATATTAAATTGGAATTTGGAAGAATGGGCTAAACATTTAAAATAAGCTATAATTAACAGGAAAATTATTGGAAATAAGTAAAGTGAAATATCATGATAAATGCATTTTAAGAACAGATAGTTACAATTCATATCTGGAAAGAATCAAATAAGCAGCAATTTGAAATAGAACTGGAAATAATAACAATGAGCTGAGTATGTTGATAATGTTGTGTCATATTAAAATGGTATCAATTATGAATTATTATTGTTAGCAAACAAGAGACAGGGAACATAAGAAATAATATACTTGGCATTGGTGTAGTGCTTTAATGGAATACAGCCTCATTACATTTTTGGTCCATACTTTCAGAACAGCATTAAGAATCTGGAAAGTTTAGAATCTGGAAGGAATCCAAGAGCAACAACAATTAAAAGAGGTAAAGAATCTTGATTTAAAAAAAAGAACTGGAAAAGGACTTTGGAAATAATGTTGAGGAGTGGAATACTGATGAAGATACTCCATTGCAGGAAATCTTTAAAGAGCAACTTTGAGAAGCTAGACAGGTTTCAGTGGAATCTACTCTATAAAAAGGTTGATTGTGTAGATATTCTCTTCTTACTACTCGATGAATATCCAAAGGCAAGTGCTTGAAACACTTGGAAAAGGACCATGCCATCAACAGGACGACCTACCATCAGTTGTATCCTGGAGAGGCTCCCCCGCCTTTATGGACTTTCCAAGACACACTAGGAAGGAGCCCCCCTCAGACCCATTGTCAGCAGCATAAACTTGGTAACATACAACATTACTGGCCATCATCTTAGCATCATTGGTTGGACACATGGACCACCACATTCACAACTCAGAGGAGTCTGCATCCAACGTCAGGGAACTGAAACTAAATACTGACGAAACCATGGTATCCTTTGATGTCACATTCTTTTTCACCAGCATTCCCACCCCTGATGCCCTAGCAACTGTAAAAAAGAGACTGGAATTGGACAACACCCTCTCCACCAGAAGCAGCCTCAGCCTGGACCAGATATGCCTGCTTCTGGACCTGTGTCTGAGCACCACTTACTTCACTTACAGAGGTGACTTTTACAGACAGAAACATGGCTGTGTTGTGGGTTCCCCGGTGTCACCCATTGTTGCCAACTTATACATGGAAGAAGTGGAAAAGAAGGCACTAAACAGCTTCCAGGAGACGACGCCAACCCATTGGTTCAGGTATGTGAACGACACCTGGGTGAAGATCAAGATTCAGGAAGTACAGGCCTTCACAGACCACATAAATGCAGTGGACCCAAATATCAAGTTCACCAGGGAAGACACCAAAGAAAACCGGCTGGCTTTCCTGGACTGTGCAGTCATCATAGGATCGAATGGCAGCTTAGGAATCTACAGAAAACCTACACACACTGATCAATATCTGCAATTTGACTCTCATCACCCATTGCAACACAGACTAGGGGTCATCAGGATGCTAAACCACAGAGCAAGAAACATTCCCACCTCCACAGAAGCCAAGAAGAAGGAAGAACGACATCTGAAGATAGCACTTTAAGGCCTGTGGATATCCAAAATGGGCCTTTAACAAGGCAATGTCCTGACCTAGCGGGACAATGGAACAGTATGAGACCCACAGTCAACGGAAGAACCTGATCATTCCTTACATGGCGGGTGTGTCTGAAAAGCTCAAAAGGATTTTTGGTAAACACCACATAACCGTGCACTTCAAACCCACAAACACAAGGCAGAGACTCATCCACCCAAAAGACTGGACACCAAAATACAACAGGAGCAATATAGTATATGCGGTCCAATGCAAAGAGGAGTGTTCGGAGCTCTACATGGGAGAAATCAAACAGCCACTAAACAGGAGAATGGCCCAGCACAGGACGGGCAATGGCTTAGGACCACAATCAGCAATGTTCCCTCATCTGAAGGACAAAGGGCACTCATTTGATGACCAAGATGTACTCTAGGTGGTTTGAGAGAGGGGTCAGAGAGGCCATACATGTGCATACAGAAAATCCCTCACTCAACAAGGGTGGAGGCCTTAGACACAATCTGTCTCCTATTTATCATGCTGCCCTTTCATCCGTCCCCAGAAAGATGAGGACCACACCCACCAGAAAGACCACTGTTAATGACTGTTAATGACTCATGACAATGGGAGGAGAAGGACTGCAGAGGTGGGATTTTCACTCCCCTCGTCCATTGTCCATCTAACAAGCCTATTCAGACCAGGGGGAAGTGAAACCAATGGGGATGATATATCAGGAGTCTCCTACCAACTTTCCTCAGACTGAAGAAGCTACTTGGATGAGTAGTGAAATGTTTCAACTTAATAAGGAAGAAGTCCAGTTGCCAGATAACCTCACCTGGATGACTGAGAATCTTCACAGATCCAAAGGCAAAGAGAATGGATAATTTTATGGTAAGGATAACTTCATGGATGATCTGCTAAGTTTCAAACTGATGACCCAGAAGATTCTCTTGAATTTTGTAGGAATAATTTTAGTACTTTGGTAAGTCTTTCAGGAAGATTACAGGTTTTTCTTCCTTGTAGGTTTCCATGATAAACTTGAATGGACATCAGGGAGAGATGCTGTAGCTATGGGACATATTGGTAGAGGTTAGGAAACTAATCAACCATCATCTGGTTTCCTTGTAATCTTACGGTTCTATACCAATCCTTTCTTTCTTTTTATTTTATTTTTATTTTTATTCATTTTCATAGGGTTATGGTACAAATACGGGGCCAGGTAAGAGGGTGGGAAGGGTAAGAAAGGGTAAAATTCCAGAGAGCGAAAAGTATTCTTACATCTGCTTATACAATTGTATTAAAGATGGAAATCATACAATGAGAAAAAAAACATTATAACAATTTTCCATAATATTTATCATTACTAATCTTCCATTTTCTTGGACTTTCTCTTTCTCTTTAAGTTTACTAGTTTTATAGTTTTAGTATTATACTGCCATGTTATATCTATTATTCTAAATTGCTCTATTGCTAAATCACTGTTATAACCATTAATTTGTGTTTATTTTATCATATATTCCTTCACCACAAAATACCTTCTTAGATTTAACGTTTATCTCCACTGCTCTATCTCCATATTCTAACCAATATTTTGTGCCCCTCTTATCATGTTGTCTTTCATTTTCCATCTTATGGACCATGCATCCATTCTCAAGAGCTTCACCCACTCCAGATATTGTCTCCCTTGTCTCATCTGCCACAGCATATCTCCCATCATCTCGATTCTTCTCCCTTTCATATCAAAGTTCATAGTAATTTGATGCATTTCTGCTGTTGACATCTCCATAAGGGGGATTAACAAATTGGCTCTCTGCTGCATTGTATCTTCACCTTTTTCTTGTAGAACCTTCTGGGGTTTAAGAATAAAATTGTCTGTCTCTGTTTGTGGTTTTAAAAAATTGGTTCCTTGTCGTAGTTTCACTTTTTTCTCTGTCTTGACTGTAAATTCCATTTGTGTCCCCACGTCTTTAATTTGTTCAAATAGCTGATCCATCTCTGTTTTCATCTGGTGCAGTCCATTAAGTATAATGTTCTGTATACAGTGGTGCCTCCACTTACGAACGTCCCTACTTACGACCATTTCGAGTTACGACCAGCTCCGGCCGCAAAATTTTGCTTCTACTTGTGACCGGAGCTTCCACTTACGAACAGAAAAAGGCAGGGGAAAAAGACGGGAAATTCAAATTGCTAACTGTAGGTGGCGAAAGAGGCTGCTTCTTTGTAGCTCTTTCGCCCCGACGGTTAGAGTGAGTGCGATTGAGGAGGGACTGCCTGGCTTCTGCTTCTCAGTGAGCGTGTGTGTGTTTGCAGGGAGGCTTGGGACTGCCTGTTAGGTAAGGTAAGGTGCTGTTTTCTGCTTTTTAAAAACTGTTCTGGGTGTTTTTGCAGCGTGGTTTTAGGCTGGGGGGGTATGTTTCTGTGCTGTGATGGGTCTTGGGGGGTTTGTTTGTTTTTTGGGTTTCCCCCCCCCATTTCTGATGGGTCTTGGGGGGTTTGGTTGCTTTTTGAGGTTTCCCCCCCCCCATTTCTAATGGGTTCTGCATGCTTCCCTTGCTTTTTCCTTTGTTTTCTTTGCATTTCCGACCTTGTCCCTCTGTTCTCTGTGCATTTCCAATCTGCTCCGTTTGTTTTCTGTGCATTTGCAATGGGTCTTGCATACTTGATTGCTTTTCTCTCCCCCCCCCCCCCTTCGGCCGGAAGGGATTAATCGCGTTTCCAATGAGTCTTGCAGTGATTTTTTTTGGTGATTTTTTTCTTTGGCCGGAATGGATTAATTGCATTCCTATGGGAAATGGTGCTTCAATTTACGACCATTTCGACTTACGTCCATCTTCTGGAACGGATTATGGTTGTAAGTCAAGGCACCACTGCATTCTTGAGGATGTCTTGTTGTCCCATAATTGGAGGTATTATCTGGATTTCTTTCCAGCAGGTAGTGACCACAATAGTTATTCACAATACAGTGGTGCCTCGACTTACAACTGTCCCGACAGACGACCGTTTCAAGTTGCGACCAGCTCCGGCTGCAAAATTTTGCTTCAACTTGCAGCCGGAGCTTTGAGTTGCGATCAAAAGAGGCAGGGAAAAAAGGCGGGGAATTCAAATTAGAGGGCTAACTATTGGTCGGGGAAAAGCTTCTTTGTAGCTCTTTCGCCCCAACGGTTAGAGTGTGTGCGTCGGAGGAGGCTTGGGACTGCCTGGTGCTGCTTTCTGCTTCTGAGTAAGTACATTTACAGGGTTTTGCAGGGTGGGTTTGGGCTGGGGGGGTATTATGTTTCTGTGCTGTGATTTTTTTGGTGTTTTGGTGTGTTTATTTTTTCAGCCCCAGCGCCTTCCGATGGGGCTTGCTGTGCTGTTTATTTTTGGTTATTTTTTTTAAAGCCCCAGCGCCTTCCGAAGGGGCTGCTGTGTGCTTTATTTTTTGTTTTTGTTTTTGTTTTAAGCCCCAGCGCCTTCCGACGGGGCTGCTGTGTGCTTTATTTTTGGTTGTTGTTTTTTAAAAGCCCCAGCGCCTTCCGACGGGGCTGCTGTGTGCTTTATTTTTGGTTTTTTTTTAAAGCCCCAGCGCCTTCCGACGGGGCTGCTGTGTGCTTTATTTATTTTTTTGGCCGGAACAGATTAATCGCGTTTCAATGCATTTCAATGGGAAATGGTGCTTCGACTTATGACCATTTCGAGTTACGTCCATCTTCTGGAACGGATTATGGTCGTAAGTCGAGGCACCACTGTAGTAGCTTGGGGCAAAATGTTGACAGGAGGAAGGGCTTTTCCCAAGACTGTTTCTAGCTGCTTCACAGATTTAAATCTACCAGTAATTTATGGTTATATTATCTTGCAGGAGCAAGTTTTATTGCTGCAATAGAAGCAGAGTTCTTTTCTCTCTCTCCCCCTTTCCTCCTCCTTTCTTTCTGTTTCTCTCAGCCAAGCCTCAGATGAAAGGGGGGGGGAGTGTTCGCTGGTCTGGCCAGATACAGATCTAGTCACTTTCTCTGACAGATTACACACAGTCTCTCTCATTGTTTTAGGTCCTCAGGAGTTCCATATCTAAAACAAGCCACTTACTTCAAGTTCTAGTCAAGATTGTTTCCAAAATCCTTCTGTACTTTTCCGCTCTCTGTCTTTGGGGCATTCACAGCTCTGTGCCAAAATGGCGCCTTCTCAGTTTCTGCTTTTCAGATTGTGACTTCAAAGAGAGGCCAATCCAGGAATCTCCCAGGTCACCCCCCGTTCTCAGTCGGATTCTGTTGCTTCAGCCTTTCACTTCTTCTAGTAAAAGTCCTTTCCCCTCCAAATTTGAAGGGGTTGAAACTGAGTGGTCTCAGTTAGTTTCAGGAGCCTCCTGAAACCCGATCGATCTCGCTGCGATGAAGCCCCGCCTCCTATAATCTTTCTAGGATCCCAAAATTAATGGCAGTTTGCGCAGGACGGGGAGGCTTACTCTCCAATGCTGGGAGGATTTGGTCCCCTTCTTCAGTTCATGAGCTTACCCATGCCTAAAAATATTTCTGCAGGTTATTTCCTCTATATGCACAAATATGTTGAAAACTATGTTGGATTATATATGTATCACTCACTATTATTTTATAGGGCTTTGCATCAATTTCAATTTATTTTTTGCATATATGTAACTTTCTGGCTCCTTTATTTCTTTCCATCATATGTTCATTGACTTGCTTTTGTATTCACTTTACATTTCTAGGTCTTCTTCTTTTGGTTTCTTTGGCAGTGAGACCATTTCCTCCTGTGTGTTTAATTTGACTTCCTTTATTTTACACTAGTTAGACAAACTCTTGGAATTCGCTTTCATTGGATCTGTCATTTTACATTACGTAACTATTCTTTTCAAAGTGACATTTGGCTAACATAAATACTTGCAACACTGTATGTCCTGTGCTGTATTTATGCCAGTTATGTAAGAACAAAATGCTTGCTCAGCACAAGCATAGTGAAACAACAATACTAAGGAAAAGAGGAGAAAACTAGACTTTGCGTGTGATAAATTTTGCCTAGGAGAGCTACAAACTTGCCACAGGCCTTTCTTACTTTCAGTATTAAAGAACTGCCTTGACTGACCCAATTGCAGTTCTTTATTAGTCAACATTTTTGTTTCAATAGGCCTACCAGCCTTGAATACAATATTCTCCAGAGAGTATCTTCCAATCTGGACTTGAAGCATGGCCACCACAGAATAACCCAAGTCAGTATACTGATCCCCACAGTGAATCACTAAATAATGCCACACTGCCGCACTTAGAGACCTAGAATGTTTTGGATTATGTGAGCAAAAGTCTTCCTTTTCCCCTCTTCTACCCTACTTCTAGTAGCCATAAGGCAAAAAAGATTTCCATTTAAGCTTTCAAACTATTCCATGTCCCAGCCCCATTATACAGTCAACCCTCGACTTACGAACGGCCCTATTTACGAACATTTCGACTTACGAACCGCTCTGATAGGGAAATATTCCCTCGACTTGCGAACTTCCCTCGAGTTAAGAACGGAAAAAAAAGTGCGGGGAAAGCGGGAAATTCAAACTTTTAGTTAGCGAAGAGGCTGCTTGTCTGCTTCCTCGCTCGTCCAAGCGGTTAGAGAGCTGGGAGAGAGACCTGGGACTGCCTGGGACTGCCTGGTATTGTCATTTTAAAATGTAAAATTTAGTTTAAAAGGTGCTTGTTTTGGGTTAAACTGTGCTTGGGTGAAAAGGTGCTCCGTTTGAGTTGAAACCTGCTTGTGTAGAAACGTGCATGCTTGCTTTAAAAGCTGCTTGTTTTGCTTTAAAAGCTGCCTGGGAAGCCTTTCAGACCAGCGCCGATCAGCTGTTAGGCGGGGAGAGGGAGGGGGAAGGAGCGGAGAAGAGCACAAAATGGCTGCCGGCTGCCTGCTGGGTGCCGGCTTTTAGCTGTTTGGTGCTCTTTTTCGGCTGTTTGGGGGGCTACCAAGGCACTATGAGGAGCTGGGCTCAGTCTACAGTACCTGGTAAGTGACTTTCTTTTAATTTTTTTTAAGTTTCTGACCTTTTCCCCCCCATAGGAACGCATTAATTAATTTTCAATGCATTCCTATGGGAAATTTGGATTCGACTTACAAACTTTTCGACTTACGAACGTCCTTCCGGAACGGATTAAGTTCGTAAGTCGAGGGTTGACTGTACAACACTGTGGGGCAATGTCTGCCACTGATTCAGATAATCTTGATAGATTGTGGTGAGGCCTGTTAGTAAAAGAACTATGATAGTTACAATACTATAAAATAAGTTGGACACTGGGCAATAGCAGGCAGAGGAACAAAGCTAACTTTCAGTGATTTATATGTGTAACAGATATGTTATATTTGGCAGAACTAACAACAATGCAGGAAAACAGCAAAATCTTCAGAATTCAAATGTGCCCCACAATTTGGACGACATACATGATGCATAGACTGTTCTTTCAGTATCAATAACATCCATCCATATGGATGTGGTGATACCCTATTTTGCTCCCCAACATAGTGTCACAGAACTGTTCTGTTAAGCACTCTTCACTCTTGGACAATATATAGGGATGCATGGTGACTGAATCTACAGGTCAGGGAACAACTTACAAGTAAATTTAAACAAATGGCATCAAACATATTCCACATGCAGCATTTCATAAATTAATTCAAAACTGTGAAACCCAATTGCACAGTTGTGTCTTTTGAGCTCACCTAGAATCTGATTTTTTTTACTAAAGAATAGATACACATCCCTTTCTAAATCTACCTAATCCCTTCTTTTCTACCTACTAGGCATGTTTGGTACATCCTTTTTCTCATTTCTTGGTTTACTGAAAGAAAAGACAATGTTGCCTCACAGCAGGTAGGGAAGCGGGAAAGCAGGAACAAGTGGAAGGCATGGAAGGGAAATAAGGATTGTCAACGAATACAGCAAGAAATTAATGGAAGAAATTGCCGATTAAATAAATTACCAGGGGAGCTTTAAACCATGACAGCTTCTGCATTTATTTTCCCACATTAGTTATATTGGGAAGCCTATGCCTCATGAAAGATACATCTTTCTTTACAGCATCTTGCAGTTGCCAAGTGTGTTGCACTCTTTTTCTGAGAACTGATGCAGACTTTTACTAGAAATGCTATGTTCCTAATGAATAAAACCTAATTAATCACTGTATATTTGTGAACACTGAATTGTAAGGCTGTAATGTTACACACATTTACCTGGGAGTAAACTTCACTGAACAAAACGAAACTTGATTCTGAGTAAATGACTATGTATATGATTACCCTATACTCTGCTGAACTGCTAAGGTGAAATAATCAGTAATCGTGCTCTTACCTTCAATAACTCTGAACACTTTGTTGCAGCTGGGGAGGGGCCACTTTGCTAAACCTGATTCTTGAAAGTTTTCCTTCAGGTTTGAATATTCCATAGGAAAATGAGATTTTGTCGAGCTGTCCAGTTCTACATGGGAAAAAGTTATAGGTACTTTATACAAATTGTAACAATTTCATATGTAATTTTAAAATGGTTAAACATTTTTAAATTTCTTCAGATGTATGAATCTGAAGAAAGTCAACCTTCAAGCCAACACCATTAGTTTCAGGAAACATTTTATGCACATGCTGTCAAGAACACTTTCACAATCTAGAGTTGCAGAGAGAAACCTTTGGCCTACCAGATGTTTTGAATGGCAACTCCCAGAAGTTCTTACCACTAGCTGAACATGGCATTTTAGGATTAAAGTCCAAAACATCTGGAGGGCCAAAGGTCCTCACCCATTATCTAGAGAAACAAGTCCAGCAATTTTTGCTTATACAAGCTTTAATTATTTTTGGGCTTTAATTTTTTTTTTTAGCAGCTGCCCTCTGTGCTCTTGAGAAATCAAATATGAAAATCCAATAAATCTCAGAAGCAGTTCATTACCATGCTGGAATCGAGAATTGTAAGATTTAGGTTCCTGGTCTATGTATTCTTCCTGCAGGATAAATTTTACTGAACTCAGTGTAAGTCCACATTGGATCAGGCTCCAACAAAACTCAGACTGGTTATACATATGCCTCTAGGCCTGTGAAAATCAGCCTTTCACTGTGTGTTCCAAGCTAGCAATCTACTATATTTACTGTATGTACTTGTGACTTTATATCATTCTGAAATAAACAGTAGTTATTTAAGCACTTTTAGCTATTTATTGAGGAATGTAGCCTAGGGCAAAAGCAAACAGAAAATTACAAATAAGCAAAGATTGTGAAGTGTCATTAACAGTGAAATGTCTTATTAATAGTAAAGGAGGCTAAGTACATGGAACAAAGCAAACTTCTTTAGGTTTCAATTTAATACTTTTTGTAATCTGATACAGTTTCTGAGGCATCAAATAAGTTACATTGCTTAAATAATCAAATCTCTCACACATACACACCCCGCTCAACCTGCATAAATAGCCCCTAGAAGGATGTAACGCTTGAATCCTCTCCACATATCATGGAGGATATAATTTGCTATGGGTTTTTTTTTGTGAAAGGGAAATATAAGCAGATTTGTGTATCATAAGTTTCTCTGCCTTTCCCCCCTGCATCTTTCCCCTGTTTACAGTTCCAAGTTCTGTCTATACAGAAATTCCCATTAACGTTTATGTCAATATTTTTTACTGCATAATCTTTGCGGGGTTTCCCCCCCAGAAATTATAGGTGATCGAGAGAATGTTTGATTTCAATTTCCTAGCCTCAAATAAGAGGCCTGTGTGTATTTTTCATTTGCACGTTTTCTGGAATGGCAGGAACATCCCATTCGCAGAGTAATACAATATTCCAGGCACATCAGGAAATTGTGGCTGCTGCCTCCTACTCTCTGGATTTCATTAAATTCCTTGGGTTCTGTGCACTTTAAAAGTCCTATGAATTCAGATTATTTTCAAATTAAAAATAGAATAGAACCTCCTGTCCTCCTTACATAATTAAAAGTATGCGATAATGAGTAACATAACTATCAGCATAAAAACAAAATAATAAATTGCTTTTAAAATCTGGTTACAGATGCTGAGGTGCCTGATTTAGTAATGAGTAATAGACTGTGCTTCTTTTGCAGAGCAACCTTCTAAACTCTGGAAAATTCCCCTCAAGATTTAGACAACACATTGAGATGGGGGGGGGGGAAAGCTTTTCTAATTCACAAGTCTTTGAAACCGGTAATTGTGATAATACACGGTACTGGTAATTATGCAGTACCACGGGATTCAAGGAGGGCTTTTTGAGTAACAGTCATGCCTCCTTTAAGCAAGGGATACTGCCCTGTTGCAGGGAGAGATTTACCACTCCTCCTACCCACTCAGCCAGTCCCCCTCCAGCGGCTGTTATAAACCAAGAAGGGAAAGGATCCAATACACGTATACCCCCTTCCCAGTCCATTATGGCATGCACCCACATTGAAATACTTTTTTATTTTTAATTTCTATTCATTTTTAAAAAGCAGACTACAAAACTGTGATTAAATAAATAATCTCTACTTTCATTTGAAGTCACTGTGTAGAATTTGGGGAAGTTCTCCCCCCCCCTTGCTTGCAGGATGAATATTAAATCTTTATGAATGCAGAAGCACATAGGTAGTTCCATGGTAAACTACTTCTGAGTAGAGATGGGCATGTGAACTAGCATAATAGCGGTTCATGATGGTTTGTGGTTTGTTGGTGCCCACAAACCATGAACCATGAAGATTTTTTTTTTAAAAAAGATCCAGTTTGTGGTTTGTTCAGTTCAGGCCCATCTCTAAATTAAGTGGGGGAGCTTTCTATGTAGCTCAGCTACACAGAAAGCCTCCTCTCATGGGGCCCAGCACCTACTTTACTTGGACCAGGCCTCCACCACTGCTGGAGTTCTCTGAGGCTTTCCTGTATAGAGCCCAATGGGCAGCAAAATGACACTTCCTGCAATACCCTAAGTCTCCCTGGAAGCACCGGGACAGGAAGTAGGCCCCAGACAGCCTACTGTCGTACTCAACTGGGCAGCACCAATGGAGGAGGCTGAAAGCAAGTAAGGCAGGTGCCGGGGCCTATGAAGAGGTGCTTTCTGTGGGGGGAATGAAGTTGAAATGAAATGCCAATAGTGAAGAAGTTCGGCATTTCATTTTGCTTTGTGAAAGCATGGTACCCCAAACCACCCAGAAAAAAACCCACAAACTGGCCTGGGCCATGGGTTATTTTAGTTCATTTTGTGCCCATCTCTCCTTCTGAGTACTGTATAACTAGAAAACTCTGGAAAGGATCACCATACGTTTGCATTGACATGATGGAGTTATCTGAAGTTACTGCAGTACATCCTATGTGGATCTGTCCTTCAGAACAACACAGATGCTACAGCAAATGCAATACACGGCTGCTGACAGGAACACCTTTCAGAGTTCTTTTGACCCCAACTCTGAAAGAATTGCACTGGTTGCCAAAATGCCTCTGGTCTGAGTTCATGATGTCGATGACTGCTTTGTTGTTGTTTAGTTGTTAAGTTGTGTCCGACTCTTCGTGACCCCATGGACCAGAGCACGCCAGGCCCTCCTGTCTTCCACTGCCTCCCAGAGTTTGGTCAAAGTCATGTTGGTCGCTTCGATGACACTGTCCAACCATCTCGTCCTCTGTCGTCCCCTTCTCCTCTTGCCTTCACACTTTCCCAACATCTGACTGCTTACACAGCCCTAAATGACTTGAGGCCTGCATATTTGAGGGAGTGCCTCTCCCTCTAACTACTATCCTGATCACTGCAATCTGTTGCAAAGGCCCCCTGAGAAATGCAGACTATGTGGAGACATGGAGAAGGGCTTTCTTGGCTGTAGCTCCTTAGCTGTGGAATGTTCTCCTTGGAAGTTCAACTGACTTTGGCACTGGCTTCATTTCAGCACCAAGTTAAAATGAGGCTGTTCATTAGAGCCTTGAAGGATCTTGGTTTGAGCAGCTTGTAGAGCTTTTGCAATGTGTTCAGTTTTACAGGTTTTAAATAGTTTTAATTCCCCAGTTGTTTTATGTGTTTTAAATTATTTTATATAACATTATACATTTTAAACAGTTAAATTATTCTGTATTACTCTTGTTGTATCCCACCTTGAGATCTTATAATATGGGAGGGGTATAAACAGACTAAATAAATAATTAAGGTTCACCTAAGACTTACTTAGTGAATATAGTGAATAAAATAAGTGCTGAATTTAATAGGAAATTCAGTTTTATATTAACCCAGCTGGAGATGCCATGGTCTGGAGTGCTTCTAAAACGTGTGGTTGCACACCCAGAAGACTTCTGTATTATGAGGAGGTTCAGAGTGGTGTGTACCAGTTTTCCTCTATGCTGAAGCTTTCGGTCCAAGCTTATTTGCATTCAGATACAGGTTTATATGCATCGCTTTCTATCTAGGCCTTTATGGTTTTTCTTAGCTTGAGTAGAAGCTAGCTCTCTGTTTCACAGTTCTATTTTAGACTTTTGTTTATCCTCTTGTGTCCTTTCCGTGACCTGATAAATAACTGTCTGGAAAGAATATCCGTAACCTTTCTTCTCAGATAGTTACTTATTTCCAATGAAGGTATGTGATTCCACCTTTAGTTTATTAAAAATTACCAATAATACCCATAAAAAAAACCAAATTAAGAATTGCATTGTATTAAATCAATTCATAAATTTACATGGGGTAGGGGTGGGGAAAAAGAATGATTTAAGCATATGTAAGAGATAAAAGGAAACCACATGTCCAAAAATGTATTTCTAACATTAACAGTTCTCAGTGAACAAGCCTGAAATGTTAACTTTTCTATAAGAACCATATAATAGCTATTTAGAGAGCAAGAGGGTGTGTGGTTATCACCTAAGAAAGGAATTTGTTTACACAGCTGTGCTGGCCAGGATCAGTGATATCAGACATCTGTGCCTGAGAACTCAATGTGTTATCAATTTGCTCATTAAATAAGTTCTTTGAAAACACAAGTATTATAATTGTGCCAATTAGTGACAGACTTAGTTATTACTGGATCACTTAATGAGATATCTTCAGGTAAAGGTAAAGGTTCCCCTTGACATTTAGTCCAGTCGTGTCCGACTCTAGGGCGCGGTGCTCATCCCCGTTTCCAAGCCATAGAGCCAGCGTTTGCCCGAAGACAGTTTCCGTGGTCATGTGGCCAGCGCGACTAGACACGGAACGCCGTTACCTTCCCACCGAGGTGGTACCTATTTATCTACTCACATTTTTACATGCTTTCGAACTGCTAGGTTGGCAGGAGATATCTTCAGACATTCTGCTAATTAAGAAGGAATGTAATCCTACCCAAGGGGTAGGTGTTTAGGGCCCATTTTTGAGCTTTGAGACAATTTATAAGGTGCTGTGCAGTGTACATTGCTATGGGTCCCACAAATGACATAGAAAGAGATGGAATGAATCTGCTACTGTTTCCAAGAGTTTCTAGTGGCTGAATGGGTTTTCAGATTATCTTTGCTTTGCTCTATCATTTTGCATTACAGTTAGCCTTTTATACTTAAGAATCATCCTTTTGTATTATTGCTTTTTATTATACTAGGCTATTCACTATGGCTTTTCTTTTTTCCTATTCTTTTATAGTTTCAGAGCTTTTTTCTTTCACTGCCTTGGATCGAAAAGACGCCCTTGCCTTCATGTCACAATATAAGAGAAGAATTAAAATGGGTTAGCACCTGATGTGGCAACTGGTTTGTAGGTGGAGGATCAAATGCACACATGGCAAGTGGAGTGGAAATTTTTGAAGTGCCTAAAACAGTTGGGGAAACATACGAATAAAATGTAAAAACAAGTAACCAAAGGAGAATGCCCTGTTGCTGGAAAAAATAAGCCTAGACAGCAGTAAGTCTGTCATTTTAACATAATTTAGCATAATGTACGCATAATTAAGTGTAATTCAGTGAGATCATTTTAGTCATCCTTCTTTACATTTGGTTTGTACTACTACTGGTTTTTATTTCTTCCTTTTGCCACAACTCAATTCAGGCAGTGGCCCTGCTTAGCATTTTTACATTTCCTCCTTCTCCCTCCAGTTTTCCACTTCTTTCCCCTTATCCTCTGGCCCACTGCAGAAGCTGTTTTTGCATTTTCTCTTGATCCCTTCCTGCACCCCTTGGCACTGAAGAAAGCAGAACAAACCTGAGCAACAGTCATGGAGGGGAGAGCTTAGGACTGGATGTGAGGAAACTACTGACTGATGGCAAATCTTCCAACAGAGCAAAAGGAAGCTTAGTGTGCTTTTGCCCATACAGCCAAAACTTTGATGAAAATGCTCAAGCGCAGCACAGTAGATGTGGAACACCAGTAGAATATTGCAAGTCATGGCTGTCTGAAAGGCAAGCGTTAGGATATAGGAGCTGGGTGGAGCCATGGAAAGATGGCATGGCTATGGACCAGCAGTAACTTGTGGGGCTACTCAGTACAAGACTGAGAAGAGAGCCTGATGGATCAGATGGGAAGATTTTGAAGACCCTGCAGGCCAATGGTGCCTCATCCTTGATGTCCAAATACAACAGCCATTGGCAGACAGTGCAGGAAGACTACACCTCCCACTGAATACTGGTAGAGAGTATTACCTAGCCTTTTCCCTTGTGCAGAAGAAACCATCCAGTACTTCGATGTGCATTCAAAATATTACTTCTGATTTTCATGATGTTTGCAATTAATAGCTTGCCTCATCAACACAATTATACAAACCACCATTTTGGTACATCTAGTCATTTAACAGGTTAAATTACAAACAAATATTCTCCAGCCAGATAAAGTTTACTCTGGAATTCTGTAAGCCAGTGATTAGTCCTCTTTTTAAAAAAGTGCTCAAGTGATTATGGCTAGATGAGCTTTTAATGGACAGTACAATGAATAATGAAATAGATCTTCAATTTCCACTGAACCGCAAATGCATATTATCTGGTGCTATGGGATACTGAGTACTCTTTCCTCTGTTATGAAATATATCATAGCTGAAAATCTATTAAGAAAAAAGTGATCTGGGATATAAGTTCACTAGTTGCAGTCAGATCATATTTGTACCAAATTTAATTTTAAAAACACAAGTTGCTTATTTGTAACGTTTGTTCTTCAAGTGGCCATCTGTATGTTCATACGTGCTTGTGAAGAGCTATGGTTTGAAAACTTCCAGTCAGAGGGTTTTGCTAGTAGCCGTAACCCTCCTGTCTACAGTGCATGCATTAGAAGGTCATCCTCAATTGAGAAGAAGAAGGTAAACTGAGATATGCCCCAACTGTCAATTAGCCACAATTTCCTGTAGTAAGTTACACAAACCTTATACAAACACCAAGAGGATTTTGGATATTATTTAGACTCTATCAGAGGTTTCCTGTGATGTGCTGCCACAGTGGCAGGTGAAGCAAAGCTGAAGGTCAGCCCTATCATACATTTATTTATTTATTTATTTGAAATTTTTCTACCTTGCCTTTCTCCTTAAGAAGGACCCAAGGCAGCTTACAGCATTCAAAGACAATATTTTAAGTTAAGAACAGTAAGTATAGAAATAATAAAAAGGATCAAACAATTACCACAGTAAAAGATGGTAAACAAAAGCAACATCGAAACACATCGAATGCAGTAAGGCACAAGAATCTATTTAAGAACTCCACTCAGGCAGTGAGTAATTACAGGAAAATGGCTTGAAGAGAAAGGTCTTTGCCTGCTTACAAAAGGACAACAATGATGAGGCCAGCCTGGCTTCCACTGGAAGGGAGTTCCAGAGTTTGGGAGCAGCCACAGAGAAGGCCCTCTCCTGTATCCCTGCCAAATGCAAGTGTGAAGGTGGTAGGACTGGAAGAAAGGCATCTCCTGATCATTTTAACACCCAGGCAGGTTCATAATGGGAGACATGATCCTTGGGATAACTTGGACACAAGGCATTTAGGGCTTTATAAGTTAGGACAAGTACTTTGAATTAAGCCTGGAAATGGATTGGCAATCAATGGAGCTGCCATAACAGAAAGGTTGTGTGATCCCTGACCAGCCACAGTTAGCAATCTGGTTGCTGCATTTTGGACCCACTGAAGTTTCCAAGCACATTCCAGAGGTAGCCCTAAATAGAACAAGTTAGAGTAATCCAGCTGGGATTTAACTAAGGCATGTGTCACCATGGCCAAATCAGATCTCTCTAGGAACAGGCACCGCTAGCACATTAGCTTTAAATTGTGCAAAAGCACTCTTGGGCAACACTGAAACCTGGGGATCCAGGCTCAGAGATGAATCCAGGAGCACCCCCAAGCTGCATACCTCTGTTTTTGGAGGGAGTGCAACTCTATTCAGCACAGGCTGCATCTTTATTCCTTGAGCTACCATTAAAATTCTCCCTATTCAGAAAATTCTGAATGATGGCTTGGTACTGGTGCAGACCCATATACATATGTGATGTATAGAGATCACACTGGAGAAACTGAAGAAACAGAAAACATTCAAGCAATTTATTATTGTAATACTGATCTGTATTACTGTAAGTCACTGGACTACAGGAGAATACTTTGGTGGCAAGTAAACTCAGTTGGCACTTGGACTAAGGGAAAACATGAACAGTAATAATAAGCACAGGTTTTTATACAATACACATCTCTGAGTCATGAAATTTGTGGTGCTATCTATAGCTCACTTCTGGTATCCAAGCTCAGATGTATAGAAAAGTATATGGGAGGACCAACTGTGAGGAGATAAGCCATAGCTGTGGTGAAAGTTTAACACTTCCTACTTGCATTATATTTTTGTTACTAAAACTATAGTCCACTCCTCTTCTTATATGACTGGGATAAATAAAGATTCCATCTGGTTTCCTTCTACATAAAGATAAGGATAAAAGACTCAATCTCATAGATACTCTGACCCTAATGATTTTCAGTATGACTAGTTATGAGCATATACTGTGTTTAGTGCCTACTCTTTATTTAGCTCTGAACATTTCCAGCTAAAAGGGCAGGTAAGTGTCTACAATAACACTTCTGATCAATTTCTAGGACACCGAAAGAGCCTCCCTGAAGAATGTGATGACTGTGACACATCTGGGTTTCCCCTGAGTAACACTAACACTCTTGGCCAACCCTTCCATTCTGAAAGGGCCTTTATATTGCTTTGAACATAAATAAAGAAAAGAAAGCTTTAAAAAATCTTTATACCTGATTGGAAAAAAACTTGAACAATTGCAGTACGGCACAGAGGACACGGAGTGCTGGTTGGGTTATCTTTAGCGAGTGTGCGTAGGCAAGGTTCACAGAAGATATGGTGGCAAGGATAGCACATGTAAGGATTAAGGTAAACATCGAGGCACACTGCACAGAGGTAGCTTTCTTTATCTTGTCTGTATTCGTGTTCCTCTTCTGTATTCATAGTCTGTAAGAGGGAGGAAAACAAAGTGCCAAAAACAATTTTAGTTGGCAAAACAGGAGACACAATTGATTGTATTATACCTTTAAGGCAAAATATTATGCTCCAGATTTAATCTACAATTCTATATATTTCTTTAATTTATAACTCATTGCCTGAAAACATCTTGCTTAGTGTAGTAAGAAGCAACTAGATTAGGCCCAATCAATCAATAAAACTTACAGGAGTTGATTCACCAAATCTTCATTGATTCAATAGGACTACTCTAGTTGCAACTTACTACACTAAGCAAAAGGATTACAGCATTTATCTCATACAGTAAAATCATGTTTTAGAAGTAAACAGGAATTTTACGTGAGGTGAGAACAAAAAAAGATTTCACTTCAGCAGCTGAAAATACAATTCATCCAAGTATCGATTTAGGGCAGGTAAAATTTATGGACTATATTCTAGAAATTATTCAAAGAATATGGATGTACATATAGGTGTACATAGGCTGTGTGTAAGTATTTAGCTTCCTTCGACAAAATTGTGTTCTCATCAAGAAGTGTCAGCTTGGCATACCTTCCTCGACTTTCCACATATTCTACAATTACAGTGAAAAATGTGAGCTATGCCTATTCCACCTGGGCTCTCCTTTGTGAGGAGAGTTTTCTCTTTTTTCATACTGCAATTGCTGATTCATGACTAACTGACTAAAGACAGGTAATGTGAGGTGGTACAGTACAGGCTTCGATCAGTTTGCTGAACAAATCCTAGGGCTTGTGTGGTCTATTTCTGTTCTACAGCTTGTGTTATAGACACTATATTACACGTTTATTCCAGTCTTCCAGAAATATTTACAGATGTGGGACTGTCCATGTCATCCTCAGGCAATGATTACTATGCTGCTTCCCCATCTTTTTCTGAAGAACTAAGGGCCTACCATATTAATGGTCCCTACCTGAAGGACTGTCAAAACAAAATGGCAGAAGGATATAGTCAAGAAGATTTGAACTACTTCAGCAAAGCAAGAATATAGCAAAAATAACTTTTACAGCAGTAAATCAGCCATGTGCAGACAGATGTATAGCACAAAAGTACAAATTCACAAAAACATGTGTATCTAGTCCTATTTAACCAAATTAAACACACATTGTCAGCCTATTAATGATCCCTGTCCATTATTTACCTTCTATTGACCCACAAGTTGTTACATGCTTCAGATAGTGACCAACAGACCATAAGAATTGCCATCTGTGGGCAGTTTTTAAAATGATGTTTTGAAGTTTTACTGGATATGAAGGTAACAGAGACTACAGATTTGAATGATTCAACACCGTCTGAATTGTCCTACCTTCTGTTATGCAGTCCTGTTTTGGAGGACTCAGGTACTGAATGTAAGGCCCATGAATCTATGGGACGGAAAGGACTGCAGATGAAATGGTGCAGACTATGTAACTAAATGGACACAATCTTTTGGTTTTGGTTCATAAACAACATAATTTACTGTTTTGTGCGGGAGGACAGGACGAAAGAGTTTTCTTGACATTTGGGTGTATAGAATGAATGAAAAGACAGATGAATGTTCCTGTAGCACTAAGGCTTAGCCAAGCTACTTCAGAAAACAACAGTATATAGCAGGGGTCAGGGAACTTTTTAACCTTTTACCCCCCAAAAATTTTATATACGCCGACATTACCCCCTTGATTTGAAAGGAAGGAAATCATACATTATTTGAATTCAAAATCTTATTGAATCTACACAGGCTGTGTACCGAACTAGCAGGATATATCATCAGTATCAATGGCTGCCAGGCTATGTACCGAACTAGCAGGATGCACCAAATTTAATAAAGATGTGCACTATTTTTGCTGGAACACATTGCACACCAGCCATGGGGTGGTATAGGGAATAGTAAGGTGTCCAACGTGCCTAGCAAGTTGCATTAAATTTTTGCTAGCTCGCAGAGGATTTAATCATCATCAGTGGCTGCCAGAGTGGTGCTAGCAATGACGTGCTTGCTAGAGACAGGAAAGGCAGAGTGGGGGGGGGGGCTTTTCCTACCACTTTAATCATTCTGTGTGTGGTGTGCAAAAAGGAACAAACCAGACTAAAGGTCATGTCACCCACCCTGGTGCCACAGCCCAACATCAAAGGACCAGTGCGCTATTTTTTTTTAAAATCATCAATGGAAAACTCAGCAGTGGTCAGAGGATTGGAAAAGATCAGTCTACATCCCAATCCCAAAGAAGGGCAGTGCCAAAGAATGCTCCAACTACCGTACAATTGCACTCATTTCACACGCTAGCAAGGTTATGCTCAAAATCCTCCAAGGCAGGCTTCAGCACTATGTGGACCGAGAACTCCCAGAAGTACAAGCTGGATTTCGAAGGGGCAGAGGAACTAGAGACCAAATTGCTAACATGCGCTGGATTATGGAGAAAGCCAGAGAGTTCCAGAAAAACATTTACTTCTGCTTCATTGACTACGCAAAAGCCTTTGACTGTGTGGACCACAGCAAACTATGGCAAGTTCTTAAAGAAATGGGAGTGCCTGACCACCTTATCTATCTCCTGAGAAATCTATATGTGGGACAGGAAGCAACAGTTAGAACTGGATATGGAACAACTGATTGGTTCAAAATTGGGAAAGGAGTACGACAAGGCTGTATATTGTCTCCCTGCTTATTTAACTTATATGCAGAATACATCATGCGAAAGGCTGGACTGGAGGAATCCCAAACTGGAATTAAGATTGCCAGAAGAAATATCAACAACCTCAGATATGCAGATGATACCACTCTGATGGCAGAAAGTGAGGAGGAATTAAAGAACCTCTTAATGAGGGTGAAAGAGGAGAGCGCAAAAAATGGTCTCAAGCTCAACATCAAAAAAACTAAGACCATGGCCACTGGTCCCATCACCTCCTGGCAAATAGAAGGGGAAGATATGGAGGCAGTGACAGATTTTACTTTCTTGGGCTCCATGATCACTGCAGATGGTGACACCAGCCACGAAATTAAAAGACGCCTGCTTCTTGGGAGGAAAGCGATGACAAACCTAGACAACATCTTAAAAAGCAGAGACATCACCTTCCCGACAAAGGTCCGCATAGTCAAAGCTATGGTTTTTCCAGTAGCAATGTATGGAAGTGAGAGCTGGACCATAAAGAAGGCTGACCGCCGAAGAATTGATGCTTTTGAATTGTGGTGCTGGAGGAGACTCTTGAGAGTCCCCCGGACTGCAAGGAGATCAAACCTATCCGTTCTGAAGGAAATCAACCCTGAGTGCTCACTGGAAGGACAGATCCTGAAACTGAGGCTCCAAGACTTTGGCCATCTCATGAGAAGAGAAGACTCCCTGGAAAAGACCCTGATGTTGGGAAAGTGTGAAGGCAAGAGGAGAAGGGGATGACAGAGGACGAGATGGCTGGACAGTGTCATCGAAGCTACCAACATGAATCTGACCCAACTCCGGGAGGCAGTGGAAGACAGGAGGGCCTGGCGTGCTCTGGTCCACGGGGTCACGAAGAGTCAGACACAACTTAACGACTAAACAACAACAACATTTATAAAGCTTATTAAATACATTGAAATCCTGGACTTGTTTCCTCCAAAGTAAACCACCCTCAGAAAAGCAGCTATATATACGAGTGCAGACTTTTAATACACATTTTATACACATTTTATACACTACATAAAGTGTATACACACATTTCATTTATTTGAAATGTAGTGTTGGAAAAGAGTTTTACAGATAGCATGACTTGTCAGAGAGATAAGTAAAGCAAATTAAGTGTGGACTCTCACTAGAAGCTAAAATAACCAAACAAAGGGTATTGTACTACAGTGGCATCATGAGAAGACAAGCTCACTGGAAAAGGCAGCAATGCAGGAAAAAGGGGAATGCAGTAGGAAAAGAGGAAGAATGCACATAAGATGGATTGACTCAATAAAGAAACCCACAGTCTTTTGTTTGGAAGAGCTTTTGTTTGGTGTTGCAGTCAAAGCAGGACCAGGAGCAGAGAGACAGGGATTCAGATTTGGGGAATAAACTGCTCATTACTCTCAGGATTTTAATTTTTATTCCATTTGGGGTAATTTATCCCTGTTTCCCGACCACTGGTATAGAGAAACTACAAAGAAAGGACACTATTAATCTGTGACATAGGCAACCCTATATGAATGTCTGCCAGGTGCTTGTAAGCATTTCAATCAGAAGCTTTGGTAAGCTCTGACATACACTATATATATTTATATATATTATATATTCAGCTAAATGCATTTATAAGCACCTCTCTAGAAATTTGTGGTGAACACACAAAGTTCTCCCTTACTCCAGGTAGGGAAGGGAGGTAGAGGCAGAACTTATGTGAGAAACCCTATGCCCACTATGATTACAGCCCTGCAGACTTTCAGGTTTAATGCCTGAACACAGCTAAAGAGATGCTGTTTCTGGGCAGTAAGGAGAAGGGGTAAAATGTATTTTTTCACCTTATGTGCTATTTAGCCATTAGCTTTTCTCTTTTCTTTTTGGCAGATTTAGTTTTTTTTTCCCCTGGGGCTTTTCTACCCTAATTTGTTTTGATCACCATTTTGAGAAAATACCTAGTTTTTTTAAATATTAGGCTCAGTTTCCCAGTGCTGAGTCTTCAACATGCTCTTTTTTTCTAATTTTTACACAAAGCTAACATTTTACTGGACAGCTGTCGAGTCTTGCTGTTAAATACACAATTTAAGAACACAACAGTGGCGGTAGGAATAGCAGAGCTGAACTGACAATATGACCTATCCAAAGACTCTGAAACTAGATGAAGTTTTAAATGGCCAAGTAGTATTTTGTTTTTGGTAATTCTTAACTCAGTGTACCATTTCCATAAGGACTACTATGGATTGCCCTGCCACCTTCTCCTTCAATATATCCTATGGACATCCCCCCCTCCCGCTTTCTCTTTACTGCTGAAATCCTTTGCTGATGCCAAATTAAATTAGTTTCAACTCAGATGACCCAAACTTGTCTATTTTATTTTGTAAATTGTGGATTTGGCACTGCCAGTGGTAGCAATTTTTGGGGAGGGTATGTAACAAACTACGTATGGCCAAGATTTAGTTTTAATCTCAGTGAATAATATGATGTGATTACTCTTACAAAATATATAGAGGCATATCCAATAAAAGAAATGTATTTTGTATTTCATAAATGTAAATTATACACACAGCCAAGCTGAAATAAAACAAAGCAACAGTGTTTTTTCCCATAGCCTATGGAATAGTTGAAGCATTTAGTCTATTATTCAAATGGAATTCCAAAAGCTCCTCTTGGAGCAGAGAACTTCAGCATCATCTCAATGAGCAAAAGGTATTAAGTAATCCTAAAAGAGTAAGCACTGCAGACTGGAGAAATGGCACTGGATTCCTTGATAAAGTAATTAGATACAGTATTTGAGGATTCTACACCCTCAGGCAATGTCATATTTGTTATAGTGCATTCTCATCTTCAGCTTCAGAAATTCATGCTTAAATAGCACAGCTAACAGATAGTCAAAGAAGTAATTCCCCTATATTTGGATATGGAATACAAAGAGGGAGGAAATGAAAAGTATTTTCTTTAGAACTGTGGTCCCCAACCTTTCCTAAACCGTAGACCGGTTGGGGGGGGCGGGATCTGTGTGCGGGGGGGGGCACCCCGCACTCACAGATGGGCGGGGCACCTGTGCGTACGGGCCGTGCGTGCATGTGAGGTGCGTGGGGGGGAGTGCGTGGGGGGGCGGGAGATCTGTCTCCGCGGCCTGGTCCTGCCATGGCCGCGGACTGGCACCGGGCCACAGACCAAGAGTTGGGGACCCCTGCTTTAGAACATCATAACAGTTAGAGTTATCAGTGTCTACTTATTTTCACAAGTTAGTCTGATGCAGTAAAATAGCAAATTTTGTGTTAGTCTATTGCAGCAAACTAACAAAAATCATCTGGTAACTGTAAGGCTAAGAAGTTCTTACAGTATAGCCTTTTGGGTCAATGCAAATATAACTTAAAATGCTGCATTTTAAATTTGTTAATCTGTGCCAAATTAAGCAACAGGAATCTTTCCAAAGCCTATCACTCTAAGGATGATTATCCACATTTTCTCACTGACCACCAATTTTTTATCAGCCAGATTACAGAATCTAGTTTCTACATCATAAATGGCAGTTCTTCCAACTTGTGAAATAGATTCCTATCATTTTGCTTACTGAATTCTATTTGTTTCCCTTAGAATAAACTGTTTGGCCATTCCAGTAATAGTACACAAACATCCAAATAATTCATTTTAAACAAACAAAAGGCTTTTGTTCCCGTTTTTACCTGTGAAATGGAATAGGAACCAGACTTCCTTGTTCTAAAAAAAATCACGTACCCAGAACTAACAGATGTACAGTGAAGGTGCTGAAATTAGTGTTTACTGGGCTTGAAGTAAGAGTCTCCTCAGCTTGAATTACTTTGGCTGTACAGTATTGCAAATTGATTACCATTTCCTTGAATAGTTCTACACCTGGATAGTTCTATAGCAAAGAATGTGAACTGGCCTTCTGATTCATGCACTGGTCAGCAAGGACCCCTAAGACATATTTTCTAGGGTCTCTGAGTACTCAGGGATATCAGATGCCCTGAAAACGACACGTTTCAGGGCTCTTTGTGCCTGGGATATTGTTGTGAGCAAGCTTGGCAGTGTCACATGCAGAATCTAGAGGCTGATGTGCTGCATAAATTGGTTATTGATTTGTAGCGTAGACTCTGTTGTGCTAAATCTAGATTTTGCAACATGAGAAAGCTAGTTATCCATGAAGAGGCCCAAACCATTACACAAGGAACTATTGCCCTTACTGCCTGCTGCTGCTCTGCAGGCCAGACACAATAATTCGCTACCATCCCAAATCCTACTAAGTAATATGTTGATTGAGATTCTAATGGTTCAGCATCTTATATTTCATAATTCTATTGCTTATCTGTATGCACACAAAATTCACACACCCGTTTTGTGGTCCATTATGATTGCTAGGGTCCGCTTCATAGCTTCCTGTGGTCAGCCCACTTTGGTCCCAGACTGCACAGCAACTGTCTGCGCAGACCACACTGTCTGGCTTTCACACAAGAGTATTCTGACACACTTTTCCCTGAAAAAGGAAGGCGCACGAAGACAAAACCAGAGAACCCCCATGCTGAACATTCTAAAAAAACATTTCTGCCATTTCCTGAAAGAGTTTTCTGCAACAGCTTGCACTTGTCACACTATTGTTCTAAGTCTCATTGCAGTGACTGTGAATGACATCAGCCACAGCAATTTGCAGATAGGCCTGCTTTAGTACTTAGCAAAAATTCTGATGGTATTCAGCATCATTAACACTGTTAAACAGTGAATCACTTCAATGCTTTTTGTTGTGCAGCTGCACTAATCCCTCTAGATCACTTCATGTTCTATCTGGGGTGTCATTTATTGGAATTCATATCTAAGGCGGCCAAACAGACATTACTAGTTCCCATATAAATGTTACTGGAAAGATTATATTTTTCAGATGGGGGACGTCAGGGAATGCAGCTCTCAGTGAAGCTACTGGCAATTGCCCTGGGAAGAAGTTTTTTTTCCCTTCAAAGAAGTAAATTCACACAATAAACTCTACATTAGTTCATGAAAATAACCTCTTTAAGATGATGCATGCTTAGCAATTTCCAAATGCTGGATAAGGAAGCAGCAGGGTTGGTGGCTCCACTGGAAGCCGATGTCAAGCTACTGGCAGTGGTTATTATTAGAAAATGTGTTACAAGGGTGAAAAAAAGGAATGACTGAATGAAGGGGAAAAAATTAAAATGAAGGACCAGGCATATTATTGGTGTTATTGATTCTGGCATATTTTGGTTTGTCCCTTGGCTGTTGCTGCATTTCATTGGTTGACACCCTCTGCCCCCAGCAACGATCCTCTTGCACTATTCCTGGCTCCTCTCTCTCTCTCTCTCTCTGCCACTCTGTCTCTATCTGTGATGTGCTGTCAAGTTGGAACTGACTTACAGCAACTCTAATAGGTATTTCAAGGTGAGAACTTTAAGAAGTGGTTTTATCACTTCCATTCCCCTTCTCCAGTGAGTTTCCATGGCCCACAGGGGATTTTACATATAAAGCTCTAAACAATTTAGGCCCTTGATACCTGGCAGAGCGCCTTCTTCCACCTAGTTCTACCTGTATCACCCGTTCTAGTCAGGCCAGACAGCTGAGGGGGCCTAACGCCAAGAGAGGCCCAGTGGGAAAAAAACTGGAAATCAGGCCTTCTCGGCAGTGGCCCCTCGCCTCTGGAACAACTTACCTGCAGAGATCCGCCTGGCCCCCTCGCTGAGGACCTTCAAGACCAATCTGAAGACATGGCTATACAGGCAGGCCTTCCCTACAGCCAACACCTAGCCTATTTCTTTTCTTTTTTCCTCCCTTCCCTTTTCCATCTTGGACTCTGTGATTAACTTGGATTTTACCTTTAGTTTGTTTTTTTATGCTTTATGTAAACCGCCCAGAGTAGACATGTTCTAGATGGGCGGTATATAAGTTTAATAAATAAATAAATAAATAAATTTAAACCCAGTTCTCTAGTTTATTAACTCATTATGCTATTCACTCTTCAACTGACTAGTTGCAGGGTTGGTGGCTGACAACTGGTGTAGCCCTGACTAATGTTTTGCCCCTATATACCTTGCAGAATCCAGAAAAAGGGGTGGAGAACAAGACCATCCCTATTAACTCACTTCTTATCCTTTTAATTGTGATTGGGGAGCAGAATACAGGGGGATCTTCGCTGTTATCTCTAATCACTGACTGGAGATAACAGCAGTGATCCTTCAAATTGCTAGCCTCGGGGGTTTAGTGGAAGCTTCTGCTGACCAGATAGGGAAACTGGGTTACATCAGCCTTGAAGAAGTTCCATGTCACTGCACCACAGTTACATTTAACCAGAACTAAATGCCTGTGCCTCACATCAGGTTCTTACTAATGGAATAGTTTTTTGAGGGGGAAATATTGTCACTTAGAATAGAGAAGTGCTATTGAAGTTCATGAAATGTGTAGATGGGCCACTCACTATACAGGATTACAATTCAGATTTAGAGTATGATAGATAATACATATGATTTTAACACTGAAATAGCTAGTAATTGAAATGGAGTAAAAGCAAGAAGAATTTAACATCAGTTACATACACTGCATAATGATTTCAGTTTTCCGTATAAATCAATTATGAATTTATTTTCTATTTTGTAGAAATATCTTTTTTTGCAGTCCCAGCTCAGGGAAACTAGTAAACTAAGTACATTTTCATTGCTGCCAATCTGAATACTGAACCGCTCAAACGTGTGATTATAAATGTCAGAAACCCGGTAACATTTGGGTTGGGTCCAGATTAAATTAGTAATGATGGTTTAGCTCCATTGATTAGTCTCAATTATTCCAATTGGACTAAAGAATCACTTATATAGTCTGGATTTAACCTGTTACCAATAATTTGACAAGACAAAATGCTTATATAGGATTTTATATACATAAGATTACGAAGAATCCACTAAAACCACTAGCTGAATTTCCTCCAAAATACGTATAACAGTTTTAATTTGGTTCTACGTAGATAAATATGCAACACTAACACCATGTTTAGCTTTTAGTGTGTTACCATGTCAAATAACAAAAGTCCTTGTTCCTTTAAAATGAGTCTGTTTCTAATTTCAATGCCTGAATCATTTCAAAATGTAGAGAGACATAATCATAATTTTAAAAAAAACTTATCTGGTCTTTGTCAAAGTCAGACATGTATATGTAAAGTTTTCTAAATGCATATGCAAGGAACACTGATAACTGTCCTCAGATGGTTGCTATTTAAATATATCATTTTTCTTAGTCTAAATTAGTCACACGTAGATTGCTCTGTTTACCAGCAGGTAATATGAACAATTCACACAGTCCTCCTGTCTAGTGAGATACTGTAATGATTACAGAATATTGTCATCTTGTCAGGCTGGAATACCTGACTGTGAAGTTGCATTCACTTTGGCAATAACCAAATATTACAGGTATTTCTAGCTATAACTGTTGGAGGTTTTGTGAGATAAGTTCAGTTTATCAGGTCAGTGTGTAGAGATTTTCTAGCTGATGTATTGTTGCACCATCTCAGAACAGGGAGAATGAGCTTCTTCTTGGTCTTGTTTATTTCAAATGTCTGCAAAGTTAACAGTGCAAGGACTGAGTAAGGTTAGTACAAATGATTAAATTAGCTTTTATGAAGATCTCCATAATCTGAATAATGATGCTCATGCTGGAGTAAAACATCACACCATGACCTGACTAATGGTTTCTGCTCCACTAAAGATGACTGAAGCTAATTTACTCAGAAGAAGAAAAAAATAGAACACTTTAAAGGTTTCCTTTAAATGGCTAATTTATGTCAGGATATTACACACCAGTTTCTAAGTTCTGATTCTTTTTCTTGTATATTTCCCCAAAATTATTAGTCATGAAGATGCTGTAATTTTATAGCTAACTAAAAATACACTTAGAAATAAAACAAATGAAGCAAAAAATCAGTTGAGCTTAAATACAACCATATAGTTTTAAGAGGATTTACTCCCACTGGAATCAATGGATCTAGGTGGCTTAGATTTTAACAGTTTCTTTTAATTAGCTTGGGGACTAGAGTATTTTAATCATGGCTTTAATAAATTTTAATAAATTTTAACTGTTTTTATTCTTTTAAGAAGTTTGTAGGCTGCCACATATACCTAAAATATTATAAACCAACCCCATTGTAAAACTATTAACATCAAGTAAATACACTAAAACTAGTAAAAGCAATAAAAGATACAATTAGAAACAGCACAGCAACCAACTGATCTGGCACCCTCTCCCCAGCACCTTAGTGAAAGAGGCCTTGCCCAATTCCAAAATGCATCACTGCTCTGCTACATACCGATGCAACAGTAGCAGAGTCATAGGCTTTCTTAGCAGCCTTTCCCTCTTCAGTGAACCTTTTCACCTGGATTGCATCAAGTTTACAATCTGATTCATCCTGAATTGTCTTCCAATGATGCTCTAGTCCCCACCCCTTCTGTATCACTGCTTTCAGATTCCTGTTAAACCAAGGAGCTGATCCAGCTCTACAAGTTGTGAGGGGTTGCTTAGGAGTGATAGTGTCAACTGCTCTAGCTATTTCCATATTCCACCAATTGGTTAAGCCCTAGGGACGATAGGGCTTCAACAGTACCACTGATATATAACGTAGAAAGCTCCCCAAATGCTTTCCGGAAACTGTCAAAATCCATCAGAAGCCTGGGGCAGACCATATTGGTCTACCACCGCTGCAGAAATTCACAGCAACTACCAGTCTAAAACTGTTTGACTGCTCATGACAACAGAGTCATATGTAATTTCTGCACCTTCAGATCACTAATTGCACCTGCCAAAAATACCAGCTCCAATGTATGCCCTGCTACATGTGAGAAGCCAGCTATGAACTGGTTCATGGTTGTCATGGCAGACATGAAATCCTGAGCCACTCTTGACTGATCAACCTCAGTCAAAGTCCTTCGGAACAAGAAACCTGGGGAAGTTCAATGCCAGACCAGAAACTCAGAGGGCTTAGAAAGGGAGACTACTGTGCGGTGGGGTGGACGGTACACTAGAGAATCCCAGTAGTGTCCACACCTAGTATGCAACACTATGTATTCAATACTGGCCAACTGCTGGACGGATCATCTGCTTCATGAGATTGAGTTTGTATAGACTGCAGTCATGCCACTTCCATGCTCCATGCCCTCCAGCCCTAGCCTGCTGTACCTTTTTCTTTTTCTACCACAGAACAATGTGGTGGGCAGAACTGGGTAAGACAGACTCTCCTCTCTTCTTTCAGTCAGGTCTCTGATAAAAGCCAAATTAGCACCTTCACTCGAAATCAAATCTTGGATGATTTTCCTGCAACTGACCTGGCATTAAAAAGGATTTTTAGTCTGAAAGTTTATTTTTGTTGTCGCCATGGTGTTTTTGGCTAGATTCCAACCTGAGAAAAGGGAAGGGAGCCAATGGTCTGTCCTCCTTGCCCTGTAATGGCCAGGTTGGCACGTCCTACTGTATCTCTCCCTGCCAGTAATTACTTGAATAGTGACTCTTGCACTTCCCCATAGTTGCACACTCCCAGATACATCTTCTTGGCTGTGAGTGGGTAACTGCTAGCATCCTCAATTGGATCCCCAGTTCTGTGCCTCAGTTGATAAAGAGTGACTCAGAAGAGGAGTCCCATGCTGAAGTCCCCAAGCCACACCCACTGGCTAAAGGAAGAAGCCACTAACAATGGACCAGGGGGCCAGGACTCCGGGAGCCTATCACAACTCCAGCACAACCTTGGTGCCCACATTGTCCAACAGGACCATTGATGCCCACTCCAACCCAGCTGTGGTGCTGACTATGAAAGTGTAAGTGGCAGAGGAGGCTCTAGGAGAAACAGAGGAGTGGGTGTCAGTATCCTCTGCCTGGCTCTACCAGCCATCATTGGAAGGTCTCTGACCAGGGCTGGGAATCATCCTTCTCCTCCTGTTTTCAGAGACCAAGACTCCCAAGGCACCCTGTGGCTTTTAGCAGGGGACCCTTTTAAGAGGATATTCCCTGGGGGTTAGTGTAGGGAACTCAATCCTTCAGGAAGCTCCCAGAGGAAGTTAAGGACAATGTTCCTATTAGTTCCTCAGTTGTAATAAAGTCTGTTCTTAGTTAATCTCACAACCTGGAACCCATGAAATTATTGCCAGGAGTCTGGTGGTGGTCTTTACTGAGTAGCAGTTGAACTCTTCTTCATCTGCTGTTTTAAGCAGGAGGGCAAGCACTTGCCCTCATGACCACCACCACCCACCAAAGGGGCAGTGCCCCTGCCAGTCGTAGGTCTTCCCCCTAAGCAGCCCAGTTTATATCATTGTCTCCAGAGGTGGAGTAGTTCCAAGGTGGGCCAAGGGAGAATTCCTGGTTGCAGAAGAAGAGGTCTGGTTCTGCAGCACACTCAGATGGAGGTTCCAGAGGCAGGAATGCTCCAGGGAAAGGGTAGCAGTTGACCAAACTGCAGGAACACACTCTTTCCCTCTGGGATAGATGGCTTGTTCTCCTGAATATGTTTGTTAGCCAAGGCCTCTTTAGCAGCTCAGCTTATATCCCTGTTCCCAATTAAGCAGAACCCAGACCCTAATTAATCAGAAATACTGTGGCTACCACCTGCATTGGGACAGTATTTGAAACTACGTTTCCCTCAATTTAAAAATTCTCTGAACGTTTCAGATGAGTGAGAGATATAAGCAACTGATCTGACAGTGACTATCACCAATAGGAATTTTAAAGTACAATCTAATGAAATATGTACCTTGCATTTTTTGTTGTTGCACATAAGTCATTTTAACTTGAGATTCCAATTTTCCTGTAGCTGATATTAACTTATATGGGTACTACATCAAATATTCATTCATGCTGTTGTATCTTTAAAAGGAAGATAGCAACTCCATAACATAATGTGCATTGTCTTCCAAGAGATAACTGAAAACTCATACCTGCCAAATGTAGCTAACTTACTAATTTATTATAGAGATCCCAATCATCACAATCAAAACAACCACTTCTAAATCAGCTCAGAGTGAATCCTTGTAATGCTAAAATGAGTGAGACATCAAGATGTTGACCTAATTCTTGTGGGTTTTTTTTTGTTTTGCGAAAGTACAAAACAAATAGCAAGCTACGTATGTTGCTATCAAACATAAATGGGGAAGATTTCTAATCTAAACAGAGTTCTGATATTCTGACCTTCTGCTGGCAGAGCTGGTTTGCATTTGATATTCTCGTTGAAGTAACATGTAATCAACATACTTTAACTCCTGTTTTCAGTAAGAAATGAGTTAAATTGGCAGGTATGAGACCGACTAATACTGAATGTTGAAAATGAAGAAATCAAAATTGTCCAACATTTTCTATATCTCAATTAAATCATCAGTCCAAATAGACTGCAGCCAAGAAATCAAAAGACTGAGACTCAAAAGGGCAGTTATAAAGGAATTAGAAACGATCCTCAAGCGTATGGATTTGCCACTGGAGGCTGAGGTGAGGATAATCTACTCTATGGTAATCCTAATTACTATGTATGGATCTGAAAGATGGACAGTGAAGAAAGCTGACAGGTCAAAATTTGATTCATTTGGAATGTGGTATTGTAGGGGAACTTTGTTGATTCCATGGGCTGTCAGAAAGGCAAATTGCATTAAATCAAATCAAGCTTAACTATCTCTAGAAACAAAAATGACTAAACTGAGCCTATTGTATTTTGGATGCATCATGAGAAGTCTCTGAAAAAAACAACAACGCAATAATGCTGAGAAATGTTGGAGGCAACAGGAAAAAAGGAAGACCAAGTGAGAGATGGATTGACAAATAAAGGAATTTACAGCCTTGAGTTTACAAGAACTTCATAAAGCTGTTAGTGATAAGAAATTACTAATTCACAGGATCGCCACAAGTCAGCAGTGACTTGATGGCACATAAAAACAACAAATATGACTAATTCACGAGATATTACTGATAAAGGCTGTTCCATTTTTTTCTCACTGAGATGATTCATGTACCATGTTAAATATAGTTTGGGGCAACATGAATGATCTCCAATGAGCTGAGGGCCCTCATGTTTCCATTTCCCCCACATGGTTTTACTTGTACTTTCACTTGACTACAACCTGTCATACCATCTAAACTGATAAACCATAGATTACATTAACTATGATGATTTTTAAACAAGCCGCCTCCAGACTATTACTGAAGCTGACTTGTTTAAAATAATTAGTTGGCAGTTGTGGCCATGTGGAAAGAGGACTTAATGAGGCTGAATCTCTGAGCAGCTCATTCCAGTCATTTAGTGTAGGTTTGTGAAACTGCAATTGTTAGGTTGCAACTCTCATTAGCTCTTGCCAGCATAGCAAATAGTAAGGGGTTGTATGAGCTGCAGTCAGTTATCTGGAGGTCTGCAGCTATCCACCTTGGGTTAGTTTGATGTACAAAGATAGCCATAGGTTCACCATAGAGAAACAAAAAGATATTCCACTTTATCATGATGAAACATTGTCAAATTCTGATATCTTCACATCTAAACACGATCAGTGTAAGACAGGAATGACATAGCTCAACTTCTGGAATAATTCTTACAGAGAATTGTTTTTGTGCACTTTAAAACTATGTGTTGCAAGCTGCCTTGGGTCATTTCTAAGGAGAAAAGTGGGGTAAAAATATTTTAAATAAAAAAAAAAGTGAAATAAATCCAAATACATGCCACTTACATTAGGCATCCTTCAGTCTCGAAAGACTATGGTAACGTGCTCTGTATGGAGGGCTTGGAACAGCGTCTAGTGTGGCTGAGAAGGCCAATTCGAGAGTGACAATCCCTTCCACACTGAAGGGATGCCACTTATTTCTGAGTTAAAAGTCACTGTCTGATAATACTGTGCATCCCTAAGGGCGACCATGTATACATTTCTAGTGACCAAAGTTTCAGCTAGAGACCATCATTGTAGGTCATTCACACAAACATCATGCTCCCAGACTTTGGAACTGGCTCCCACAGGAGGCCAGGCTGGCCCCATCCTTGCTCTCCTTCTGCAAGCAAGCAAAGAACTTTCTCTTCAGGCAAGCTTTCCCTCAGTGAGTGGGGTTTTTTTAATGGATTGCTGTGCCTTACTGCTTTGAATGTGGTTTTTTGTGTGTTGCTTTTGATTACTGTTTTTAAGTGTGGTATTTGTTTGATCCTTTTTAGTATTTGTATACTTACTGTTGTTAGCTTTAAATATCATCTTTTAATGATGTAAACTGCCTTGTGTTCTTTTTAAGGAGAAAGGCAGGGTGGGTAAACGAACGAACAAACAAACAAACAAACAAACAAACAGGTAGGTAGGTAGGTGGTAGGTAGGTAGGTAGGTAGGTAGGTAGGTAGGTAGGTAGGTAGGTAGGTAGGTAGGTAATTATACTTCAGGGACCTTTCCAAAGCTAATGTATGATCCACAAACTACACTCTCAGGCCTGAATTCTTAAATCAATTTTGGGTGTTCTAAAGTAATCTTGTGTGAAATATGTTAAGGATTCTATCTGAAACATCTTTAGAAGAGTCATCTGCATCTTCTATGGTCTATGAAAATCAACCACAAGACATGATTCATATCTAAAGATAGCCTTTTCTTGTCAAAGCTGTTGTGCAAATGCAGATAATAATAGGTTTGTTTTTAAGTTGATGCCTTTTAACTAGGATTTTAAGTTTTAAATCCTTAAAAATGGTAAACCCAAACTTTTCTGGATTCAACACAAACAACAGCTGCTCTGTCCTTACTTTTGTCAAAAAAAATATCAAAAATATGTAATTTGTGTGCATTTTCTTCCCTACCTCATTATACTATTTCTTTTTTTCACGAAGTGACTGTAAATGTTTCTTAAAGCCTAAAATTAAAGAAAATAAAATAAAGCTCAATATAAAAATTATGTTTTAATTTCTATAATTAAAAACATCCAAACACAAACATTTAAGCATATGGCTGCATTCTGAAAATCATCATATTTTTGCAGCAGTAAGCAAACAATATTGGCTTTACCTGAAGTGACTCCCAATATAAATTTAGGAGAGTGGGCACAAAAACCAAGCTTTGCTACAGTAAAAGAGATGGGAATATCCATCCCAATGCAATTTTAGCTCACGTGATTCTGCTCTTTGGTAATAGGAAGAATGGAAAACTTAATACAATAGGACAGCAAGGAAAATAAGATTAGTTACATAGAACTACCATTCTTTCATGTACTTACTATATGCTATATGAAAAATCCTAAAAGTCTGATCAACCATTATTGTTTCCTTTTGCTTAGTACACTCTTTCATTCCTTATAGGTAAAGAAAAAAGGATTAAAGTATAAAGTATCTTCCTTAGTGATGATATTGAGCCCCAAATTTATATAACTTTGAAAAATGACCTTGAAACAAGGAAGGAAGGAGAATATGCAATTTCACAGAGGACACCTGGAGAACAAAACTGAATATAAGCAACACTGCTTTTTCCTCTAGGGTCTCTGTATAATCTCATGTTTCAGAGACTGTCTGATCTGTCAGGAACTAGGTACAGAAGGCCAATATGAAAAAAAGAGATTATGCAATAACAGAATAAATTTGTTAACAGTTAAACCAACAGAGCACGGCATAGCTTTTATGGGCAAGAAGCAACCACGTTAGATCCATCTACTGCACTGTTATAATTCTGCCGTCATGTTAAGGGAATAACATTTTATTTATTTATTTAAAATATTTTGATCCCGCTTCTCTCCTTAAAAAGAACCCAGACTGCAGTGTTCCACATCCACCAGCACATCTGCCTCTGCTACAGTCAAACAGGACTGCATGTTGATTCCAGATGAGCTCAGAGATGGCGTCAGGGTAAAATTTACAAAATATTTAACAAAATAAAAAAGTAACGGAAAATCTAAAATCCATTAAAACATTCAACTGGGATAACCCCATAGATAGTTTCTTACAATGCCTATAAGTAAAAAATTTGCCCTGACTCAGGATCATCTTTAGGTTGTGGGGGGGAACTATGGACACAATACTACTTTTACTGCTTTTGTTTAATTACTACCTTTGTCTGAGAACTGTAACCAGGCTTAAGAATTCCTTTTTATGTTTTAAATGTAATTTCATGTAGCAGATGTATCAGAAATGCATCAACTTCCATTACACCAAATTTAAGTTTTTAAAGAATTAATCCCTTAAAATGAGCATAATGTAGACTATTACTTGTGGATAAATCTTTTCAGTTGCTTCAGTAGCTTAACATTACTTTTAAAGACAAAACTGTATAGTCATCTGATCAATCTTGTCACTCCTTGTTCCTTCTCTTCTAGTCCTCACTGAGAACTTCTTACTCTTGGAATGATGGACAGCTGTTTTAGAACATTCTTCTTTAGACTTCTTTAGCACTCCAGGTTAAACAAATTCTTCCATATAGCAAGCACTGAGTAGCAGCTATAATGATTCCCCACTTTATAACTCCATTTAGCAGGCAATCTTCAAGCACTCTTTTGGATTACTCCCTCACATAGGTTACATTTTATTTTGTGCTGTTGTTAGCATTTTCTGGCCATCATTTGTTCTTCTTGATTACCCGGCCTCCCTTTTTACCCTTCCCTTGGCTTCTTGGCAAGCAAGGCTACATTTCTGGTGACTACATGTCCTCTACTCCAGGTCTTGATCATAATATTTGCTATTATCATTGGATTTACACTGAATAAAGCAAACAAAATTCCTTTGCCCTTTATTGCATTAAAGACAAGTTATCTCTAGTGTCTTGACTGCACCGTTTTAGCTGGGGGTCATATAGTAAAATACCCTTTTTGATCCAAACATTCCTTCTCACAGAAAACCAAATGCAAGGGAAAACATTCGTTTATAGCTTTGTTACCTATATAATGGAGAATAATCCAATAAATAGTCAGTAAATACTTTTTTGAAAATTCCAGTTGTTGGAGCTGTGAGACAGGAGGCGAGAGTGGTAGCCCTCTCGCTGGAGTGCCGTCTCTTCCCCTTACCGCCGAGAAAGAGATACAGACCCTGCCCGCCTCGTCTCCCAAGAGAACAGAGCAGCGAGGGACAGATACACGGGAAATAGAAGGAGAAATACAAAAGTTAACTGTTGAAGGAACTCAGGGAAAAACGGCGGGAATAAAGTGGAAGAAGAGGGTGGAGATAGAGACAGGAACAGCAGATATAAAGAGGAGGGAAGAACAGTTACCACCAGGAGTGGGTCTGGATGGAGGATCCCTGGACCGGAGCATGGGAAAGGCTGAGGGTCCCAAAAGAGGAGGCGGACTATAGAAAAAGGAGAGAAATCCCTCCGAGACCCTCTTATTGGGGAGAAGCAGAAGCCACAGAGTGGAGGAGAAAGCTAAGAGAAGAAAAAGAGAGAGTAAAGAGAGAAAGGAAGGAGAGGCTGGAATGGAGGGTGAGCGGAATGAGGATGAAGGGGTACAGCGAGGACCCTGGAAGACACACACACCCGTTGGATGTTCCGTGTGGGTGGATGGCCGGGACGACGACACCGTGCCCCTGCTGGAAGGTGAAGCGGGACAGGCGGTGAACCCGAATTTATCTATAGATTGCCCGGGTCCATGGAACTCGGGTGAAGGGAACCCATTCCAAGACGAAGAGTGGAAGCCCCTGGCTGACCCGTTGTCAGAAGGAGAAAAACGTTGGAATAATTTTGTTGACACCGGTTATTTGTTGAACACACCAATAAACATCACACCTGTTTCTAAATCACAAAAATCTCCTGATTTATTTGAACAAAGAAAGGAGCCTGAAGCTGAACCCTCACAGGAGCACAACTGGTTGCATGGTATAGGTAGGGTCACCAGCTAACTAGATGACGGTGTATGTGTCTACAGTGCTAAATATAATTCAAGTTGTTACTCTGTGTTCTGTATATCTTGAGCTAGTTTAGACCTCCATCAATGTGAATGACCATGTTGTGTGCAACTCTGGAGGATGGCAGTAGGAAGCTATACTATGCAACTTGTATTTGCTCAAGCCAGCCAACCAGCTAATGTCAATGCTCAGAGCACTGCTGCCACTGTTGGCCTCTCCCCGATCAATCTTCACACTTACAGTATTGACATACATGCAAATGGCCATAAGGAATGAAAGAGCCTTACTGACAGAATATTTATATAATTATCTTGATTCTTTTCATGCCTCCAAAGCACCCTTTAACTAACATTTCTCTGTTCAAGGTACCAAATAATTCAGTACAGGTTTCTAGAAATATAACAGTGTTGGGACATGTCAATTGACAGCTGGTGCAGATTAAAGACTTGGTTTATGCAATCAGATATTAAAATGATTTCAAACTCAAATTTGTATATTCGATATCTTGTTGTTATGCGCTGTTAAGCTGCACCTGACTTATGGCAACCCTAACAAGGTTTTCAAGGTATGTGAGATATTTAAGGAGTGGTTTTAACAAATGCAGCCCCTCCCCAGTAAGTTCCCAAGGTTGAGTGGAGATTTGAACCCAAGTATGCTAAGTGCTAGTCTATCACTCTATCCCCACATATTTGCTATATCAAATTACTTCATATTTTGACATTCTCAAAGAACAAAGTATTATAATCCAGACAGGTTTAGTTTTCTTGCTGTGTACTTGTAGAGAATTGAGTATTATGCCACAACAGTAAAAAAGATGATTGACTTTTTTTCTGTATGAGAAACCTCAGCTAACCTTATTATGTGTAAGGTTTCCATAACTTGCCATGGCTAATTGCAATTAACTGATGAGATGCCAGAAGGTGTCTTGGTCATATGCCTCAACATGCCTATATGTGCCCTGTGTCCTCATCAATTAGCTGCAATCAGGTATGGCAACTTACAGAAACCTCACATGAACACTGACAAGATTCCAGCCACTATCTGCCAAAGAAATTATTTCTACTCTGTGTGTTTTCTCCTTTTAGACAGAAAATCAAACTCCACTAAACTGACTGCAGTGTTTCAATTGGTCTTCATCCTTTTTATAGCTCAGTTTCACAAATGTTCAACAAGATAAAAGTTCTGTCCTTTAAACTGAGGTGGGAGGACAACTTATACTTACTGAAGTCTCGTATCTACTTAACTAAGACTCCAGTGTTACACCCACCTGCCTGAAAGCCAGCTCCAATGAGCTCCATGTGACTTATTTCAGAGTACACATACAGTATAGGATTGATTGTAGTATAAATACACCTGTGGAACTAAGTTTAAAATTGGTTATTAAATCTACCCCAGGTCTAATCTGCAAATTCAATTCTTCAAAAGACTATTAATGTAGGATACTATACTTCTGTATCCATGACTCAAAATACAAGGAAATAGCCCAATATTGCTATACAGTATTGTGCCTGAACTGTCAGGAGGAAAAAGGGTGCCAAGTTTTACACAGCATTCTTTAACATCTCAGGTAAACTAATGTTTCCATGCCTGCTTTGCAGAATGCAAACTAGTAAGCTATGTTCCAGTTTCCGAACCCTTTCCACGGGGTAGGCAATCTGAGGAAGAAAAGCTGTATCTGACAAAAACAAAAAACAAAACAAAAACAAACAAACAAAACCCTCTACAAACATATTGTGCACATGTTTTCCAAAAGATGTACCCTCGCCTTTTGAAATAAAAAAGGGAGAAGTTGGAGTCAGTAAAGATTGTCACTGGAAACCAAGGTAAAATTACCCATACTATGTGAAAGAAAGACAGTGGAGAAAAACAGGGACAAAAATCAATTCATTTGAAATGTTGTTTTGGAGGAGAGCCTTACTGATTCCACAGATAGCCAGAAAGGCAGAAAAGTGAGCACTCAAACAAGTCAAGCCTGAACGTTCATTAGAGCAAAAGTGAGTAAACTGAGCCTCTAATATCATTCACTTATTCACTTATTTATTCACTTATTTATTCACTTATTTATTCACTTATTTATTCACTTATTTATTTATTTATTTATTTATTTATTTATTTATTTAAAATATTCTTACCCTGCCTTTCTCCTTAAAAGGACCCAAGGCAGCTAACAACATTAAAAGGACAATATTTAGAAGCTAAAAACAGTAAATATACAAATATTTAAAAAGAGTTAAACAAGTATCACATTAAAACTGTGAATAAAATTAATACTAAAAACACATTTTAAAGCAACAGAGCACAACAATCCAACTTAAAACATAGAATTGACCAGAAAAGCCAATATTGCTGGAAAAAGTGGGGGAGGGCATTGGGAAGAAAGGAGCACCTAATATGAGACAGATTGTCTCAATAAAGAAAGCCATAATCATTAATTTGTAAGAGCTGAGCAGAATTTACTGGAAAAGCCAATATTGCTTAAGGAGGGGGGGGGAGAGAAACTACCGTGTTTTCCTGAAAATAAGACAGGGTCTTATATTAATTTTTGCTCCAAAAAACGCATTAGGGCTTATTTTCAGGGGATGTTTTATTTTTTTCACATACAACAATCTACTTTTAATTCAAATGCAGTCATGCCATCTTCTTCTGGTTGCTGCACAATGGTGGAGGGCGGGGTTTCACTTAACTGGGGCTTATTTTTGGGGTAGGGCTTATATTACGAGCATCCTTAAAAATCATACTAGGGCTTATTTTCAGGTTAGGTCTTATTTTCAGGGGAACAGGATATGATGAGATGCTGAGCAGGGAGTTGGACTTGACGGCCTTCTAGGCCCCTTTCAACTCAATTATTCTATGATTAGGTCATAGGTTAAACCGAACGTACACCCCTCCCCCTTTCAATGAACTCTAACACTCCTTGTGGGCTGTCATAACCATTCCATTTTAAGCACTTGAGAAGGAAATACCTCTACAATTTTGTAAAAGATTAAAAGTGCTCTTTGCACTGTAACACCAGTGTTATCACAGGAGATGACACATATTCAATTTGCTGTATTCATATTTTAAAAGCCAAGAAGATATAAACAGCACAGATTTGATTATGAAGTGATGTAGTGTCACATGACAAAGAACTCAAGTAAGTATTTTGTCTTCCATCATTTACAGTTATTTTTTCCCAGTAACAGTCTTCTAAATCCTAATAATCTTCTTTTTACTAGAAATATTTTAAACTCAAATGGTACAAATATTAAGGAGGCAGAAAAGCAGTTCCTAGAGTTATTGCTGTCATTTATCACAAGCTTTTCGCAAAAGCAATTTTCTGTATGGATATATAATAAAATCAGCCACAAGAGACAACTTATACAAATGTTGGCAGAATCTGAGCTGCAGCAATAGCAAAGTGTACCGCTATTGTGTTCAAAACCTGTAATCTTCAGTTATACAGAGGGTTACTATTTTAATCTGTAAAACATCCTATGAACGGAAAACACCATACTATAATATACTACATTCCTTCATAAAAAGTTTGCAGTCTTGCATTGTTTTGTAGCTAGAGGAAATCTGGTGCCCCCTGCTGTTAAAAAATTACACTTCTGTATTATATTCTTACTGGGGAGTCCTCTTCTACAAGGGGATTTATAAAGCATAACTGTAGCATAGACGTTGGACTTTAGTGCTTTGGCAAAGCAAACAAAATGCACAGATGTATTTTCTGTTAATGCGATATCAAGGTAATACACCTACCGGTTGAGAGTTTTAATGCCCAGTATTTAATTAGCACATTAATGTAAAACATATGGAAATGTGTAACCTATTGCTTGCAGCCCAAGGAGGAAAAGCATGTAACCTTTAGCAAGTCAGAAAGATTTTAAAATGAATGTTAATGGGAATTAATAAAAGGAAGCTGAAAGGAATGTTGATGCAATTACTGTTTGTACTATCTGCTGAAAAACTGCTGTTTTAATGCATATGATTACTTATTTGCATAGCTTTGCAAAAAGGTGAAAAAAACAGGCTGACTGGAGGAAGTAGAAAGCTGCAACAGAAGCACACTGTACATGAGCCAATTCTAAAATAAATTACCGAAACTCTCAATGACATAGTGGAGCCAATATATGGAAGACATAAGTATCACTGGAATAATATGAAGTTGTTATTCTTGTACAAATAAATCTGTGTTCCATATTTTAGGAAGAGAAGAACTTACCCAAATGGCTAGGAAATACCAAATGCTGCATTAAAAAAAAAACCTGGTAGGAAAATTCACATGAGACTCAATCACAGAGTATGGTCTGTGGCACTTCAAACTGCTTTACACACTGCCTTGTTTCATTTTCCTAAGATGAAATGTAGCCCTGACAGAACATATGTGGCCACACTTGCTTTAAGTAGTACAAAGCTTCTCAAAAGCACTAGCAGTTAGGGGAATGCCATGTTATTTTCCCAGAATGGTGTAGGACAGCATGCGTCTGATTTAAAGGCATGTCTGAATGCATTTTCTGAACTGACCCAAGATTAGGAAACACATTTTGATGAGCTGTGATTTCAAGAATAACTTCTAGGAAATTAGGATTGTTTCCATGGATTGCCTCAGTCATATTCTGCACATAAAATTATCTCTAGGGATAACTGGCTTTATTGCATAGGAAAGTGTTTTAACATTCTGCACAGTATTGCACCTCCAAATAAACACTCAACATAGGTGCTATGTCTGTGTATCACCACACCCCATGATACTACACTGTACTACACTGCTGGGACACTGCAGGCTGTCAAGCAAGTACAAAGCTGTAGTGTAGAATAAACAGTGTTTTACTCCATATAGCAGAGAAATGTATCCTGTAGTGCACTAGATATAAAAAGTGAACTACAGGAACAGGGTTTGTCTTTTAAGTGGACATCTGATTTACTGAAGATTTAATTATCAATTTAGATTTTCAGAGAAGGCTCTTGGTGAAGAATGCCCATGACCAAAAATAATGTGGGATGGGGAGGTAGGTTAATAGCAACCAATGGCTATGACTTCAATGTATATAGAACTGGTTTTAAGCAAACAACTTAGCACATAGTATGTTTGCTCACAGAAGTACAAACTTCAAGGCTGTAAGATCTTATAACATAAAAACCATTATTCCTTCTCTACTAGCATTGTTTCATACCACAAAAGGGTTATAGAGATGTTATTCCTCCAGCCAATGATTTTATCCAGACAGTACAACAAACCATAGTAAGAACACCTAAATATGGCCTGGCACATATTAGACACTAAAGATCAACAAGTCATGGTTTGTATAGCCACCTACCATTAGGTTCAGTGAGGTGGTCACCCTAGGCCAACAATGGCGAACCTATGGCACACGTGCCACAGCTGGCACGCAGAGCCCTTTCTGCTGGCACACAAGCCATAAGTCGCCGGATCACTACTCCCCCCCCCCCGCAGCCAAACCTGCGGAGGTGGCTGTAGCCGTGGTGCTGGCGTTTCGACAGGCGGCGGGCCAGGATCCAGAGCAGCTGGTGCTAGCGGCAGATCCGGAGTGGGGTCTCGAGGCACCTCCATGCCCGGGATTCCCCCTTCCGCCGCCACTTCCGGTTCCGCCGTCCGCTGGGTTCCCCCCCCCCCCAGTTTGGGCACTCAGGCCCAAAAAGGTTTGCCGTCACTGCCCTAGGCTGTGGGGTGCCAGGAACGGTAAACTGTTACACCTCCCTGCACGCCAAAGGGCCCTGTCACCACTATCCCATCTTTTCCCACCCATGCCTCAGTTTGCAACACTGTTGTCAATATCCCTGTCCCCTGTGCCATTGATGCAGTAGGGAGACACTAACCAGGCAAAGTGCATGCAGCCAGTGCGGTGTGTCTCTGTGGAAAGATGCACCAGCCCTTTGAATGGCTGGTACCTCCCCATTCCACCCTGCTCAGGATAGATAAGCAATCAGGTAGGTACGCATAGACTGTAGGTGGCATTTCTTCATGGAGTGAGGGGAGACATTGTGGGTGGGTGTGTTGGCTATGGGTAGGAAGCTGTTTGAAAGCCATTATCCAAATTAACTATGGCTTGTTGTAATGTTTAAATTGATATATCATGATTACAGCTACCACTCTACCTTAGATATGGCTGCAGCACAGAAAAAAAAAAGAAGGCTGACTGTAGGGAAAATGACAAGCAACTCTAAAATACCATTGCTCACCCTTATTTTTAAAAGCTCTAAGGGCATTTTCAAAAATTACTGTTAATTTGATCCAACATATCAAAATTTCCCGTGTCAATCACACCAAATTTCTTGTAATACTACATTTACATTAATACATACCTGCTTTTGCAGCAACTGCTCTTGCCACCTTTGTTTTTTCCTCAAGCTGTTCAACTGTTTTCTTTTTCTCTTGCTCAGCTTTTGATCAACAGTTGCCATGGAATGATGAAGACCGAGAGGCGTGCTGTGTTGCTGCCGTACATTAGATTCTTCTGCAGTCCCCTCTGGTGAAAATAGGAATAGCTGCTGGTCAGCAGTGGCACTCTTGAGACAGTTTTCGGAAGCTGCTAAACCAGGATTAAATTCAACCTTCTCTTGTGCTAATACCCTGCAGGAAGTAACTGAAAAAGTCTCTGGAAGCCCACCAGCATCTGATTTAAGTGGGCAGTGAAAATAATTCTCTGTGTTGCTGGGGTTTAATTGTAAGCGAGTCTTTGTATTATAAGGCTGCATTTCGTGTTGCCTGGAGAAAACAGGTCTCTTAATCGTTGAAGTTCTATATAAAGTGGGCAGCAAGACAAACCTCTCTCTGAAGTTGAAGTCCAAACTCTGCGATTTTCTGTGAAAAGCTTTTACACTGTATCTGTCATTCACAACCAGCGAAGCTGAAAGACTTGTTTTTGGATTAGACACTTTAAAGTGTAACGTTCCACTATTCATCTCAAAGTTGGTTGATCTCACCTCTAGGCACAGTGCCTCCATTAATCTTCCAAAGCCATCGTTATTTTTGGCCATGTATAAATGTCTTTGATTTCTAGGTTCCAAAGTCTCACCTGTCACACTCTGCTGTCTTTCCTTGTTAAAATCAGAATGAACTCTACACAGCGACAAGTACTTTAGCTGTGATATTGGAGATAAAACTGAACTAGTTGCCTGGTAGTCAGTTTGCCTCTTGCAGAGATGGATATTTGTAAACTGGCCACAGGAGCATTTTCTGTTATTAACAAAGTTAAAGCCACCAAGATGGGCCCCACAGAACGGGCAGTTCAGTTTTCCAGTTGTCCACTTACCCTGTGGACAATGAGAAAGAAACAATGAAATCTTTGTAAGAAACTATTATGTAAATCTTGTTTTACCACAGAACAGGAGATTATTTAGGCCAGTATCCTATTCAGCACTCACAGAGGAGAAGGACAATAGTGTTAGTGTTTCCTTTGTTCTGAAACCTCCCCATCACATGACTGGTCTTCCAGTGATCCTGAGATTCATCATGCAACTGAGCATGCCATAAACTGGAAGGAACATTTATGTGATTGCCTTTGTGCTCCACATTCACCAACAGGATACTGGTATTAAACTTTTTAACAACTAAAATAATGGCAAATCAATGAATCCCATTTTAGTAAGAATGTTCAATGGAAAAATTGTAAAATTTAAAGTGTTGCATATCCAATGTAATTACCGTTTTTCCCTGAAAATAAGACAGGGTCTTATATTAATTTTTGCTCCAAAAAACGCATTAGGGCTTGTTTTCAGGGGATGTTTTATTTTTTCATGTACAACAATCTACATTTATTCAAATACAGTCATGTCATCTTCTTCTGGTTGCTGCACAATGGTGGAGGGCGGGGTTTCACTTAACTGGGGCTTATTTTTGGGGTAGGGCTTATATTATAAGCATCCTGAAAAATCATACTAGGGCTTATTTTCAGGTTAGGTCTTATTTTTGGGGAAACAGTGTATTTCAAAATGTTCTTTTTTTTCTAAATGCTCTCCTAGATGTATATTGTTATGCATCTTAATATGGACCTTTTGAAATAGATAAATGGTCAAATAGCCTTGCATACATGAGTGTGGAGCCAGCATGTCTAAATCCTGCTGAAGTTCCAAGACTTAAGAAGTTTACCTCTGTACAGGACTACAGAATCATATAGAACATTTTAAGCGTCCTGATATAGACTTTTAGACCAAATACGCCAGTATAACATCTTCCACAATAACGTGTTTATTATAAATATTTCAAAAGGCACTTACCTGCTTTGAGGAACTATAATTAATTAATGTGTCTGTCTTTAGCTTTTACCAATGTGCCCATTGGTAAAAGCTAAAAATTGCTTACATGTAACTATAAGAGGTTCAAATGCTATCCCTTTCAGAAATAAAGAGACTGAGTGAAAATGTGATTTTCCTTGCAGACATCTGATTAGCTTGAAATGTGTTCTAAATAAACTAGATAAGAATCCCATATTTCTCAGATCAATTAGTACAATCAACCAGCTGAGCTCTTGTAAGTGAAGTTCTTATAAGCCACCTATATAAATGATGTATACCCAGCATTTCCTATGTCTGTCCTTTTAAATGAATTAATAAGCAGAAACAAAATCACCATCATCATCATCTTAGAACTGCAGAGGTGGAAGGGACCTTATAGCTGAGGAGCCAGAAGCCTGGCCATAACCTTTCAGTGGCAAGGAGCCACAAAGTGATGCATGCCAGTGTGGTGTTCCTTGGGACTGCCATTCCTGGGCTTCCCTCCAGTTGGCATCTAGAGGAGATGGCCTAGGGTCTCATTTATTTATTTATTTATTTATATTTATTTATTTATTTAACTTATATGCCGCCCACTCTACCCAAAGGTCTCTGGGCGGCTTACAACAATTGAAATACAATTAAAGTACAATAAAAAGATAAAACAATTAAAATACAATTAAAATAGATACTCCAAAAATTGCCATCAGGACCCACAGTTGATATTATTTCAATTAAAAGCCTTCTGGAACAGGAAGGTTTTGACCTGGCGCCGAAATGTCATCAGCGTCGGCGCCAGACAAATCTCAGTCGGGAGGGCATTCCATAGTCTGGGGGCAGCTGCCAAAAAGGCCCTTTGTCTACAAGCCATCCCTCTTACCTCCTTGAAACTTACTGAACTCCCAATATCTGGCTCTGCAGCCAGATAACTAAATCACTGAGCAAATTATGTGGTATTGCAAATCAGAATATGTAAATGTATTGAGGTTTTAGGACTTCAGGATTATGCAAATACATCCTGTTCTTAGAAATCTGTCTGGGAGAACAACTGTAGGTAGAATATTAATAGTGGGATCCTATATATTTATTTTCAGTGGTGATCTTGCAAACAGAAACATTTTTAGGAGAAGTCAAACAGATTGGAAAACACCAGATTCAAAAAACATTCCAGCCTTGGGGAAAGCAAGTACTCTTAGCCAGGAAGTAAAATTTGCCTTTCATACAGTCTTTTGGGCCAGTTCTTTCTCTGTTGTTGCCTTAGCATTAGAAGAGATTCCAGTGAGAAACCAATTATATCAATTTAATTTACAATTCAATGAAACTTACTGGAGTAAATTGAGATGAGGTGTATAAGTTTAAGTCGAACTGTGGACAAGTTAAGACATAACCAGAATGTTACAGTCTGTGTCTAACGTCTGGTTTCCGCTAGAGATGGGGGTATTCGTATATCAATATCCCTCCACAGGTGGAGATAACGAGGGTCCGGCCCATGGGGCCAGACTGTCCACTCACGATTATGCCGCTGCCGCGAGCTGCACAGAGCCTTCCTATTGCTCCGTTGCTCATGATAGATTAGCCAGTCCTGGCAGAAGGTGGGATGACGAGCCTCTCTGCCAGGTCGCAGAGTGGCTAATCCATCGCAAGCAATGGAGCAATAGGAAGGCTCCGTGCAGCTCGTGGCAGCGGCGTAATCGTGAGACAACCCTCGTTATCTCCACCTGTGGGGGGATATTCGTATTCATATACGAATACCCCCATCTCTAGTTTCCACACACCCATCATCAATTTCCAAACACAGAGATGCATATTCTAAATAGCTGTGTATCTCCAAAATACTAAAGCCTTTTCTCTTTTTTAATTCTTAGTTTTTCAGTTAACTCCAGATTGTGGAGCTCCCTACCGTGGAAGGCAAGGCTGACCTCTTCTGCTGGCAGACAATTTTTTGTATTCAGAGTAGGCTTTTGCTAAATGACAACTTGCAAAGGAAAGGCCTTGCTCTGTTAGGTGCTGTGTTTTACTTAGTGATGGCTAGAATCCTATTAGTTATACCTGGCAGTGTGACACCAGCAGCATAACCTTTAGTGCCAAATTGCCACAAGTTAAGTAGCCAGCATAGACTTCCTACTGCAAACCAACTGCATAATTTGGTGTTTGATACAAAACTCCTACAGTGATTTCTAAGGCGAGAAATTCTATGACCTAAAATTGTCAGAAATATGCAAGCATTTATGACCTTAAAATTGTTTAAATATGGACAATTAAACCAAAAGTATGACTTTACAATTTTTCCTAAAATTAGCACCTAATTTTTTAAAATCTGTGCTTACACACATACATAAAAATTTAAAAGTTTATTCTTCTTCACTTCCAGTCCAGAACTGTTAGTATTGAAGGAATCAAATGAATATTTTGAGATTTAAATGGTTACCTCTGGATTAGTTTTTGTCAACAGCAGAATTGCACTGGATGATCATGTGCATCTTGAGGTTATCAAACTCAGAACTTCCATTTACATCATCTTGCTCTCTATGTGGGGCTGCCCTTGAAGGTGGTTTGGAAGCTGCAGCAAGTGCAAAATGCAGTGGCCAGGCTGGTCACTGATACACATCTAAATGTGACCATATTTCACCTGTCCTGGCTCGCTTGCACTGGCTGCCAGTATGCTTCCGGGCCAAATTCAAGGTATTGATGCTAACTTATAAAGCCCTTTACGGTTTAGGACCTTGCTACCTGTCAGAGTGCCTCTCCCTCAGGTCATCTTCCTGTCCCACCTGCACCTCCCAATCTTTAATGTTGCGGGTTGTTGTTGTTGTTTAGTCGTTAAGTCGTGTCCGACTCTTCGTGACCCCATGGACCAGAGCACGCCAGGCCCTCCTGTCTTCCACTGCCTCCCGGAGTTTGGTCAAAGTCATGTTGGTAGCTTCGATGACACTGTCCAGCCATCTCGTCCTCTGTTGTCCCCTTCTCCTCTTGCCTTCACACTTTCCCAACATCAGGGTCTTTTCCAGGGAGTCTTCTCTTCTCATGAGATGGCCAAAGTACTGGAGCCTCAGCTTCAGGATCTGTCCTTCCAGTGAGCACTCAGGGCTGATTTCCTTTAGAATGGATAGGTTTGTTCTCTTTGCAGTCCAGGGGACTCTCAAGAGTCTCCTCCAGCACCACATGTTGCGAGTGGCCACTCCAAAAGAGGTCCGGAAGGCATCAACCAGGAACCGGGCCTTTTCAGTAGTGGCCACTCCGCTCTGGAACTCTCTTCCTGTGGAGGTGCGACTGGCCCTGAGCATCTGCAAGCAAATTAAAACCTGGCTTTTTACCCAGGCCTTCCCAAGCATCACCCTTTTCTAAAATTATGCTACCCCATTGTCTGCCATCTTATGCCCCAGACGGGTGATTTTATGGAAGGGTAGGCTTTGTTTGTTTTCTTTTTATGTTTTATAGGTTTTTTATGGTTTTAATAATATTTTGTAAGCCGCCCAGAGTAGTGGCACGTTCACTAAATGGGCGGGGTATAAATCTAAATAAAATTAAACAAACAAACAAACAAATAAATCAGTTCTTTTATCTATTGAAATCACACACTTTTCCCTCAGCTACTGCAGCCAAGTAGGTGAGTCAGGCAGCCTCGTGACTACTGTCTCCCTCATGTTGTTTGCTGGCTTGTCAGGAGGGTTGTCAACAACCAAAATATGACCAAAATATAACTTTTTTAAACAAAATTAAGCAGAAATACCACATAACAATTTTGAAAGGTCAAAATATGACTTTCCAGGCAAAATAAAAACAACACAATCCTCACCAGATTCCTCATAGAAATCCCTGCCCCACCGATTTCCACCTTGCAACAATTTGGCACTGAAAATTATGCTGGTGGCATTACACCAGCTTAAACAGAAAAGATTCCAGCTGGTATATATTTTCCATTGTTTGAATTTGCACCATAAATTTTAATTTTGTTTGAATATTCCATCTCCTTTTATGTTTTAACTGTATCATTTATTCAGTTACTGTGAGCTCCCTTTTGGAGAGAAGACTGCAGTGTAAGTCCAGTAAATAACTACAAAAACAGATTCCCCTAAACATTCTATCTTTTCTTTTCTGTAAGAGCTTTCATGTTCATGTGCCACACTTTACAGATATCTTAAGAGGTAGCTGAAAACTGTGGCTGAGGTTCAATTAAAATTCAATATATTAATCACGTTCTGGCATTTCTTTTTCTAACATATTCTTAAATTTTATCATATTTCATGGTTGACTGTATACAGTATTTTGCAACTACTTTGAATCCATCTTCTTCATTTCTCAACTTCATCTTCTCTCCATCCTCCCATTTTCTTCAATAATATTCATCCTTTATACCAGCTCTCTTTTCAATTAGGGCCGCATCACCATCACTTTTCTTCATTTCTCTTTCAAACAACTTGAGCAACTGTTTCAAAAGAATAGTCATTTGGAATTCAGCATAGCTGCTTTTTTCTAGGTCTTCTTTTTAAAACCTAATTTAATATTGCTCTTACTGATCACATAAGAATCTAACCTTTTATACTTCTGTCTATCACCCAGAGGACGATCCACTGTTTAACAACCAGGCCTAAAATACAAGCAATGTGCTTTAATATTTATATTGTAAGCCATTTTGTGAGGGGTTGCCCTAATAGGTGAGGCAGAAACAAATACTAGCCGAAATCCTGTTGTGTAGTTACACCAGTAGAAAGCAAATGGCGTAACGTGCAATTAACAAGTTTCCACTTGGATTTATACAATATATCACAGAAGTGAGTACACCCCCTCACATTTCATAAATATTTTAGTATATCTTTTCATGTGACAACACTGGAGAAATTACACTTGGCTACAATGTAAAGCAGTGAGTATACAGCTTGTATAACAGTGTAAATGTGCTGTCCCCTCAAAATAACCCAACACACAGCCATTAATGTCTAAACCACTGGCAACAAAAGTGAGTACACCCCTAAGTGACAATGTCCAAATTGGGCCCAAGTAGCTCCTTTCCCTCCCTGGTGTCATGAGACCCATCAGTGTCACAAGTCTCAGGTGAGAAGGGGGAGCAGGTGTTTTCTCTCTCACTCTCTCAGACTGGTCACTGGCAGTTCCACATGGCACCTCATGGGAATGAACTATATGAGGATCTGAAAAAACAAATTATTGCTCTACATAAAGATGGCCTAGGCTATAAGAAGACTGCCCAAACCCTGAAACTGAGCTGCAGCACGGTGGCCAAGACCATACAGCGGTTTAACAGGACAGGTTCCACTCAGAACAGGCCTCGCCATGGTCGACCAAAGAAGTTGAGTGCCCATGCTCAGCGTCATATCCAGAGGTTGGCTTTGGGAAACAGACGTATGAGTGCTGCCAGCATTGCTGCAGAGGTTGAAGGGGTGGGTGGTCAGCTTGTCAGTGCTCAGACCATATGCTGCACACTGCATCAAATTGGTCTCCAGGGCTGTCGTCCCAGAAGGAAGCCTCTTCTAAAGATGATGCACAAGAAAGCCCGCATACGGTTTGCTGCAAACAAGCAGACTAAGGACATGGATTTCTGGAACCATGTCCTGTGGTCCAGTGAGACCAAGATAAACTTATTTGGTTCAGATGGTGTCAAGCGTGTGTGGCAGCAACCAGGTGAGGAGTCCAAAGACAAGTATGTCGTGCCTACAGTCAAGCATGGTGGTGGGAGTGTCATGGTCTGGGGCTGCATGAGTGCTACCAGCACTGGGGAGCTACAGTTCATTGAGGGAACCATGAATGCCAACATTTACTGTGACATACTGAAGCAGAGCATGATCCCCTCCCTTCGGAGACTGGGCCGCAGGGCAGTATTCCAACATGATAACGACCCCAAAGAAACCTGCTTTACATTGTAGCCAAGTGTAATTTCTTAAGTGTTGTCACATGAAAAGATATACTAAAATATTTATGAAATGTGAGGGAGCGTACTCACTTCTGTGATATATTGTAGGTACCCTGTTTCCTCCAAAATAAGACCTAACCTGAAAATAAGTCCTAGTATGATTTTTCAGGATGCTTGTAATATAAGCCCTACTCCAAAAATAAGCCCCAGTTAAGTGAAACCCCACCCTCCACCATTGTGCAGCATTGTGCAGCAACCAGAAGAAGATGACATGATTGTAAAATAAAACATCCCCTGAAAATAAGCCCTAATGCGTTTTTGGAGCAAAAATTAATATAAGACCCTGTCTTATTTTCGGGGAAACACGGCACACACCAACTTACTGGACTGGCATGCACCTGAAAATCCAAGTGAGGATGTTAGCTAAATGCAAGACGCCACTGTGAGTTATGCTGTTTGTCATCCACAGGTATAATTAAGCAACAGAATTTAGGCCAGTAAATAATTATTATAATCACAGAATTTTTTCCAATTTCTCAGACAGGGACATATACCTGACAGTTTTAAAACAGGTATTGCTGAACCTGAAAAACATTTCTAATGAAGATAAGTGATAGAAACCAGCAAAATCAGGGAGCTGGACAGGAGACAGATTGTATTTGTCTTCAGTGTGGAAGGGATTGTCACTCTCGAATTGGCCTTCTCAGCCACACTAGACGCTGTTCCGTGTCCTCTATTCAGAGCACGTTACCATAGTCTCTCGAGACTGAAGGATGCCTAATACAAGTGACAGAAGAGCAAGATAAGGAATTGCTGGCCACAGAATAAGTTTAGTGGTGCAGCAAAAATGATAGAATATTTCCTGTGAGCTCTGATATATCCTAATTCATTTGCAACAAGTTTTGAATAATTATTCTGCAGTCACAGGTTATTAAAATTATTAATCATGTTTAGTGCTGGTCACCCAATTATTAGGAAAATAATTTCAGATAGCAATATTAGCAACGTACATTCCATTTCTTTTCTTAAGATTATTTTTCATATTAAAAGGTACCTAGTTTTATGAACTATTTCAGTAACTAGTATCAGAATAGCTAAATTTACAAATAGTTCTTAGAACACATTCTTTCTTTCTTTCTTTGTATCAGAGTGTTGCACCATTTAAAATTATGGACATATAGGAAATCTAGATAAATTTAAAAATTTAAAATAGTAAATTGATTAGACTAGTTTTGACCAGACGTAAGCTACTTTAATAATGTTATTCTGGCCATTTACTAGATCTTATTTTGTACACATGGCGGGGCACAAATTACATACACATAAATGTTGCATTGATTGAATTTTACCACTCACAGAAAACTTGTCATGCATGCAAGTAGTCCCATTTTACTTGATTATATTTTGATCTTCCTAGTTTGCTTTGAAGTCTTCTAAGTGACTTCCACATGGGCCAGCCAGAATCGTGTCCTGGTGGGTGATATTCTTTTTTGTTTGTCCAGTTGGCAAGGTGTGTTGTTTTGCTCTCCACAGATCTAGCTTAGCCTCTTCTGGTTTAATATTTAGAGCTTGAAATATGTGTATAAAACTTTTCCTCAATGTTAGCTGTTATCTAGGGGGATGGGTTCCATGAAGTGAATAGGGTGCTGTATTACCTTATTTCATTCATTATTTGCTAGCACCTCCTGGCGTACTTCTGGAGGGGCAATGCCAGCCAGATAATCAACTTTTTTCAGTAGGGGTAGGTTTCAGGCAGCCAGTAATAATCCTGCATGATTCATTAAGAGCTACATCTGCTTTTTTGACATGTACTTATTTATACCATACAGCATTAGCACATTCTTCTGTGGAGTAGCACAGGAACAAAGATGTTTATTTATCTTATTTAAAATATTTTTATCCTACCTTTCTTATTGTTTGTGCACCGCAATCTGACCCAGCCAGTTTCCTAGTATGTTATTTCTGGCAATATTTTTGTTTAGTAATTAGACAATTTTTTTTTGTAGAACAGGATTTGATTCAGAGTGATGCCCAGATACTTTGGGGTAGGACAGAGGTTCCTTATATGTCGTCCTTAGAACATGTTAAGCTTTTATACTGAAAGCAATATATTAGAAAATATTAGGCTTTAAAACTCAGTATAACTGGAGGGCTCACCTTTATTATTATGACAGTAATACAGAGAATAAGTGGTCAAGAAAGTGAAACCAAAAAAGAAAAATGTATTTTATTTGTAGTGGCCAGAATCCTGCTTTATTACTGCATAAGCTAAATTGAGTAATTCACCACAATGAAGTGCCACTAACAAGTTGCAGATTGCATTAGGTGCCATATCATCAACTGTACAACAAACATGCACCTAGTAATGCAATTAATACTTTGTTAGTTGTGATTAGCCATAATTACACAGTTTAACTTACACACGAGTAAATCAGCAACAGGATTCTGGCCAATTTTATTTATTTATTTTTTATTTATTATACTTATATCCCGCCCATCTAGTCATAGACTACTCTGGGCGGCTTACAACAAGTGGAATAAAACAATTTAAAATGTAACAACAATATACAGCAACAGTAAACAATGATTCAAGATGGAAAAGAAAGAGAAAAGATAAATCAAGTAGTGCCTGGAGGGAAGGCCTGCCTAAACAGCCAATGTGTGCATATTGCAATATAACTTTGAAATGTTATTAGAAGCTTTACCAAATGCACTCTAAGTAATCACAATTAGATGCCAAAAACTGCATTTAAAATTATTATACAAAGACTAACTTCATTGCAGCATATGCTGCAGCCAAGTCACATAGAAAAAATGTAACAAAAAGTAGCCATGTTTTTTGTTCAAACTTCCTGCTTTGAAAGTAAATCCTGAAATGTTAGGGGAAAAGGCTCCCATGCCTTATGAGTCCAGCCATTAAATCTACAGAACATGCCTCTTTGATATGATCAAGCAGAAGTTTTGAACAGGAATGCATTGTGAAATGTCCTCCCTTCAAAATTACCATCAGTCTTCCCACTCACTGCTTGTTAAAACACATCTGTTTTATTTGGCCTTTAAACCTGATTTAGTGGTTTTGTTGTTGGTTTACTAGGTTTAATATTTAATTTAGTGTGTTATATACCCTCTCAGTGGTTTCTATTAAAGTTTAGTATATCAAGAGCCAGAATCCTATTTATTACACCTGCTGGTATAATGCCAGCAGCATAACTTTCAGCAGCAAATTGCTGCAAGAGAGGAAGTTGGTGTAGGTTCACTGATTGCATGGCTCAGTGTATAATAGAAAATGGTTATTCTGAGTTCTTAACTTGTGGCAATTTGCTGCTTAAGGTTATGCTGCTGGCATTACCAACATTCCTGCCTTTGGGGGAGTCTTCATCATCTGCCGTCCCTCAGGCACTGAGTGAGAGACAGTGTGGCTGGGCTGCTGCCGGTTGCCAGCCTTCCTGGAGGAATTTGGTTTGGACTCCCTCGGCCTTGCGGGACTGGGCCCTTGCTGCTTCTGGCTGCCCCACCCCCTCCTCAACATCAGCCACCTGGCTCGGAGGGGAGAAGGGGCTTTAGAAGGGGTTTTTATTGTGATTATCAGTTGCCATCAGGTTACGTATGTAGAGACCCACAGTGGATCTGAGGGAACAGGAAGGGGGGAGGATGTTGGAGGGGGCAGCCATTGAGGTGGTGCTGGGTAGGGGAAGGAATGGCGGTGGGGGTAGAACATGCCCACGTAGGAGAAAAGAGGTTAGATATCTTACATCTATCCCCTCTTCTAGTCCTACCCCCAACCAGATGGTATCAGGTGACCATATCAGCAAACCCTCGAGCCACACAGTGCTGTTGATGAATGCCAGGTCAGCAAAAAATAAGACTGCCCTCATCCATGATGTAATTCTGGATGAGGGTGCTGACCTGGCGTGCATTACTGAGACCTGGGTGGGAGAGGAGGGTGGTGTCCCCCTCTCCCAGCTGTGTCCACCTGGGTACTCGGTCCAGCACCAATGTCGCTCGGAGGGTCGGGGAGGGGGAGTTGCTATAGTCTCTAGTTCTATCTATCTATAGTTCTATCTCCTTGACCAGGCTTCCTATCCCTTTGAGAGGAGGTCTTGAGGGCCTGTATTGTGTGTTGGGCTTACGAGACAGATTGGGGATTCTGTTGGTGTACCACCCACCCTGCTGCGTACCAACAGTCTCCCTGCCTGAGCTGACGGAGGTAGTCTCGGACCTGGTGTTGAGGACTCCCAGGCTGTTGGTGCTGGGGGACCTCAACATCCATGCCGAGGCTGCCTTGACTGGGGCGGCTCAGGACTTCATGGCCGCCATGACAACCATGGGGCTGTCTCAATGTGTCATCGGCCCGACACATGAGAAGGGCCATACCTTGGACCTGGTTTTCTCAACGGGACTGGAAGATGGTGGTTTGGATGTGGAGGGGCTGGTTGTGACCCCATTGTCATAGTCAGACCACTTCCTGGTCAAGTTTAGTCTATTAGCTTCTTCTCCCCTCTGCAAGGGTGGGGGATCTATTAAGATGATCCGCCCTCGGAGGCTAATGGATCCGGATGGTTTCCTGAATGCTCTGGGGGATTATCCGTCTGATATGGTCGGCGCTCCTGTCAATGCTCAGGTCACCCTATGGAATAGGGAGATGACCCGTGTGGTTGACACGATTGCACCTAAGCACCCTCTCCCTGCACGCAGAGCCCAGACAGCTCCTTGGTATACTTCTGAACTGCGGGCGATGAAGCGAGAGGGGAGACGGCTGGAGCGCAGGTAGAGGAAATCCCGCTGGGAGTCCGATCGAACACGACTTAGAGCCCATTATCAGGCGTATTTCGTGGCAATACGGCTGGCGAAACGGCAATATTTCTCCAGCCGTATTGCTTCCTCAGAATGCCTCAAATCGCTCAGATTCGCAGTGGGTTGGACTCCACCGTTACTGCAAAATCAGAGGATGTGTCCAGTGTGCCGTGCTTAGGTTCAAATATTAATGGATGAGTTTCAATTGTTGAGACCTGAGGATGTGGACAGGGTGCTTGGATCTGTCCGTTCTACCACCACTCCGCTCGACCCTTGCCCATCTTGGCTAATTGGAAGATCTGCCAGGGGGGTTCGCACCTGGGTCCAGGAGGCCGTGAATGCCTCTTTGAGAGAGGGAGTGGTCCCTACCACCTTGAAAGAGGCGGTAATTCGGCCACTCCTAAAAAAGCCTAACCTGGACCCAAGACTACCGACCAGTGGAGAACCTCCCTTATTTGGGCAAAGTGTTGGAGCGGGTTGTGGCCGGGCAACTCCAGGTGCTGCTGGATAAAACAAATTTTCTGGATCCATTTCAATCGGGTTTCAGGCCGGGTTTTGGTATGGAGACTGCCTTGGTCGCCCTGTACGATGACCTTTGCTGGGAGAGAGACAGGGGGAGTGCAACCCTGTTGATACTCCTGGACCTCTCAGCGGCTTTCGACACCATCGACCATGGTGTCCTTCTGGATAGGCTGGCTGGATTGGGAGTTGGGGGCACCGCTTTACGATGGTTCCGCTCCTTCCTGGCTGACCGTGTCCAGAGGGTGGTGCTGGGGGACAGTTGCTCTGTCCCATGGCGTTTATGTCATGGAGTTCCTCAGGGCTCGATACTGTCCCCCATGCTGTTTAACATCTACATGGAACCGCTGGGAGAGGTCATCAGGAAGTTTGGGCTAAGGAGTCAGCAATATGCTGACGACACTCAGCTCTACCTCTCGTTTTCCACCAATCCAGGTGAGGCAGTTTCTGTGCTGAACTCGTGTCTGGACCTGATAATGGACTGGATGAGGGTTAATAAATTGAAACTCAATCCAGACAAGACGGAAGTGCTGTTAGTGGGTGCTTTGCCGGACAGGCTGGAGGGCCATTTCCCTGCCCTGAATGGGGTTACACTCCCCCTAAGGGACAGGGTCCGCAGCCTGGGGGTGTTCCTGGACCCCAGTCTAACTCTGGAAGCCCAGGTGGACTCGGTGGCCAGGGGCGCCTTCCTTCAGCTGCGGAAATTATACCAGCTACAGCCCTACCTGGACGAGCGGAGTCTCATGACAGTTACACACGCACTGTAACATCTCGTATAGATTACTGCAATGCGCTCTATGTGGGGCTGCCTTTGAAGACGGTCCGGCAACTGCAACTGGTCCAGAATCAAGCTGCGCGGCTGGTGAGTGGTGGGGCCGCTAGGGGACACATCAAGCCGATTCTGTTTAAATTACATTGGCTACCAGGTGCTGCTCGGGCCCAATTCAAAGTGCTTGTTTTGACATATAAAGTCCTAAACTGCTTGGGCCCTGGATACCTGAAGGACCACCTCCTTCCATATGAACCTACCTGTCAGTTAAGATCTAGCCAGGGGGCCCTTTTGAAAGAGCCGTCCCTCAAGGAGGTAAGAGGGATGGCTTGTAGACAAAGGGCCTTTTCGGCAGCTGCCCCCAGACTATGGAACGCCATCCCAATTGAGATTCGTCTGGCGCCGACGCTGATGACATTTCGGCGCCAGGTCAAAACCTTCCTGTTCCAGAAGGCTTTTAATTGAAATAATATCAACTGTGGGTCCTGATGGCAATTTTTAGAGTATATATTTTAATTGTATTTTAATTGTTTTATCTTTTTTACTATATTTTAATTGTTGTAAGCCGCCCAGAGACCTTTGGGTAGTGTGGGCGGCATATAAGTTAAATAAATAAATAAATAAATAAATAAATTACGTCAGTGGACATATACAACTGGGACGTGCCAGTCTGGGAGTCTGACAAACAGACACCTAAATATGGCTCACCTGGGATAAAGGCCTAAGTTATAAAGTTTCATGGCCCCGCATCAGTGTAGCTCCACCTTGCTTCCTTGTCACAATGGAAGCTCCCAACCAGGACTAGGCACAGCTAGGCCACAATTTTTCCAGCTTAGGCCTTTCTTCCAGGAAAGCCACACTGAGGCATCTGTCTGTCAGGCTGAACTCCCAGAAATTTACAGTAAGAGGAGAAAATAGCACACCCCTAGTAGATAATAGGATTGCAACCCATCTAAATAAACATACTATCTTACCCAACCCTTAGGGAAGTGGGGGTGGGGATTAGTATTGTATATTGATATTATGTGATCCTCTGATCAGTTAATCAGTTCACCAAGCAATGCTCAACAAGTCACTATTCCTTACTCTATCTTCGGGCTCTTCCACATGGACAATTTGTTATCCCTCTATTTTTGCTGCTTGGTGTCGAAGGAGTGTATAGTTTACCAGGATTCATGTCCAAATATGTTAACTTAAGACATTTCTCTCTAGGAGATCTCTAAGGAAAAACTGAATAAATCCACAGGGAAATACTTTCTTTACTGGAGCTTTTTTTTTTTTTTTTTTTTTTGTGCTTTTAAGTACTAACTGCAAGCTGGCAGCTGAAAGCTTGCCATAAACTTCAATGAAAATTACCACAGCACTAATTTCCCGTCCTCTCAAACCTGAAACAAAGAAAGGCTGATAAACTCTGCTTTCCAGAGAGAGAGAAATAGCAAGGGAGAGAAATCACTGTACTAAGTGAGCCAGGTGATATGTCACATGGATGGTGGGAAAAATACTAATAAAATTGGGGTAGAATCCAGTATATTAAGTAGAACAAATGCCCATCTGGAAAAGCATTTTGTTTGATTCTGAGTAAATCATAATAGGAATATAGGAAGCTATCTTGCAGCAGGTCATGTTATGTCCATTTTACAGTTTGGAAAGAATTTTTTTTGGGGGGGGAACTATAGCACACAGAATCTAGGAGACTCTGGGAACTATAGTACAAAAAAGCACTTTACCATGCTCCAGTTCAGTTAACCCAATAATACCTACTTGTCCTGGCAGTAGCTATTCAGAACCCTAGATTTCAGTCTTTCCCATCACAGGCTACCTGAAACTTTTAAAAGGAGTTACCATGGATTCAACATGAGATCTTCTGCATATAGAACATCCAAGTATACTATCAACAATAACTATACATATTATGTAATGAGTGAAAATGAAAACACTTCTATCTCAGAAGCATGGATCCTAGAGTCAGATAATCACATAACTTTTACAGATTTATGTAATCCTCTGCTTTTATTTCAGCAAGTTAAACAAAATAGGATCATTCTATTCTCATTACATAAACACACAGAAAGCTATAGTTAAATCTAAAGGTTTTAGATGTAATAATTAACTCTTTTCCACAAATCATCACATGAAAAATAATGAAATAAAATATTTTGATATAACAAATGTACATATAATATACAAGATCACATTAAAATTCAAGGTATTTTGGGAAAGTCATCTGCGAGCACCTATTACTGTAGTATTGCTAAGCTAACTGGGTGCAGACTTCATCTGTGTTCATATGAAAAACTAGTAGGAGCAAACCCCTGTAATACATGTTTTGGCAAGAATCACATTATAAGTGCAATGATGTACATCACACAGGTGAACTGCAACTAATTAACTTGTTGCTTGTATCCCTTGTTATGTAACCATGCATGCGACAGGTGTGTGATGAGGAGTACAAGGGGTGACTTGTTAACTAGTGGCAGTTTGTTGCTGCAATTTATGCCATTGTACATATACTGCTTTAACTTATTTAGGATTTTGCTTATTGCTTTCTAATGAAGAAACAGAATATTTGTGTAACAGCATTTACGAATTAAACAATTCTAATTTCAAGTGTTAGAAGAATTGGGCACATGTGATGGAAACATAAAAATGTTTTTATCATGATAGGTGAGGTGAGATTGAGACACCTCTTGCCTGAGCGTTGTCCATTTCACCTGAGAAATGGGAGAGATACAAAGGTTCAGAAACAGAGGACATTAGAATGACTAGAAGAGAGGAGCCCCCTAGACGAGACACAAATGAAAGGAAGGAAGAGAGGGGGAGGACGAAGGACCCAGTAGGAGAATTAACAGAACAGTTGGAAAAGGCGGGAAGGGAGTCAGAGGAAAGAGAACTGCTAAGGGAAGTGGGAAAGGAAAGAGAAGTTGGTGGGACAGGACCCTTACAAGGGAAAGAAGTCTCAAGAGGGGAGTTGGTAGAAACAGGCGAGGCAGAAGTGAGGAGGCAAAGGAAGGTCCTTCCCCCAGAGTGGGAATGGATCTGGTTAGAAAATCCTTGGACCCACAATTGGGAACAGTTGATGCCCCCTAAGGAGGACGACGAAAGAAGGAGGAGGGAAGCAACACCCAGAAACCTTCTTATTGGGGGGAGGGAGGAGGCTGGAGAGTGGTGGCGGAAGTTGAGAGAAGACTAAGACGGAAAGAGAAAGGCAAGAAAGAGAGAGATGAATAGCGCTATGTAGGACGGAAAGGAACGAGTCCCTGAGACCTGGGCATTCCGGAGCCAGGAGAACAAGGAGAGGAGAATTCCTGGGAGAAAGAGCCATGCCCCTGTTGCTAGTACCATCACAGTTGACAAAGATAAACTGGGACCCTCCTGGATTATATAGATCCTGGGACTATAATGGCGACAATCCATTTATTGTTCAAGAACAGAACTCTTCCCTCACCCCATTGGGTGAAGAAGAGAAATTAAGAATTTAAATGGATGTAAATAGTTTTCTAGAAGTTCCATAAATAAATGTTGACTATTTAAGGGATAACTGGCTAAATAATAAGGATAGAATAGGAAATACTAGAGATATGGTATAGAATATAGAGCTGATTAGAGTCTACATAGCTTATCAGATGTACAACCTTGTCTATTGTTATATCATTTTATTGTGCATTTTAATGTATATGTTAATGGTTTTAATGGCCAGTGGCTTGATTGTTTACAAGTTGAAAACAAGGCTGTGTCAAATGATATTAAATGTGAAGCAGATGAGAGCCGAGTAGGGGAGAAAAAAGGAATCCTCACAATTATATGTCATTTCATCATCATTATCCTCATTATGATTTATTTATTCAGCACTATCAGTATAAAACCCTGGAAAGGGTCGCCACAAGTCAGAATTGACTTGATAGCACACTATTATTATTATCAGAGAGAGAGAGAGAGAGAGAGAGAGAGAGAGTATGTATATATATATATATGGCATATATATATGGCTTTGTACAAAAATGTTAAAATATAATGACATTCTAACTCTAAAAGCGTACAATATCATTTTAATCCCACTTCCTGATGAAGCAGTTGCTGATTATCCACTTTGGATTTATGTCATCAGTGCAGGTTGTATAAGAGGCTTGGCCTTAGATAATTGAGAATTGGCTGCAGTCTCGCTTTCACATTTATTTTCAATCTAGAAAAAGTCACTTAGAGAATTTACTTGTGAAGTGTCAAATATCCATCACACAACCATCTAAACAGGATGTATTTGTGAATCAATGAGAAGACTCTTTCTAACCTAATACTAAAGCTGTAAAGTATTGGAACCATAAAAAGCACTGATGGGTAATTATGATATTGTGCAAAATATGATATTGTGCAAAATATCCCCTCCCATAAATAAACAACATCTTCCTCTTTATAGATAAACAAATAACTTGAAACTATATACTACTGCCTGTTGCTTTTTAGAGTGGCTGCTGTGTAACTGTCTTGTGTCCAGTCAGATGACTAAAGGAAATAGAAGGACTTATGAGCTATTTGTTGTAGGAATGTGAATATTACAGTTTTTCGCCCTCAGAGGAACTGAGAAACTATTATTCCTTTCTCCCTGTAGCAAGAGTTCTATGTGCTAGACGTTTCTTGTAGATAAGCTACAAATCATCACAGCCTGGATGGAATGATTCCTTAGGTGTTTTGGGACTGGGATGTTAGCCAATTGATATACTCATGATAGTCACTACAATCCTTTTGGCAAATCTCTGTGCAGAAACAGGGTGCCCTTTGTTCCTACTTCTGTAACAAACAAACAGGGGAGGGGACTTTCAATATGAGGCTGTTTACTGGAGGTACCGTAAAAGGTGAATACTCAGCACATGTCTAGTGAGTATAGAAAGACCTCAAGTAGCATTGATGGGTTTTGGAAAGAAAGTGGGAGGGCCAGATCCTGTGAAAGAAATATAACATCACCTCGGCAGGAAGGAAATGTCTGGTTGGAATACTACCTTGTGTCTGTGAAAAACAAGGCATGGAGGGTTAGCCCTCAGGATACATAGTTCACTCACCTGACAAGCTGACATGATGGAGACAAGCAAGGATACTTTGGAGGATAACGAATGGAAACTACAGATAATTGTAGGTCCAAATAGCCCTTTCATTAGTCTGGATAGGACCTCTGAAAGGGACTAGGAGGATATATAGCACAGAATGATATATGGAGGTCAAAGGTTCATAAAGACCTTTAAGGAACTGATGGACATGAGGATGTGTGAAAAGTGATGGCAGACTCAATCACTGGAAACAGCAGATAGTAGCCGTTGATCACCATCTTGACTATTAATGCGCAGAGAGAAGACATGAAGGAGACCACTGGACCAGCTGAGAAGGAATGCATAGAGAACCTTGAGCATAGCCTGTTTTTGGGCAGAACAGACAGCACTTAGAGTTCTCCAGCAAGGTCAATGTGTTTACCTGAGGAATCATCCTGTCATATGGCAAGATGTTATTGATGATATTATTCATTCTTTTTTTAATATTTAAATAATTAATGATGTATGCTGTCTTGGGTCCTTTTTTAAGGAGAAAGGTGCGGTAAAAATATTTCAAATAAATAAATATTTGGCCCATTGCCATGAAGATGTCAGTGACAGTCTGGACTACATGATCATGAAGGAGGTGCTCAAAGGCACAGAAAGCATTTTTGATAGTGATGAATTCTAAGACATAGATGTGAAGATGGCAGTCTTGTGGTATCCATCAGCATACACCTACAGGGCTCCCTTTAGCCTCCCCAACCACTGAGAGGCACATCAGTAGGGTCCCCCTTGCCCTCAAGGAGACACTCATTAGGTCTATCTGGAAAAAAACCAATTGGTGGCTGATGATATTAACAACTATTGCCCAGTTGCCAATATCCCCTTTATTGGCAAGCTGGTGGAGTGAGTGGTGGCCGATCAGCTTCAGGCTCTCCTGGAGGAGACCAATGCCCTTGATCTGTTCCAGTCCGGGTTCAGGCTGCATCATGGCATGGATACAGCATTGGTCGCCCTGCAAGATGACCTCTTGAGGGAGGCTGACAAGGGCAAAATGCCCTTGCTGGTCCTCCTTGACCTCTCAGTGGCCTTTGATACCGTCGACCACAGTATCCTCCTGGGGAGGCTCTTGGGGTTGGGGATGAGTGGTCAGGCTTTGGCCTGGCTCCGATCCTTCCTGGAGGACCGTCCTCAGAGAGTTCAGCTTGGGGAAATGTTGTCCGCTCCATGGACTCTCAATTGTGGAGTCCTGCAGGGGTCAATCATCTCCCCAATGCTATTTAATATCTATATGAGGCTGCTGGGGGAGGTCATCAGGAGTTTTGGAGCTTTGTGTCACCAATACGTGGATGACACTCAGCTCTATCTCTCCTTCCATCCTTCTGCAGTGGATGCTGTCCCGTCCCTTGAGCACTGCCTGGATGCGGTGCTGGAATGGATGAGGAACAACAGACTGAGGCTGAACCTGGGCAAGACGGAAATCCTGCGGGTGGGGCCCCCTAGTGTTTGTGGTCTGGGTGCCTCCCTATCTTTTGGGGGGGGCACTCTTTCCATGAAGGATGAGGTTCGTAGCTTGGGCGTGCTTTTGGACCCATCACTATCAACGACATCTCAGATAGCGTCTGTGGTCTGATCTGCTTATTTCCACCAAAAGAGGATCGCCCAGCTATGTCCCTACCTTGACACCGGGTCCCTCACCATGCTGGTCCATGCGCTGGTAATCTCGAGATTAGACTACTGTAATGCCTTCTATGTGGGGCTGCCCTTGGGACTGCTTTGGAGACTGCAACGAGTCCAGAATGCAGCGGCCAGACTTCTAAATGGGGTTAGAAATTACCAACATATCTCCCCCACCCTGGCCACCTTACACTGGCTACCTGTTCGCTTCCGTACCAGTTTCAAGGTGATGGTACTAACCTATAAGGCCCTAAACGGTTTGACCTTGATATCCGCCCAAGCGCCTCCTTCCAGTAAGGTCTGCCCATCCTATAAGATCGTTGCAGGCAGGGCGGCTGAGAGTTCTGATCCCGAGAGAGGCTCGGAAAACAACCACTAGAAAATGGGTCTTCTCAGCGGTAGTGCCACAATTATGGAACTCTCTTCCGCCCGAAGTCCGCCTGGCCCCTTCACTGGGCACATTCAAAAAGCTACTAAAAACCTGGCTATTTAGACAGGTCTTCCCTGAACAAACTATACTCTGATGCAATAGTGTCCAATAATATAACTTCTATCATACTGCCATGCTCCATGTTTTTATTTTTCTATGCTTTTAATTGTATTTATTGTACTATAATTTTACCCTCACTTCACTTTATGATTTTTGCTTTTCACCCCTCTGTATTAATGTTACTATTTTGTTACTCTGCTGTTTTTTGTTATTTGTTGTAAACCGTCCAAAATGGCCTTGGCTGCCAGATGGGCGGTATATAAATCAAATGAATGAATGAATGAATGAATGAATGAATGAATGAATGAATGAATGAATCAATCAATCAATCAATCAATCAATCAATCAATCAGTAGTGATGATTACAGATAAAAAGTGGACAAAAAGGCATGATAGAGCAAATGTTGTGCTGGTTTAATCACCACAGGAGAGCCTGGTAGATTTTTTTTTGGGAAACACAAATTTTCTTTCTGTGAGCTCATGCCCACAGCTTGAGTGCAGAAAGGAACTAGCATCGCAGAGATAGAAAATTGCATGGGGTAAAACTACTGTTCTGGTTGCCGCCATGATCACAAGGCATTGGATACTTGAAGCAGAAAATCATCTACACTGAACAATTTGACACATCACCCTGACCAATTATTGAGCTTTATCTGTTGGAAAGATGGTGGGGTATTAAAAGGAGTCCAAAAGAGGTGTGATATGTTGAATGGACTATGTTTGGTGAAGCTGAGACTTCTTGAAATTTATGTGAAAACCTGGAGTTCAAAGGAGATATATAGTAACAAGGAGATGCGATAACAGTCTGGCACAGCACCTCAAGAAAAGTAGCTAATTATTACCATAAGGGAAGAACAAGATGCCACTCCTGTATAAATGGGCCACTATAAAAGCCATGCATTTGGTGAAGGCTTGCAAGGCCATGATCAGGCCAAAGGGAAATACCTTGTACTGGGACATCTTAGCAGTCAAGGCAAACTGAATTAAATGGCAGTGATGCATCCTTATAGGGATGTGAAAGTTTGCATGCTTGAGATGAGTTACAAAGAAACAACAGAGAAGGAGAAATAGGCATGCAACAGTCACCATCCTGAATTTCTTCAATTTGAGGTATTCATACTCAAAGGTTTAGGACTAAATCTTCTATCTTTCTTTCACTGGTGTCTATCTTTCCTTGTTTTTTTGCTTTTGCTGTTGCCCTCTCCCTCCTTTCCTATGGTTTCCCTTTCTTCCCAGCCCCCTTTGATTCATATTCCTGCTGCCAGCTTCCTGCAAGGGTTTCTCTTCTTGCAGGGTTCATCCCTGCATTTGCTTCTGCTGCTGCCCTTCCTCTTGTATGTGAACCAAAGATGACTGGCTGGAAGAACTTTACCCAGAGCCAATAAATGAGCCAGAAGGATGAAACAGAGAAGTATGAAACAAATGAGGAGCTGAAAGCTATGGGGCATGTATAGGGAAGCACTTAAGTCAATATGCCTTTACCAGGGTAGATAAAAATCATTGATTTTTAAAATATCAAATGGATTTAAATCATGATTTAAATTAAAGAATCTTTTTTAAAAAAATTTAAATTGTCAAAAAAAATCTGATTTTTAAAATTTCAATCAAATCCACCCTGGCCACCACCAAGACAGAGATGCATGCAGAGACAGGGCAATGATTTTTCTCCCTTCTTGAACAGTAGTACGCATTAGGCTGCCACTGCATTTCAATGTGCTACTTCTAGCTGAAAGAAGCCAAACTCTTCCTTTTTCCAATCTCTCAAACCCTCCTTTCCATAATCCCTTTTTTGCCATTTATTCCTTACAAATATCTGAAACCACAACTGAGTTATTCAAGGACCCTGTGCTTCTCCTAGAAACTGAAATTCAATCTCCTTGGGTCTGCTTCAGACATGAATGACTCCAGAAGGCTTTTTGAGCCTTACTGTCCTCATTTAAACAACTAGCATTCCCTAGAAGCTAATTTCCCCAAATTACAGCGGGTTATATAGATTAATTCCAAATTAACTTGATTGTTCACTTAATTTGTTTATTATGGACAAGATTACTTGACCTGGTTATTTTCATATTAGAATTCATATATTTTGTAACTTTATCCTTCTTGCAAGCAAGCTATTCCTACAAAAGTGATCACTGTGTATATTTTTTTATTTTTGTAAGTTAAAAAAATTCTCCCGAGAAACAGAACTGGTGAGAGCATGAATTACTGAGACAAATTTGCTAGTGTCAAGTGGTTTAAAGATCTCTTACATGTGTCCATCTCAAAATGGGCAAAAGTTTGTAGACCTGTCTGGAGAGGACACTTATTTACACCTAGAGAAAAAAAATCAGCGTTATGCCAAGCAATTTTTTTCTTCTCTAGCAAACACATCATTTCATTAGAGATAAAGAATCAGCATGGCACACTTTCCCTTCCCTCTTCCCTCTGAAGCAGCATCATAAAAGATGTCAGCAGGAAGCAAGCAGAAAATGGTGCCTGATAATTAACTGATGCTGTAAAAAGAATTGCACAGATGTGTTTTTTAAACCAAAAATACACTTTAAAATGTTACTGATTTTCTGCTCTATGACATATTAACTTATGATGCAGTTTTAAAATTCTTCAAGCAGAGATAATTTAACACAGGAGTCTGGGGACATTTATACCCTCCTGTGGACTTTGGCAACTCACTACCCCATCTCCCCATAGATTCTGCTCCTAAGTCACAATTGCAAATCAAGTAGGATTTTCTTCTGCACTAGAGCTGCAGAGATATGGAACATATTGGAAAGATAAACACACTATGTACACAGATACATCTATGTGCTATAAAAGAGGAAAAAACATAACCATAAATGTTGGAAAATTATTGCCATTTACCTTTTTGTGGCAAATTGTGTTTTGTGCGATGTACATTTTATCTCTGTAGTGTGAATACTCTTGCTTTAGGATGTTAATTTTTTTTTTTTTAGTAAAGCTCTGTTTGACAAAAGTGCCTGGTTTTAATTATTCACAATCTGCTTCTCGCTGATAGAAGCTCTTTAGCAAGTCCAATATTTCTTTGGTATATTGCAATATTATAAAAATGGCCTATAAGGAATAAAAACTGTTTAAAAACTTACTTCACATAAATCTGTAGTTTGGTCTGTTATGAGGCAATCAGTGTTAGCTATATATTTTCGACATTTCCAGCAGCAAAGCATGTCAACTTGTCCTTGGTTATTCATCTTGACTTTGATTCCTTGAACAGTGTATCTGTGAAAAACAAACAAAAACAGCATACTTTGTTTTTCCCGCTAATTCTATGTTTATCAACAATTCTCTTACCAAGAAAGGAACTTTCATCTGCTTTTTAATTCCCCTCTAATATTGACTATGTTCTCTTTAATTGGCTAAATACAACAGTCCCAACCAGAGCAGACTCACTGAAATCAGTAGCACTTAGGTTAATTGTTAGTAACACATTGATTCATTTCAATTGGCCTACTGCTAGGAGTAACACTGAATTTAGTCAACAATAAACATATTTCAAATGAGTTCTAAGAGTAGGATAAAATTGTGTTAAGTGAAGTATACTAAATAATGTATAACACACACAGAGAAATATATAGTCTGAAGAGAAAATGTTGGCATGTAGATATTAACCATACCGTCATGAATTTGAAACATTTAACAGCAGATATTTCATTGTTCATACCATTTGTACTGAGATTATCTGGATCCAGAAATTTAACTGTCAGTCATTCCTGCTATTAAATGACCATAAAATCATGAAACAGCTATAAAATTACTGTTTATGAGGGAACCAGCAGAGTCAAAAGAGGTAGCTGAAATGATAAGAGATTAAAATAGCTCTATGTATCCAAGTCATGACTCTTGGATGCAGGGCAGATTACGAGTGGTGGCAATAATCATCGTCATCAATCTGAAATAACCAGTATTCTGTTACATTTAAGAGTACTGGACCTGGAACAGCAGGACCCAAGTTAAATCCTGGCTTAGTCACAAAGCTTACTTCATGACCTTGAGTTAGTCAGTATCTCTCACCCAACTCTACTTTACACAGCTGTTTTCTGGGGAAACATATAGAACTGTCATGTACATTGTTTGGGAAATGTACATGACAGTTATATAATGCTATATAAAATAGCATTTTGCCACAGAGATTTATAAAACAGCTATCAGAATTTGCCATAGATTTTTTAAGGATGGCAAAAGAACCTGGTAGATCCATGAGTACGCCACAGGAACCACCCTGCAAGGGTAACACTGAGAAATCAGAGGGAAGAACAAGTTGTTATTTTTTTCAATACAGATTAAATATTGTAGAACTAGAAAATATCCTAGCTTAACTGCCCTATCCATATTTGTCTTTTCAGACAGGCACAAATGTCCTCCCACCACACAATGTACATCCCAAACCAAATACCAATTTAATTTGGTACTGTCCATATTTTGCCTCCAGTTCTCATCAATATAAATCCTTCCTAAACTCCCACCCTCACTAGCTGCTGTTTTGTTTATCGTTACGGACCACACTGTAGTAAGCAATGAGATCCATAGCAAAGCTTGGAAAACTTAATTTTTGGACTGCTTTTCCTTTATTCATTTGCAGATCTGTTCCAAAGTTCTTGTTTGTATATCTTGTGGGATTAAATCAAAGGCTAGCATTTGTTGTTCACAGTTAGCCATCCAATTGTTTTGTCTGTCAGATTTCATTTGTTCTAGGAAATATGTTTTAGGTAACCTGGAATCCTCCATCTTAAGGAGTTTAAAGTAATACATAAACCTAGCAACATAGATATAGAACTGTTTTGGCATAATCCGAATCTCACCTCTGATACTAGATGCTGGGGTAGATGGAGGCAAATCAAGCAATGATTTGCAAATTTTGTTTTGCACAGTTTGCAAATGTTTTGCTTTTGTAATTCCTCAGAATTCTCCCCCATAAAATAAGTGTGGGATCACTTTGCATGAAAATACTCTTAAAGCTGAAGGATTTTTATACTCAGCAAGATCTAAATGCAATTAAGATTTCATTATTTTCCTCTTATTTGCATTTCTTGAAATTATCCCATAGATTTATGAATTATCTATATAAACTGTCAGCCCCTTCCCTTACAAAATAATTTTTGGCACTACGATTTCAAATTATGCCATCGCAGTATCTGGAAGGATGGTATACCCAGACACTGAGATCACAGCGCTTTTGTATATGCAAAGCACAAGCAGTAGAGGACATACAACATAATTTACTGCACTGCTCCTTATATAGTGAACCCAGGCCAAAGTTGATAGAAATTTTGCTACAGGATATACTGGATAAAAGCCACCAAAATAAAATCAACTATCTGTTATCTGATGTTAACAAGGTAGTAACAGATAGAGTGGTGAGATCTGCAGTGGCTGCCCAGAAGTTAAGGAAAGAGTATATGAAGATCCACACAGTTAATTGAAATGACTTATTTTTTTATTGAAATTGGATGTACATTTTAATTTATTGATATTCTGTTTTTAACCCAGCATTTTGGTGAATGCATGTATTTGTATTAGTACTTTTTAATTTGCTAGCATTGTGTTTGTTAAACTGACATTTTGCTCATGTATATATTACTATCTGTACTTATGTTTTAATTTGGTAAAAGTTGAATGACCAAAGTGGTAGAAGTTGAATGACCAAACAACAATAAATTATTCAGTTAAATTTTTGGACTGCATCAACCTCCATCCTTAAGCCAAAATACTCACTGACTATGCTGAACATCATTCATGAACATCATTCATTCTAGGAGTTACAGTCCAAGAAATAACTTTGCTAATCTCTGCTTCCTAATAAATACAAATATATATATTTCCTATGCATATTTATGAATGTATGAGACCCATTTAACAGCAGGACATACTGAGTAAGCAATTAAGAAGTTCATAAACACCCCCCTCCCAAAATAAGTACATATAGAATTAGTTCTTTGGAAAGGACTTTATCATTGTTTGAAACTTTTTTCCAGAAAGTTCTTTTTAAATTCAGTGTAATAAAAAGAATATCAATACACAGCAAGCAACTTTATACAACTTAATTGTATATAGTCCTGAGGTTTGAGGCTTGGACACTTTGTTTGTCTGTTGGGAAGGCCGTTGAAGACCGGGTCGTGGTTTGAGCTTTGAGCCTTGAGCTCTGTTGCCAGCTCCATCATTGCTGGCCCGTGGTCTTTGCGGCACGACCCTGTGGACAGTGATATCGTTGCTCCGAGCCTCCAGTGCTATTGAGGAGCAGAGCGCTGGGCACGGAACTTCGAGCATCCAGCGGAATGCTGTGCCGCCAACGGAACGCTGAGTCCCAGAGGAGAGTGGTTGAGTGTCAGTGGTAACAGTAACAGAAGCGGTGGAGGTGAGAGGAACAAGCATCGGCCATGCTCTCCGCTTTGCGTGCCGCCTCGGATGCCCACTGCCTCAGCCACCATTTTTACATCATGCCATCACCTCGACCCCGACCGCCTCAGACTTTTCTACCTCAACTTCAACTTCCATCTGTCCTCCAGCTGCCACTCGAGCTGGCCTTGGCTGGTGGGAGCTTCAATTTATCTGGTAGTAGGAACAGCAGGGGACCAGGACCTGGGGGTAACAACTGTAGATGCCAGCTCAGCTTGTGAGATCTGGAACTGTCTCTGGGCATGACTGGGGCATGTGTGATGTGGGTGGGGGGTGCTCTGTTTTGTTTCTTCCCTTTTCTAAGTGATAATTTTTAGTTGTTTATGTTATTAATTTAATTTTATTGCATTTATTATGTTACGGTTTGTTTGATTGTTTATTTGATTTGATTTGTTAATCCTTGTTATTATTTATTGGTTATTTTTAAAGTTTGATTTTTTGGTTTCTTTTTCCCTTTTTTGTTTGGCAAGGAGTGGAAGGCTTGCCCCCCCAGAGGGGGTCTTTCCAACATCAGGGTGATTTCAGGCAGAGGGAGATATGGTGTAGGTACAGTTGCCATTCGTTCCAGAAGAACAGTGAACAGTTGCTTGAAATCTGTTCACTGTTCTGGCACTGTGACCTCCTGCTAGACTCGAGGTAGTCAACACAGCCGGCCCTCCACTCTAAACCTGGTGTTGTTGAATGCCAGATCTGTATCAAATAAATCCCAGATTATACAAGACCTGATTTTGGAGGACGATGCAGATCTGGCATGCATAACCGAAACATGGATGGGCAGGGAAGGGGGTGTTCCCCTGACTCTTGCCTGTTCTCCTGGTTATGCAGTCCAACACCAGGGTAGACTGGAGGGTTGGGGGGGGCAATAGCCATTGTGTACAAGAACACCCTTGAGGTTGTTAGGTGCTCTGTGGTGGCGACGCCGGGTCTAGAGGTCCTCCACGTGTCATTGGGATTTTGCTGGGTTACTGCGCTCCCCGCGACCCAGCCATTTCCTTACCCAGCTGGCAGACTTTGTCTCCGCGGCACTATTGGGGTCCCCAAGGCTTTTGGTCTTGGGTGACTTCAACATACATGTGGAGGTGGAGGTTTCTGGTCTGGCTCTTGAGTTCTTGGAGACCATGGCCTCCTTGGACATGTCCCAACATGTCAATGGCCCCACCCACATGGACCTGGTGTTCTCCACCGAGCAGAGTGTGGTCCGATGCTGACTGACCTAGTGTCTGTCCCCTTGTCATGGTCAGATCACCGCCTGATTAAATGCAACCTTACAGTGGCTCTTCCTCCCCATGGGGAGCAAGGACCTGTTTTAATGGTTCGCCCTCGAAGGTTACTGGATCCTATAAGATTCCAGGATACCATGAGAGGGATTCCAGCCGATTTGACTGGCGCTCCTGTCGAGGCTCTGGTTGACAGCTAGTTTGCCGCCGCCACCAGGGCTGTTGACATGATCGCACCTAAACGCCCTCTCTGGCGCAGAGTTCGCCCTTCGTCTTGCTTCAACCAGAAGCTGCGATCAATTAAGCAAAATAGGAGAAAGCTAGAGCGCATATGGAGGCAGAACCCGACGGAAAATAATCAAATAGCTGTTAGGATCGCGACTAACCTTTATCAATCTAAGGTGAAGGCTGCTAGTTGATCTTACTTCACTATCCGGATAAGCGAAGCTTCCAATCAGCAGGCGGAACTCTTCTGTATAGTCCACGATCTATCCGGAGTTGGTCATAGTGACTAGCCTCCCACTAGCATCTCACCTGACCAATTTGCAGCCTTTTTAAAATCAAAAGTGGAGGCCATCCACCGGGATCTTACCTCCTATTTGAAAACAGTGGATCGAGCAGAGACGTCCAGCGCTCCGTCTTGCCCGATGAGACTTAACCACTTTCAGTCTGTGACGTCAGACATGGTGGACAGAGTGCTTGATCACTGTTGCGCCACCACCTCCTCCCTTGACCCTTGCCTGGTCTGGCTAATCAAAGCAGCCAGGTCTATAACATCCAAATGGGCTACGGCAATAGTTAATGGGTCTCTCCAGGAAGAGAGACCCAGGAGGAAACACTCATTAGGCTCATTAGGAAGAAACCGAGCTTAGCAGCGGACAATATTGGTAATTATAGGCCCGTTGCCAATGTTTCTTTCCTCAGCAAGGTAGTTGAGAGGGTGGTGGCCAACCAGTTGCAGGCTCTTCTGGATGAAACCAATGCCCTGGATCTGTTCCAGTCGGGCTTCAGGCCGCACCACGGCACGGAAACGGCATTGGTTGCCCTGTTTGGTGATCTATTGAGGGAGGCTGACAGGGGCAAAATGTCTCTGTTGGTCCTCCTCGATTTCTCAGCCGCCTTTGATACCATCGACCACGGTATCCTCCTGGGGAGGCTCTCTGAGTTGAGAATTGGGGGCCTGGCTTTTGCCTGGCTCCGTTCCTTCTTGGAGGACCGTCCCCACAGAGTGCAGATTGGAGAGAGTTTCTCGGCCCTGTGGAGCCTCAATTGTGGGGTTCCGCAGGGCTCAATAATCCAATGCTGTTTAACATCTATATGAGGCCGCTGGGGGGGGGGGGTCATTAGGGGATGTGGGGCTTTGTGTCATCAGTATGCTGATGATACTCAGCTCTACATCTCCTTTTTCCCAATAACAGTGGATGCTGTTTCGTCCCTTGAGTGCTGCCTGGAGGCCGTTCAGTAATGGATGCAGGAGAATGGACTGAGGCTGAACCCGGGCAAGACGGAGGTCCTTTGGGTGGGTGGACCAGACATCAGTGGTTTGGGAAACTCCCTCTCTTTTGGGGGGGGGTGAGTCTTACCACTAAGAGTGAGGTTCGCAGTTTGGGTGTACATCTGGACCTGGCACTCACCATGGAAACCCAGGTGGCGTCAGTGGTCCATTCCGCACACTTCCATCTTTGGCGGATTGCCCAGCTGCATCACTATCTTGATGTGGGGGCTCTCACCACCTTGGTCCATGTGCTCGTAGTCTCGAGATTAGACTACTGTAATGCGCTCTATGTGGGGCTGCCTTTGAGACTGACGCGGAAACTTCAGATGGTGCAGAATACGGCGGCCAGAATTCTTACAGGGGTGAAAAGGTACCACCATATTTCCTCCACTCTGGCCGCCTTGCATTGGCTGCCCATTCGTTTCCGCGTTGATTTCAAAGTCGTAACAATGACATATAAAGCCCTAAAGCGCCTCCTCCCACCCAGTTCTGCCAGAGTCACTTGTTCTAGCCAGGCCGGGCGGCTGAGAGGCCAAACGCCGAGGGAGGTCCGGAAGGAAAGAACGAGGAACCGGGCCTTCTCGGCAGTGGCCGCTTGCCTCTGGAACAACTTGCCCATGGAGATCTGCCTGGCTCCCTCTCTGGGTGTTTTCAGGAGTAAAGTTAAGACCTGGCTATTTGGGCAGGCTTTCCCTCCTGCCGTATGTTAAATTTTGACATTTTTGCCATCTTAGATTCATAGTATACGTTTATTGGTTTCACTGTTTTTAAAAATTTGTAATGTCGCCCAGAGTAGACCTTTGGTCTAGATGGGCGGGGTAGAAGTCTAATAAATAAATAAATAACATCTATTGTATTTGATCCATTCTGTCATTATAAAGGTCTAGCTTAAGAGTCCAACTCCATTTCTTGTGTTTGCTATTTTTTCTGTTACTATTTCCTTTAAGTTACTTTTGATTTCTAATCTACTGTCACTATCTTCCTGTAGCATACATTCAGTAGTCCAAAACTGAGTATGATAGAGGGAAGTCTCTAGTTCAGCAGTCTGCTCACTGGCATACAGTACTGTAAAGTGATACCATATGCTGCAAAACACATTTTCCCCCTCCTCTTTTGCTGCTTTGATACTAGATATTTTTTCTGCTAGAAAAACGTACTACACCCTTTCGCACCAGTTATCAATACAGTCCATCAAATTTTTTCCATCATTGAACTTCTATTCTTGCAACAGACACTAGAAGTGATATCAACATTTTGTGTAACAACCATTCCTTTCCTCCATTAGGTATTGAGAGTATGGGTAACAGAGCACGTGTCTGAATTGGCTCTTTTGTTATTTTTGCTATAATGGCTATCACATTCACCCTATATCCCTTATTTTGCTGCATTCTCACCAACAGTGCAAAAGTGACCCTTGTTTACTACAGTGTTTCCAACACTTTGGGGAGGTATGTAGGTTAATTCTGGAAATTTGTGCATGGCATAAATACCATCTACATAGTTTTAAATATATTCTCTTCTTTGTCTGAAGGTGATCTGTATGGGGCAGATGCCATATAGTATTCCATTGTTTTAGCTGGGCCACTTACCTGTCATTGTGCGTCGCCGGGGTCTCTCTGGTGGTGCACCAATCCAGCCCTTCCCTGAGGAGGCAGGGAAGCCCCATCCCACTTCCTCAATGAAGTGGTCGGCTGCTGGAGGCGGGGGACAGGCAGCCCAAGCTCCTGCCCAGATTGGTGCGCCGCTGGAGCAGAAGGACCCTAGCAGCGCGTGATGACAGATAAGTGGCCCAGCTGGCCCGGAGGTGGGGAGAAGGTCCACGCAGCAGCTGTGGTGCCATGCTGAGAGCTTTGTACAAAGCTGTCAGGTGCATGAAGTGCCCATCTTTGTTATTCACATCTTTTCCTCTGTACTATAAATGAGCAACAGAGAAAAACATACCTTACGGAAACTGGAGTTTCATCAACAAGTAACCTCAAAAGGACAGGAAGTTTCTCAAAGTGGTTAACAATAAATCAAATACAATAATATAATAATTTTTAAGTTACAGTTCAAAGAGCACTATAAGTAATAAGAACAAAAAGTAACAGAATGTTTTTATTAAGTGAAGGAAAGGACAGTTAAAATTACAGGTCTGGAAAAGGTGAGGCAGGCTGCATACTGGTTACAAAAAGAGATAAATCACTCCCAAACTAATTGGTGTCTCACATGGTCAAGCACTTGAAATGACGGGAATAGCTACCACCTGAAATTCATTTCAGAAGTTCTCATCTTTCAGAGTGTTGGCAAAGGTTTAGAGGAGGAGAAGAGGAAGGAAGAAGACCATAAATAAAGAGAAATAAACAGTGCTTTATGTTTAACATTTATTGTTTTAATTTTTTTAAATTACATTGTTATGTGACATCAAGTCAAAACCAATGTATAGTGACCCTAGCAGGGCTTTCAAGGTAGGTGAGGTATTTAAGGAGTGGTTTTACCAGCTACACTGTTGTTGTTTTTAAATTAAATCTAAAAGTTATACTTATATCTTTTAATTTAAAAAAATGTACAAGTCAGCAAGTTACATTTTTAGAAAACACTATTATGGAAAATTAAAATGAACAAATCCACACAGTTAAAAAGCAAACACTAAGAAACTAGCGAAGGATTAATGACACAAATATTTTCAAACTACTGATTTATAGGATTAGCTCTGCACACATCTTGATTTCAAATGAGCTCATTTTTATATTCTTAACACTCCAGCTTTTCCCAAGAGTTATCAAAAAACTTAGAAACATTTGGTCTGCTCTAAGTTAACTCTGGACAGGCCTGCACTATTTTAAAATGCCGTAACATGCAACCACGTTTTTATGAATGTTGGCACTTTTGGTTCCTCCTTTATAGCTTCACTTTTACCTAAAGAAGAATCCTGTAGAATTCCAAAGTTTGGTTTGTTTGTAAGCTTTTAATAATCTGCTAACAATATTGTCAGAATTTTGTTTTTACACCTGGATCACATGGTTTTTTAAAAATTATTATTTTACTTGTAGACAGTTCCTATTTACACTCCTGTGATTCCCCTTTCTCTTTCCCCTTTTACATCCAGTAGCGCCAGACCCACAAGAGGATAGAGAGGGGCAGAAGTCTACTTCTAGTCTTTCAGGAGGCCCTGTAGCATCAAAAGCAGAACGTTTTCAGAATGATTATCTCTAGAAATTCTGTTGTGTCATTTTTAATTGTTTACTTCATCAATTTTAGTGGTTTTTATACTGGGGGTAGTTTTATATGATTTTAATGATTTTACAGTTAAATTTGGTTTTACTTATTTTTATTGTTTTATGAAGATAGTGAGCTCTGTAAAGCAAATAAATAAAAAATAAAACAAATTGTATTTAGCTGGGTCTCTGATCATTATTTTTACATAAGACTGTGATATCATATTGCTATCTTATGGTACTTTTCATTGTATTTTTGTGTTATAGTCACATCTGGATAATCTGCTGGTCAGTGACCGTAATAAAGCTCATTCATTCATAAGACTGAATAGTCGTAGCAAATTACAACTCCCAGCAATTATTATGTTGGGAAGTTCCTGTAAGGGATATTTTAACTGCTATGTCTATCAAATTTTTAGTTCTCTCAGTGATGTTGCTATTTTAGAGCCCCTTTGCTTTAGTCAAGCCCAGAATGAAGCTAGGCCCCTTTCAAACATCTGCCAAAACTAATATCTTCAGGAGTAGAACTTTTGACAGATTATAATCAATAAGAAACCAGAAGTTTGATCCCCTTGACATGGATAACAGGAAAACTCCTACAGAAGACAAGGTGGTTCCTAAGACCGTTAGAAAGGGCCTCCCCACCATCTCTCACACAGAGATAGAGCTGAATATCTAATTTTCACGTTTACAGTTTGTGGTTAAGCTCTCTCTCTTAGATGGAGGAAAATCTTCCTGATGTAACAGACAGAGGAGTGTCAAGTTCTTGTGCTGGTGAGGTGTATAAAGATCTACAACATAACTTTTTTCATTTTTTTGTTTTTCTAACCCTATTTCTATTCTGTTATTTTACTTGCTTTGCATTTTTGTTAAACTTTTAATAAACTTAAACAGACCACTCAGCATCTGTTCCTCACCTGCACTAAGTCAAACAACTTTTTGTGGTTCTGCATAACCACATCAATTCCTAGAAGGAAAGCTTTCATGTCCACTGTAGGCCTGAGGAATATTTTTCCACCCAAGATATCACCTTGTTGCTGCGAGTGGAAGATTTTTGTTTTAGAAAGAAAAGATGTTGGAAACGGCAACTTGGAAGAGACTTGACTTATTTTTCTAATCTAATTGCAGTTCAAAGGGATTTAGGTTAAGATTCTGAAAATATATTGTTTCCAAACATAATGCCAATGCCAAAGTAGCACCATCAGCATTTTCAATAGTTGAAGTGCTCTTTAGTTGTAAGATCTCTATGTGATGTGCTGAAAGGAAGCTTTGGAAAATCATTCATACAAGTAGTCCACTAAAACTGTTTGAATGGATGTATTTCTAGCTGACAGGTGAAACACATCGCTTTGGAACAATTTAAGCTTTTTGTGCCTTGTGTATGTGGTCATAAAGCCATTGTTTTGGGTCAAGGTTTTTCCTTCAGTATTGAATTGGCTATTTTAAACACGTAGCCAAAGCACAGCTGACTGCCAGTTCAATCAGCAAGCATGATGCCCCACCCCATTTAAAGCAGGTACAGCTTGTTCTTTAGCTCCTAGGACTTTGGGAGACCACGTGCTGAAACTGACAATTCACAATAAAAGCATCATCATCAGTGCATAATTTATCAAGTGAGGTGCTTGTCTTAAACTTTCCTGGAAGCCTGAATTGCAATACAAGGGATGTGTCTATGATTACTCAGTAGTAAGATAAAGATTTCATGCAGTCCCTTTCTTTATTGTTTCTGAGGTTGAACCTGCCCTTTGTTTCACTTCTGTATTCCAGCTATACAAGGATAACTTCTAGATTTAATTTAAAAAATAAAATTCTGCAATGTGCTGCGACTTTCATTCATTTGCACATTCTCTCCTACATTACCAATGTCCAAAATCTCATTGATAGAGTCATGCCAAATCTCTCTCTCTATACATTTAAATCTATATGAACCCATGATGAAATCAAATGTTGTTACTATTGTTGGTGTGCTGACAAGTTGCTGCTGATGTATAGCAATGATATGAATTAGTGACCTCCAAACTATTCTATCGTTAATAACCCTGCTCAACTCTTGCAAATATATGGTCATGGCTTCCTTTATTGGGTCAGTTCTTCTCATAGTTGGTCTTCCTCTTTTCCTACCGCTTTTAACTTTTCCTAGCATTATTGTCTTTTCCTGGAAGTCCTGTTTTCTCATAATATGCCCAAAGTTCAATAGTTCCAGTTTAGTCATTTTGGCTTCTATAGCGAAAGCGAGAGCTTCATCTTAACTAGAATCTACTTGCTTGTCTCTGAGTCTATGATAGCTGCAAAAATCTTCTCCAACACCTTATTTCAAACAAATCATTTTTTTCCTGTCAGCTTTCCTCATTTTTCAGATTTCACATCCACACACAGTAACTGGCAATACCAGTATAAATGAGCTTGGCCTTGGTCTTGCATAGCCCATACTAACACTTGAGGCTTTTTTCTAGTAATGCCATATCTTCTCTTCTGAGTCTGTCTTCTTTTGATTTATTGGCTACAGAAACCCGGATTCATGACTGAACTGAACATTAACAATTTTAATTTCATCACTGTCAGCATTAAAGTCATCTATATTATTTCTGTTGTCTTAATCTTCAACTGCAATTCTGCTTTTGCATTTTCTTTCTTCGCCTTTGTAAGTAGTCATTTCAAGTTACTGCAGCTTTCTGCTACCCTGTTTCCCCGAAAATAAGACCTAACCTGAAAATAAGACCTAGTATGATTTTTCAGGATGCTCATAATATAAGCCCTACCCCCAAAATAAGCCCCAGTTAAGTGAAACCCCGCCCTCCACCATTGTGCAGCAACCAGAAGATAACATGACTGTATTTGAATAAATGTAGATTGTTGTACATGAAAAAAATAAAACATCCCCTGAAAATAAGCCCCAATGCATTTTTTGGAGCAAAACCCTAATATAAGTCCCTGTCTTATTTTTGGGGAAACACGGTAGTAACACAGTGTTATCTGCATGCAATAAGTTGATGTTTTGTTACAAAATCTTGAGCATCAATTTGCAAATACAGGTAACAGTCCTATACAGTAGTTACTGAACTCTGTGATTTCCTTTCTTAGGGATTATAATGTATATTGAATGTTTCTGATCTGCAAGCCACTGTGTTTTCTATATTACTGTGCATATTCTTGCTAGGATTTTGACCGATTCAATTTCATGAAACAGTTCTGTTGGTATCCTGGTGATTTATTTCTACCAATGCTTTGCCTGAGCAGCCCAAAGGATCAAAGATGGAGACAGGCAAGTAGCAATCCAAGATAGAGGGCACTAAGAACTCAGTACATAATAATTCCACCAACAAGAAACATATGAAACAAAGAGCATTCATTGCTGGGTTCCTGGTCCTTTTGCAGATTCAAAATTTAAGCTCCCCAGTATGTTATGATTGGCTGTTGACAGCAGTTCTCATGATGCTAACAAAACAAAACAAAACCCAATACCTTTAAAGTACAACCCCACCAAGAAAGAAACCCCACTGAATTCAATGGTGAGGTCGTATAGAATTGCATTCTTACCAGGATAAGTAGGATAAGTTATGAATTCTTCTTAGCAGGGCTTCCAATATTGTGCTACAAAAACTCCCCAGCACTAACCACCCGGCTTTTAACCAGAAAGGTGGTGAGAGGTGCCACACACAACTGATTTTGCATTTCACAGAAATCCATTAAACTGCTAGAAATTTTTATTTTGGGAGGGGGTGCTTATGGGTTTTTGTCTTTTGGTATTACACATTTTGATGGCAGTAGGAAAGAATCTGATGTTCTGCCTCAGGCAACAAAATGTGTAGGACAAACTCCAGCTGAAGGCGCCAAACAAAATATTTCCAAAGTAGCCATTTTAATCTGTCTCTGCATGTTGGCAAAACTAAAGGGGAAAAGGAAGGGGCGAAATATTGTGGCACTTTGAAGACAAACAAATTTATTTCAGGAGGAGCTTTCTGGGGACTTTGATCTTGGAAAGCTCACACTGAAATAAACAGGTCAGTCCTTAAAATGCCACAATATTTTGACTATTCCCCTCATCCCCCCCCCCTTTAATTCTGCCCACATGCTCAAACGAATAGTTCCTTCCCACCCACTTGACTCTTGCGAAAAACGAAACGGCCTTGACTATATCTATCTTTGACAAACTGTGGACGACACAAACACAGAAAACGGGAAGGCTGAAAATAATCCCAAACACCCTTCCGTGAAAGTGGACGCCACCAGAATAAATCAGAAGAAACGATGTCAAGGAGGCCCGAGACTATGCATGCCATTTCTTTCTTCCAGCAACCTAGTAGACGGGAAAAGCTACAACCTCCTCGCCACGCACACACACACGCACACGCACACACACTCTTGGCTCCATGTGGGCACTCCAGTACCATCATTTTCCTCCCTGGGGGCGACACCGTCTGAAACGACGGGAGCTGGGCAGGCGAGCACCCTCGCTGTTTCCAAGGAGGCTTGCGCAGGAGAACTTCCCGGCGGGGAGGGGGCTCTTCGCCAAGCTAAGCAAGGCCAACTAAAAACCCGCCTGTTCCTTTTCCCCCCCCTCTTTTCCCGTCGCTGCCTCAGCGACTTAGTACTCGCGCAAGAGAGGCAGCATCCGCGGGCGACACCCCTTTCCCTCGCGCGTCCCCTGCCCGGGCAGCTGCGCCCAAGCCTCCCGCTAAGGAGGGAAGGCGCGCCTCCTTGTCAACTAGGCCGCCGCCACGGCAAAGGCGAGCGGCGGACGGACGAGATGCCCGCGCCCATTTACCTGCGTCTCGGGCTGTCTCCCGAGGCTGATGGAGGCGCTGCGGGGGAGGCCGAGGCCTTTTCTCGCCGGGGCCAGTTTGCCGAGTCCAGTGATCGAGATCGAGGCGGCGGCGGCGGTGGCAGGAGCGGGAACGGCGCTAAACGGGAAGAGGATGGAGACAAACGGGGGCGGAAAGCGCTCGGTCTCGGGCAAAGCAAAGGGCTCTAAGTGGGGCTGGTCCTCGTTACCCAACCCCTTTCCCGGGGTCGGTGGCAGACGGGGAGGAGCGGCGGGAAACGGTCCAGTACCCAGAGGCGGCTGCTTGCTGGGTGGTTCAGGGGAGAGTTGCTGCTTTTATTTTTGAGGGAGTCTGTGAAGATTGTGGGGACGGGATGAGTTGACTCTCCTTGCCCTTTAGGAGAGGATCCGGAGGAGCAAAGCCTCTGTCTAGCCTTCCAAAAGTGATTTCTCCTGCATGGAAGCGCATTCTTTCCTTTCCCATACGAGTAACCTGAGATCCTCTTCCTTATAACTCACTTAAGTTTCAGTAGGGTAGGGTCACTGAATCAGTGGGGAATTTTGTATCAAGTCCTACATATGTTCAGTTGATTCAAAAGGGCCTACTCTAACTGCAACTTACTATACTAAAGTAAGGCGCAGTTAGAGTAAGCCCATTTGAAACAATGGACTTTTAGAGAAATAGACTCACCAAGTTCCCACTATACAATGGACTTGCTGTATTGTGACTTACTATGCTATGCAACAGGGTTTCAATTAATGTGTACATTTTAAATACAAAAGGTTAAAAAGTATACCACTGGGGGGGGAAACTACAACATATTCAATGAGTGGAATGTGTAAATTAGGTAAAATGTGCATATGAATATGTACGTTAGGTTAAATTTGTAAATTAAGATGCACAAAGTGCTCAAATTTGAATTTCGGGGCAGGAAACAAAGTTTCACAACCTGTTACAAATCAAAAATGAGTAGAAGAGGCAGGTAAAGATCTTAAGAAATGCAACAACATTGAGAAATGTTCAAATCCCTGTGTTCTTCCCTGTTGCCCATGAGAACTAAGTAGTAGCTAAAATATATTTGTGACATGCCTGTCAAAAAGGCCCTGAGCTGAAGGAAACTGGCTACCTTGTAAATGTTCATTTTTAACATGGCTGGGTTTTGGTGGTACGAAATATGCATATAAAATTTTCCAAACTATTTGTCATCTCCATAAAGTCATCTCCAACCATCTGTAACCCATTTCATTCACTCAGTTATATGGTAGTGCAGATGTTGATATCTAGAAGACGTACAGCTTGATAATAGAACTTAATTGCTTCGTTATATATGTTGCTGTCATTATTTTGTTATAATTTGCATTGTAAACCAGCCATGGCTAGCATATAAATGTATCAAATAAAAAAACCTGATTTTTAATGAGTATGTATTGGAGGTACAACTTATTGTAGTAGTAGGTTAATAGTACCTGTAGTTGCTGCTTTGTTGTAATTGATAATCAGCTCTTTTGTCCATGTGCTTCTGTTTCATGCCTGGCCATACTAGCTAGTGATGACGTGTCTGTGGACCAACATGTGCAGGGTGGTCTTATTTGGAATAGCTTTGAGTTTGCCAGCCTATTATGCCCTTTTTCAGAATATGCCATTTCATACCTCTTTTATGATGCGAGTCTGAGCAGGTTGAGTCTTCACTGGGTTGTTCTTGAGTCTTTCCACACCTCTAGCTTAAGAAGTGGGGCAGACTGCCCTGCTCTTTAGTCCTGGGGAAATTGTCAAGGAGAGATAAGCATCCTTTCTGGCAGGGAAGGGCAAGGCAATCTTTGTCCACCTGCAGCTTCACTGTATAATGGGGTGGGGCTAGCTTCATTTACTTTCCTCTGCTTCAGACTGTAACATTACATAGGCAGAGGAACTCTCATTTTAATACAATGGTTCCCAACCTTGGGTCCTTAGATTCTCTTGGACTACAACTGCTAGAAATCCTGGCCAGCACAGCTAGTGGTGAAGGCTTCTGGGAATTTTAGTCCAAGAACATCTGGGGACCCAAGGTTGGGAACCATTGTTTTAATAGTACCCAGGCTTGGGTTATGTTGAATTTACAAAGGGGACAACTGGATTTCATGCTGTTGTTTTCAAGTAGTTCTAAGTAAAATTCTCAGCCTTTTTGTCCCAAACATCAAGCACTCAGGGTTATACTGGTCCTGATAGTAGAAATTCCATTCTTAGCTTGATGTTTGACTGCAGCTAGTCGTTGTCAGTTTGACTGCACTTGAGAATTGTTTCCTGTACTATGAAGCCAATAATGCCTTCATGCAGTCTTTAGCTTTTTAATGGAACAGTTTTGATATCTGATGGCAAAGATTGAAGTGAGGGGTTATTCTCTCACATTCCATAAAATATTTCATATCTACTTAATTTAGGAGTAGACATCTTTTTCCTGAGCTTTTATCTCCCTGTAAACTACCTACTAGGGAAAAATCCATTGAATATTGTTTATATCATTACAGTCTTTACCATAAATACATAATTATAGTCATTTAGACTTTAATGTTGTTGTTTCATAATAAAAATTAATCTTTGATTATGATGATTTTTATTTTCTAATATATTCTTTGTCTCACAAAGTTTTGATAAATTATCAGATCAAATACTTGATCATTTGGACAATGTTTGATGAGTTCTGTGAGTAGAATCAAAGTAATAATGTGAAAATTCTACATTTAGAATATTCATAGGGACACATTTTTCATGGCTGTACCCCAAGTCCCCTGTTTTTATAAAAAGGTACCCTAAGATATGTCTAAAACATAACAGCATCAGTTTTAAAACAGAGTTGGCATATAACAACATTCTGGGAGATGTTGAACCATTTTTGCTTCTCAGCACATATAAATCACTTGTTATTCTCTCTCATTTTTTCTCTCAAAAACTGTTGCTTTTGTTTCAAAAATGAGAGATCATCAAGGATCTTTGTGAGACTAGCATAATTGCTGTTGGAAGGATACAGCACGAATTGCTATTTCATGTGGCTTTGTAGCCCCAATAAGACATTGTAGGTGCTGACAAAAATAACAGAAAGACTTGGGGTCTAGCCTACTTGATGAGGTCACTGTATGCTAAGATGAGAGTGTGTATTTTGATATGCAGTATTTTGAAAACAGAGCCATAAGTAACTAATTTTGTGCCTGAGGCAAGAATATAAAGTTGCACACACACTGTCAGTGCTTTCCACTGTTCACTGTTGTATGGGGTTACCTGTCTCCTCTAAATGTGCTTACATTATCTGGGCAGATTATGATAGAATAGGGTTGTGAAATCCTTCTTTTTCCTAATGGCATGACATGCTGCAGATAGAAGATGCAGAGAGATGTATGTATGTATGTATGTATGTATGTATGTATGTATGTATGTATGCATGCATGTATGTATGTATATATTGCTGTGCCCCTCTGCACTCTGCATCTTATGACTCTGACTGCAAAAAATAAAAATAAAAAATTGAGATCATCATTAATGTAAAGACGCCTCAGCAAAATGGCTGAAGTTTTTTTATTTATTATTTTATTTTAAAAAAATATTTTTTTCTCAGAGGACCCAAGGCAGTTCACATTGCCAAAAGACAATATTTAAAGCTAAAAACAGTAAGTAAACAAATATTTAAGAAGATCAAACAAATACCACACTTAAAAAAAAAAAGCAAACAAAAGCAAAAACACATTCAAAGCTGTAACGTGCAACAATCCATTAAAAAACCCCACTCAGGCAGCCAGTCACTAAGGGAAAGCCTGCCTGAAGAGAAGGATCTTCATCAGCTTGCAGAAGGACAGAAAAGATGGGGCCAGCTTGGCTTATGGGAGGGAGTTCCAAAGTCTGAGAGCAGTGTCCCACTAAAACATACCTGTGAAGGTGGTGGTACCAAGATAAAAGCTTCTCATGATCGTAACACCCAGGCCGGTTCATAAAGGAAGACACAGTGCTTGAGATAGCTTGGACCCAGACCATCTTTGCAGGTTAAAACAGAAATGCATCAACAGCTAGTTGAGCTGCTGTAACAGGTGGGTTATGTGATCCTTGTAACCAGCCCCAATTAGCAATCTGGCTGCTGTGTTTTGAACCCACTTAAGTTTTTGAAAACTTTCCAGAGTGTACTAGGATGTAACTAAGGCAGGTGTCACTGTGGCCAGATCAGACCTCTCTAGGAACAGGCGCAGCTGGTGCACTTGTTTTAATTGTGCAAATAGCCACCAATGAAACCTGGGCATCCAGGCTTAGAGACAAATCCAGGAGCACACCCAAGTTGTGCACCTGCGCTTTAGAGGCAGTGTAACAATACAAAATTAATAATTCCTATTTTCAAAAATAGGAATACCATTCTCAGCCCCACCACAAGCTGAGTATTCTAACATTTATACGAGTTAATCTTCTAGATTTAAGTGCAACACAAGATGTGACGCTTTGTACCCAAGACTTAATTTCAGATAGGGCTCAGTGCCCAGCTCCAGGAATTGTGTTCAGTGCCAACACCTTACTTAACAGCAAGTATTGATCGAGCAGGCAGGCCTCCTCTGTTGAACTAGACAAGCTGTACATTTCTCTCACTCCCAAACTTGTGATGACAATAATAAAGTTTAAATTGGAGATACAGAAGAAGCCTGTCCGAAAAATGTGAAAAGAAGTTTTTGTCACTTTTTATACAAGAAATGCAAAGCTGTACAAAATTATTAAAATTCCTGCACCGAAAGGCATATTTTTTGCACAGGATTAACCAGAGAGAGCATTAAACTGCATAGAATTTGATTTTTTTTTCTGACCTGGACAATGAGTGAAAAAACAGGGACAGGAGAACAAGACAGTGGTCTTGTTTTTGTGAGAACTCTGGGAATCTCACTGATGCAGGGAGAACATCTCAGCAGGGGGTGTTGGCATGATGAAACTTGGAAAACAGCAAAGAACAAGAAATCTTGCAAGTATTTGCCACATCTTTATGAGCCAGTTATCGTCCAGAAAGCTGCACCTATAGCTGACACACAGAAACAATACCTCTGCTTGAGTGGTTGTCTCCACTCCCCAGTGCTGGCTTCTTTCCATATCACTTGGATTATTCACCATAAGCAGAAGCAAGACTTGTAATGACAATAATAAAGTTTTAATTAGGAAGTGAATGGCAGAGAAGAAAATGTGGCTGGTATTTACAGCAGACAAATATATTTTTCCTTTGTCGTCAAATCACTCTCTCTCTCTCTCTCTCTTAAAATTATCTCCGCCTGTATTTTCCTTTTGCTTTTAAAGACAAACACCCCCTTTGCTGACATTCCCAGGTGATGTTTGTGTTATCTTAAGAATATGGTCATGTGTGAGGATATGTTTAAAAAAGTAGATTGGATGCCTTTGCTTTTTCCCACCTCAGTTATGTTTGCTCACTTGACACTAGGAAAAATAGTGATCTTTCTTCACTGTCAGCAAGGCATTCTGGATGTGGAGTTTTCCTCCAAGTCCCCACTTTACACATGCAGACAAAGATTAGTCAGGGCTCCCAGGAAAAACTGGGCAGTTCTGTTTTTCTACAGGAAGTAGGCCTGAAGCAGCCTGGAAGATAGACCATGTTCCAGGTGAGTACAATTTAAGTATACATAGGTGCCTGTAGGTAGGTGTTTGTGGGCAGAAACTCCTAGAATTTTGCCTGTGAAATTCTTGAAACATCAGGTCAGTGAACCTGACATCTGAACATCATCCTAAGAGTCCTACAGAACTTTAGGGATCCTTAGGAAAAAAATTAGAAGCCTTTGTTTGTCACAGCTAGCATTTATCCCATTTAAGGATTAATTCCAGAATGAAATCCAACAGTCATTTCCAACCATATCAAAATTCATCTGGGTATAAGTCTTTTCATTTTTGCAATGATTCCAGAATACATCAGTTTGTCTAATTCTTCAAGTGTTATTATCTACATTGCTCCTAAGTTCCACGAGCACAAAAATACTTTACAGTTGTTGAGAACATCCAAAAGTCTCACACCTATGGAAAACTGTTGGCACAAATATTTAAAAATATATTAAGGCTAAACTTAAGTTGCAAGCAAATATTATAACCATGTTTCAAAATTCCAGGAGCTTCCATTTTAAAAATGCAGGAGCTTTTAGCAGTAAAAGGCACATTGAAAAACAGAATACAACTCTAAAATACCAAAGGTCTTAAGAATAAAATATATTAAGGGAAATGACTTTCTTAGCCTCTGAGCATATTAAACATATTAAGAAAATAATTCTAGACGTTCACCCAGTGAAGCCAATTTAAATCTATGAAGGAAAATCCATGTTGTCCTCCTCTGTTGCCATTGTTATCGCTATTGCTACCCCTGGTATCAGTGTTGTATTGTGCTTGGTTTCTTCCCAACACATGCCTGCTGTTTTACTGAGACGACATATGTGAATTTAGGGTTTGGTTCAGAAATATCAAGAAAGGGGATCCTGCTGACCTGGCAACTCTAAGCTTAATAGTGTATTTACATGTGGGGCCTCAGAGACCATGTCTTATACTTCAGGCAGGTTTATTTGGATGCAGATAATCCTTTGTATAATTTGTCTCTCAACTAATCAGGGCTTTGAAGTTTGCCATTAGCAATCTGCGGGTTGCCCTTGTGATAACGGTGATGCCTTGTCCCTGTTAAAAGTCCTTTTCCTCTGCCCCATGGTACCTTTTCAAGGAAGAATGTTTTGCATACTTTCTACATCAATGTGGAGAACTGTACTCATGTGTACTGGATTTTTGAACTGGTTCTTAGCTTGTTAACAATTTGATATGCCAGATTATTTCTCAAATTCTGATCCTCCTGACTCATATAGAAATTATTTGTAGTAACAGTTCAATCTTACAGGGAAAAATGCCATTTGACTATTGTTTTGAACATAATTATTCTTGATCACTTGATTAGGACTAAATCTGATTTGTCAGTTGAGTAATACCATTATAGCAATCATTTTTCCTTTTACTGCACAGAAAAGGAATTGTCTTTAACCTGATTACACAAAATAATATTGTCCCAATTTCATATAAATGAGTAATTTAAACTGGTGTCCTTCTCTGTTCTCCAAAGAAAATACTTATTCTAGTCAGAGTGAGTCAGATGCATGGGATCTGTACTGTGAAAAAAAGTGCAAAAACTCAGAATGCAGTGTTCTAAAATAGAAAGCCTATGGACTGCATCAGATTTTTGCAGTTAAAGCAATAAGCACTGGAAGAATTTTTTTCAGGTTTGGCAAATGTGTCACTGCTGATAAACAACATCGTCTTTTTAAATGGTGCCTTACATTTGGATATTAGTTTGTTGTGAGTTTTAAAATAAACATTAAGCTGTGGCTTGATTTTAGTATTTTTTAATTGCACACTTCATAACCCCCCCTCCAAGAAGGTATAACTTGGGCAATGTCAGTTTGGGTGAGCAGGAGGGGGCCAGTAAGCAGTGCCACTTAAGAGCAATTTAGACAAAAATGCACCCAAAACAGCTCTCCAAGAGCATCACTGAGGTTATTTGAAATTGTATGTCATTTGTAACAAAAATTAATGCCAGAGATCTCCATGGAACCTGATTGTGGGGGCAAAATGAAATTTGGCATAGGGAAAAATGTTTTAATTTTCTAATACCAGGATGATGAACATGTGGGCCTCCATTCCTTGTTAGACTGCAACCTTCCCATGAAACAATAAATCATAGGTTGGTATTCTGAGGATGAGCCGAGATGATCTTTGGGTTTGTGTGACCCCTCTCCCTTTTCCTCCTGCACACTGCTGTGAGAAGACGGGAAGCTTCTGCTTCAATTTACTTCAGTCATAGGTTAGGGTTCAGACCATGTGTGAATCTTAGCTCTAGTTAATGGGGAAAAAAGCCAGCTCTGCAAATGATACTGTTCAGCATAACCATAGTTAAGTGAAACCACAGTTCATCAACTCTAGTTGACACAACAGACTGTGGTTGATCCAAAATGGAAACATATGTTTCTAAGCAATTCCTTGTGGCATGCTGGAGAAAGAGGAAGAAGGGAGTGTACAAACAAAAGCTTATTCTCCATAAGTCCACTATCACAATGCTAAATTAGAATTATGCTTAAATATGCCCCCTTTCTTCCTTCCTTTTTGTACTGCATTAAATTTAACTAAGAGCATATGTTCCTACTTTAAGCGTGGTGTGAACACCTGGCACAGCTTCTGGTTGTGCATACATTATTTACCTGGAAGACAGAAGGTGCCTGAAAACAAACAAACAAAAAACTTGAAGTGAAACATTGAACAAAGAAAGCAATGTGGGTCTTGATTGTTTGCATAGGCACATTGTATTTCAATATGAATTGCAGATTTCAGTGTTATCTGTGGTGGTGGGGAGAGTGATTGAGCTGAAGAATCTTATCAGCAAATGCAATTGGTAGTGATTTGTAGGTAATGATTGAGATATCACCAGTTGGCTATTTAAGCATTTCTATCAGTTGCTTTTTTTGCAAAACTGATGTAGGTAATGCCAAATGCATATGATACTTAATTATTATTATTTATTATTTCTATAGCATTTCTTATGCAGTTTCATTAACTCAGCAGTGGTACAAAACATCATTTCAGTGTCCAAAATGTGTTTGTATTCTGTAGGAATCATCATCATCATCATCATCATCTTAGAACTGCAGAGCTGGAAGGAACCCAATGGATCATCGAGTCCAGCTCCTGTTAAGGAGGCACAGTGGGGAATCGAACTCCCAGCCTCTGGGTTCACTGCCAGGTGCCTAAAGCACTGAGCTCTATATTGTGCCAATATGAATCCTATGAATCCTAGAATACATAACTGATGGGGGGGGGGGGAGAGAGCTTATAGCATCCCTTCTCTGAGATACTATCTTGTCTGTCCAGACTTACTACAGGCAGGAATATAAGCATAAGAGGAGATTTCTGGAGATCTTGAATGTAAAGCAAATAAACTTTAAAAAAAAATCCTGTGGGAGTTTTACTAATAACTAAGGGCTCAATCACACGTAAGAAAAGAACCCCAGTTATACTGATTCTTTTCATACCTCTGTTGTACTAATACATTTTTCCTGTGGTCACGTATATATATCAGCAGGAATGTTCAATTTGTTTTTAACTGCATTGATTCATTTCTTTCTATTTTGAACCATTATAGCAGGCTACACTGCTCTTTAATTTTGTTCATTTTCTGTACTGTTTCTTGGGGCAATCAGACCCTTGTCCTTTAAAAACAAAAAACACAAAACAAAAGTGTTATATTGGTAGAGCAATAGAGCAGGGCATGCCTTCTCTCCTCCTCCCCCTTTCCCTTCCTTCCTTTACTCACTTGTTCCCCTTTCCTTTATTTCCCTGCATATCTCTTCCTCTTCTTCTTTTTCCCTTTTGCGCAGTGTGGGGAAAAGGAAGCCTATCATGAAGAACAAAGTTAAAAAAAGAGAGATTGGACATTAATGCTATACCCCTTTCTTTGCAATTCAAAGCAGGAAATTCTCTTTCAAGCCCTCTTTCACCCACAAAGGGAGAGGGGGAAGGCTGTCTCCTTTGAGTTGCTTCCTTCTGAGCAATGTATTCATGTTGTTTTTGCTAGTAGCAGCCACTAGTAGCAAAAACAAACGGCTTACTGATATCCTTTAAAAAATATAAAATATAAAAAAGGGTACAAGCACAGTGGCCATGAAGTGGCCACAGTGCCCAGAAACCCGACTCCTTTGCAAAGGAAATAAATCAACAGCAACGTTCACACACACTGAAACAATAAGGAATGAAGCAATTCATCATCAGTACAATTTTAAACAACCATCCTGGCAAGGGGGAAATAAACCACTTGTTGGAGCAAACGAACCAATGTCGGCTGTGCATCATGTGAACGGAAATTTATGAAACAATCTAAAAACAACTAAATCAGTATAACTGGAATTTTTTTGGTGATGTGGTTGAGCCCTAAATGTGTTGTAGAAGAGAATTTTACTGCAAAATTGGAGCACACTGGTTTCCCCCCCCCCCCTAATATTTTGCCCATCCCAACAACTCCTGTTTTATTTATTCACCCCTCTTTGCAAAAGTATCCAGGGCTGTTTCCAAAGTTGGTTTTAAGAAGAAGAAAGAAAGAATATGACCCTATGGTGGTGAATCAACTGACTCAGAGTTCTGTCCTTTGATCCAATGGGCAGTGTTGATCAATATGGGCAGATTGTGAATTAGGATTCATCAAAAAGCAGGGAAATGAACTCTGAATATTATCTAGAGATAAAGCTGGTGGTAACGCTGTGATGAGAGTTTATGTGATACAGCAGATGGAGGCTGAAATCCCGTTGCTTTACATAGTAGATTGTACTAGAGTAGGTCCATTGAATCAGTGGGAATTTGTCAAGTCAACTTCTTTTGTAGATTCCATCGGTTCAAATAATAATAATAATGGGCCTATTTCAGTTATGACTTACTTTAGCATAGCAAGTTGCAGTTAGAGTAGGCCCTTTTGAGGCCATTCCTACAGGGGATTCACCAAATCCTGACTGATTTAATGGGCCTACTCTAGTGTGACTTCCTATGTAAGCAACAGGATTTTCACCTTTATTTCAATAAAGAAATAGCAATTTTTTTTAAAGTAAACTGGACGAGGACTTAGGAGTCCTCTGCTCAAATCCCTGCTTGGCCATAGAAAGTCACTGTGGGATAAATACCTCTTAAATACCTCAAAACCCTATTAGAGTCACTATTAAGTCAGAGCAAGATGTCTGGGTGAGTAAATTTCCAGGTCCAGGGTGCAGTATTTCTGTGGGACCACTGACCTCCTCAAATACAAAGAGAAGGTGCTGCTGCCTGGTTAGGAGTCATGCCCTCCCCTGGAGGTATCCTTTTCTGAGGATGATCCAGAGCCTCCTGGGCCACATAGCATTAAGGAGCAGACCACCCTTGACCTTTGGGGAAGAAAACTGGTGGAATCTACTCTCTTAGTGTGGAGGGCACCACCCAGTTGGTGGAATACCTATTTGCAAGAAAAGATTCCTCGGGAATAATGATCACCTCACAAACAAGGTCCTCTTTCCAAAGAGGATTCCCGAGCAATTCTGGGCTTTAAAACTGTAGAGTGAGCAGCTGATTTCTGCACTGCATGTATACAATGTACACACACACACACACACACACACACACACAGAGTGTGTGCACCCACGTTGAAAGGTAACGCTATTAAAGAGTCACAGTGACAGCCCTTACCAAAGAATTCTACCACAACAGAAACATATGTTGGCGAAATTCCATTTTGGTATTTAGCATTTTATCTATTTGGAACATGGAGTGCCAGTGGGGGAGGGGAGAATGGGATGGGGATAAAGGTCCCTTCAAACCCACTCTGTCCTTTTGGGCTGAAGTCCACAGCATATTCCATTCTACTTACAGGATCACAATGTTAAATGACTTTTTATGATGAAATTAACTCTTTTTTAAAAAAATTACTGCTATTTCTTGGTTGTTGTGCTTGTACATTCAGAGTATGTGGGAGAAATTATCTCTGGATCTACAAAAATTCCCTCCTCTGCAGTAGGTGATTCTACTAGAGATGGGCACAAACCACTGATTCGGTGGCTCATGCCGCAGTTTGGCACCCTGCCCCCTCTGGTGGGTGCCCGCTCAGAGGCAGCACCCAGAGGAGGCAGAGCAGGGAAGCTGTGGCGCTGCCTCTTAGTGAGTGCTCACCGGAGGGGGCAGGCCACTGAACATCTGTTGGGCCATCATCTGAATTGGCACAAACTGTTGAACTGCCAGTTTGTGCCCATCTCTAGCGTTGCTCACTTGCTTGAACAGTCTGTTTGTGATTCAGGCATGCTACAGGTATAGGCTGGCCACATGAAATGAAGGACAAAGCTGCTGTACCTCCAACAGGTATGCAGAAGTAGAAGTTTCAGCAAAACCTCTGCTTCCACACAATTATTAGAGGCACAGCAGTGCTGCCCTCCATTTGCTGGTGCTACTGAAGAGCACTGAGCTGGCAGCAAGACCAATGGGTTTTTAACCTTGGTGAAACCAGGGACATTTTCTAGTGAAATATAAAGCACATAGAAGTTGACTGGCATCTCCAGCTAGAAGAATATGATAGGAGACGATGGGAAACATTTTTGAGACTCTAGAGAACTTTTGCAAGGAAAAGCAGACAGTGCTGGGCTCGGTGGACACCTGACCTGAGGCAACTTGTTATGTTCTTAGGATAGGGCTATCTGGATAAACATCAGGTTGCAAACTGCATATCTGAATAGTGTCACTTTTGATGAGAGGCACAATTAGATGTGTGTCGTGCTGTACCGTCATATTCTGCTTCAGCCAGTTATGTGCTTCACAAGAGAGAGTGTATCAAGCGGCTGCCTGGGCTATGGAAACTCTTGACTTCCCACATTAAGAGTTACAGTAAGAGGAGCTCTTTTTTCTTTTTCTTTTTGAATTTGTTGCCATGCCATATCTGGATCTCACATGGAGGTACCATGTGAGATCCATGCATTATCATGTTCTGTCCATGATCTTTAATTGGCCAGGAGCATGTATTTAAGGAAGACAGGAAGATTTAAAATGTTCTTGTAGCAGCAGAAAATCAGAACTGCAAGTGGTTGCAAAACCATTAAAGTAGGGATGTATGGGTTTCTTAAGCAACTCTTTCTCACCCTTCGAAAGCCCACTTTTCATGTCAAAACTGATATCTCATGCATAATTGGTGCAAATACACAGAAGTATTCATGTGTTAGGGCTCCTCTTGAACAGACAATGTAACTCCTGGCTACCACTAGAGGGAGTGTTTAGAAAAGAACAATGTAAAAGTCAACAGAAGGACTGGAGGTGCTTGTTTTCACGAAAATAAAATCAAAAAGGGAGAACCTTAGACTGTAATTCTGTTTTTTTGTGCTCTAGTGCACTTGAAAGTAAAGTCTCTTTCTTAGCTATGAAACACAATGAAAATGACTGAATGCATGATGCAAGCTGCCAAAATCTTGTCTTCACACCTAAATTATTCAGTAAAGCGATTCACCAAGCCAAATGTGATTTGTAGCTGTCACACTATAGTGTCTTCTGAAAGTGCAGCATACTGAGTTATACAACAACTGTACCTATGCAATCAAAACAAGAATAACACACAGTCATCAATTTTGGTAATCAAAAACCGTGTACAGGGAAGGAAACATACTGTACTCAGTAATAGTAACTGAGCAGAATGTAATACAATTTTATACTCTGTTGAAAAACAGTTCAGGTATACAGTAATTTGAAACACAGTTTCATTCTCTCTCTGTGTTGTTTTTGCTGTTGTCATTGTTGGATCACAAGGTTTAGGACTAATCTCAAGCCTATTATTGCAACCTGACTATGGTGGCTTTATGTAATTCCTTTTAAGAATTAGCCAACATTTTCTCTATCTGGCCTTATGCCCGAACCTGCATTGGGGTGGGTTATTTTCAAGGTTCTGGGGGCCATTTCCCCCACTCTTCTGAATCCTAAGAAAGGCATCCTCCATGCGTTGTGTCACATAAAAGTTTCAAATGATCTCCTCCCCAGGCCTTGGGGATTGCAATTTTCTCTTTAAATGGAATGTCCTCATGACCTGTTTTAAGCATTAAGAGGCCTCTGAAAGAGAGACTGTCAAATGGCAGAGAGCCCCCAGGTTTCTTTGCTGGCCTTTTATCTGCTGCAAGCTGTCAAGCTATTTGCTCCTTCTGGATCCTTAACTAAAGAAAATTTGAAACAGCAACAACTTGAAAAGTGAGAAGAGTGTGGGGAGCAGTTAACTGCACTCTTTGTTGTACTCATGTCCCAAATGTGGCTTCTAGAGGACAATACATTATATTATTTGCACAACTTGTCAAGGATGCAAACCATTCCCACTTTTTGGGTAAAAAAGAAGGATATCTCCAGAAGAGTAGGGTTGCCAAATTACCTGGCAGACTGGGTTTTACCTGGGTTGTAGTCAAGCTACCAGGTGTCTTTTAACCCATCAGTTGCCCTTGGTCCCAAGTGTTTATTTTAAAATTGTGATAAGTGGGATAACCAATCCCAGAGTTAGCCGATATCAAGCTCCTCCTCTCACCCTTTACTCACATTATTTTCCTTTTCCTCTCCTGTTATTGGCTTTTCTGCTCCATCCTTTCCTCTCCTGATGGGGACTCACAGCAAAGGAAGAAACAGGCGTCTGGACATTGTGTGGTGTTCATTGTCTGTTGCTTTTCTTCCAGTCTCACCCACTTTCCCAAACCAAGATCTAAAGTGAAGCCTTCGGCATCGGTGCTGAAGCCCACGTTGACCCATTCCATGGTTCCATCAGACACACCTAAAAACACGACCGTACTTCAGTAGCCTGTGTACCGCCATAGGCGCTTTAAAAAGGTTCGTCTTTATGACCATCCCACCTATTATGAGCCCGAGGTTTATTATGATTCCAGGCCATACAAGTCAGACCCTTGGTATCATAGACATGTACGTCACCATCGTTATGCCTATGATTATCGCTCAGGCTCTTCCTCCATGTCGTCATCACCTCCTCAATACCAAGCACTGCCTCGATACGGAGTGCCGGCTGATGTAGTTCCATACCAATCTTCAGAGGACGACTGGCATACTGTATCTCTGACTTGGGTACCACCCCATTTGAACAGTTGGTAGTCTTGTGGCAGCTGCAGGTGAGAAGGAAGTGGAAGGGGACAGAACTGGGCACGTGGGGATAGAAAGGAAGGGAAACTAATGTCAACAACTTTGCGTTTCTCTCCTTGTGTCCCCCTTCCCCTTCTCCTCTGGCAACAAGCATTCTGGGAAGCAAATAATCTTAGACTGAAAACTTATGTTGGCAAAATTAAAAGAGAGTGGGGTGGAGAAAAGGAAAGACAGGAGAGAGAAAAAAAGAAACAGCAAAATACAGTGGTACATTAACAACTGACATATATACTTTAGTGTGTGCTTCTGTGGATCAAAATCTCATTTTTCAGACACAGAAACACAAAAGGGCACACAGAAATAAATCAACCAGTCTTTAAAATGCCACCATATTTATAGCGGTTAGATAGGGCAATGATTTTAAACTGAACATGGAAGTCTTTTCTTCCATGTTTAAAATATACCTTTTTTTAAAAAATTAGAATTTCCTATTTCTTGGTGCATTGTTATCTGGAAGACTGCAGCGTGTCACCTCCAGCAAATCCCATTTTCAAAAATCCTTCATTTCAAAAACTGTTCCTTTAAAAAAAAACAACTGTTTCAAAGCAACTTCCTATCTGTTGTAGACACTGATCACACCTGCTGCATTGTGGGTGCTTACATAATTTTTACGAAGACTGTGGCTAATATATTTGCAAATGAGAGTTGCTATATTTGTGCTCATTCCTTTCGCTCATGAATATCAAAGCCTCTTGAAAGACAAAGCTAACCCAAACTCTTTATTGCTCTGGGGTATTAGAATAGAGAGGTTCCTATTTCAAATGGGACAAAGAAAACAAAGTCATCCTGTTTTCTCTTGAAGTAGCCTAGATTACAGTTTTAATCATTTTGACCTAGAGGTAATCCTCACTGAGTTAAAGAGGCTCATTCCCAGGTAAATGAGGATATGACTGCAGCCTTTGGGCCTCATCTAGTATGCAAGCTGCTATACTTGAGCTGTTATGATTTTTTCCCTTTGTATAATTCATTGAGTAGGTGTTATGATTTGTCTTTATAACTGTCCTAAGGAAGAGACTTTAACTTCAGATGCACTGACTGGCCCCTAATAAACAGCGCTGATGAATAAATAGTCCTCCCAGGCTTTGATGCTGTGGGTGGTCATCCTGAAGGAGGCCCCGAAAACTGCAACTAGGAACTGGGTCTTCTTGGTGGTGGCTGCGATACTGTGGAAGCCCCTGCCTGTGGAAATGCACCAGGCCTCTTCCCTTCTAGCTTTCCGAAAGGTGATAAAAACAGAGCTTTTTAGAGAGGCTTTTCAGAATATCCTCTCCCCGTGATAGGCTCTTATTTTGTTTTGTTTAATTTTTGTTATTTTGTTCCCTTCGCCATGTTTTTTTTTAAAAAATCTGGGTTGTTTGGCCTTTTGATTAGAATAAGTTGGGGTCTGTTTTTGTTTTTTTTAATGTACTGTAAACTGCCCAGAGTAGTGGCTTGCCAATAGATGAGTGATATATAAATGCAATAAATAAATAAATAAATAAATTTTTGTGCATCTATCTGGAGCTCCTGCTTCTTTCTCCTCCTCTTTTATTCTCCACTTCTTTTGAAACAATGATTCGCTAAAATGTAATTAAGCATGTCAAAACAGATTTGTAGTATAACTAAACCGACTGAACTTGCAAACTAGTGTCTTCATACACATCTGTGTCTTACGCATTTGGTTTTGTGTATCTGAGAAATGTGAAAAGTGTTATATCCCCATTCTGAAAACCGGTAAAATGCCTGATATCAAGTGTGTGTGTGTGTGTGTGTGTGTGTGTGTGCGCGCGTGTGTGTGTGTGTTTAAAGAAGGTTCAGAATTTTCATTTTTAACATTGTATACTTGTAAAATTATAGATTAAATATTTAGAAAGCTTAAGACAGAGTGCACTGGCAAATTAATATGTTTGCACAATCTGCAGCTGTGTGTGCGGGTTTCTTTTAAGAACTGACTTCTTTTCAATGGCTTGAGCAGAGAATACAATGATAATTGGAGGTTTATACAATGACGTTTTAATATTTATGTGGTTTAAAATTTTCATCACCAGCCAGTAATTTTATGTATGATTATTATTTTGAAGAAGAATCTTGTCTTCTTTTGTATTTCAAGGATTTCTTCTTGTTCACCAGTCAATGTGCTGATCGCTTGATGTTTTTAAGATTTATTCAGAGTAATACTGTAGTGTAATAACTTTCCAAATGAACAAAGTGTAAAGGTTTTCAATATATGCTGCCTAAATATATTCCCACGAAACTGCTAGGTTAGAGACTAATGCAAAAGGAAGGCGATCACTACGAAGAAAGAATAGCATTGGATGTAATATACAGCTCGTCCCTGCAACTCACATAATTACACCTTTGCACTTCACTGCTGTGACGTTTAACCACGGTGCCCCTGCTTGTTTCACCCAACGAAGAGCTCACGTGAGTATCCCAACACGTCCTTTACCACGCTGCCACCAGTTGATCTCTTTACCAACTATATTTCCTATGAAAGACTGAGGTCCATTCAGTACTTAACTTTGAAATAAAAACAGGTTTATTGGTTACAAGTTGTTTCAGGAATAGTTCTTAAGCACATTCTTAAAGTTACACAAAGCTTCAGTATTTTCCTTTAACCTCTTCTATACTTAATACAGATAACACTCTGACTATTCACTCCTTAAATTCTCTCTCTGCCTCAAACCCAAGCTATCTTCCTTTCTCTTCAAACCTTTCTCTCTCTATCTCTAACTGACCCCTCCCTTCTGGTCTCTCCGGCTCCGCCTCCCAACAGCTCCAATTGGTGCAGGCTAATACCATTACATATATGGGAAGGCAGGGTGTCCGCTACAACTGCTTTCTCAGCTTCCCCAGTGTTGATAGGCTGTAATGTCCACACACCCCACAGGACCTGTTCCTTACATTCAGTTAAAAACTTGGCCCCTCCCACCGTCTTTCATCCATTACTTCCATTGTGGTGTTCAGGTTCTACGGTAAGCATTTCCTGGGCTAAATGAGAGAAAGGAAACATTAAAAAGCAAGCAGAGGGGAAGAAAGATTGCAAGAGATTCCAGGAAAAAATAATAATGGCAGCACATTTAGAATGTAATTATAATGCCTTCTATGGGAGCAAATTTCTTGACAAAAGCTTGGATACTGACACAACAGAGGAACTCTGCTTAGCAAGTGGCACTTTCTGTCTTCTCACTGCATACACACACACACAAACGGGCACCCTCATGACATTTGCAAGATCACCCTTGACTGTTTCGAAGGCCTCTGGAATGGCATAGCCTGTAGCCCTGGGGCAGGGGAGGAAATTTGGACAACATTGGAAAAATGTATTTCTGCTTTGCCATGTGCTGTTGGGTTCAAGTCATACTTTCACAAATGGGAAACTGTAATTATTCACAGCATTTCTTGAGCAGCATTTTCACTTTGTTAGAATGCCTCACCAGACAGCCTCCTAATCACTTCAACAATCTGAATTACAGAGAATTGATGCAGAGAGGATGATTTGACCAAAACCAACCAGACATTTCATAGCTGAGTTGAGATTCAAATGAGATTCAAATGGCTCATGTCCCAGTCCTCAAAAATCTAGACTGTATCATACATGGGACTCAGTAACAGAGGTTGCAACCTTGTTAGCCATACAAATAATTCTCTAGAATACTAGAAACTCTAGAATACTAGAGTTCTCTAGGAACTCTAGAATAATTAGAGTTTTCTCAACCTCTCATAGAATAATGTGTAGTCCTAGGTAAGTAAGCAAAAGATGGTCATCTTAGAGCTAAATTTTGTTATTACTCCCAACTATGGTAGACCTATAGTGCTAGCCCATCTGGAACAGACCCACTGAAGTGTTGAGTCAACTTATCCTGTAAGTCTCATTGGTTGAAACTAATAAT